>CM076575.1:465360245-465960245 GCA_034641835.2 Pinus albicaulis
TTGAAATGTATTGATCCAGCATCGATTTTTTTTTTTTTTTTTTTTTTAGAGCGGTGATTTTCATGTTAATTTTGAAACGTATTGATGCTGCATCAACCTTTTTTTTTTAGAGCAGTGATTTTCATGCGAATTTTGAAACGTATTGATGCTGCATCAACCTTTTTTTTTAGAGCAGTGATTTTCATGCTAATTTTGAAACGTATTGATGTTGCATCAACCTTTTTTTTTTAGAGTGGTGATTTTCATGTTGGTAATAAAACACAAAACTTAGATTAAAAAAAATATATAAAAACAATAAAAAAACCAATAAAAATGTAAAAAAAAAACAAAAATAGCTCATAAAAATAAAAAATTTAAACAAAAATAAATAAAAAAACAAAAATATTTGAAAATTATATCAAAGGAAATGACAAAATTTGAAGAAAAAAAACACATAATTTAAAGAAAAAAAACAAAAATTGACCAAAAAATTAAAAATAAAAATCAAAATCAAAAACATTTTTTTCTAACTTATTAAAAAAAACAATATATTAAAATATATATATATATATTTAAAAAAAAAATTTAAAATAATTAAAATTACAAAATTAAAATTTAGAAAAAAAAATTAAAAAAAAAAAAATTAAATTTAAAAATTTAAATTAAAAATAATAATAATAATAAGGAAAAAAATACAAATTTTAAAATTTACAAAAAAAAAACAATTAAAATTGAAAAAGAAAATTAAAATTAAAAAATTAAAAAAAGAAAAGAAAAGAAAAAACCTATCATTAAAAAACAAAAAAAATGAAAAAAACCACGTGCAAATAATTAAAAAACAAATATACATAAATTTAGTGTTTTTTTTTTTTTTTTAGTGAAACAATTTATAGATTTTAAAAATGAAAAACTAAATAAACGAAAAAATTAAAAAAAAACAATTAAATTAAATTAAAATTTAAAAATTTTAATAAGTAAATTTTAAATTTTAAATTTAAAAAAATAATTATTCTATAATATTAAATATAAAAAAAAATTAAACAAATTGAATTTAAAATAAAAAAATTGAATTACAAAAATAATTTTAAATTTTTTGAAATTCAATTTTTTTTTTTAAAATGAAATAAAAATAAAAATATTAAAAATTAAAAATAAAAATAAAAATAAAAATAAAATCAAATAAAAATAGATGTACATATATATAAAAAATTAAAAAAAAAAAACGAATTTTATTTTAAATAAAAATATTAAATTAAAATAAAATTAATTTTTTGAAAAAAAAATATTTTTTGAAATTTAAAAAAAATTAAAAATAAAAAAATTTTAAAAAAAAATTAAAAAAAAAACAATTAAAAAAAAAAACAATTAAAAACATCGTTCAAACTAACGGCCCGCCCGCTGGGCGGCGGTGGCCGGCCGGGCTGCGCCCCGGGGGTGGCCCAGCCGGCCTCCCGGGCCCCCGCGGGCGGAGGGCCGATTCCCGGAATCGGCCCTCCGCCCGCGGGGGCCCGGGAGGCCGGCTGGGCCGCCCGGCCGGCCACCGCCGCCCAGCGGGCGGGCCGTTAGTTTGAACGATGTTTTTAATTGATTTTTTTTTTAATTGTTTTTTTTTAATTTTTTTTATTAATTGATTTTTTTTTTTTTTTTTTAAATTTAAATTTTTTTAAATTTCAAAATATAAATTTTTTTTTTAATTTATTTAAAATAAAATTCGTTTTGTTTTAATTTTTTTTAATTTTATTATTTTTTTGTTTTAAATTTATTATTATTATTATTATTTTTAATAATTTTTATTTAATTTTGCCCATTTTTTTTTATTTAATCGATTTTTTTTTTTTTTAATTTCATAATTTTTCTTTCTTATTAACTTTTACGTTTAGTTTTTTAATATAATTTTATAAAATTCAATAAATTTTATATATATTTTTTTAATTTATTTCGATTTAATATTTTTTTTAAATGTTTTACTTTTTTTTTTTTTTTTTTGTTAATTACATAAAATTTTTATATTTTTTTATTTCAATTAAAATTGTGCATTTAAAATTAGATTTTTTTTTTAATGAAACTTAATTTTTTTAAATTAATTTTTTTTTCATTTTATTTTTTTAAATTTTTTTTTTCTTTTTTTTTTAAATTTTCCATTTTTAATTGATTTTTAAAGTTTTTAAAATTTTTCGTTTAACAATATTTTTTTTTTCTTTTATATTTAAAATTTATTTTTTCTTTCAAAATTTATTTGTTTATTCATTTATTTATTAAAATTTAATATTTTTGTTTTTAAATTTAATTTTTTATTTTAATATTAACCTCTTTTTTTTTAATTTAATAAAATTTGATGTATATACCTATTTTAATTTAAGTTCATATATATATTTTATTTTTTATAATTTAAATTTAATTTATTTTTTATAGTTTATTTGTTTTTTTAATATATAGTGTTTTAAATTTGATATTTTCATTGTATTTTATTTTTATTTTTTATTTTTAATTAATTTTTCTTTTTTTTTTCCTTTTAATTTGAATAGTGTTTTTTATTTTTATTTTGAATTTTTAAATTTATTAAAATTTAATATATTTCCTTAAATTTAATTATTTGTTTTAATTTTTTTTTTTCTTTTTAAAATTTAATAAGCATTTTCTTTTTCTTTTTTAAATTTAATTTCTATATTTCATTTTTTATAATTTCCTTCTTTTTTTAACTTGTTTTTTTTTTTAATTTAATATTTTTATTTTGTTTTTATTTTTATTTTTTAATTTCTATATTTTTTTAAATTTTAATCTTAATTTTTTTTTGGTTTATTTTTTAAATTTTTTTCCTTAAATTTTAGGTTTTTTTAATGATTGAATTAAAATTTTTACTTTGTTTTTATTTTTATTTTTTTTATCTTCATATATTTTTAAATTTTAAGCTTTTAAATGTTTTTATTTTTTAAATTTATTTTTTTTCTTAAATTTTAAGTTTTTTTTTAATGTTTGAATTTTAAAAATTAAAAAATGTTATTTCTATTTTTAAAAATGTCAAAAATATGACACAATTTTTTTTTGTTATTCCAGCATCAACTGGTTTTGTTTTGAGGGTGTTTTTTCAATCCTTTTTTCAAGAAACAATTTTGTTTTTACCATAATTTTATAAAATGTTGAAATTTGACCTTAAAAAAAAACGAAGTGCGTTCTGGAAGAGACACTTTTTTTTTTTGGGTGTTTTTTCAATCCTTTTTTCAACAAACAATTTTGTTTTTAGCATAATTTTAGAAAATGTTGAAATTTGACCTTCGAAAAAAAACAAGTGCGTTCTGGAAGACACATTTTTTTTTGGGGGGTGTTTTTTCATGTTTTTTGAGCGTTTTTGGGCTAGAGTTCCCGTTTTGAGGTCAGGTTACCTATTTCATCGGTAACATTGTTAAACTCTAATCTCCCTGCTATCATACAAACAAAGTGAGCCATCCTAGACAACTCAAAGAAATATTCACCATTCCCCACCATATGCAATGTGTAGGGGCTCTATGGCTAGAAGTGAGAGATAGGAATACTCAACTCACACTGTCTCTCCCTCCATTTATGATACATATGGAGCTAATGATCCTGGGCTGCAACAATATAGTATTCATGAAGCCAAAAGAGACTTGGAACTTCATGATTCCCTTCATGGATCATAGTGAACCTTCTTGCCCAATCTTCCATACATATAGTGAATAGAGTATCTTCACCATATGTGCTCCAAAAGAAATATGGACTAAGTGTCATATGATATATTGGATGGTGACAATAGTCCCTCCTTTGAGACCGGCATTGTCCTCCATCTTGTTGCCTCAAATCTTAGTACAATAAGTGGCCATCCCACCACCTTCTTGCTGCAAAAAGCTTCTTCAAAGCTTGGAAATAGCAGAGAGTAATAGGTGTTGGCTGAATATGATGCAAAAAACGCATGTCTTGCTGCATATTATCCCAAGTGAGAGACTCTTCCCCATGGCATAAGCCCAACATATGGCTTCTAGCATAAGGAAACAAATGATATAATGTAGCAGCCACACAATGTCCTACTCTCCTCTTGAAGCATGAATGAATGTGGGAGATTTCATTCCCAAAGGACACACTCAACCAATGTGTCGTTCCTCCTCTCGTTTTCATAACAAATATTGGAGCATTATGGTCATCATGATACAAACAAGCTCCCTTATGCCACCTCATGAGAAGGTTACAATTTCTCCCAACCCAAAGTACATACATGATTATGAGATTCATTCTAAACATAAATACATGTATATACATCATAGACATAAGTAAATGTATGGACATAGAATTCATCATGGGGTGCCCATACTTTCTTCTTGTCAACCAGAGCAACCATGTCTCCTCCTTATGCATTATTTCCTTGAGATACAAGGCATGAGACAAGAAAATCAAAAACCTTGGGTGGTACCCACACTCACCCAATAGAAACTAGTGCAGGTCATCTCCTTCCTGCTTTAGATCTAGATGTGGTAAGTGGTTTACATGCCACTTACTTTCTACCCTTATCATTCCACCATGGTTGAAGGTGAAATGTATATTTGGTGCTTTGGGGAAGCACCCATCATGCTGCAAGACCTCCCTTAGCCCGTCAAGGGAGTGGCCATATTTGTAAATAGTTCTGGCCCATAGTTGGCCATGAAGTTTATATGGTAAGACACTCCTTTTAGGAGTCATGGTCTGCACATGTAAAGCAAAATAATGCATGCAATCATAAAGTAAAATTTTCTTTGCATAAGCATGCTTCTTACCCAAAGTCTCCAGCGCCGTGATAGTTCCTCTCTTGGCCAAATGTATCATTGTACAAGGTTGATAGAACACTTTTCTCTTTCCATCAAGGAGTTTCCCTAGAGGGCTTCTTCCAAGTAAGGAGACATCAAGGCATATATCATAATAGAAAGATGTATGGACTGATGTGTCCTGGCTTGTCTTGCATAGATCTCCATGCCTTCTTAGTACATCAATATTTTGAAATAAAGAGGGGTAAATGTTTCTTTCCCAATGAAACTTTCCCTCCTCTTCATCTTCTGCAGTATTCAGGATCTCACCATATGAGATTAATGGCACATGCTGCTCATGGATTGTACCATAATTTCTATATGTGAGACTCTTTGAAACTCCTTGCAAGGATGCAAGAGCTTCTCTTCTTGGAACAACTGCTCCTTCTTCGTCTTCATGGAATGCTAGAGATGCCTCTGTCATGACTGCGCTGTCACCCCTAGCCTTTTATCCAATGGTGGAAGATGCCTCATCATCAATAGGAGACCTTAGATCTTGGTCTACCTTTGAAAGAGGAGCCTTCATGTCTTCTTTTTGAGAGGAAGACCTTCCATCCAAATGTGGATGCCTCCAATCATTTCCTCCTTTGGCATCTCTCCAATGAAGACTACCAATCTCCCAAAGCAAGTATGCCTCCTTACACCTCATGGGAAGTTGAGATGTAACCCCTTGGAAATATTTCAGAAAAGACCTCTCATCAATGATCCTCTTGGATCCAAAAGAATCCAAGTGTGTTGAAGTCTAAACACCAACAGAATGTGGCACGACACTCATCATGCCTCGTACCATCTTGCACCCTAACTCCTCATGTTTCCTGAAACTCAAATAAGGTGCAAAGGAATGAATGTTCATACCCTCTTGGATAAATCCCAAATTGCAGAGCACTGTGCAATCTTGTTTTTTTTGGTGAGCCTTGGGAACCTCTTGTATGGCTGCAAGGGTTCCTCTCTTCAATGTGTTGGTTGATCCAATTACTGCTCCAGTTGGCTGCCCCTTCATGAATGTGATAGCACTGGTACAAGGCTCCTCAAATGGAAAAGATGGCTCCTCCTCCTCTGATCTTCTACTGCCAAATATTTTGATTATGTGATGAGTGAAATCAGCAAAAGTAGGTACTCTTGCATGACTTCCATGGTTGAACCACCATGATCTTTCCTTTCCCTCAAGTGCAGCGCTGAGATCTCCACAGCCTCTTTTTCCACTATTGGATGTAGTAAGAAAAATGCTTCCAGTTTCATCACCCAAGTCTCTACTGCACCCTTGAGTGATCCATCAAATGTAGACAACAGAAATCTATTGCCTCTTATCATTCTCTCACTGCATGGTCTTCTTTCTTCCCTCAGTTGAACAAACTGAGGAAAATCTAGGGTCTCTTTGAAAGCCCTAGGTTGGCACTTCTATTCTGCCAAATACCCACTCAGGATCTCATGTTCTAAGTGGTCTTCTTTCTCTCCACTTCCTCTAGGAGAATAGGAAGTGCATGGATATTTTTTTTTTCTGTTGAAACCTTGTAGAGGTCTCATTCCAGCTTTCTTCTTCTTGAAACCATCTAGGAGTTTCATTGCTTTCTTCTTATTATTTCTTCTTAGATCTAAAAATTGATGAGAGAAATATCATCCTCTCCAACATTTTGTTCTCTACTACTTCTCTTTATAGCACTTTGGCTTGAATCCCATAGGTTGAGCCAAAGATCTTGCTTTGATACCACTGTAGTATCCCAAATCTGGAACAACTAGCAAGGCATGAATGGAAAACACATTTTCTAGTAATGGCTGCTATAGGATTTGGAACCAAGACTGCAAGACTACAGATCCATTAGAAAAATGTGTCTAAGTGCGAAATCCAAGAGGAGGCTCCAAATAAATCCTTCTACGTGGGTTAAACAGATCTCCCACACCTAGTTGTCTTCAGAAATGCCTCAAAGAGAGACTGCATCAACAACAAACAATTCTGCTCAAGAAATAACATAGTTTTTGCAAAAAAGTGATAGGAGGCTCATGAAATAATATTAAATAATATTTACAGCAGCAAATAGTTCATACAATTGAGTTTATTAAGCACATGGCTGAAAATACAAGTCATAGACAAAAGAAAACTCGTCAAAAGAGGACTGCAACCAAATGAATGACAGAAGCTGCCTTGACAGCGTTATTTTATTATGATGCAGCTGCTATATGTTACATGTCAGATATAGAGTAGATATATGCATAAAAATTCAAACCTATATCAGATCCATGCACTAGAAGAGATCCTCTTTCAGATCCCCTTAGAATTTCGGGGTTTACACCAATCATAAGCAGTAGATCTGAGATCTAAGAAAGTAGATCTACAGAAATATTTAGAAATGCTAAAGTATTCAGATTATGCAGATTAGATCTGAAAAGTACAAGTATATATCTCCTCCATAATATCTCAAAGTGAAGAGTGGATCCTCAACACCCCAAAACTAGCTCTCCAAATGGTGCACCTAAACTCCCTGCAACACCTCCTACAAGAATAACACAGATCTGGAGTAGAAACTGCGCTGTAGGGGATAGAAAGTTGATGGCCACATGCCAATATTAGAATCTGAAGCTCATTTACCCCAATACACTTCCTCCAATAGAACATAGACCTCCTCCACTGAAAAATAGCACTAAAATGACTTAGATCTGAAGAGATCTAAACTCCATGAAAACAACACAATCCCTCAAGGGAGACTGTGCAGCAGCTTGAATAACTGAGTTGGCATGATGCCAAGATGCAAAACTGAAGCTCAAACAATGGATGCACTCTTCCAGGAGGTTAAAATACACACTCACTGAGAAGAGGCTCCAATACAGGCTAGATCTAAACAGATCTAGTTCTCCACTTGCTGCAGCTTACAAAAGCAAGAAGACCCTCACTAGATCTCTGTTGCAGTTGGAAGTAGAAGCTTGGTCTTCAAAAAGATAGTGGACAAGCAATACAAGCTCTCCCAAGAGCTCCTCAATGGGAAGAGATGGAACTCCTAAACAAGAAATTCCAATGCAATCTAGGCTAAGCATCCAAGAAAGCTGTTTGTCTAAATAGACAACAATTCAAAAATCAAATCATGAAAAACCTCAATATGTTGCCTTCCTCTTCCTTTTATAAGATGAGAGCTTTCAAAAATGCTAAGCCACCTTTATCAACTTATCCCTTTCACACAAGAGACCTCCTTCTAGATTGCATTGTACCTCATTGATGAGCACTCCTTCCATACTGCGCTGTTGATATGGTCAAGATTGACCCAGTCAAGTGGATTTGTTCTTTTCACACTCAAGTGTGTGTATTAAATTTGGCTAGATTTACCCTTGTTCACATTGGGCATGTATTTATTCTTTTATTAGGAGTTTTTGACCCTCCTTTACATAATTATTCTTTGAGCAATGAAAACAAAATGAAATTGAATATTCCTATTAAAATAGGAATATTACAGACATCCATGGTTTTTTTAATGCAGACTGGGCTGGAGATCTAGACCAAAGAATATCTACAAGTGGGTATGTGTTTAGCCTATTTGGAGGTGTAGTCTGTTGGATGAGTAAAATAAAGTCTGTAGTGGATCTTTCAACTACGGAGGCATAATACATGGCATCCACTTATGCAAGAAAGGAAGTAGTTTGGTTGTAGAGATTCTGTTCAAGTATGGGGTTGGTGCAACGAGCTATAAGGATAGACTGTGATAGCCAAAGTGCAATTTTATTGGCTAAGAACCCTACTTATCATTCAAAGACAAAGCACATTGATGTTTAATATCACTTTATGAGAGATATGGTTGAGGATAAAAGGGTTTTCTTGGTAAAGTTGGAAACTTTGAAGAATGTTGTAGATGCATTGAAGAAGTCTATGAGCACTCAGAAGTTCTCTTGGTGTAGAGAAACAATGGGTGTTGCAAAGCTGGACTAATGACTAATCTCTCATGTGGCCCCATGCGGAAAGAAAACAACAAGAGGCAGAATGTTGGGTATGTGTTATATTCTTTCCATGATTAGTTGCACGCGCAGGGGGTGGGGGCACAGGGGGGTGGTAGCCCCCCCTGTACATTGTGTCGAGCGCAACAGGGGGGCAGCACCCCCCCCTGGTATTTTGTAGATCCTGTCAAGCAAACTACGATTATGTTCTAATCCAGGGTTAATGGTTTGGGTTTTATGAATGCTTCAGCATGTATATATATGTGTTATAATACTAAAAGGAATATAATGAAAAATCAAGCTGGTAGTCCCGATTTGGGATCCAGGGGAAAATATCTATGTATATTTTTTTTATGTTTTATTCTCTCGCTATTGTTTATTTTCTCTTTTAAGATTCGTTTGCAGATAATTTATGTACAGGGTTAAAACTTACAGTACAACCCTTTCATCGTCAAAAGAGTCCTTAAAAGGGAGCTTATGATTTGGTTGAATTTGATGGAAATGAGTTGGTGGAGCCTAGAAATGGGCTCTACCTTAAAAATTACTATGCCTAGGCTTCTACCTAGCATTTGCTTTGGTTGTATATATTGTATTTTTTGTGCATATTTGTCTATCGAGTTTGTTGTGACATTGATATTTTTTATCTTCCTTGGCAGGTGTCTATGGATGATATGATTCATTTTGGCTTTGCCAATGGTGCTAGTTGACATACCTGGAATATTGCTTCTGTGGCTTGGGTAATCTACTATGCATCTGGTCAGTTGTTAGTCTCAAGCAGTGTATGTATTGGTCCTACTTTAAACAATGTTAAAGAATATAATGTTGTGATCAATCTACTTTTGGAGGCAATGCCTCTTGGTATTGGTTCATTAGTAGTGTACTTGGACTCACAACTGGTGGATTCACAGTTGAATAACATCTATCGTGTCAGAGACCCCTATTTATATCGTTTATTTCTGAGAGTGTGTTTGTTGCAAAGATCATTTAATTATGTTACATACATTCACATTCCATGACCAAAAAATGCATTTGTTGATTCATTAGCTAATCAAGCAATCGATTGGCATATCAATCATTCATTACATTAAATATAAAAAATCATCAATAATAATTGTATAGATATATGAGATAATCACATCATAAAATCGTTGTATATAGATCAGAGTCATATGTTCAAAAATATACAAAAATTGGACAATTATATCCTACAAAATTAAGGCTTACGCCCGATCATGTTTGTTAGGGTCCTATAAGTATAGGATTCATAATTTGGAATTGACTCATGATATTATTATAAATTGCTTTATGCAAATTGTTTTCCCATATTTTGTAAAAAAATAAAAAAATCAAAAATCAAAAAGAGGGTAAAAGTCCTAAAAGAAAGATCAAAGGACTTAGAAAAAATAATATACCCCAAAGAAAAAGAAATAAAACATGAAAGTGTGCAATTTCAAATGCCACTACTTTTTATTGATGATTATGGCAGAGTGTCAATAAATGCCATAATCCATGATGAGTTTAACTACTTAATCTTGATTTATCATGTTTCAATTTTATTGTTGTAGAATAGTGAATAAAGATTAGTCAGACAGTTTAATCCTGACTAATTAATAGATAGGTGTTGAGCATTGGAAAAGATATGAATTTGCCATGTATTTCTTTATCTTTTTCCTTTAATCATAACTCCTTTATATTCTAGAATGGTAATATATTGAAGAATTATAATAGAATTAAGGAGATTAGTGATTTTTGCAAATTGATTAAAGATTGTCTTTTCTTATATGCAGAAAATAGATGAAGTGGGAAGCCACCATTCGGGAGAAAAAGAAAAAGCAGAAGTAACTGCTATCCCTTCAACAAAAGACCATATCCAGAAAAGAAGGTTGAGATCGGAGTGCACAATCAAATCAAAATAAGGAACATCGTGGCATCAGCGCAAGAAGAAAAAATGATAGCTAAAGATAGAAGATAGAGTGAATCCCTCAGGATCTCTCGATCCTGAGGGATCGCTGCTCAAAGCTTATCTGTATTTCTTGTTTCGTCCGATGGTTGTTATAAAAGGGCAATGCTTGTAGAAATCAGTAGATGTATTATGATTATTCAGATTTCTTTTTGTATTTTCACAATTTCTCATTGACTCTCGTTGGTTAAAACAGAGTGCGATTTCTTGTAAACTCTGTTACATATGATTAATACATAATCCGGTTGTCGTTCCATTATTTGATACTGGAGTAGTTCGGTGGTGCTTCACTAGCAGCTAAGGGCCCAACCCTGGTGGATCCACTTTCTATCTGTACCATTACTTTCCAATTCCAGTCGTGTGATGGTTTTCTTTAGTTCTCATTTCCTTTAGTCACATTGCTTCACAGTTTCCATGATTTATAGCTTACTGTTTCAATGTTTTATGAAATTGGTTTTTTGCATCAGTTGTGAGTGAATTGCATTGCTATTCCTTTCCAACATAATAATATTATTTATTCCTCTGCAGCTTGTATTGTTATGCTTCTCAGATATAAAGCTTCGCTGTTTAGAATTTGTTGTTCATTTCAATTAAATAGATTTGTTGTTCATTTCTGATAACTAGCTTTACTATTTATTCCTTTCCTGTAAATGTTTGGTTTGCTTTAGAATGTTATTGTAGAGAGCGTGTTTATTCTTAGCAGCATTATTGATTTAACTCAGTTACCATTTTCAATTAGTTGCTTTATTGTGGAGTGTAAGATCATCAACTGTAAAGGACATTGACTATTACTGTCTAAGTTCTCAGATTGAGGATCTTGTTTATGCTTGATTTCATTTACATCAGTTGATAGAGGAAAGAGTTATTACTACTGCATCATTGATTGATGATTACCGAGTGAGTGATTGGATTTTAGAGCATTAAGTTTCATGTCATTACAATTAGATTTCATTTTCAAGCATCTGTTTACTCCTGTATTTGAAACACTGTACTGCAAATTGGAGAGCATTACTCTTAGATTAAATTTACGCCTCAGACTGAGTACACTCTTGAGATAAAAATTCGTACCTGGATTGATAATTAATGTAGGATAAATAGGATTTAAAAATACACCTTTTATACCTCAACATTTTGGCGCTGTTACCGGGGAGAGTGTAGCTATTTAGAAAGAGTGATGTATATTTTATTTTATTTGCTAAGGAATAACTGGGTATTAAAAACGGAAGGTAAGAACCTACATAATGAATGAGGAACATGCTCGTTCATATTCCCGCTTCATAGCAGAACTGCGTAGAATTTTAAGGTAGGAATGAATGCTTGCGTTTTTTTGAATGACTAGAAAATCTAAACAAAAAAAAATTCCTCCCAAACCTAAAAAACCTAAGGGACCGGTGACCCTTGGGTGAACAACCTTTATCGACAATATCATTAAGAAAGCTGAATCTTAGCCATCAGTAGGCCCTAGAAAAATTTCTTCTAAACAACCTACTAGCTCTCTTCGGGCCACAGAATCACCATTTGTAGCCTTTGCTAAGGTGCATAGCCAAACAGAAGATACTGAGAAAGATTCTCGATAAATTGAGAATTCTCGCCCAATTTCTTTACTAGAAGGGAACTCTAGTAATCTCTGCGAAGGAGGAGGAGAAACAAGGGAAATAGAAGAACCAAGATCCCCTCTTGAAGTAGTCCAAACACTAAGCAACCCAGATAAGGGAAGTGCTGTCAAAATCATCCAAAATAGAGTTGAAGAACCTGAAGAACCAAAATCCCCTCAGATAATAGTTCAGCAAGGGACACTCATTATCCCAGACCAAGGAAGTGCTGTTAAAGTCACCCCTACTCCTTCTAGTCAGCCTAGGAATAATTCCCTAGAAATCCCATAAGGATATTGGCACATATTTGATCAAATGGCCCAAAACCAGCAACCACCTCAACAAACTTCCACACTGCAATATCCCATTGTGGACACTGCAGTTAATGCACCTATGAAGGCCATTCCTCTTCAGCATATTCCTACATTCCATGGCTTAACATTGAAAGATCCAGATGAATTTCTATTTGAATTCGATGTATTATGCTGAGGGTATGACTATACCACCGATCCCCAAAAGCTAAAATTATTCCCTTCCACATTAAAAGGAGCAGCTCTACGATGGTTTATGGAGTTAGGTGGAGGTGTTATAAATGACTGGGATCAGATGAAAACTTCCTTTCTAAAAAAATATCAGTATTATTCTAGGTCTAGGAATTAAAGGATGAAATATTTTAGATGACAGCAAAACCTAATGAAAGATTGGAGGAATATGTAGAACGCTTTCAATAAAATCTCCAAAGATCACCTTATGCATCTTTATCCTTACCTGATAATGTGTTAAAAACTACACTAATTAAAGGGATGAAGGAAAAATGGGTTGAAACATTAAACATCATGGACAAAGGTGACATATATCAGGAAAATTTTGCTGACATTATTAATTTATGTATCAGGAGTTTGAGAGGCAGCACAAGACTAAAACCAGCAGAACGTGACATGATCACAAGGGATAGCAAGACCTCTGGTGGAGGTATAACCCGCACAAAAATTGGAAATCTACTAGAATATTTCAAAACTGATATTCTAGGGACTCTGACAACACAGCTCGATATCATGCAAGCTAAACAAAAGCAAGCAGAAGCAGAACAAAATTTGGCAATATTCTTCCCTAGATGCAGAAATAAACACAACCATAAAGAGTGCCCGTTGGATACAGTCCAAGTCTGTGCCATCTACATGAAATATCGCTCCACAGAAAGTTTCCCCTCACTCCCAAGATTGAAATCAGTCTACAAAGAAGCAGAAGAAGAAACTAAAATGGTATACCTACTCAATCAACGCCGTCAATGGCAGCCATGACAAACAGGTATGCCCATTGATCCATCCTCTTCTTTTCGGTCTCCTCAGTATAATGCTCAGAAAAATAATGGAATGTGGAAAAATCAGCCACCCTTGCCCAGTTGGTCACAACAGCAATTTCCTACACCACCATGGTCAAATCAAACAAATCAAACCAATTGGCCGAACTTTCCTTACTGTCCACCATTCTGGAAAAATAATACATATCAAACACAATGGTCCCCATCCACCTCGCAGAGTCAGACCTGGTAGTCGAATTGGCAAAGATATATGAATCAACCAGCTGGAACAATTCCTCTCCCTCCACCTACACTTCCAGCTTTGCAACAAAATCCCCAGACCAACTTAAGACCGCAACTCCCAGCCCAACCCAACCCGAACCCTAATAATAGGTCGGTTCAATCTATTCAAATAATCGAAGCACCAAAACTAGAAACCGAGTTAAGGGAGTGCAACGACCTTCAACTAAGGTTTGGACACATAATAGAATCAGAGGGAGACAAAAATGTTCAAGATGAAAATCTGTTACCTTCAGAACAAAAATTGCAAAAGGAGAATGTGGTTAGACAACAAACTCATGAGCAAGCAACCACCTCTTCTCCACCATTCCCAAAACGACTAATCATACCTCGTCCAATAGAACATCCTGATTTTGATCTTCTGGGAGAACTGAAAAATTTGTGTATAAAAATCCTACTCCTCCATGCTATCCAAGATATTCCCATTTACGCAAAGATCATCAAAGAACTATGTATAAGAAATCCAAAGAGGAGAACAACAACTAACCCAACCGTCCAAGTAGTCGGCACTCTATCTGACTTACTATCAGAAAGAGAAGCACCTGTAAAGTATGAGGACCCAGGAAATACTATAGTTATGGTAAAAATCAATGGAAAATCATTTCAAAATGCCTTAGTTGATTTGGGAGTTGCAATCAATATCTTAACAACCACCACTTGTCAAAAACTTGGCATTACATCATTAGATCCAACAACAACCTTATTGGAATTGGATGACCGATCAGTAGTCAAGCCAGAAGGCACACTACATGATGTAATGGTATCTGTAGACTCCTGGGAATACCCTGCCGACTTCCTGATTATTAACCCCAAAAACCGGCTAGATGGACACCCTTTAATCTTAGGTAGACCTTGACTGGAAACTGTTGATGCTTACATTGGCTGCCGACAAGGGATCATGACTATAACTAGAGGGAGTTATGTCAAGAATTTAGCCTTATACCCTCTAGCCTAGCCAAGCCTAACGATAATAAAAACAAAGAAACAACCTATATCATACCTCACAGAAAACATTAGATCACCATTAACCATAGAATATTCGCTCGACTTTAAAGACCAAACAGAGGATGACATCATTAACAATTTCATTAACCAACCGAAAACCAGATCCCATTTACAATGTCACATGATCAAGGCAGCATTTGATAATGAAGAAGAAGAAGATCCTTGAAAGATATTCAAGATAAATCAATACCGACCACTTCTGTTTACAATAGCAAAACTATAGAAATTGAGCTAGGAAAGACTCTAAACATTAACAAAAATCTGACTACTGAACAAGAAGAGAAGATGGTCCAACTACTGAAAAAATATAAGGGAGCTTTTGCATGGGATTACCCAGACATGAAAGGAATTGATCCCCAATTATGTACACACCACATTTATACAGAAAAAGATGCTAGACCCATTTTCCAACCCCAACGAAGATTAAACCCTCATCTTAAGGATATTGTGAAGGCCAAATTACAAAAACTTTTGGATGTAAACTTTATTTATCCAATATCTGATAGCAAGTGGGTCTCTCCACTAGTAGTGGTGCCAAAGAAGAATGGAAAGTGGAGGATATGTGTAGACTATAGAGAACTAAACAAAGCAACCCAGAAAGACCACTTTCCCCTTCCTTTCATTGATCAGGTATTAGATACATTAGTAGGAAATAAATTCTTTTCTTTCTTAGATGGCTTCAGTGGATAAAATCAGATTCAGATTGCCCCTGAAGACCAAGACAAGACTACTTTTAATTGTCCTTGGGGAACATTTTCTTACAGAGTTTTACCTGTTGGCCTATGCAATGCCCCTACTACATTTCAAAGGGCCATTCTTAGCATCTTTTCAGATTTAATAAATGAAGGGCTTGAAGTATATATGGATGATTTCACATCTTATGGAAATGATTTTGAGCCAGCATTAGAAACCTTGGAAAAGGTGCTACAAAGGTGTATTGCCACCAGGCTCTTCTTAAGCCATAAAAGTGTCACATGATGATGACCGATGGACTCATCTTAGGTCATTATATCTAAGCAGCTAGAATACAGTTAGATCCAGCAAAAATTCAGATAATTTTGTTAATACCTACTCCTACCACAGAAACATAAGTACGTAGCTTTCTAGGATTTTCTAGTTATTATAGAAGATTCATAGAGCATTATTCTCAAATAGCTACACCTCTATACGCACTAACAGGGAATGTTGATTTTATTTGGACAGATAAATGTGACCATGCTTTTGAGGATCTGAAAAAGCTTGTATCAACAACCCCAGTGCTAAGGGGCCCAAATTGGGATTTTCCATTCCAAATTTCATCTGATGCCTTAGACACAACTATTGGAGCAGTCCTTGGGCAGGAAGAAGATAAAAAACCATATGCAATTTATTATATTAGCAAGAATCTATCTCCTGCTGAATTAAACTATACTGTGAATGAGAAAGAATTTTTAGTTGTAATACATGCTGTAAATAAATTTAGACATTATATAACTGGGTATCCTGTAGTTTTATATACATATCACTATGCCATAAAAATTTTAGCAAATAAACCTGTTACAAATGGTAGAGTAACAATATTTTTGATTCTATTGCAGGAATTTGAGATCACAATAAAGGACCGACTTGGAAAAGAGAATCCTGTAGCTGATTTTCTCTCACGAATGCCAAAACCAACGGACGCAGCAGTAGTAGAAGATCAGTTTCCAGATGAACATTTGTTTGTTGTTACTGCCAGAACCCCATGGTATGCTGATGTTGCAAATTATTTAGCAGTAGGTAAATTACCTAAGCATCTAACACCTAATGAACGAAAATAGATAGTATAGCATAGTAGCCGATTCTCTTGGATTGGGGGCTACCTATTTCATACAGGCGCAGATATGCACATTATAAGATGCGTTCGAGAAGACAAAATATTTGACATCTTGAAAGCATGCCATGATGGGCCATGTGGTAGACATTTCGCACATCGAAGGACTGGTCACAAGGTTTTACAAACAGGCTATTACTAGCCTACAATTTTTAAAGATGCTAAAAAGTTTGTACAAGCCTGTGATAGTTGTCAAAGGGCAGGACGCCCTGGATAGTCCGATGAAATGCCTTTGAATCCACAATTAGTAATCAAGCCATTTGAGCGCTAGGCACTCGATTTTGTTGGTCCTATTAACCCACCATCAAATCAGAAAACATACATACTAGTTGCAACAGAGTATGTTTCTAAATGGGTTGAAGTAGAGGCACTTCCAAGAGCTACAGAGGACTCTGTAATACAGTTCCTTTTCCAAATATTTGTGTGATATGGCCTCCCAAGGGACATAATTACAGATGGAGGACCGCAATTTGTAGGTAATAAAATCGCTGCAACATTAAAAAATTACCACATTCAGCACAAAATTACAACCCCATACCACCCACAGGCAAATGGCCAAGTAGAGAGCACTAATAAGGTGATAGAAGAAATACTTACAAAAAAAGTTGCATCACACAGACGTGACTAGGCTTCAAGATTACCAGAAGCCTTGTGGGAATACTGAACAACATGGAGAAATACCACTGGGTATTCGCCATATCAATTAGTATTTGGAAAAGAACCCATCTTTCCAATAGAATTTGAAATTCAAACATTAAGAACAGCCCAGGAGGTGGGTTTGAATTTAAATGAGGCCCAAGTCAACAGATTACAGCCAATCAACGAGTTAGATGAAATTAGGTTCTCCGCCCTCCAGCACACTGCATTAATTCAACATCAGAGATCAAAATGGCATGATACCCTCATTAAAAATAAAATCTTCCACGAAGGAGATTGGGCACTCCTATATGACTCCAGGTTTCAGGATTTCCCCGGAAAACTCCAGACACGATGGCTTGGAACTTATGACATACAGAAAGTGCATGATAATGGCACCATTATGTTAACTACCATTGATGGATCTGGACATTATTTCAAAGCAAACGGTCATTGAGTACAACTTTACCACAAACCGCTTAATCGGGAATCCTTTTACCAACAATTACGGGGAGATTCTACTATGCAGATTCTTGCTGAGGAAGATAAATCCTCCTCAACATTCATTCACTGAAAAATTCCTTTATTTCTAAAATTTGTACATAAGCTTTTCTTTTAATTTTTCTTGTATGCACTATTTTTGGTACAGATTTTATTTTTTGTGCTGTTCTTATTAAGGAACAGCTGATGTTCCTCTTAAGGAACAACAGTCGTTCCTCTTAAAAGGAACATCAATCTTGTGTGCCTTTATTTTTTGTGTTGTTCCTCTTAAGGAACAACAATCGTTCCTCTTAAGGAACAGCATGTCTGCATGTTCATCTTTTTTCTGTTCCTTTTAAAAAGGAACAACATTTCCGCTGATTGTTTTTGCTGTTCCTTTTAAAAGGAACAACATTTCTGGAAATTATTTTTGCTGTTCCTTTTAAAAGGAACAAAATTTCCCACACGATTGTCTTTGCATTCATTTCATTTGTGGGTACTTTCCCCAGTCCTTTTGTGGGTGATGTCCAATATCAAGCATTTTTTCATTTGTTGTTAACCAGTTAAAATGGATCAAGGCCTATAACACTTTTCAGAGACAAGAAAATGGGTTAGACCTTTGGGTTAGGGGTGAACCGAGACACCCATTACAATTATGGGCTAGGCAGAAAACCTTAATGAAAAAGAAGGGTGTGATCCAGACATTGGGACCCATCCACAAAGCAATCGTCCTGGATGGGGTAAAATATTTTCTATCCATCAGAGACCAGGCTGTAGTAGTAGCTAAACTCCGATGGAAGATTTCCAATCAGAATATTCAAGACAAAGAGCCATTCAATTATAAAAATTTTGAGTTAGCTGCCAACTGTCTGGTTATCTATAGTAACCTCATCTTGAGGGAAGGCCCGTATTGGCTAGGTTGTAGATTTTGAAGCCCTATTATCTGGTATCCTGCAACAGACTATAAGGCCAAATATGAATTACCTGAAGGGAAGTGTTGTGGAGGTAAATCCCCTCTACGGACAGAGGCGATCCCTACTAGCCCAGACCGGGTCTAGCAAAAATTGTTCACGCTATAGTGCAGGTTCCTAATTGCAAATAAACCAACTAGCGATGAAGGCTTACTTGGAATCCAATGATGTCGCTTGTAGAGAAAATAGCGCTCCTGTTCCTTAGCTCTGGCAGATCACAATCCTCACGATCTCCGTGATCGGACACCTGCACACGCAAGAAACAAAACAAACGAAAGCGTAAAATCCAGTATATGCAACTATATGTCAGTCAGAGAAGACATAACTCATCATCATAATCAACAACAGAAGTGGAACCATAACTAATAGTCGCTTATCATTAATCAATCAAAGAAGAATACAACCATAGCTCTGATGCTGAATTCTCCTTCGTAGGGTCGCCAGCGGAACGCGTCTCGAAAAAGCCTGTCGGGGATGAGACAAACCTCTCTCTTCGGATGTCTCGAAAATGATCTCCTTGCTTGGATTTGGCCTTAAGGGAATGAATCAAGGCTCTTACAGCATAAGGCTCTGATGGCTCTTGGGAACTTGGAGACTAGCTTGCAAAGGAGATGAGCAAGCTTTTATAGATGGAGGAAGGGGAGTTGGGATCCCTATAATCATGGGATTGGCCCTATCCTCAAGGAATCTTCCATGAGAGGTGGCAAACCACTTCCTCTACATGGAGATCCAGAGCCAAACCTCCCAACTCAAATTAGATACCAGTTGATGGATTGGTTAGGACGAAAATTCCACCATTTATTTTTTTAAAAACACTCCTTAAAATGGCTGGCGAGAGTGTGACTCTGAGACAGAGCGCCAATTGGCGTGCCCTCTTTGAAGGATTTCCCCCATTGGCATGGGTACTGAACTGGTTGCCTGCGCCAATGCAAAAAGGGGTGTTTTTAGGGTTTTCCACAAGGATTTGTCTTCAGGGAAATGAAAGTACATGTTTAGGGGAATGCCATGAAAATGTTTTCAAGTTATGTCACTACTCATAGGTCACGGAATAATCCCTCCAATTGTGCAGGATGGGGAATTGCAGGGACGGTGACAAATTGCTGTGTAATAGATGCCCCCTAAAGCATGAGGCCCGAGAGAGAGAGAGAGAGGGGTGAAATGCTTTACGAGAACGTGTCCAACTGAAAACACCACCGTCGGAAAACCTACGTAGAGAAGTACAATTGATGTCTCAAATACATGATATATACGTGTTATGGGCACAGCCATCCATAACAGAGTATGTAATAATCCAGATCCAAGGCATGGATGCAGCCATCCAGTGAGAATCGAAAATAGACTCAGGTATGGTCGCAGCCATCCAATCAGTGAGTCATGTAACTAATCATAATAATCCACAAAATCGCAGCCTGGATTATAACAGATAGAATCCAGGGTCTTGCGCTCCATCTCGACCTGAACAAAGTACAAGTTCAAGCATGCGAATATGTGAGCTGAAGTCGAACATGCAAAAACATCGCTTGATTACCAGCCAATGATGAAAGTTGTTAACAGACGCGAGAGGTACCACCATTAATGCCAATGGTCCTCAAGGTACTACAGGTACAATCTACGACATGTGAACAAATGAGCTAACGTTGAACAGCCACAGAATCACTCGATCGGAGGCCAATGATGAAAGCCTCATGTTGAATGCGAAGAACCTGCCATTGAGGCATGCAGGCTCCAAGGTACCAGAAGGGAGTCTCTAGATCAGCTTCCTGGATAATGAGCTGAAGTCAACAGGAATTGACCTTGATCGAAGGTGGGCCATAGTGTTTCCCACATCATCGACGTGAGATAGAGGAACATAATGTCTTTGTGAATCAGGATCAGATGAGAATCAGAGGAAGGTTGATACTTGCAGAGGTCAACTTCTCTTGAACACATGGCGGCACGACAGTGAGTTTGGCAGTATTTGACCTCAACGGATTAGAGGTCATGGCGACGAGGCAAAGATAAGATGAGAGGTCAAAAAGGATCACCCAAACCCACAGAGGAAAGTGAAAAAACGAGATGAGATGTCCCCAACCCGACACGAATGCAGAGAAGTGCCATGTTCAAGAGCGACATATTGCCGACATGACAATGATTGTGGTTCCATTTTCCCCCACCATTTTTGGCGAGTACCCAATTATTTTGATAACAAGCTTGAAGGGGATAGCATATGCTTGTAATATAGGTTCATCCTTCGGACGAATCCATCCTAGTACATTTAACGAGCCCTAGGAAGGAGGAACTCGGATAACGTCATTACGACTGAACCCAATGTCATCAGGGTTTAACGAGTCTGATAGAGGAAGAACTCAGCGTCTTTTCATATTTAGAGAGTTTGAAAAGACAGTGGAAAAGTAAACTCCAATGGTCCCTTTTCGTAAATAGTTCCTTAGATCCGAAAAGGTAGAAAACTATGTTCAAGAAAACCTCCTAGTCGAAATAGGCTAGGGTATTCATTTTTCGTAAATAATCTATCCCAGCCCGAAAAAGGGGTAAACGTATACTGGGTAGATCTCGTTTCGTGGCCACTTTAATGAGATCGAAACGACAAGGGGCTCGGCAATATTTTCATGTTTAGAGAGTCAGAAAAGAGCTGAAAGATGACTCCAAAATGACTTTTTCGTGTATTTACCGAGTCCGAAAAAGTATAAAATACAACTCGTGTCACCATTTAAGTTGCGTAAAAACCTGTTGCTGCACATAAAGGCAAGTGTAAAATCCATTTTCGAAAAAATATATCAAAATATTAATAAAAAAATGACTTTTAAAACCTAATTAGATTTCAAAAAGTTATAAATAAGTCTCAAATGGTAAAAACAAAATTACTTTTACTATTTACCTCATTGGAGAGCAACAGTAGTCCATTTGTGTGCCAACTTCTGACGACGATTACGACTGATCCGGGATGTTATCCAGCTCCGCGTTTGTTCCAGGTAATAGGATTTTCAAATGTTCCAGAGATCTAACAATGTATTCTTTATTGTGTTGATGCAGATATAAAGGCAAAAATGGTTATCGAATGGAAGGAAAGGGAACATGGAGAGGAAGATGAAATGGCTATCGAGAATGAAGCCTGCATGACTGCACTTAAGAACTGTGGACTTAATAAATTCTTCCTGACACCCTGTTTACGAGCTCAACCGGAGCTAATACAATACTTGGTCAGTATATGGGATGAAAATGAAGAAGTATTTAAACTTCGGGACCAAGTGCTGGAACTGGAGGTTTTCGACGTATATTTCATAACCGGATTGTTGTGCAGAGGTCCGGTGCCCATCCTGACAGGCAGCAGACCATCTGGGGAAAATATGGAGCAGGTAATGGCGAGGGTGTGCCCAGGGGCATGAACCGGATCAGGAAGCGAGAAAGTGGACATCCACACTGTCCAGGATCTAGCACTGAGAGTAGTGCTACACACCATCACACGAGCTGCGGGATCGCAAGCTCCACACGAGGCAACCAAGGCCCAACTCCTGCTAGCTGCTGAGTGTATGAGTCCAACACTGTTTAATTGGGCTACTACAATGACAACAAATATCAAGAGGCAGCTCACAAAGTACAAGCAAGTCAAACTGAAGCAGTTTGGATATGGTTCCATTTTGGTATCGTTCATCCTGGAACGACTACCTATCTTCCAGGGCCAAGGGGCCATAGTTGTTGAGCCGATACCAAGAGAGCCAAGGATGGCTCGCTGGGTAGCACTTATGCCCATATCAGGAGGAGGCCAACAGATGTCCTGGAGGCCGGAGTTTTTTGGATGGTTACGGCATTAGTTGATCGTGGTCGAGGATTGGCCCTATGCCGGGATTGATTTCACTAGAGACCCAGATCTCCCACTTCCAGAGGGGGATGACTGGGACGAAGAGTTGGGTATGACCTCTCTTTTTTATTTTTATGTTTTATGATTTTTTGGGTAATACATGTTCGTTTTAACACCTGTTTTATATGTATGCAGATGTTGGCCCAGAGAGACCTGCTGGTATGTATCCGATTTCACGGAGAACTAAGCCCGCAGTTGACCCTCAGGAGGAGGGTGCCGAGGGAGGAGAGTTGATCCAGAACCTTGAGGGGATTGCCCGAGGGATTTCAGACTACGCCTGGCTGGCAAATGTCTCGATGGCGTATCAGAGACATACGGTGGGAGTGCCTAGTCACCTCCACTGACTTTTGAGATGCTTAGTGCGCGCGGTAGCATGTTACCACGAGCACCATGCGGATTAGACACCTAGGGCTTCCTCCATGCATATTTTTGAGAGACATGTCGTCTCCGGATGTATTAAGACGAACATGTATATTTTTTGATTTTATGTGATGCACACTATGTAAACATTTCGACACACACACACACACACACACACACACACACACACACACACACACATATATATATACACATACCTATTTCTGGATGGATCTTTCTACATGTGAGGATGTTTTGTTTATAAATTGTGCAAATGCCTATCTAGAACCAAATTAGCTACTGCATCTGTTAATGTATTCATATGTCCGGGTATGTGTTGATATGTAATATAGTCAAAATTTCTTTCCAGTAGACGAATACAGAGATGTAGACGTAAAATGGATGGATTTCTTACTGAATAATGCCCGTTTAGCTGTAATACTACAAGTCGTGAGTCTAGATACACAAGTAATTCACGAATGCCGAGGTCCACAGCCTCGGTTAATAATTCCAATACAGCACTATATTCCACAATATTATTTGTAGCAGTACCCAGACATACACCTTGCAGGTTAATCAACTCACCAGCAGGATCATAGATTACCCAGGCTGCCGAAGACAGATTCCTAGTACTGCGGGAGGCACCATCCGCGAAACCCACAAACGGAGTAATAGACATCTGCACAATCAGGAAGACCCGATCAGCAGAAAGACGCTTACATCGCACACCACACCACACATGCACACAAATGAATATACACACCTATGTACACACACCACACCAAAAATAACTTCAAGTGTAGTATTTCTTAAGGTACAACCCATTCCTAGGCTGCGCGAATGGAACTCCTTCATAATCAATGAGCTCATAAGCCCCATTTTTCAATACTCATTTTACTATATAGGGCCCATGCCACATGGGTTGGAGCTTTCCTGCCCCGAGTTTTTCGTGCGCTTGGTCGTATAGGAGGACAAGGTCCCCTTCGACAAAGGAACGTGGAGAGACAGATTGATCAAAGTGTGCTTTGACCCGTTTTTTCTGTGCTTCAATGACTAAAGCAGCCAAGCGGTGGGTTTCATCCAACCGTTCCAAATACAAGAGACGCTCTTCTTCAGGAGAAGTATCGGGAAAAAGTTCCACAGCCAAATTTAAGGAAGGAATCTTGCACTCAACTGGAAGAGTTGCTTCCAGAACATACACCAATTGGAATGGTGTGAATCCGGTTGCACTCTTTGCTGACGTCCGGTATGCCCATAGAGCTGAGAACAATTGGAGGTGCCAATTGAACTTATGAATTCCAACTGTTCGTTGAAGCATTGTGACCAAAACTTTGTTCACAGCCTCAACCTGGCCATTTTCCTGGGGGTAATATGGCATTGAGCTATCGTGTCGTAAGCCCAATCTTGATGTCAGCTTAGCCATCATATAATCTCGAAAGTGAGTACCATGATCGGTTACAATGGCCTGAGGGACCCCAAAACATGCAATGATGTGGTTGAAGATAAATTGGGTAGCTGTCTTACCATCGGCGGCTAGTGTAGGCATCGCTTCGGCCCATTTAGTAAAGTAGTCGACAGCGACGATTATATATGCATGCCCCCCAGCCGAATGAGGGTTACACGTCATAAAATCTAGGCCCATTTTGCAAAAGGGCCAACGGTAATGACAGGATGCAGAGGGAGGGGTGGCGCGCGCATCTTGCGCTGAAAAACCTGGCACGCGTGACATTTGCGGACTGCAACAATACAGTCTTTGAAGATTGACAGCCAGAAGTAACCCGCACGCAAAATCTTCTGGGCAGTGGCATATCCAGACATGTGACCGCCACAGGCACCACTGTGACAGTCATTTAAGACTCTTTCGGCCTCTTCTAGAGTCAAGCACCGACGGAGCACCGAATCTACTCCAACCTGGTATAATGTATCTCCTACAATGCGGTAGGGTTGAGAGTGATGCCGAATTCGGCATCGGGCATCTTTGGTCAACTCAGCGAAAGGTTGACGTCTGAAGATACAGAATAATATCGCCATACCATGGGTCACGGGTGCTGATAAGGAAGATGGTTTCGTCTGGAATATGTTCTTCAGAATGAGATGGGGGAGAGTCTGTCGAGAGGGAGAAAATAAGATCCGCGAAAACCAGTGATTTGGTCGACTTAGCAGTAGTAAACTCTAGGTCGAACTTCTGAAGGATAACGATCCATTTGGAGTATTTGCCCCCCAATAATTTTCGAGAAAGAATATATGTCATGGGGTTGCAATCCGAAACCACAGTTACGGTACGCAGCAGGATGTAGTGGCAGAAACGTTGCACAGCTTGTACAGCTGCTAAAGCTAGCTTCTCGACGTGAGCGTAACGTGTTTCTGTGTCGAGAAGATTTTGTGATAGATAGTAAACAACGTGTTCATTGCCATCATCGTCATCCTGCACCAGAACCATAGCTATGGTGCTAAACGCGGCAGCCAAGTATAGAGTGAAATCACGGTGATAGTTTGGAGGCCGAAGCAACGGAGCATTAACCATTAATGTCTTAAGCGTCTCAAAGGATTGTTGAGCAATGTCGTCCCAATGAAAGGGAACGTTTTGCTTTAAAAGACGCGTGAATCCTTTGGCCACTTCCGCGTAGTTCGGTATAAAGCGTTGTAGGAAGTTAGCTTTTCCTTGCAGACTCTGTAATTGATATAACGAAGAGGGTGATGGGAGATTGACAATGGCCTTGACCTTTAGGGGATCGAGGCGAATCTCGTCCTTGGAGACTATGAACCCCAAAAGAAGGCCAGAATCCACACAAAAGACACATTTATGAGGATTGAGCTAGATATTATAGTGTCGATAGCGAAGGAAAATCTGGTGGAGGTGTTCTGGGTGGTCCTCTCACCGAGTTGAGTGAGCTAGAAAATTGTCCAGATAAGGCTGAACGATATGGCGTATGTCATGGAACGCATAAGACATAGCATGCTGGAAAGTGGCTCCAATGTTCTTCAAGCCGAACGAGAGCTTTTTATAAGAAAAAGTACCCCACGGACAGATGAATGCAGTCTTGTGTTGATCAGCGGGTAGAATATTTATCTGATTATACCCGAAAAAGCCATCCATCAGGGAATAAATCTCACTCCCAGCACATTCGTCAATGATTTGATCTATGAAGGGAGTAGGATAGTTGTCCTTTGGATAGGCCCGATTAATATCTCGGTTATCAACACAAACTCTGATAGTACCCTATTTCTTATCTACAGGGACAATGTTGGAGACCCATTCTGTGAGGGGAATCGGGTAAATGAAACCCACGTTTAGAAGTTTTTCAACTTCTTCTTTAATGGCAGTGACTTTGCGAGGATGCACCGGGCGTAGGAATTGGCGCATGGGTTTCGCAACAGGATAGGTAGGAATCTCATGCACTACTATGCTAGGATCAATCTCGGGCATTTCCTCATAGGACCAGGTGAACACATCCTTGAATTCTCGAAAAATATCAATATAAACTCGTATCTCATCAGGAGAACAAGTCACTCCCACGTGTATATTCTTAACTATCCCCGATTGAACAGAGATGTCGATTGGAATGGTTTGAGTAATGTTGCTCAGGTTTCCCTCTGAAAGCATATCATGTGTCAATATGGGCGTCTGGAGAGGTTGAGTGGGAACCTGAGATGCAAAACACTCTAGAAAACTTGACATTGCCCCCAAGCTAGGCATGAAGGAGGAACGATGATGTCCATCGCTCAAAGGCAGCTCCTCAAGAGACATTGTTTCAAAAATGGCTTCATCAAAAGGGAAAATCTCTTTAAGAGGATCAGGCGAGTTGGCCTCGCCGAGCCAGGGGGATTGAGAATAGATGTCTAAATCCATGCTTGAAGGAGCATGCTGAGGAGGGGGAGGATCTGATGCGGTGACGATTTCACAATAGTTAATCTCTACCGGAGTTAAGGGCATTGATTCTCCAAACTCAGCCACCTGCTTAGGTGAAGGGATGAGCCATGGGTCTTCAGACCTAGAGATCATGTTAACTTGAGCGGTGTGCGATGGTGGTGCAGGAAAAATACCCATGAGGACGGGGTCCTTGAAGAGAACAGGTCCTACATTATCAGGGGGATTTGGAATCTGATCCATGTACGGAACGTTGTTCTCAGAGGTGGAGCTGAAGAAAGACAACTGATCCACAGTAACGATTTTTCCCTCGTGAGGGAACTTAAGAAGTTGAAAGAGGGTGGACGGCATGAATAACATGGCGTGAGTCCAACTGCGGCCGAGAAGTATGTTGTAGTTAAGCTTGGCGTCAACTACTTCTACTTCTACGTTGACTGTCTTCCCCTATAAGGTAATCGCTAAACTCTCGAGAACACCCAGGGGTTTCGATTCCCGACCATCAAATGCCTCTAGGGCATTAGGAGACGATGAAAGGGCCGGAGAGCCAATGGCATTCCAGCAAGCAGATGACATGACACAAGTAGAGGCACCTTCATCCACAACGGCCCTATGGATGTTAAGACTGTTGATCCCAACTTGAATAACAAGAGCGATCTGATGTGGAAGTCGGGGGGTAAAGTTCTCTAAGTCGAAGGTGAGAAGATTAGAATCAGTGGGATCAATCCCACCGATTACAAACAACAAAGCTTTCTGTTGTGACGGGAAACTTTGAAGAACTTCCAATGTAGACATGGCAGAAGGCGCTTATGCCAGATCCTCAACAATACTGTAGTGCTGAGCGGCACGGGCATTCGGATTGTAGGAAGATCTTCTTATAACACCTTTAGAAGGTGGCTTCACAACAGGTTCAGCAGTAGGGTTCTCAATTTCCAACAAACCGGAGACAGGTGGGGGAGGTGGATCGTCCACAACTGCCTTCCCAACTACCTAACGTGATTCGTTGTAATCCTTCGAACATGTAGCAATAGAGATAGGTGCAGCACCATTCATCATAAAGACCTGGGACCCAAATGGTGCAGATGGTGAAGGCTGTTCAACCATCTGGGTCTGCTGAGACGGGAACGGTTCTTTAAGAATTGTCGGAGTCCCTTTGGAGCCTTTTAGAAGTTGACTAACCTCAGATCATCGTGGAAAATCCTTGGTGTAATGATCTCCTTCAAATATGAGGCAGGGGTACTTCGGTTTGAGTTGGGAACCGTCCTCTGTACGAGGTTTGGAAGATTCTGGATTTGGAGCGTCGGATTTGGATTTACCTTTGCCCTTCTTCTTTCCTTTGGAGGCTTTTTCTGTAGGATTAGCCTGAACGGCGTTAACCTCCGCAGTTTTTCCAGAATCGGGAGGGGCGGGGGGAGAAGAATTATTGGATGAGTTGGACTTCTGCTTCCCATTCGAAGATTTCTTCGAATTCTGAGACACGGAACCAATAACACCATCCACCGCTGGGGCAGGTGGAGCCTTAGAGGTTCCAGACCGTGGAGCATCAGGAAAAATATCATAAAGCGTGTCGGACTGAGAGTATACTAGATCCAGATATTGGGCACGTGCTATGGCTTGTTCTTCAGTCACACACGCTCCCATAGCAATATCTTGGGCGATTTTGTTAACGAAGGAGGTGGCGAACTAATGAGTTAGTATATGATCAGGTATATGGAACTTGATTAGTCTACGATGACGTCGCCACTCATGAATGTGATCAGAAATGTGGGTGGCTTTGTCCTGCTTCAAAGAAGTCAGGAGGTGCATCCCGGCTTCGTAGCGAACCGGAAACTGGAAGTGAGTTAGAAAATCCATGGCTAACGTATTGAAATCTTGAAATATGCCACGGGATAATTCAATATACCACTTAGCGGTAGCACCAGTCAAAGTGCGCTGGAAGAGGCGTAGACGAATTGAATCATCTACACAAGAGTTGGACGAACACCAAAGATGGTAAGTCATCACGTGAGCTTGGGGGTCCTCCCCAACTTTACCCTTAAACTTGGGGCAATCACCGGGTACCTTGGTAGGAACTGGAGGCCAATAAGGATTTTGCAGAATTGGATCATTAGTTAATTTCGAAACATCTGGTAATTCCAAGGTAGCCAAAAATGGCAATGGCAGATTGGACAGCATGCCTGGCCCTTGATAAGAACCAGTACTTGTACTCCACGCTGGTTGAGAATATCCTTGCCCCCAAGGGTTCTGTCCAGTAGGATTCTGACCGTAGGGGGTATAGGTCATATAACCAGTCTGATTCAGTTTCTAGTAACCAGTGTACAGGGCTTGATAACCAGAGTATGGACCTTGATTATATGTCGGCCCCGTGTGAGCAGCATGTGGATTTGGCTGCTGAGCATAGGTGTAGCCGGGTTGTTGAGAGTAATAGTTAGAACCCTGGGGCTGGCTATAATTCGGTCGGTATTGACCATAAGAATAGTAACTACCTTGAGGTCGAGTGGGCTGCTGATAGGTGGGACCCTACTGGGCCTGATAATTAGGGCGCAGCGGTTGATTTGGCTGTGACATTGAATAAGTCAGTTGTTGGGCAGGGTTGACAGGATGTGCAGGTTGTCCTAGCTATTGAGGAGCACCAGGTTGTGCCAGATGCACCGGTTGGCATGGTGGAGGGACACCAGGTTGTGTCGGATGGGCCGGTTGGCCCGGTAGCGTAATAGAGCCAGGTGCTTGCTGATAACCAGTTTGACTAGCAACAGGACCATAAGATGGTCCTGGCTGATGTGCAACATTGGGACCAAGAGGATATTGTGGTTGCAAAGGTTGAGAAGGTTGGACTTGCCCCCCAGGACCATATACCGGTCCAGGTTGGTACCCCAGTTGTCCTGTGAGTCCATGAGGTTGCCCAGGTGGGACTCTAGGAAGAGGTTGCACGATTTGACCGGAAGGGTTGTAATACTGTCCTTGCGGACCGTATAATGGTCGTTGCTAGCCCGGAGGGTAGCCTTGTATGGGCTGTCCCTGCGGGTCATAAGGATAGCCAGGATGGCTCGAAGGTTGGCCTTGAAAAGGTTGTCCTTGCGGGTTATACGACTGTCCATCCTGGTTATACAGTAAACCCTGAGCATGAAGTTGAGCCTCAGGAGCAAGTAAACGTAAAGGGTTCTCATGCTCATCGTACTGATATGGAAAGACGTACATGGGTGTACCATTCTGTGCATAATGCAAAAAATACGAGCGGTTGGGATCTTGAGAGGACTGTCCGACCTCGGGGTTCGATTGTTGCAGGGACAATCGATACTCCTCCAGAGAGATGTTCTCCAGCATAGTAGATGCTATATAGATATCTTCAGGAAGCGATGTGGTCCTTACGGACTAGGTAGTAACGGCGGGTGCAGATGCGGCCACACAAACAGTGGGCATGGAGGGTACAAAAGTAACCTGAGGGGATGACGTAATGGGCATCCGTGGAGACATCCCCAATGAAGGGACAACCGGCCTCGTAGAAGGAGCTGATACCCCCATAGAGGCAACGGCGGAAATAATCTGACCCAAGGATCTATACCCGGTTGGTAATGGGGGACTAGGTGATGACATAACACCTTCTAGAAATAAATGTCAAGGGAATAACTGGTAATCTTCACCAGACGTGGGGATTTCCTCGCTAGCAGAATCACTCATATTTGAACCTACCGCTAGATCTCGTAACAGACGGCGAGGACTAGGAGGAATAACAATAGCTATAAAAGGCAAACCCGATGTAAGAGGAGGGAAATCTTCCCCTACTCCCAATCCAAACCAAGGGTCGAAAAAGGGCCAATTGAACTCAACTGGTCCTCCAAAGGGCTGCTAAGACAGAACCGGTCCCCTGTCGGGAAACTCGGAAACGATGGGCTGCTAGGGTTCAGCAGAGGACTGAGAAGCCTCTGATGAATCGTCCGTATATGGACTACCAGTAGACGAAACAGAAGGTTCCGCCACTGTGACAACAATGACAAAAGATCAAGCACAACACACACGGGCTGAAAAAGAGTCAAGACACACAATCAAATGGCCAACAAGCAAAATCTAACAGGGCGTGTGATCGCGGGTGATTTATTTTACCACATTGAAAATTATAAACTTCACCGTTTCATGTTTTAAGAGTCGAGAAAAGGATGAAAGGTGACTCTATCTCTTTCAGTTTTGAAGCAACTGTGAAAGGACAAGCGCTTGGTGATCCTTTCAAATTTAAAGAGTCAGAAAAGATCAAATGACTACTCAGGAATACTAGGCAAAGGGTGTACCAAATAACCATGAACTGCAATATACACCTTGGTTTCAAAATGAAAGAGAAATCAACCAAGGACTTAATGTACGTGCAGGCAATCTCCCTGAATGCTATGTCTGGTGTATCACGGGTATAGGGTGGTAGACTTGGCTTCCTATAGATAAAGGATAGAAACCTAGTGGGGTCTCCCTTTATATACTTGACGGTACAGGGAGCACAAGTCCGTACTAGTGCTGTCTAAGGCCAAGAGGCGAACGACAGCTACTAGGTTTAAAGACGCCGGAACACGTCTCTAGCCTAGACCTCTAAATGTTGCGTTAATGTTTCAATGCTACCTTAGTGTAAATTGAATAAATTTTAATGTTTATCTTCAATTACGTTTCAGTTTTCAGGCCCTAGCGAGTGTGATGTCTCAAAATCTCCTAAATGCACACTATATGCCACAGTATATCATTTCATTTGATGAAAGCTAATTATGAGAGAGTTGAGAGCTTTTCACACAAACAAAATGATCAGAAAACAACCAACAAAGTCTCTAATGCAGCTAATGTAAACCAAAAACTTTTCTCTCAAAGTCACTAATCACTAATAACACCAAAAAGATTTTAATTTGCACTAACTAGTCGAAAGCAAAAGAGATTTTTTTATATTTTCAATGTTTAATAGCAAAGTGCACTAAAAAAAATGAAAACTAATGAAAAGAGAAATTTGAGAAGTGATGAGGAAAGAGAAAAACACACAAATTTCACTCAATGCAAACACACAATCATATCTCCAAACTGACAAAACAGTCCCCCAAAACCAAGAGAATCCCAAAGACTCAAATGGACCATGTAATCTAGGCCCAAAACGAGACAAAGCGCAATTCGAATGAAGAAGAGAACAAACACTCAAATAACGCAATAAAATGATAAACAACCACCAAAACGAATGTAAAGAAGCAATCACAAGGTCGACTGAACAAATAGAAACCAAAAACTCCCAAGGGAGGCTCGACACACAAGAGCACCTAGATGCCCTAGGGCTGGAATGTGAAATCAATGGAAACAGGAAAACAATCAAAGGACGAAGGTCACAGCCAGTCAAACAAGGCTCCAGAACACTCAGGCAGTTGAAAAAACAAAACCAAACACACTAATCAAGCTCAGGAAGGTCAAAACAGGGAAAACCCTAGTACCTCACAGGATTGGCACGACTGTGAGGCTGAAACTAGCGCCAGAAACGAATTGGCGCGGGTAATACACTAGCAACCTGCGCCAATGGGCGCGACTGTCAAGCTGTAAAGCGCGCCAGTCGAGTTTGCTATGGAAAAATAAAAAACACTCCAACAAGTAGACCAGTGATGATCAAGCTAACCAAAAGCAAAAATCACAAAAAGAGCCAGCCAAAAGAGTCGATCAAGCAAGCAGAATCGAGAAACAACCGAAAAGACAAGACAATACTCCAAGTGTTCAGTTTACAAACTAAACCAGAGATTGACTGAAGCAGCTTTGATCTACTTCGTAATTGCAGATCAAGAGCGTTTCGAAGGCTATTTGGCTAACTTCAGGCTCCGTCTATAGCTTACAAAGCAGAACAACAACAAGCTAGATGTCCCCAGTGGAGTCACCAATTTGTTGTGGAGGTAAATCCCCTCTGTGGACAGAGGCGATCCCTACTAGCCCAGACCGGGTCTAGCAACAATCGTTCACGCTATAGTGCAGGTTCCTAATTGCAAATAAACCAACTAGCGATGAAGGCTTACCTGGAATCCAACGTTGTCGCTTGTAGAGAAAGTAGCGCTCCTGTTCCTTAGCTCCGGCAGATCACAATCCTCACGATCTCCGTGATCGGTTACCTACACACGCAAGAAACAAAACAAACGCAAGCGTAAAATCTAGTATATGCTACTATATGTCAGTCAGAGAAGACATAACTCATCATCATAATCAACAACAGAAGTGGAACCATAACCAATAGTCGCTTATCATTAATCAATCAAAGAAGAATACAACCATAGCTCTGATGCTGAATTCTCCTTCGGAGGGTCGCTAGCGGAACACGTCTCGAAAAAGCCTGTCGAGGTTGAGAGAAACCTCTCTCTTCGGATGTCTCGACAATGATCTCCTTGCTTGGATTTGGCCTTAAGGGAATGAATCAAGGCTCTTACAGCATAAGGCTCTGATGGATCTTGGGAACTTGGAGACTAGCTTGCAAAGGAGATGAGAAAGCTTTTATAGATGGAGGAAGGGGAGTTGGGATCCCTATAATCATGGGATTGGCCCTATCCTCAAGGAAGCTTCCATGAGAGGTGGCAAACCACTTCCTCTACATGGAGATCCAGAGCCAAACCTCCCAACTCAAATTAGATACCAGTTTCTAGATCAGTTAGGACGAAACTTCCGCCATTTATTTTTTAAAAACACTCCTTAAAATGGATGGCGCGAGTGCAACTCTGGGACAGAGCGCCAATTGGCATGCCCTCTTTGAAGGATTTCCCCCATTGGCGCGGGTAATGAACTGGCTGCCCGCGCCAATGCAAAAAGGGGTGTTTTTAGGGTTTTTCACAAGGAGTTGTCTTCAGGGCAATGAAAGTACATGTTTAGGGGAATGCCATGAAAGTGTTTTCAAGTTATGTCACTTCTCACAGGTCACAGAATAAGCCCTCCAATTGTGCAGGATGGGGAATTGCAGGGACGGTGACAAATTGCTGTGTAACAGGAAGACAGGGCATATTTTTGAAGTTTTAACTGCAAATCATGGTTTTATACCACGTAATGAAAAACCCTCTCCAGCCTATTCTCTAACTGCTTTATGTTGAGATTCAACAAGATGACGAGCTTAGTGAAAAGAGTCGCCTTCATTAAGTGGGCCTGCAGGCTATTTTTGGCGCAAGTCTATTTTTAGACATGTCGATCATATTTCAGAAGTTGTAGGATGATATTTATGGATGGTTGATCAAGTTGGAAAAATAGATCAAATTCTATTTTTTAAAATATTGGTGAAGCCTTATTTATATATCGTCAATCTGTGTAATAGATGCATGTCGATTATTATTAGCTCTAAATAATAATCCCATTTCAAATTGGCAACTTATTTCGGGAGCACTGGCTAGTTCGTTGCACAGATGTGGCACAACAACCGATAGAAGGAATTACGCACATTCCAGGGTTTACCGGAGCTATTTCATGGAGGACTCAAGAACTGCGGCGTAGCATAGACACAGCTTGGAAGAAGTAGTTCATGGAGTTGTGGCCCGCTTAACTCAGTTAGACTCAGTTGAGCTAGTTGTATATAGTCTAACTGATTGATACACTAGTGAGAGTGGAGTGAATTAATTAGTTAATTAATTCACAAATAGTAACTCATTAATCAACTAAACAATACATCAGTTAACTACAATGCATGGCAGTTTCAGCGGAGACCAGTGGAAAGATAGGTGAAAGGGCAAGATAGACTATCTGTTGTGACTATTAGTGATGCATTAATTGCATCCAACACACAGTGGAGATGCCAATGAGGATTGTGAAGTCAATCCAAGAGTAATTCGAATTCATTCAGAGCTATTCTTCAGCAGAGATTGCGCAGTGGAGGCAGGCTAGCAGGTGGCAAAGATCGGTGCATGGATTTGCAAGATTGGCCCTGATTAGTGTATGACAATTGTACTGTACTGAGAGCTTGTGATAATATTTGTATGTTTGTATGATATTTTCATATGATCTCCATGTTACATAATATATAGTCGGGGTTTTCATCTTTAGGCTTTCCCGGTTAAAAATTGTGTTATGTGCGATTGATAATTTTTGTTTATGCTTCACATGTGTGTGCAATTAATTTTTTTGCAAAAGATTAACAAGTGGAATAGATTCAGTATCTTGCATAAAGTTAAATAGTGTGAGATCAGGTGCATCTTGGACATATGCATGCTTAGTGCATATAATTTCTACATGGTATCGGAGCATTTTTTATTGAATATTGCAATTGTGAAGTGAGTTTGTGCTGGTGGACAATTCGAATTTTCTATAGAAGATTCTTGGCGCAGAATTTGAGTATACATTGAAATGTCTTTCAATGGGTTGCAACTGGAGTATGCCCTTGATGGGAACTTGAATTACATAGCTTGGAAGGACAATATTGAGGCATTTCTGGAGGATAATGGGCCGAAGGAGTTCATCAATAGCGATGTTCCTAAGCCAGGATCTAGCAATGCTACATTACTTGATGCCTGGAAAAATAAGACGTCAAATATGAGAAGAATTCTATTGGAAGGTGTGAAGGACCATATTATGTCCAGCCTTCACGGGAAATCCACTCCATTCTTAATGCGGAAGGCTTTGACAGACTTATTCCAAAGAAGAAGTGACCAGAGGAAGTTGGCGCTTAAAGACAAGCTCAGAAAAATAAAAATGGAGAAGGGCGACAGTATTCCAAGAATACCTTCACAAAGTTTGTTCAGACCAAGGATGAGTCAAGTGGGGGTTACTATTGATGAAGAATACTTGGTGAGCTTGGCTCTCCTTGGGCTTCCAAAGAGTTGGCATAGCTACGAAGACTCTATCAATGGATGGGAGAAACTACCAGGATGGCAATGACTTCGGTCGGATCTTGTGCAGGAGGAGGTAAGGCAGGGTACCAGGGATGGATCTTCATCGAAGAATGAAGATGAAGAGAATTTAGCTTTGGCTGCCAAAGCAAGGAAAGGGAAGGGGAAGAATAATCCTTCTAAATCCGGTGCGAAATTCAAGAAGCAGGACTTGTCCAAAGTGAAGTGTTTTCACTGTCATGAGCATGGAAATTTCACCACTAACTGTCCAAAGAAGAAGAAGAATAAGCAAGATGTTGGATCTGCAGCTAGAGATGCCTTAGCCTCGCAATTTGAGCTGGATTTTTCCTTGATCACATGCTTGGTTTCAAACTGCATGGGATTGGTGTGGTATCTTGATAGTGGTGCCTCTTTCCATATGACAGGAGACAAAGAGTTGTTTAATGACTTGGATGAGAAGGACCTCCAGATGCATATAGAGATGGGCGATGATGGCCGGTACAGTGTGACAGGAATTGGGACCATTACCTTTGAGAGGGAGTCCGATAATCCATTCTTGTTGAAGAATGTCATGCATTTTCCAGGTTTGAAGAAGAACTTGGTCTCAGTCAAAATGCTGGAAGACAGGGGTTATGATGTTGTTTTCAGTGAGGGAAAAGCTTTCCTTCGACATAAAAAAATGGGTCAAACCAAGAAGATAGGGGTTCGAATTAAGAATCTCTACATAAGTCGGAGGTAGCTGGTCGTACCGCAATGGTGGTGCGTGCTGAAGTGGTGAGCCGAGATGAGGGTGAATTATGGCACAGAGATCGCGATCTTTCACCATGGCGCTTTGAATATTTTGGTACAAATTTCTATCGGATCATACTCTTGGCCGGGGACGAAAGGATGTACAATGGGTAAGTTTGTGAAGACCACTTTTCATGAGAAGGAGAACCGTGCTTCGGTGATCCTGGAGAGAATTCAAACAGACGTGTGTGGACCATTATCGGTTGCTTCAACAATGAAACATAGGTATTGTGTGATATTTGTTGATGAATTTTCTCGTAGATGCTATATCTTCTTCATGTAGAAGAAGAGTGAAATGTTCTCAAAGTTCTGTGAGTTCAAGGCATTGGTGGAGAAGGAGTCGGTAAAGCAGGTGAAAGCTCTAAGGAACGATAATGGTGGTGAATACATCTTGGGCGAATTCAAAGACCTTTGTAGCAAAGAAGGAATTCGAAGAGAACTCATAGTGCCTCATAACCCATAGCAGAATGGGGTCATGGAGAGAAAGAACAGAATGATCGTGGGTGCTGCATGAGCGATGCTGCATGATCAGGGCCTACTGATGCACTTGTGGGAGAAAGCATGCAACACTGCGGTTTATGTGCAAAACCGTTGTCCTCATAGAGTACTTGGCATGAGTACACCCGAGGAAGATTTTACTGGTAAGAAGCCTGATATTTCTCATTTGAAGATTTTTGGCTCACCTGTTTACATTCATGTGACGAAGGATGCCAGGAAGAAGTTGGAGCCGACTGCAGAAGTTGGGATATTTTTGGGGTACACAGAAACACCCCATAAATATCGTGTGTATTTTCCAAACATTCGGATGACTGTTATGCGACAGGATATAAAATTCAATGAGGTGAAAGCCATGAAGTTTTCGCTTGAGAGGGAGCTACACTTGCATGCGGAAGAGGAACTTCTTGTTCCCGAAGATGACCCTCTGGCTGTGGATCAGCCACAGGAGGAGATTCATGGAGTGGAGGAGTCCACTCATGCAAAACCAAACATCAGACAAGGCAGGAAGTGTACCACAGAAGCTGAGAGACTGAAGGTGGATGCGACACAGAATGTAGGAGTTCCTACATCACAGTGCAGACAAAGACAGTCACCTGACCGATATACTAGATACATGGCTCTTATGAGCAAGTGTATTGTGACAGAGCCATCTTCTTTTAAAGAAGCAGCGTAGGAGCCCACATGGGTAGATGCCATGGCGGAGGAGTATGACTCCATTGTCAGAAACAGTGCTTGGGAGATTGTTCCAAGGCCGGTGGGAAAATCAGTTGTAGGATCAAGATGGATCTACAAGGCAAAGCAAGTTGCTGATGGGAGCGTCGAGAAGTATAAGGAAAGATTTGTTTCCCGGGGCTTCTCACAGATTGAGGGGATAGACTATGAAGAAACCTTTGCACCTGTCACATGGTATTCTTCCATACAGACCATCCTTGCTCTCTCAGCGCAGATGGGTTGGCACATTCATCAGATGGATGTGAAGACTACGTTCCTTAATGGGATCATTGAGGAAGAGGTGTACATTGAGCAGCCTGAAGGATTTGAGATCTTCAGCAGCGAGTCGCATGTGTGTAGGCTCAAAAGAGTGCTGTATGGGCTGAATCAAGCACCCTGTTCTTGGTACACTCAGATCGACAGCTATTTCATTGGATTTGGCTTCACCAAGAGTGAGGCGGATGAAAACTTGTACCAGATTGTGGTTGAGGGTAAGGTTTTGATCATTGTACTTTATGTTGATGATTTGATGCTAACAGGTGATGAGCATGTGATACACTCATGCAAGGAAGATCTTGCAAAGGAGTTTGAGATGAAGGATTTGGGCCTCCTTCATTATTTCCTTGGATTGGAAATATGGCAGCGGGAAGGTGAACTGTTTGTGTCTCAAGGCAAGTATGCCCAGGAGATACTGGAGAAGTTTCACATGTAAGGCTACAAGCCTATCAATACTCCTCTTCCAGGAAATTGGAAGAAAGAGGATGCTTCATTGGTAGAGGTAGTGGATGCCACTGTTTATCGATAGTTGGTGGGTTAACTCATGTATTTAGTCAATACAAGATAGGACATATGCTATGCGGTGAACCAGCTTTCACAAGCGATGGTTAAGCCTACCAAGCTCTTTTGGAAGGTGGGAAAGCATGTCCTGAGATATCTCAGGGGCACATCTGAGTATGGTTTATGGTATAGACAGACGGATGAGGTGAAGTTGCATGGATTCACGGATGCAGATTGGGCAGGAAGCCCAACAGATAGAAAGAGCACATTAGGAGGGATTTTCAGTATCGAATCTACAGCAGTTTCTTGGTACAGCAGGAAACAAAGATCCGTGGCACTCAGTTCAGCAGAAGAAGAATACATGGCAGCAAGTCAAGATGCATGTGAGGCTATCTGGATGAGGAAGATTCTGGTTGGTTTGTTTGGTTCACATTTAGATCCCACGGTGATTCATTGTGATAATCAGAGTTGCATTAAACTCTTGGTTAATCCTGTGTTTCATGATAGATATAAACATATTGATATCCGGTATCATCATATCAGAGATTGTGTGCAGCGGAAGATCATGTTGCTTCAGTACATTCCTATGGAGGATCAGGATGCAGATATTTTGACGAAGGCGCTCACCAGGAGAAAATTTGAATACCATAGACGCAGGATCGGGGTGAAAGATAATCCTTATCTTGTTGAGAGGGAGTGTTGAGATTCAAAAATATGATGAGCTTAGTGAAAAGAGTCGCCTTCACTAAGTAGGCCCATAGGCTATTTTTGGAGCAAGTCTATTTTTAGACATGTCGATCATATTTCAGAAGTTGCAGGATGCTATTTGTGGATGGTTGATCAAGTTGGAAAAATAGATGAAATTATATTTTTAGAATATTGGGTGAAGTCTATTTATAGATCATCAATCTAAAAATAGATGCATGTCGATTATTATTATCTCTTAATAATAACTGACTTCAATTATCAACTTATTCTCTTGGAGCACTTTACCAAGTATTTATGTGGCACATCAAATTACGAAGGAATTACGCTATTCCTAAGGGGCGATCACGCGATTGCATGGAGGATCAGCTAGGAACTCAAGTGGCAGAAAGGATAGTTGGAAGAAGTAGTTATGGAGTTGTATTCAGTTTAACTCAATTAGACTCAGTTGAGCTAGTTGTATCTAGTCTAACTGATTGATACACTAGTGAGAGTGGAGTGAATTAATTCACAAATAATAACTCATTAATCAACTGAACAATACAACAGTTAACTACAGTGCATGGCAGTTTCAGTGGAGACCAGTGGAGAGATAGGTGAAAGGGAAAGATACACTATCTGTTGTGACTATTAGTGATGCATTGATTGCATCAAACGCATAGTGGAGATACCAATGAGGATTGCGCAGTCAATCCAAGATTAATTCAAATTCATTTAGAGCTATTCTTCAGCAGAGATTACGCAGTGGAGGCAGGCTAGCAGGTGGAAAAGATCGATGCATGGATTTGCAAGATTAGGCCTGTATAGTGTATGACGATTGTAATGTACTGAGAGCTTGTGATAAGCTTTGTATGTTTGTATGATATTTTCATATGATCTCCATGTTACATAATATATAGTTGGGGTTTTCAGCTTCAAGCTTTCCCGGTTAAAAACTGTGTTATGTGTGATTGATAATTTTTGTTTAAGCTTCACATGTGTGTGCAATTAATTTTTCTGCAAAAGATTAACAACTGGAATAGATTCAGTATCTTGCATAAATTTAATAGTGTGAGATCAGGTGGATCTTAAAGATATGCATGCTTAGTGCATATAATTTCTACATGCTATCAGAGCATTGTTGATTGAAGATTGCAATTGTGAAGTGAGTTTGTGCTGGTGGGAAATTCGAATTTGCTACAGAAAATTCTTGGTGCAGAAATCGAGTATACATTGAAATGTATTTTAACAGATTGAGATTGGAGTATGCCCTTGATGGGAGCTCGAATTAAATATCCTGGAAGGACAGGATGGAGGCAGTGTTGGAGGATAATGGGCTAAAGGAGTTCATCGATAGCGATGTTCCTAAGCCGGGATCTAGCGATGCTGCATTACTTGATGCATGGAAAAAGAAGACTACAAAGACAAGGAGGATTCTGTTGGAAGGTGTGAAGGACCATATTGTATCCAACCTTCATGGGAAATCCACTCCATTCTTAATGTGGAAGGCTTTGACAGACTTGTTCCAAAGCAAAAGTGACCAGAGGAAGTTGACACTTAAAGACAAGCTTAGAAAAATAAAAATGGAGAAAGGCGATAGTATTCCAAAATACCTCACGAATTTTGTCCACTGCAAGGATGAGCTGGGAACACTAGAAAATTTGGCGGAAATTCCGACGGCGAATTCTTCGCTATTCCGACACATAGTCGTCGCAAGAGCGACAGTTCGAGGGCGGGCAAAACGTGGTTTACCATACCGTCGCAGTTCCGACACAATTAAAAAGTGTCGCACTATCGACAATTTTTCCGTCGCTTCCAAACAAGCGTCACTCTTCCGACGTTTCCCAATCCGTCGCACTTCCGACCTTTGTAAACTGTCGCACTTCCGACGAAATGTGGTTCGACGTTTTGAACGTCGCTCTTCCGACGTTTGTAAACTGTCACAATTACGACGAAATGTGGTACGACGTTTTGAACGTCGCTCTTCCGACGTTTGTAAACTGTCGCAATTCCGACGCAATGTGGTCCAACGTTTTTGACGTCACTCTTCTGACGGTTGTAAACTGTCACAATTCCAACGAAATGTGGTCCGACGTTTTGGATGTCGCGCTTCCGACGTTTGTAAACTGTCGCAATTCCGACGAAATGTGGTCTGACGTTTTGAACGTTGCTCGTCTGACGTTTGTATACTATCGCTCTTCCAACGTTTCTAATCTGTCGCAATTTCGACGCTTACAAGGCGTCGATATAGCGACGACAGGTTCAATTTAAAAAAAAAAAAAAATGAAACTTTAAAAGAGGAAAAACGTTGTTTTGAATATATTATATGAAGTAAAACAGTCCATGATGTCATTACATTTTCACATCTGAAGATTGGAACCCAAATATCCATCCAGAAAAGTGGAAGTCCCACCCCATACAATGATAGAAAAATACCCCATGTCACATACAGGGACATGATATAAAACCCAGTAACGGTCCGCATGGAGATTATCGACAATTTGAGAAAGCATCCAAATATGCCCGAGGCATCTATAAGAAAGTGAAATAGCAGTATATAGAATAGTAAAGCAACAAATATAGTACCGACGTCCATTGTTCCAAATAAAAATTAAAGTACCCAAAATCCTTGAATAGAGAAAAATGCTAATCATGTGAGAGGAGTGTGATACGTCCAAAATATAAAAATACCATCAGACCATATCAATAAACCAGCAACATAGACCAACATCGCTAGTTTTGAAGGCAGAGTGATAAACATTAATCATTTTTTTTTCACAAGAGAAAAAACGCTGTTTTGAATATATTATATGAAGTAAAACAGTCCATGAAATCATTACATTTTCACATCTAAATATTGGAACCCAAATATCCATCTAGAAAAGTGGAAGTCCCACCCTAGACAGTGATAGAAAAATACCCCATGTCACATACAAGGACTTGATATAAAACCCAGTAATGGTCCACATGGAAATTATCGACAAATCTGAGAAAGCATCCAAATATGCCCGAGGCATCTATAAGAAAGTGAAATAGCAGTATGTAGAATAGTAAAACAACAGATAGAGTACCAACATCCATTGTTCCAAATACAAATTAAAGTACCCAAAACTTCTCGGTTTGAGAAAAAACTTAATCATGTGAGGAGTGTGTTATGTCCCAAATATGGCACACATTGAGACCCATCAATAAACCAGCTAATTATAGACCAGTATCATGGTTTTGTATTAAGCAAGAGGTGATAAACATTAATCATTTTTTTTTTTTCACAAGAGAAAAACGTTGTTTTGAACATATTATATGGAGTAAACAGTCCATAAATAATATGATTAAGGACCAAGATTGGAACCCAAATATCCATCTAGAAAAGTGGAAGTCCCACCCGCACAATGATAGAAAAACACCCCATGTCACACATGGGGTGTTATCTGACTGTAAGAATTCATCTAAGCAAGGGAGATTATCGACAATCCGAGAAAAGATCCAATATTTGTATCTATGGTGCTAGCCAGTAGTATGTAGAATAGTAAAGCAACAGATAGAGTACCGACGTCCATTGTTCCAAATACAAATTAAAGTACCCAAAATCCTTGAACAGAGAAAAACGTTAATCATGTGAGGAGTGTGATATATCCAAAATATAAAAAGACCATCAGAACATATCAATAAACCAACATCGCTAGTTTTGAAGGCAGAGTGATAAACATTAATCATTTTTTTTTCACAAGAGAAAAAACATTGTTTTGAATATATTATATGAAGTAAAACAGTCCATGAAGTCATTACATTTTCACATTTGAATATTGGAACCCAAATATCCATCCAGAAAAGTGGAAGTCCCACCCTAGACAATGATAGAAAATACCCCATGTCACATACAGGGACATGATATAAAACCCAGTAATGGTCCACATGGAGATTATTGAAAAATCTGAGAAAGCATCCAAATATGCTCGAGGCATCTATAAGAAAGTGAAATAGCAGTATGTAGAATAGTAAAGCAATAGATAGAGTACCGACGTCCATTGTTCCAAATACAAATTAAAGTACCCAAAATCCTTGAACAGAGAAAAACGCTAATCATGTGAGGAGTGTGATAACCATCTGCAGAAATCCAGGCTCGCTTGATTCCAAAATTGGTAACCATCTGTTGCATCCGAGATGTAAGGTTCAGGCTCGCCTGTTTCCATTAGTAGCCTGCTACAGCATCCACCCTGTTCATAGCAAAAAGATTCCTGTAGATATACAGAGAAAGAGTATAATACGTAGACCATATTAACATGGCTCTGTATTTCAAAAAACAGGTTTAAAATAGAAACAGGGCAACATTTTTTTTTCTAAGTAAATTTAATCTATTAACAGTGGGAATAAAATTACACCGAAGTCAAAATCATTGCCCAAACTCATGGCAAATTTGTCATCAAAAAATCAAAAAATTAAGAAGATTGCCTTCATACGGGGAAACCAGTCTTGAACGTTTAATTTACAGAATTCAAAAATATTACAAAGGTCCAGCACAGTAAAATAATCTAAAAGCAGCCCAATTAAGTGGGTCGCGAAGCAAGAAAAAAAAATTAACCAAACTACTCCTCCGGCTCCTCGACGATTCAGTACCATCCTTCAGAAGGTCTAGGATCGCTAGGTGCTACCTCCACATTCATGCCACGGCTCCCCTCCTGGAGGCCCGAATGCTGGCCGGCTTTTTCCACGCTTAGACCCGCCGGACGGGTGCATTCTTCCTCTGTTTGGGCCTCATCGCGGAAAACCATAGTGACTGAAGCTGTAATTCTTGGGTGGTTGAGAGAGAAATTAAAGGAAAATTGTGCAGTGCGCGTCGTGGGAGAAGGTGAACTAGCGGTGGGGAAACGAGGAGCAGGGGAATCCATACGGTGGCCAGATCCTACAACCTGACCCCGCCCACTCCTAGTATTTGGATAGCGACCTGCATAATAATCACTGGACTGGCCGGAAGACAACTCGGTTGAGGGGCTGGAGGGAGCGCGCAGGAGTTGACCTCTAGTGCTCCCCCTGCAGCAACGCATCCTTTGACGCACGCGAGGCATGGGTGAAGTCTCACTAGCAGTGGGCACAAGAGGAGACGGAGAAGCAGAATTCCAAGAAACAGAGGAAGATAGACAAGGACCAAACCGAGAGAAATGAAGATATGCAGCAAGGTCTACGCAGCAGTTCAGTTGGTCACTTCTCCTTCTCGTCATAGTGAGCAGGCAGTGTAACCCAGCAACCAGCTCGTCTGAAAAACCATAGCGAAATGCCATTTTATCGACCCGACTGCAATGCAATTGAAGAACGCCCATCATAATTAATCTCTGATCATTAATGAGAGCCGAAGGTCAGATCATATTGGAGCATGAAGAATCGCTCACAGGAGTGGAGGTCCAATCTTGAACAATGTTAAAACTTAATGCGATTAGATGTGAAAACCTTGGAACTTAATTGAACAGTGTTAAAACTTAATGCGATTTATATGAAATCGCCACATCCATGTCCCATCGCCTTAAACGCCATCGAATGCACCCGCAGCCAAGAGCAGGGCAAGTTCTGATTGAGGACGCATGGAAAAAATTGATTGGAGCGGATCTTTGCTTGGGCCGCTCGCGCAGTGGAAATCCGAACCCGAAAAAGATTAGGGCGAATTTGATAAGAAATTCGCATCACAACTCTCCCTCCGTACACCAGCCCAACTTTGGACACGAAAAATATTAGGGCAGAATTCATTTGGTTTTCGCGTCACAAAATTGTCCGACGTCAGCAGGCTATTTTGGAACGCGAATTTGGTTTGAATTATGGTTTATCGCCGTTTGAAGTCCGGCGGGCTCAACTTAAGAACAATTTTTTTTTATCCCATCTTATAAAATTTATGTTGGTTTTCTTTGATAATACACATATTTATAATAAATCATGGGAATACCACACTAGTAAACATGTGGAAAAGTTATATAAATTATTGAGAACAATCATTTTTATGTAAAAATATCTAAATGTGCTTTTGGGAGATAAGAATTCGAGTATTTGGTTCATATTGTTTTAAAGGAAGGAGTGAATTTGGAGCCTCAAAAGATGCAAGCTATTACAAAATGACCTATTCCTAATAAATTCAAGGTTCTTAGAAGATTTTTTAGACTTACATGATATTATTGATCATTTGTTAAGAATTATGCATGCATTTCAAGTCCACTCACATATCTCTTGAAGAAAATATCATTTATATGGAATGATGAGGCTACTTTGGCATTCTCTCTTTCAATGGATGCCATGTCTTCTACACCAACATCGCTTGCACCTACTTTTGGTAAAACATTCATAGTAGAGTGTGAGGCACTAGGACAAGGAATTTATGTAACATTAACACAATAAGGGATATCATTGGCTTTTAAAAGCAAGGAATTCAAAGAAAATATTTGATGAAATCTACGTATGAAAAATAAATGGAAGCAATATTACATGTAATAAAAAATGGGGATAGTATATCACTGGGAGGTACTTTAAAGTCAAGATATACCATGATAGCATAAAGTATTTTTTGAAGCTATGGATTTCATTGGAAGATTAACAAAAATGAGGAGAAAAAATGTAAAGTTTTAATTTTGAGATAATCTGCAAAAAGGGTAAGGAAAATTTAGTACATGATGCTCTTTCTAAAATAGAAGAGGCCTCAAATTTATATCCAATTACATTTTCTATTCCTAGGTGGCTAGAAGAAGCTTGCCATAATGGAAAAATGACAATAGTACTAAACAAAACTAAAATTTATAAAGGATGGGATGAACTCTATGGAGCATTGGGAGTGAAAGAGAGATATACTTTGGTGCAAATGTAGAATATTTTTATGCACGCAAGCATATTTGAATAAAAAAATATTAAGGGAGTCCCATGTCTCTTTGATGGTAGGGCGCAGGGTTCCTTAAAACATCTCAAAGGATCAAAAAATATATTTTTGGAAGGAATGAAGAAAGATATTCAAAATTTTGTAAGAGAAGGTCATGTTTGCATAATAAATAAAAGAGAGATAGTAAAATCTCTAGGGTTACTTCAACCATTCCACATACATATTCAAAGACTAGAAGATATATCAATAGACTTTATTACATGGTTACTAAAATATAAAGGTAAGTATTACATTTTTGTGGTCATTTATATAGACAAATTTTGTAGATTTTTTTTGTAGAGCTCAAAGTACATAAACAACAAGCCAAGTGGCAGAAGTGTTCGTGAAAGAAATTCATAGTCTTCATGGTTTTCCTAAAGTAATAGTAACAAGAAACTTTTGGAAATAATTATTTAATATGAGTGGAGAAACACTAGCCGCCATGAGTTCTACATATCAAACACAATCAAATGGTCAAACAAAAATAGTTAACAAATGTTTTTAAGGTTATCTACAATGTTACTCTTTAAATTGTAATTCCTCGGATGAATAAAAGTAGAGAGGGAAGAGGAGAGTAGAGAGGGGATTTCTGCAATAAACCTCTGTGTGTGAACAATTGTTTCCAATTAAATGATTTCCAAGCTTAGTTGCCATTGAATTATCTCGAACTGCTAATTGTGAAGAATTGTTTAACTGTGAGGCGATTGGGTACTGATAATTCCATTCTTCTGTCTTTGAATTCCCGTAAATTGTTGGATAACCCTATAAACTCACCCCACCCGAAGGCGAGGTCTGTGTAGAGAACCGGGGTCGTGAACACTGTTCAAATATAAAAAGCTCGCTTAATAAAGAGACAAAATTTTTGTGCTTTCGAAACCTGACCCAAGGATTGGACATGAGTTAACAAACAAAAGGATAGCGGAACCAGACTTGCACCCGTGGTCAAGCCCTGTACCAAAACCACGAGCGGAATAACAAAAGCGGGTTGCCCATATCGCACCGCTTTTGCGGAGTAGGCGGGATTTCCTATTCGCGAGTGATTCCATAGGGACGTGGCGAAGTGACCCCTGGAAAACCACCGTTTAACCCGCGCCATCGCACGTTAAAGCCTGACGTTGGAAGCCGAGCGAAATTTCCAAGAGTCGTTGATTTGGAGAAGGGCCATCAGACGGTGGTCGCATGTTGAACTTGCCCGGAGGTTAACTAAGGTGTGCAGAGGATAGCCAGGTACGATACGAGTGTTTGATTGGCTATTGATATATATAGGTGGGGCCGGAGTATAATGAAATTTTTTAATTAAACGATTGGCGGATAATTAGCATAAGTCTGGAGCATGATTGTTGTAAGGGTGGGTGGTGAAATATAGAGCCGAAAGTTCATTACAAGTTATTTGTTTAAAAAGAAACATGGAGTATAAATACAAAGTGTTGAAAGTTAAACATTGGTTATAAGGCTTAGAGATAATATAAAGTCGGGAATATAAATTAAATTCCAACCATTGTGGATAGTATTTATTTATCAAATTCTACGAATTTGATAAATAAACCCGAAGAAAGAAGAAGTCAATTAAGACTCAGGCTGGAGGAAAAGAACGGGGTAAACCAAGGGAAAATGCTAATAGAGTGATTGCAGACACACCAGCTCTCCTTAGGGGTCCAATTTCAGTTTTGTTGCGTCACACGATGATCTCTCTTCTCTGGCATTTACTTGTATTAAAGATCACTATTCTAGGAATAAGGAGTTATTTTCTCCAAAAATAACCCTAGCCAAACATTGACAATGCATCAAGGATATCTTTCTATGCTTCATAAGTACATATGTTCTACTTCTAATTCATGTCTTGGAAGTGGTTTTTTTGTTGGAAATTATTCACCAGTTGGTTTCATACCAAAGTCTTTTTCACATTTTCAGCATCCAATACATGAAAAAGATAATGGTTTAAAACAACATAAATATTTGAAATTTTTCAAGAATTGTCTGGCACACTTTGAATATGAATTTTGAAGTCAAGTGCATGATGCTATATAGGATCAAGTGTCATTTTGAATACCAAATGTTTCACAAGAAAATTCTCAACATGCTACCCTGCAGTAAGGATTAAATGACAATATTGCATCAACTATTTCCATAATAAAAGTGCACCTCGGCCATAAGACTAAACAACTACAAATGTTGTAGATCTAACAATACCACACAATCAAATGTATTCCACAAGGCCAATACTATATGAAAAATGAAAAGGAGTTTGCAACTAAAAATACCTTAGGCAACTAATTCAATTAGATACACCAAACCATCAGCAAAAAGGAAAACCAGCCTACTTGGCCCCAATATTTTCAACTGGGTCCTCTAATTCAACCAATAAAAAGGCCAAAACCATAGCATTGAGATACATTTCATTACACTGTCAATAGCAATAAAATTTGACTCAGCCATAACCCTTTCCTTTTATTGTTGTGAAAAGCTTTATGCATTACTCTAATGTGGCTAGTCCATAGGCCAAGTAGACCACTGGGTAACAAATATGTTTCCTGTCACCTTTGAGTTTTCAAATTATGCCTACCAAATCTAAGACATTTAAGAGGGGAACTAATACAATGTTAAAAAGAAAACCAGAGCACACATCTACAAATTACCTCCTTAGCTATTGTCACACCATCATTAACTATTTTCGAAGAACCATGCTTGCTCTCCAAGACAACATTTTGCCCTTCGCCCCAAGGGTGACTCCAACAAGATCAGCAAGTTTGTTCACACCGCCTGCAAGACAAATTGACAATGCTTTCGGTAAGTGTGCAATTGAATGCCAGACCATATGCCAAAAAAACCCTCCATGAAAAATTAAAATAACACATTAAAATTGAATATAAGTGGACAAGGAAAGATCCACCGCAGTGAAGTTTCACGTGCAGGTGACCTTCCTTTAAACATATTTTTTTCTCTGACCTACAATTTTTTTGTCACTGAGCCATCCTTGTTGAAGTACAACTCCTTTTCCATAGCTCTTGTATTAACTACCTTCTCTCTGTCGCGTAATCTCAGAGTCCCTCTTCTGCTTGAGCGATAAAAGGAAATGGGTGAAAAAACTGAAAGAGAAGACAATTGTCTGCCATAATTATCAAACATTGCACCCAACTTCTTCCCCTTTCCATTGTTACCCAATGAGGTAGATGTGGCAATTGTTGTCATACTGCCCAAAGCAAAGGCCATCTTCTCTTATCTTGAATATAGAATTACAATATCTTCATATTAGTATGAACCTTAAAAAACATGACTCCCATTGTTAAAAACCACTTTTAAGTTGTAACAGGCAAACTAAACAACTATCGCAACTTTTGGCAACTTCTGGAGCATTAAGAGAGAAACAACCAAAGAGAAATACAACCACAATCCTCATTTTAATGAGACCGGACTATATATTTGCATTAAGATAATAGAAAGAATCACGACTATATTAAGGCCAGCACAAAACAATCTTTAACCGGTGTCTCTCGTGGCCTTCAGGTTGCCATGCTAGAGGTTGCATATTTTTAATTTAAATTCTTGACCTCTCGTGCCCATCTATGAATGCATCCAATGGGATATCTACATCAAGTGCTCCTTTATATCCCCAAAAACAAATTCCCTACTACAAGAGCACCAGTATTGATGGATCACCCCACACCATCCCACCCACTAGAAACGGTGAAAAAAGGAAACCCGAGAAAACTTCTGAAATATCTCAAGATGACTATATGGGTGGTTCTTATGAATCAACCAACCATTTAGAACATGCTCATCAATCCAAACCATGATTATTATGTGACGATATTCAAGCAGGCACTGAATCGGATTTCTGAAGCTATGTTAGAGAAACCCTAAACTCTCACTGAAAATAGGTGAAATGTGGCACCACTTAGAGATTGAAATGTGCCAATTGGTACAAGTGGTAGACAATTGGCATGCTGAAACAACGAGGTGATGCAGGAATGACATGAGGGAGAAAATATCAGAAAAGCCCCAAATCTGGAGAACTAAAGCTCATCACCAACCTGAGATTGACAACTTTACATGATGTAACCTATGAAATCGTAAATGGAGAAATCTTAGTAACAATAAAGTAACCTATGTAACAATAAAGTCGGATTCATCCTGGGAGTGGTAATGGGAGAAATCATAGTGAACAACAGGAAACATGCAGAGTTTCTTACAATAAAATAGATGAAAAAACACATACAAAAAACCTAGATAATAATCATGAACAAGCTTAATATTGAATTATGAACTGTAAAGGAACTTAAAAAATGTGACATTATGAACCTGGTCAAGCGCACAAGCAAAAATATCCTGGACATGACCCTGGTTGACAAGTTGTATTGCTCATGATGCAAGAGGATTTGTACCTGCACTGCCAAGTCAATCAAAATCCATCATTATCTATACAATAAATACAAGTAATTGATGTAGTATTTTTTACTCTAAGATGCATTCTTATGATAATGTTAGAACATGTGTTGAAAATGTCAAAACATACCTGAATAAGCTCCTCTTCGTTTCAAGAACAATTTATTGGAGTCGCATGAACTTGGAACAAGCCTCCCACGATCTGAAAGAGTAGCAACTAAGTCAACGGTGACTTTTTTGTTGCTACGCTGGATCAAGGGAGGTTTGCTCCAAGATTAAATCGCTCCAATAAATTATTCTCTACTAAACAGGGCCAACCACGTGAAGGTGGAAGCTCTTATGGCCCCTCCCCCCCCCCTCACATCACTCTCAATTCCCCAATACCCAATCTATATTTCATTTTTACTTTCATGAGCATAAAAAAAAATATTCAATAACTAATAAAAAAATAATTCAACAAAAAGTACGCAAGGAAACATTGCAATTAATGCTTGACATAAAAATAGTATGATAAATGAGTTTTTTATATAACGCAAAAAACGTTCCAAGTATGGTCATTGGTAACGTTTGTCTTATAGTAATACAATATTTTACATTATCGAATTTTCTTTTTCTTCTTCCTATTTTTAAAGCTCCTAATTACATCATCAATATCATCATGCTCTCTCCTGTTTCGTGCCTTTCGACCCGCACTGCTGACCTAGTTGCATAGTCACGATGTCTGGTCTCATCCTGTGACGGGGCATCGCCTACAAAAACAGATAATATTAAATTTTAATTGTCAGTTTTTAAATATCATTGAACTAGTTCGGTAATATTAATAAAAAAAAATTGCAATGAGATTATTTACCTGGTGCACCAGTTGTCGCCGCTGACCTAGTTGCGTAGTCACGATGTTTGGTCTCATCCAGTGACGGGGCATCGCCTACAAAAACAGATAATATTAAATTTTAATTGTCAGCTTTTAAATATCATTGAACTAGTTCGGTAATATTAATAAAAAAAATTGCAATGAGATTATTTACCTGGTGCACCAGTTGTCGCCGCTGACCTAGTTGCGTAGTCACGATATCTGGTCTCATCCAGTGACGGGGCATCGCCTACAAAAATAGATAATATTAAATTTTAATTGTCAGTTTTTAAATATCATTGAACTAGTTCGGTAATATTAATAAAAAAAATTGCAATGAGATTATTTACCTGGTGCACCAGTTGTCGGCGCTGATCTAGTTGCGTAGTCACGATGTCTGGTCTCATCCAGTGATGGGGCATCACCTACAAAAACAGATAATATTAAATTTTAATTGTCATTTTTTAAATATCATTGAACTAGTTCGGTAATATTAATAAAAAAAATTGCAATGAGATTATTTACCTGGTGCACCAGTTGTCGCCGTTGGGACTGTTGCCCTGTCTTCCTCTCTAGTGGTAAGATCCTCAAGGGAAACATTCTCTGTCATTTAAACAAAAAACTTTATAAGGAAAACCATCAAGGTATAATTAGAAAAAATTATAAGTGGAAATTAATTACCGTCACGGCCCTCACTGATAGTAGCATTGTCGGCCTGGTCCCCACTACAATGATCAGGTTGCACATGAGGATCATCTACATCTAGCTCTAAAACTGGGTTATTTTCCTCGTCGGTAGTGCTGCTCCCCTGATTTAAACAAAGTTGTTAGACATTAAATTTATGGAAGAAAACAAACATATTGAAAGGTTAATGTTTTACCTTATCAGGCATTCTGGATCTTGGGACCTGCCCCAAGCTTCTACGACGTTCAACTACAGCTTGATAGCCGAAATGGAAAGAGATATTTTTATCTTCCTCTATAGTTTCTGTTCCGAAGTCATCACCCTACATTACATATGATTGTGTATTTTTAATCATATTTGATAGGATTACAAAAACGTTGGAAGGCGATACAATTAATTATAAGATGTTTAGCTACTTAATTACAATTCTTGCAGCTAATTTCAAGTAGCCGCCCTAGCCTAGCTTGTGATGGCCCTTTTTCTCAATCCTAGCTTTGGTTGCCTTCGAGGTGTCAGGAAACCTAGCATCAACAAAATTTAAGTCAGATATGACGTAGCACACTTTTATTTTAGACATAGAGAAAATTAAAGCTATTGAATTAAAGTTGTAATTTACCTTGCAGGTCTAGTTGGCATTTTTCCTTCTTTCTTTGCCCTTTTCTCTTTTCCATCATGGATGAGTGCTCTCCACTCACACTCTGGAATTGTGAGAGGACGCTTATATCTAGGGTTAAATTGCAATTGCGTCCTATAGGTGTCCCTGGTATAATTCAAATATTTTCCGGCTACTCGAGCCACCGCTGTTCTGTCAAATGTGCCGACCCCAAAAAGGGCTTCTAGATAATCTAGAAGTTCCTTTTTCAGGTTGGAATTCTGGGAATTCCACCCTATGCGTATGGTTGGGCCAAAAATTACCAACGCATGGCTCTCCAGAAACCTGTAGAACTCATTGTTTCCTACACACACACACACACACACACACAAAAAAAGAATATATTATCATTAATTTAAAAATAAAAATCATGATAAATATGTTTTAGATAAAGTACATGAAATAGTTAAAATATTAAAATTTACCTGGGAGTTGTACATGCTTTATAGGGACACCTTCATCGTTCACCAATAACGTGCCATTAATGGTCCTTGTGGAGCTGACACGTGTAGCTTCAGGAAACGCAATAATGTAGTTGGCAATATCAGCCTCATCATTGCCAACACGTTCAGCAGTTGGCTGGGTGTCTGCTTGGGCAGGGTGTGTTTCTTGGCTGGCACCTAAAGGAGTAGAAGGTGTACGAGAGGGTTGTTGGGCAATCTATTGCCCTTGTTTCCCACTACCACCAACACCGGGTTCAGCAAGTGCCAGAAAACGCTACATACAAAATAACTTTTTGTTAGTTTAGTCAATGTAAAAATTAAAAATCAAACTACCACAATTCATCTCATGCAGAACAAAAAAAATATCCTCTTGACTTTTTATTATTACCTGATATCTTTCTAGCTGGCTCATAAGATGTTTTATCCTCTCTTATGTTCAGGTGTTTGAGGCGCATCTATCAAAGTATTAAATTTCGACCTTGCATCTCGTGCCTTTTTTTGCAACAAGAACACTGGAGATAGGGATGAAGAAAGCTCTTCCTCAAAGAGGGAATCATCAAGCGTACCATGGCTAGGTGTCTGCATATTTGAACAAAATTAATATTATTTCAATTATGTAAATAACTAAAATACCTAAAGATAGAGCAATGCTGGTACTTTACATGTTCTTCCGCTGGCCTCTTTCCGCGATCATCCTGTCTCGGGGTTGTTCCTGCACTGCTCTGATCAGTCTGCCACATTGCAATAAAATTATAAATGTAAAAACTTGAAAACAATATCTAACTTGAAAACACAAAAATGAAAACTGAAATAATTTCTAATAAGACACCGGAAGACAGAGTTAGAGTTTCAAATATGCCTTGCATTGAATTCAGTCCTGGAAACATGTCATTGCACATTAAGGCACCTAAACAAGAGACGAGTTGACAATGAAGACCTTATTGAATATATTGTTGGAGAAACTTCTAGTAAACTTGTTGTGAAGACCTTGAGGACATTTTTGGAGCAACATTGTTGAAGCTGATGGTATAGCATTGTTGGAGACGATCTTGAAGGGCCTTGAAGTGAAGCTTTTGGAGCAACTATTGAAAATCCTTAGAGCATTTAAGTAAGGCACTTTCTATCTTCCATCACCTTTTTCCTTTCAATATCCTTTAAACGATTTTGTTGATATTTAATGTTTGAAATTACGTTATAATTCCTTGATTATATGTGTTTGGGGACTTTCCCTTTGAAATTACCCAAAAATACCTGGCAATTTTATCTTCAAGATGCATGTCTGACCCTATTGTTCAATATTTTGATTGATAGTAGTAAACATAGAGAGTTAGGGGGCTCTTGACTTGGTTTGGTTGGGCCATTAGATCCCTAACATCTACTAGGGAGAACCCCCCTTGAGTTGGAGGAGAGCTAGCCCTAAGTGAAAAGAGGTTGGTGAGGTGACAATGGGGCTATTGAATTACACATGGTATCACACTTTAGCTTTAGGACTTTATCTTGAGAAGTGCGAGATTTTGATATATCAATTCTCAAATTGTTTACAACACTATTGTTAAGAACTAATAAGAAGTGATGTTGAGGGGTTTTTGGGTATAAGAAACAATACCATTTAAAAACAAGGGTTCTCAGTCCTTGGCATTCCTTCACCTGGGCCTAGGGGCACACTAGAATAATTTCACACTAAACCATGCAAACTTAAAAATAACTTAATGATATATTTAAGTAGGCTTCTCCTATTCTGGGAAAACACCATACCTATAATGCATTCACTTGCATGTATAAAGGGAAAGGAAAACATGTTTTCATACAATGGTGACAAAGGCATATTGGGGAAAGGTATCTTCACTTTTTATTTATGTTGTTCACCCACACCACTCTCATGTTTTCACTAATCCTGTTTTGTCATTTTTGGATTCAAATTAAGTTAAGGCCTTAAGTATTTTTTGACCTTTCGGTGTAGTTTTTATAAGTGGCATGTATGGATTTTCCATTAATTCTGTACTTTTTCTCTTCATGCGCATGTTTCCCTGGAAATCAAATACATGATTTAGTCCCATACATTTAACAAGTTGTTTGATCAACTCCATTGGCAATATCATGTTTCCTATTCAATCAAAATTTATCTCAGTTAGGGTAGGTAGGAAGGTTTTCCCTTTGTATTAATAGGGCACTTCTAGCTTGCATTTTTATTATATCTCTCAAATTTAGTGTCGTTTCAATTAGGGCATGAATTTTTGCAACTTTCAAGGTGAGAATGAACAAAGAAAATTTTTTGTGATGGATGACTGTATATGACTCCATGGCCAGAGGAAAAGGCACTAATCTACTTCTTCAAATATCTATAGTTCTCATTCACCTCATACGGAGATGGTCCCCGATTTTGAGCCAAATGTTGCAGAAAAAAGTTCCCCCCCCCCATAATTTGATATTCAATGGAAATTTCTTAAATTGATGATGGGGCATGATTATGGAACATTGGCACATACATATGTAATGGAATTCCAAGATCATGATATATGTTTGCATATGTTTATGGAGGTGGTGGAGCAAAAAAAAGCTCAAATAGAGCTGAAATTTTTCACATAAAAAGGATTGTGGGCTTGACTAATGGTTCCATTTAAAAAATGATATCTAGACAAAGAATAAGTGTAGCATGCAAACATGCATTGAAAATCCATCTGAGTTTGCATTTTATTACTTATGATGGATTCAAATTTGGGTTTCAAAATGCCAGGTTATGGCATGATTTTGTCGAGAAACCCTTAGTTGGATTCTCATGTTGGTTTAATTTATATTTTAAGTTTTTTTTGCAATCTTTGGGTGATAGTAACTCATGAACTAGGTTACTAATGTGTAACAATCATATTTCAAGAATAAAGTTGTGATTTTTTTATATTATTATTATTATCTATTAGCTACGAGTATTGACACCTAATGCCTGGAATTTTGACATCTTGATAGCATGGATAATTTCGAAAATGTTTCTAGTAATGTTAACATAATAACTATTATTACGTGTCTTCACTTTTGTCACCATAATAGACCTGTGATATGGACTCATCACACAACTTCATATGCTATGTCCCAACAAGTTCAAACTGGTTGAACCTACCTCATAGTGTGGTTATTAAGGACAAGTTGCTTGATATATAACTCGATAGCATAGACTGCGTTGCAGCTATAAAAAGAATCCTCAAGTGTCAAAAAAACTTCACAATATGTTCTACTATAAAGCCTTTTGGGATACCTGAAATAATATATGTATAATTGATGACTTTTAAAGTATGACAAGATCCAGAGGGAAAGGAAATCAATGGAAGAGTGATCCACCAATGAGAACCTAGAATTTAGCATCAGATGAGTTAAGAGTCTAGGAAATTGAAACCCTATAATTTTAATTAGTGATGAAGGACATCACATAGGTAATTATATTTTCATGTAGAATAATATGTTAATTCAAATTTAAACTACATAATATGAAAGGCATACCATACATTTTTTCACGTAAGTCCAAACAACCTATAAAAAGGGAAAACCTTCTTTTTCCATGGGAAATAATTTACCTTTCCTTTTTCAAGATAATCTAAATCACAAAAAATATGAACTATAATGCACACATTCTTGGATAATGTGAAAGTGGAAAAGGAATACCCTACACAAGTGATGCACACATGTACATTTGAACACTAATAGATTTTTTTAGTTGAAATGCAATGCTTGTTTTCATTTAAATGTAGGGTTTTTAAAGCAGGGAGAAATAATGGCTGCCAAATTAATAAGCGTTTCTTTGGGAAAAATTTAAATCTTGTATTGGGCGATGAAGATAATAGAGGGTATTTAATCTTGATTCTTGACATCTAGAGAGAACCCTACAGCCTAACACAATCCAATGGAATTGACCAAAAAAACCCAAATAGAGTCAACCCTACTATAGAAGGAAGGGCCTGCAGTAAGAACTTACCATTTTGCAAGAGCTGAGGGTGAATGTTGTTCTGCAAGAGCTCAGGGCGAATGCAGGGCGAATGTTGTTTTGCAAGAGCTGAGGGTGAATGCAGGGCGAATTTTGTTCTGTAAGAGCTCAGGGCGAATGCTGAGGGCGAATTCTGTTCTGCAAGAGCTGAGGGCGAATGTTGTTCTGCAAGAGCTAAGGGCGAATACTGAGGGAAAATGTTGTTCTGCAAGAGCGGAGGGCGAATGCACGCATGATATCAGACGTTAATGTATCACACATGTACATTTGAACACTAATATATTTTTTTAGTTGAAATGCAATGCTTGTTTTCATTTAAATGTAGGGTTTTTAAAGCAGGGAGAAATAATGGCTGCCAAATTAATAAGCGTTTCTTTGGAAAAAATTTAAATCTTGTATTGGGTTATGAAGATAATAGAGGGTATTGAATCTTGATTCTCGACATCTAGAGAGAACCCTACAGCCTAACACAATCCAATGGAATTGACCAAAAAAACCCAAATAGAGTCAACCCTACTATAGGAGGAAGGGCCTATAGTAAGAACTTACCATTTTGCAAGAGCTGAGGGCGAACGTTGTTCTGCAAGAGCTGAGGGCGAACGCTGAGGGCGAATGCTGAGGACAAATTTTTTTCTGCAAGAGCTAAGGGAGAATGTTGTTCTGCAAGGGCGGAGGGCGAATGCGTGTGTGATATCAGACGTTAATGTAGCTATCGCGACGGATACGAAACAATAAAATCATTTTTATGTAGCGCGCATATAAGTTTCATATTTTTATTTAGCGCGCATATAAGTGTCGTTATACCGACGACGGAAAAAACATCGCCACTGCGACGGCTGCCTCCAAACGTCGCAATTGCGACACTTAGACGTTGTGTCGTACTTGCGACGTTTGGAGGCAGCCATCGCAATAGCGACGCTTTAGGCCATAGTGTCGCAATTGCGACGTCTTCCTCCAAACGTCGCAATTGTGACACTTTGTCTAAGTGTCGGTATTGCGACACTTTTCTATAAACGTCGGTATAGCGACGGTTTCAGGCGGGATGGAAAAAATTTGGGGAAATTTCTGACATTTGGTCAAAAGCGTCGGAACCAAGTGTCGGAATTTCTGCCAAATGTAGTAGTGGAAGTGTGGGGGTTACTGTTGATAAAGAAGACATGGTGAGCTTGGCTCTCCTTGGGCTTCTGAAGAGTTGGCATAGCTACGAAGAATCTGTCAATGGACGGGAGAAACTGCCAGGATGGCAGCGACTTTGGTCAGATCTTGTGCAGGAGGAGATAAGGCGGGGTACCAGGGATGGATCTTCATCGAAGAATGAAGATGAAGAGAATTGTGCTTTGGCTGCAAAAGCAAGGAAAGAGAAGGGGAAGAAAAATCCTTCTAAATCCGGTGTGAAAGGCAAGAAGCAGGACTTGTCCAAAGTGAAGTGTTTTCACTATCACAAGCATGGAAATTTCGCCACTAACTGTCCACAGAAGAAGAAGAATAAGTAGGTTGTTGGATCTGCAGCTGGAGAGGCCTTAGCCTCGCAATTTAAGTTGGATTTTTCCTTGATCGCATGCTTGGTTTCAAGCTGCATGGGATCGGTGTGGTATATTGACAGTGGTGCGTCTTTCCATCTGACGGGAGACAAAGAGTTGTTTAGTGAGTTGGAGGAGAAGGACCTCCAGATGCATATAGAGATGGGCGACGATGGTCAGTACATTGAGATAGGAATTGGGACCATTACCTTTGAGAGGGAGTCTGGTAATCCATTCTTGTTGAAGAATGTCATGCATGTTCCAGGTCTGAAGAAGAACTTGGCCTCAGTCGCAATGCTGGAAGACAGAGGTTATGATGTTGTTTTCAGTGAGGGAAAAGCTTTCCTTCGACATAAAACAATGGTTCAAACCAAGAATATAGGGGTTTGAATTAAGAATCTCTACAAGCTAGAGGTAGATGGTTGCGCTGCAATGGTGGGCAAAGCAGAAGAAGTGGTGAGCTGGGATGAGGGCGAATTATGGCACAGGAGATTGGGCCATATTCACCATGGCGCTTTGAATATTTTGCAGCAAATTTCTATTGTACTTCCCAAGGGTACTGTTGCGCAGTCAGATCAGTGCAAAGGATGTACAATGGGTAAGTTTGTGAAGACCACTTTTCATGAGAAGGAGAACCGTGCTTCGGTGATCCTGGAGAGAATTCACACAGACGTGTGTGGACCATTCTCGGTTGCTTCAATGAAGAAACACAGGTATTATGTGATATTTGTTGATGACTTTTCTCATAGATGCTAGATCTTCTTCATGCAGAAGAAGAGTGAAACGTTCTCAAATTTCTGTGAGTTCAAGGAATTGGTGGAGAAGGATTCGGGGAAGCAGGTGAAAGCTCTAAGGAGCGATAATGGTGGTGAATACATCTCGGGCGAATTCAAAGACTTTTGTAGCAAAGAAGGAATTCGAAGAGAACTCATAGCGCCTCATAACCCACGCAAAATGGGGTCGCAGAGAAAGAAAAACGATCGTGGTGCCGTATGAGCGATGCCGCATGATCAAGGCCTACCGATGCACTTATGGGCGACACATGCAACACCGCGATTTATGTGCAAACGTTGTCCTCACAGAGTACTTGGCATGAGTACACCCGAGAAGCTTTTACCTAAGAAGCCCGACATTTCTCATTTGAATATTTTTGGCTCAATTACATTCATGTGATTAAGGATTCCAGAAGAATTTGGACATCGTTATAGTTGGGATATTTTGGGGTACACGTAAACACCCCATAACTATCATGTATTTATTAAACATTTGGATGACTTTTATGCCATTTGTGGATATAAAATTCAATGAGGTGAAAGCCATGAAGTTGTCGCTTGAGAGGGAGCTACACTTGCATGCGGAAGAGGAACTTCTTGTTCCCAAAGATGAGCCTCTGGATGTGGATCAGCCATAGGAGGAGATTCATGGAGTGGAGGAGTCCACTCATGGAGAACAAAACATCAGACAAGGCAAGAAGCGTACCACAGAAGCTGAGAGACTGAAGGTGGATGTGGCACAGAATGTAGGAGTTCCTACATCACAGCGCAGACAGAGACAGTCACCTAACCGATATACTAGATACATGGCTCTTATGAGCAAGTGTATTGTGACAGAGCCATCTTATTTTAAAGAAGCAGCGCAGGAGCCCACATGGGTAGATGCCATGGCAGAGGAGTATGACTCCATTGTCAGAAACAGTGCTTGGGAGATTGTTCCAAGGCCGGTGGGAAAATCAGTTGTAGGATCAAGATAGATCTACAAGGTAAATCAAGCTGCTGATGGGAGCGTTGAGAAGTATAAGGCAAGATTTGTTGCCCAGGGCTTCTCACAGATTGAGGGGATAGACTATGAAGAAACCTTTGCACCTGTCACACGGTATTCTTCCATACGGACCATCCTTGATCTTTCAGCACAGATGGGTTGGAACATTCATCAGATGGATGTGAAGACTACGTTCCTTAATGGGATCATTGAGGAAGAAGTGTACATTGATCAGCCTAAAGGATTTGAGATCTTCAGCAGCGATTCCCATGTGTGCAGGCTCAAAAGAGCACTATATGGGCTGAAACAAGCACCACATGCTTGGTACACTCAGATCAATAGCTATTTCATTGGAATTGGCTTCACCAAGAGTGAGATGGATGAAAACCTGTACCAAATTGTGGTTGAGGGTAAGCTTTTGATCATTGTACATTATGTTGATGATTTGATACTAACAGGTGATGAGCAGTTGATACACTCATGGAAGGCAAATCTTGCAAAGGAGTTTGAGATGAAGGATTTGGGCCTCCTTCATTATTTCCTTGGATTGGAAATATGGTAGTAGGAAGGTGAAATGTTTGTGTCTCAAGGCAAGTATGCCCAGGAGATACTGGAGAAGTTTCACATGCAAGGCTGCAAGCCTATCGATACTCCTCTTCCAGGAAATTGGAAGAAAGAGGATGCTTCATCGGTAGAGGTAGTGGATGCCACTGTTTATCGATAGTTTGTGGGTTCGCTCATGTATTTAGTCAATACAAGACAAGACATATGATATGCGGTGAACCAGATTTCACAAGCGATAGTTAAGCCTACCAAGCTCTTTTGGAAGGCAGGCAAGCATGTCCTGAGATATCTCAGGGGCACATCTGAGTATGGTTTATGGTATAGACAGACGGATGAGGTGAATTTGCATGGATTCAAGGATGCAGATTGGGCAGGAAGCCCAACTGATAGAAATATCACATCAAGAGGGATTTTCAGTATCGGATCTACGATAGTTTCTTGGTACAGCAGGAAACAAAGATCTGTGGCACTCAGTTCAACGGAAGCAGAATCCATGGCAGCAAGTCAAGCTGCATGTGAGGCTATCTGGATGAGGAAGATTCTGGTTGGTTTGTTCGGTTCACATTTAGATCCCACGGTGATTCATTGTGATAATCAGAGTTGCATTAAACTCTCGGTTAATCCTGTGTTTCATGATAGATCTAAACATATTGATATCTGGTATCATCATATCATAGATTGTGTGCAGCGGAAGATCATGTTGCTTCAGTACATTCCTACGGAGGATCAGGATGCAGATATTCTGACGAAGGCGCTCACCTGGAGAAAATTCGAATACCATAGAGGCAGGATCGGGGTGAAAGATAATCCCTATCTTGTTGAGAGGGAGTGTTGAGATTCAATAAGATGATGAGCTTAGTGAAAAGAGTTGCCTTCACTAAGTGGGCCCACAGACTATTTTTGACGCAAGTCTATTTTTAGACATGTCGATCATATTTCAGAAGTTGCAGGATGCTATTTTTGGATGGTTGATCAAGTTGGAAAAATAGATGAAATTCTATTTTTAGAATATTGGGCGAATTCTATTTATAGATCGTCAATCTAAAAATAGATGCATGTCGATTATTATTAGCTATTAATAATAATCAGACTCTAAACAACAACTTATTCTCTTGGAGCACTTCAGTTCAGTGCACAGATGTGGCACATCAGCTGACAGAAGGAATTACGCTATTCCTAAGGGTTTACTGGAGCTATTGCATGGAGGACTCAATTAGAACTCAAGTGGCAAAGTTATGACATAGTTGGAAGAAGTAGTTATGGAGTTGTATTCAGTTTAACACAATTAGACTCAGTTGAGCTAGTTGTATCTAGTCTAATTGATTGATACACTAGTGAGAGTGGAGTGAATTAATTAGTTAATTAATTCACAAATAATAACTCATTAATAAACTGAACAATACATCAGTTAACTACAGTGCATGGCAGTTTCAGTGGAGACCAGTGGAGAGCTAGGTGAAAGGGAAAGATAGACTATCTGTTGTGACTATTAGTGATGCATTTATTGCATCAAACACATAGTGGAGATGCCAAAGAGGATTGCGCAGTCAATCCAAGAGTAATTCGAATTCATTCAGAGCTATTCTTCAATAGAGATTGCGCAGTGGAGGCAGGCTAGTAGGTGGAAAATATCGGTGCATGGATTTGCAAGATTAGGCTTGTATAGTGTATGACGATTGTACTATACTGAAAGATTTTGATAAGATTTGTATGTTTGTATGATATTTTCATATGATCTCCATGTTACATAATATATAGTTGGGGTTTTCAGCTTCAGGCTTTCTCGGTTAAAAACTGTGTTATGTGCGATTGATAATTTTTTTTAAAGCTTCACATGTGTGTGCAATTAATTTTTCCGCAAAAGATTAACAAGTGGAATAGATTCATTATCTTGCATAAAGTTAAATAGTGTGAGATCAGGTGGATCTTGGACATATTCATGCTTAACGCATATAATTTCTACACTTTACATGTAAACTATGGTTTTCATGAGGACATGAAAAAGGGTAAGCAGGGGGGGTGTGTCGAGCATTGGAAAAGGTATGAATTTTCCATGTATTTCTTTATCTTTTTCCTTTAATCATAACTCCTTTATATTCTAGAATGGTAATATATTGAAGAATTATAATAGAATTAAGGAGATTAGTGATTTTTTCAAATTGATTAAAGATTGTCTTTTCTTATATGTATAAAATAGATTAAGTGGGAAGCCACCATTCGGGAGAAAAAGACAAAGAAGAAGTAATTGTTGTCCCTTCAAAAAAAGACCATATCCAGACAAGAAGGTCGAGATCGGAGTGCACAGTCAAAGCAAAGAATGGAACAGCACAGCATCAGCGCAAGAAGACAAAACGATAGTTGAAGATAGAAGATAGAGTGAATCCCTCAGGATCTCTCGATCTTTAGGGATCGCTGCTCAAAGATTATCTGTATTTCTTTTTTCGTCCGGTGGCTGTTATAAAGGACAACACTTGTAGAAATCAGTAGACGTATCATGATTATTTGGCTTTCCTTTTTTATTTTCACGATTTCTCATCGAATCTCGTTGGTTAAAATAGAGTGTGATTGCTTGTAAACTCTGTTAGATATGATTGATACATAATTCGGTTGCCATTCCATTATTTGATACTAGAGTAGTTCAGAGGTGATTCACTAGCGGCTAAGGGCCCGACCCTGGTGGATCCACTGCTATCTGTACCATTACTTTCCAATTCCAGTCGTGTGATGGTTTGCTTTAGTTCTCATTTCATTTAGTCGCATTACTTCACAATTTCCATGATTTATAGCTTACTGTTTCAATGTTTTATGAAATTAGTTTGTTGCATCAGTTGTGAGTGAATTGTGGTGCTATTCCTTTCCAACATAACAAGATTACTTATTCCTCTGCAACTTGTATTGTTATGCTTCTCAGATATAAAGCTTCGCTGTTCAGAATTAGCTATTCCTTTCCATTAAATAGCTTTGTTGTTCATTTCTGATAACTAGCTTTACTGTTTATTCCTTTCCTGTAAATGTTTGGTTTGCTTTAGAATGTTATTGCAAAGAGCGTGTTTATTCTTAGCATCATTATTGATTTAACTCAGTTACCATTTCCAATTAGTTTCTTTATTGTGGAGTGTAAGATCATCAACTATAAAGGACATTGACTATTACTGTCTAAGTTCTCAGATTGAGGATCTTGTTTATGCTTGATTTCATTTACATCAGTTGATAGAGGAAAGAGTTATTACTACTGCATCCTTGACTGATGATTTCCGAGTGAGTGATTGGATTTTAGAGCATTAAGTTTCATGTCATTGCAATTAGATTTCATTTTCAAGCATCTGTTTACTCTTGTATTTGAAACATTGTACTGCAAATTGGAGAGCATTACTCTTAGATTAAATTTCCGCCTCAGACTGAGTACACTCTTGAGATAAAAATTCGTACTTGGATTGATAATTAATGTAGGATAAATAGGAGTTAAAAAGACACCTTTTATAACTCAACAATAGGTAGAGAATAAAGAGGAGCTCATCAGTTTAACCTGATCCCTCGGATGACATAAGTTAGGCTTAGATAGTTTTTATGTTTTTCAAAAGAATAAAATGTTCAAGGTTGCTAGCTCAAATGCACTTGCAAAATGGAAGAAAAAATGTTAGATTAAAGATTGGGTAAGTAGAAATAAGTGGGAGAATCATGTAAATACTTCTCACCAGGAAAAATCACTAATTTTCCCTCCCTTATAGTTACTCTTCATTTTAAACTTCCAGTCAAAGAGGCTTAGAGAATTTCTATGACTTCTGTTGGGACCGGACCCAAGGCTCAATGACTGTTAAGTTAAAAGTGTTGAATTCCTTTATTTATCCCCAATTATCATTATTTACCCTTCATTCACCCATTACAACTCAAAATTTTAAGTAAGAATTCTTTTCTTACTTAATGATACATAATATCCCATTTGATTAACTTCCTCCATTTCATAAAACATATAAACCCTCAAAAAACATCTTATCCTAAGGAAAAGTGGTGAAATCATCAAATGATAAACTTTGCTTTAAAGTTTTCACTTTACTTTGTAATATAAGTGTATTTCTTGAGTATTTCATTTTCCTACGTTATATTAACTTCTAACTTATTTATTAATTCCTTAAAAAACACCTTATCCTATTAATATAACTCCTTTTATTTAATTATCCCCAAAAACCCACTAATATAAGCTTTTTTGCCAAATTTAATTACCCACATGTTTTAAATTAAAACCCCAATTACACCCCCTTTGGCATAAAACTAACAATATGTAAATATTCCGCCCTCTATAGTGATAGAAATTTCCATAGTCTATAACTATATAATAAAAATAAAAATACAAAAAGACTTTAGACATGTTCTATATATGTCTAAGTGAAAAATATTTCCATGATTATATCATTCTACCCTAAGTTTTATAAAAGTTGATCATCTGCACCTTTATAATATACTTAATACCATTCCCCGCACTTCTTAAACCTAAGGTTAAAAGCCTAAGATCATTTATCTTAAGCATTTTTACCTTCCCCGATGTATGAAACCTCACGTTTTATATATAAATTAATCCCTTGACTAATACAACCCGCCTCATGCGCATTTTTACCTTGTATATAAACCTTCGATATATATAACCACTCATTTCAAACCCTTTGTAAATTATATACACCGCATATAATCATTACCATTTGATATAATACTTTGGATATAATCCATATGATGAAAAGGTTTTATTACATTTACCTTGGGCATATAAAGTCGCCTGGCCCCACATCCTTTCGACCGTAGCTTTTAGGCTCATCCTGACCGTTCGCTTCCACTTTTCAAATCTGCGGTGGACGATCATTTTCGCGTCCACAAACCAATCGACTGCAAAACACCCAAATGAGCGTGAAATAAGCGGTTTTTTCATTACCACCTCCTATGATGTGTCGTATTTTGATACGATTGCGTTCGTTTTAGGCAATACCGTTTACCGCCCAAACCCAGCGCGAAAACCACTGATGGTTTTCCGCGTTCGCAAAAAGAAAACTTCTCCCACCAGTAATTTGATTCACATTTATGACGTTTTTTAAAGATTAATAACAAAAGATAAAACCTTCGTTATGATGTTTATAAATGATTATTTTGCATTCCCGACTGAGAAAAGCCGCTCGACTGTGCAAAAACTCCTCTTTTGACTTATTCCCAGGGAAGAAACCCAATTTCAACCATTGTTCTACTGTGTGAAGACCATTCGAAGCCATTTCTCTGCACCAGCATTGCAGGAACCATCAAAGTTGCAGAAACCCTTCTCAAAAGCATCAAGATACCTGTAAATCAGGCATTTTCCTAAATTTGGCCTGCAATTTCACAATTTTGACCACCAATCTAACCAGTTAAGATACAAACAGTTAAATTGCCAATCCTAGTGTGTCAAAAACCCTGAAAAAAGAGGGCAAACCCTTGCAATTTTTTCCCAGAAATCGCCATTTGCAGAAAACCTCATTTTGAAGCTAAAATTCTCAGTCCAGACCCTTGAAAGACAAATTCCACAGGTCAAAAGGTTTTTTAACCTACAGAGTAACCTCAAAACCCCTTTTTTCAGTCCCAGACATTCAGAAAACCTGCTTTTTTGTCTCAAAATATTTCCTGTGTCCTGAAAAATCCTAAATTGAGCACTGAATTTCCCACTACTATCATCCTTGCCCATAAAATTGTTCAATTTCCCTCTGTTGAAGAAAAATCAACTATAGAAAACTGTATAATCTTGTTGTAGTTCACTCAAAATGACAAAAAATCAAATCACACCTAAGGCTAGAGGATCCAAGCCTGTTAAGCCTAGAGGATCAAAAAATCCCAAAACTGAAGCAGAAAAAGCCGCAAATTCTACTCCTGCTATCACTGTTAAGACCACTGTGACTGTAAATCCTCTTCAACCTCCAGTTTCCAATGAAGAAGTTATCCCTTTAGTTGACTTTTATTACAAAATTGCAGACCCTCTAGTAGAATTTAATCTATTATAAGTACACAACTAGTGTTATGAGAAGTTTCTAGATAAAGAAGATATACCTGTCTGGGATACAAATTTACCAAAATATGTAATCCCACTAACACACCCTAGTCAGGACCTGATAAGATTGTGTCAGAAGTATTATGTCCCAGATCAGAGATCAATTGTGAATAATGACAGGGAAATCCTTTTTTCTATCACTGCAGAGTCAATCAATGAAATGTTGCAGTTACAATTTGATCCTAGGGCAGCCCCATTATCCATTGAAGCATTGAATCAATTATATTTAGGGTTAGATTTCCCTAAAAGATTCATGATTTTTCAGAACTTCATGCCTAGTCATGTGGACATCCCCAAGTTGAATCCTCCCTATTCCACTTCCAAGTTTCCAGAGGGTTCTAGACATGTTATTTCAATGTTATCCTTCATCTTAGGATACTTCACTGATGAGTTTACTGATGAGTCCATCCTTGGATTCTTATCCACTTTATCATCTAGTGAGCCTCCTACTGTGATCTTTGATTTTGCCAGGTTTTTATCTGATTCCATACACCATCAGTTGAAAAAGTTACCCACTAAAGGGGTATTTAGGTATTCTTCCTTTTTATTTCATGTATTCTTATTCTCACAAGCAGAGCATTTCCCAATAGCCTTGTAGAAAATGAATGTAGAGGGCCAACCTCTATCAATTGTCTTTTGGACATCATTATTAAGAAAAGAAGGAAGTGAGTACACATACACAGATTTCACAAATTTTTTTATCAAGCCAGCTATGAATTTACTGCTTAAATTAGAACAGCCTAGGGTAAATGAGGAGATGAAAATGATACTACAGTTGTCAGAGCAATGTAAAATGGTGGATTGGTACTTATATGAGAAACACACTGAATTAAGAATCTTTGGAACCAATATCCTTCCATATAAGTTACCTAAATTTTTTACTATCAGAGTCTTTGCTCTGGAATATTTGAGACAGGTTTTGAATGTTGATGCCATCAATTTCATGGCATCCAAAAATAAGACTCGGTTTAAATTAAAAAATCAGGTTGGACCATTCATAGTAAATAACAGGGATGTTGAGAAAGAGATACAAAATAGATTGTTAGAATTGAAATTCCAAGTGATTTTTCCTTGGAATTATGACCCCCAAGGTCTTTTGAGTAGTATAAGAGTTAAGTGCAAATTACCTCCATTTATACATGAGCCAAAACCTGATATTGAAAAGTTTTCTAATCAGACAGAATGGGAAGAGAATACATTGGTTGATTTGACTGCAAATACACAGCCAACAGAAAAAGTGGATACCACACTTGCTGTGGTAACTCCTAAAGAGCCAGAAACTTCAAACAAAATAAGTAGAGAGGAGGGTGCCTATACAGCAGAAACCACTTCAAATACAAAGTTCAAACTCATCTACAATAAGAGGCTAAGATTTGGTTCCATAGGCAAAGAAAAACTTATTGAAGTGGAAGATGAACCAGAGGTCAGTAATGATGAAGCAACTACAATAATAAAGGAGACTTTGATAGAGATTGAGAGAGAACAAGATGCATCCAAAGGAAAAGAGACCCAAATGATTGAACAAAATATTAATATGGAAACTTCTTCTTCTCAAACAGCAGAAGAAAAAGATTTAGACATCAAGGATAGATATAAGCAGATTAAACAAAGAAATGAGGAAATTAAAAGTGAGATTTATTCTCAATTTCTCAAGAAGAAGCCAGGAAATCAGGACAGATTGCTTACTACATTTGATTACTCCTCAAATAAGATGATCATGTCAGATTTGCAACCTACTACTTCAACCCCAAAAACAGTGGCTGACTACAAAAAGATGGAATTTGAAGTAGATATTGAAAATGTGCATGAATTGGATCAGATATAATTTCACAGGCATAGCTTTGAGATGCTATATTCCACTGTGGTGACAAAATCTATGAGTGTGACCAATTTACAGAATACTATTATCAACCTACAAGATCAAATGAAACTTGATAAAGGTTCTTTATATGAAAAATATCTAAGGATCAAGGCCTTAGAAGATTTGGTTTTACAAATAGGAGTGGACCCATCAAATGTGAAAGCTGTTGAAGTACTAATCAAAAAGAAAAATGATGATATTGCTGCTTTGAGGAAACGGTTAAAACTTCCTCAAAGTGAGCACCCACAAAGCAAGGAGATACTTCAGGAGCATAAAGAGAAATAAGATATGATGCAATTAATCATAAAGCTTACTACCCAAATCAAGGATATGGAAATCCAATTGGATATACTGATGAAAGAAAAATAAATTGTGAAGGAAACTGATACCTCCATCATTCCCACAGTTATACCTATTATTACAGTTGTTGTTCCTTCTACACTGGGAGAAAAGTTAGCACCCAATGAGCCACTGGCAACTGCAGTGTTAGTGCAATCAGCTACTACTTCCAACACTAAATCCTCAACATCACAGGTGCAGCAGACAAATGATATAGGGAAGATTGTCAAAGCAATGGAAGAAATGACATTGAAAACCAATGAAATTAACAGTTTGAAGAAAATAATTCAGAACATGGAAGTTTCCAATAAAGCATCATTGATTAATGCCAACAACTATAAACAAAGAGCTAAAAGACTTAAAGAGAAAGTCAAAAACCTTCAAAAATATTTGAGCTTCACTACACAGATTTCTTACATAAGAAATCACCTATGGACTAATATTAGTGAGGCCATACATCTTCAGCGGCCATCAATTCAGATAATCTATGAACAGAGAGACCTTCTTCTAGCAGCGCAAGGTGAAATACAAAGAAAAAAAGAGGAATTGGCAGACAAACCAACACAGGCATTGAAGCTAATTACCTTCTTAAACAGTAAGAACAGGACTGAGCTAGAGGAATTGAAAATACAAGACAGGACAGAAACTATACTGCAAATCAAAAAAGTAATGACAAAGAAAACTTTGATGAGTAACTTGAAAGAAAAATGTGATGCTATGAATTTTTCCATTACCAAGTTTTTAGCTAAGTATACCATGCTAAGACAAGCTGGTATCCCAGACATCCATGTTTTCAATGACAAGTTAATGGACCAGAAAGAATATGACAAGAAGATCAGAGACCATGCCAAAGAATAGGTAAATAAGCCACTGCCATAGGGCTCTCCAACAAGGAAAGTGGTTCTACAATACATTGAAGATTTATTCTTCCTTCAGAATGAAATAAAACATTTATTTGTAATTAAACAAAATTTTGCTAAGTACACTGAAGCAGATGAGAACTACAGAAAGCTCAAGAGTGTAAAAATACCAGATGCTGAACAGTGGTAGGTGTATACAGATTTATTATAGCAACCAAGAAGCAAACAGTGAAGAAGATTGGAGATAAAGCAGTCAATTTGGGAGGGAAACAAATAAGATAGTATTTGATTTTGATTTTTTACTGCTGAAAAGTCTCCTTTTACAGCAGTTAGTGGTCAAAATATCAGGTTAAAAAGTATCAAGGTGAAAGGCCAAGGTCAAAGTGTATCAGAGAAGAAATAATAGCTAGCTGATTTAACTACTATAATTTCTCTTTTACAGCAGTTAAGAGGTCAAAATACACAGCGTGAAATAGTATCATAGATAAAGTACAGGGTAAAAGAGTATAAGTGGAAAGAGTATTAGTGAAGTTATCTTCCAAAAGATATTTTGCAAAATGCCAGCAAGCATGGGCAAATATTCAAACAAACAGTTTTTGTTAGATAACATAGCTCTATATTTTCTAGATAAGAGGACAACTTTCTAAATTGTTAAGCAGTTGTCCCTCTTAATGTGTAAAGATATATTTCATTTCCTAGAGTTATTCCTAGATCGCTATAGGATATTTGTAATAAAAATTTGTATAAATACTTCAGTTTATAAAGTGTTTAGTGTGGAATAAAATTTCTATGAACATTATAGACATTTTTCTGGTACGTTGGAGGCTCACATGTGTTGATTTCAAAGCATCAGTCTAGACAATAGCCAATTGGACTTCATAATTCAGGATTCATGTGATAATTTGAAGAGTAAAGTGCATCTATCTTTTCATTGTTTATTTTCTGAGTTCTATTCATTTCATATATGTTGTTCAATCTTAATGATTAAGTAGGAGAATTACTTCAGGACTAGTGTAAGAATTCCTCGTCTTAACTACTTAATCATTTAAATGTTTTCTGCTGATTTCTAGATTTAGGAATTCTTAATTTCTCCTAGTCCCGTTTGACCCCTGCCTCCTTCTTTTTCCGGATCAAAGGATCCTTCATTTACCTTTATCCCGAAGCAAGCCATTTCATCAAAACAATCTATCCAAAATCTCAGAGGGTTATCTACCTTGCCCTGAATACATTAGCATCATATTGGCCTTGCCTTCTAGTTCTACTTGCTATACTTTGACTCCATAGCCCAATGGACTAGTAGATCCCTCTCTAATTTGTCTTCAAGTAATATTATTTTCCACCAAACATTCCAAAACCAAAACCAAATTGAACTATCATAAATAGCCTAAAATACTAAACAAAAACAAAGTTAAATCATAAAGAGAGAGCCCTCTCTGAAATTTAGGAAGGCTAGATCCTAGATTTCCAAAGTAGGTTTTTGGTTACCCCTAGTTTTCTTAAACTAAAAATCAAAAGCCCACAATCTTGAGAAATTACTAGGGTGATAACATACTGGCAACCATACTGGGGACATAACCAATCTCCAGTTTTAAAATTAGTCTTGAAGGAAGATCTTTAATCTATCTTTTTACTTTAAGATTATTTTTAAGGGTTGTGGGCATTCATAAATAGTCATTATGGCTTCTAGGAAAACCTACTATACTAGGTCTAACCCGGATCCTAAGCCTGCAATTATAGTAGATAACCCAGAACAGATTGGAAAAAACAAAAAGAAAAAACAAATTGTCAATTTAGAAGCTGAAGTGCCCTTAAGGAAAGCCAATTCTTTACCCAAAGAATTAGTGAGCTTAACTGATATTGATTTTGATTTCAAGTTTGAAAACTCATTATTTAGAAACAAATCTGAAAGTGATTTAAAATAAACTGTCATAGATCCTGTTTTTACTTCTTTTGTGAATGAAAAAACAGAAAAATATTTCAGCAACAATAAAATCAAACAAATCTAAATCTCAAAATCAAGTAGAAAGGATTAATGTTACATTGATTAAATACATTGATGAAGTTGTTAAATTAGCCCATTTATTATCCTACATTAAGCCTCCAGTTTCTCAATTACACACAACAATAATTCCAGCATCAAATTCAACTTTGTATGTTGTCACCTCATTTTTAGATTCCACTGCAAGTTCATCCACAGAGCCATTTATTCCTAAGTTGCCTTTGCAGCCTAAGATAGTATTCCCATCATTCACTCAATCCACTGAATCCACTAGTTTTATAAGCACTACATTTTTTCCAACCAATTCCATATATATACCAACCTCTTTTCCAAGTTCTTCAAGTACAACTTTCAGCACATCAGCTACTATATCCAGCACATATCCTGTCATTTCTAGTGTACCTCCTAGCTCAGCTAAGCTTCAAGCTATGGCTGCTATATATGCACCCCTTGTTTTGCCTCAAAACCTTCATGATATGCCCCAAGATTACCAGAAAAATATACCTTTATTTGATGGATTGTCACAATATACTGCTAGAAAACATGTTACTAGAATGACAGACTATTGTGAAATCTATGAAATAGATGAATCAGATGAGGTTATTTTCTCAAATTTTAACAGGAGAGGTTAAGAAATGGTTTAAAAATTTAGCTGCTAATAGTATAGCTGATTTAGCTGCATTTCATAGAGAATTTTTAAATAAATGGGAAAAGAAAAAGAATCCTTTTCAAATTTTGTCTGAGTTTGATTCTTTAAAAAGAGGTTCTAATGAGTCTATTCAGGACTATTGCACTAGGTATAAAAGTGTCTATAATTCCTTTCTACAGAACTTAGACCTACACCATATTCTATACTTCTTAAATTCCCTGATGGATTTGATCCAGATATGGCATACCAACTAAGAGAAAGAGATGTTGAAACATTAGAACAAATGCAATTAGATGTTGTTAATGTAGAAATTAATATTCTAGCTAGAAAAGCCAGACTTAGGAATGAAAGGAGAGTCACAATCAAAGAAGAAAATTCAAACTCAGATGGTAAATTTGACTTTTTGGCTAAAACTTTAGAAAGAGTAGTTGAAACATTAGACAATATTGAGATAAAACCACAATGGGATAACCAACCACAAATTATAAATCCCAACTTCAGAAAAAACAATAATCTTGGAAAAGGTAAGGAAGTTGCTCCAGATCAAAACATTAGGCCCCCATTTCAAGAGAAATATGCTGAGAGTTCTCATAATGATGATGAAGATGAGGATGACATCAATATAGTAATGGGGATAGATGAAGACAACACAATTTTCCTCACACAGGAGGATCAAGAACTTTTTGAGCTTCAACAGCTCAAAGTAGAATCTAGTGAATCCTTTGATTTCAAAAAAGGTTATGACTTCGCCATTAATGAAATACACAGTCAGTATAACCTTAGAAACAGAAAAAACAATGTAGAAGCGCCAAAAACCCAGATTTTGCAAATTCTCCCAAAGGAAAATAAGAAAAATTCCAATCCTCCTAGTCCCAAGAAAGGGCCAAGTCCAAAAGTTATTGATATCACTGAAGAAGTGGCCCCATCCTCTAATAATGATCAAAAGGCAAACACTGCCAAAGCCCATAATAAAGCAAAATCATCAATTCATGATCCTAAGAAGAATCCTGTTGATTCTAAATCAACAAATTCCAAAACTGTTAACAATAAACCTTCTACTGAAAGTTCAAAATCTGAAAAAACTCCTGCTGCCCCTGAATCTGTCCCTGAAAAGAAAACTAAAGACAACAAGAGTAAAGAAACTAAAACAGAGAACAATAGGACAACTCAAGATAAGAGTACATCTGCTGAAATGCCTGAAAAACCCACTCAGATAACTGTCACAATAGATGAACTAATTCAGATTAGTAAATCTCAACCAACATTAAATATTCAAACTAAAATAGCAAAGTTAAAGATACCAATTCCTTTAACCGAATTGCTAAAAAATGATTTGTATAAATCAACAATTACTGAAACTTTGAATATGAATGTGGGTGAAGATTATATCAATCTAAATGATGATCAGCCTGAATTAATTTTTGGCCCTGATGTTAATGGTAAACATTCAGATGGATCAGTTCCTCCCTTCTACATAAGTCTTACTATTCACGATCATATTCTGCATAATGCCATGTTAGATTCAGGAGCTTCTCACAACTTAATGCCAAAAGCTATCATGGAAACTCTGAATTTAGAAATAACAAGGCCTTATAAAGATTTATTCTCTTTTGATTCAATCAAGGTCAAATGCATAGGATTGATAAAGGACTTGTGTGTGAATTTGGTTCAGTATCCTGGTAAAAGTATGGTCATGGATATTGTAGTAGCTGATATCCCACCAAAGTATGGTATGCTTATTTCTCGCTCATGGGGAGCTAAGTTGCAGGGATCTCTACAATTAAACATGAGCTATGCTACTATAACAGTATTTGGACATCCTAAGAAACTTTACAGAGAAACTCTAATGAAATACATGGTTAGTAGTGCTGAGAGATCAGTCAATTATCCAATTTACTCAACATAAACTGATCTAGACTCTTTCATTTTATGTAACTTTGATAATAATGAGATCCAAACTGAATTAATTCACACAAAGCCTGAACCAAACAATGATAATATTTTTCATCAAGCTCTTTGGCATTGAGACTTTGATGGTTCAGTGAACAAATCAGGAGCAGGAGCTGGAGTGTGGATCACAAACATTGAGACCAGTCATTTGGAAGGACATGCCTTTAGACTCAACTTTAAATGCACCAATAACATGGCAGAGTATGAAGCACTTATCTTAGGCCTTCAAATCATCAGGAATTTAGGAGGTCAAATAATTTTGATTATGGGAGATTCAGAGTTAATCATTAAACAAGTAAATGGAGACTATTATGTTCATAATCCTAGATTAGCCAGATATAGAGATGCAGCAGTTGGTTTATGTGATGATTTACTAGAATGTAAGTTTGCTACTATTCCAAGAAAACAAAATTTGCAAGCACATTTCCTAGAAACTTTTGCTAGCACATGTAACTTACCTTTTCAACTAACACATAGATATACTACTGAAGTTAAATATAGACCCATTGTCCCAAACAATGTTAAATACTGGCAGATTTTCTCTGAAGATGAACAAATTTACCATTTTTTGAATAGTGAGGATGAATTTCAAAATTGTATGATAGACACAGATGGTAATTTAGATTCAGAATTTAATTTAGATTCAGATTTTAATTGTGAAATAGATCATATAGATGTACATAAACTTACCAAACCCACTGTATTTACCCAATCTGACATAGATAACTTAGAGAAGGTTGATATAGAGGAAATAATTGAAGATGAAATTGAAATGTTAGATTTGAAGGACAATTTTTTTCCTAAGTGATTAACTCCTTTGGAGGACTTGTTTGATTCCAATGATGTGCCCAAAAAGCCTAAAATGGAACCAGTCAAGTCTGACATTGAAGAATGCAACATTGGAACTGACACAAAACCAAAAATGATCAAATTGTCAAAACGTTTACCCCCTCAAGAAAAAGAAAAATATATGGAACTTTTAAAGGAATACCAAGATGTGTTTTCATGGAGTTACAAAGATTTAAAAGCATATGACACAAACATCATTCAACACAAGATTCCTATAAAAGATGATCATAAACCTTTTAAACAAAAATCGAGGAGGATTAATCCTGTCTTATTACCTTTGATTGAAAAATAAGTTAAACGCATGTATGATGCCCAAATCATTGCACCAATCAGATATTCTGATTGGGTTTCTAACTTAGTACCTACAAGAAAGAAAACTGGTGAAATCAGATTATGTGTAGATTTTAGAAATCTCAATAAAGTATCATTGAAAGAAAATTACCCTTTACCCAAGATGGATCATATTTTACAAAGGGTAGTTGGTTCTTCCAGGATATATTTATTAGATGGTTTCTTAGGATATAACCAGATACTTGTTCAAAAATAAGATCAACCTAAGACAACTTTTACCACTCCTTGGGGCACTTTCATGTATGTGAAAATGCCTTTTGGTTTGATGAATGCTGGAGCTACTTTTCAGAGGGCTATGGACATAGCCTTTGCTAAGGAAATACATGAATTCTTGGTTATTTACTTAGATGATATTACTATTTTTTCTAAGTCAAATAATGAACATTTGGATCATTTGAGACAAGTTTTCATTAAGTGTAGAAAATTTGGTATATCATTAAATCCTAAGAAAACTCTTTTTGGACTAGAGGAAGGAAAATTACTTGGACATATAATCTCAAAGGAAGGTATAAGGATAGATCCAGCAAGGATAGAAGCCATACTAAACATTCACCCACCTAGGAACATCAAAGAGTTACAAGCATTTTTAGGTAAAATTAAATTTTTAAGAAGATTTATTTCTAATTTAGCAGAAATCATCAAAGAACTGAATAACATGTTAAAAAGGACTCTGTTTTAAAATGGACTGTTGAAGCAAAGCATTCATTCGAATCCATTAAACATGCTTTAAAAAAAACACCAGTCCTAATCAATCCAGACTTCAAAAAAGATTTTATAATCTTTTCATTTGCCTCATAACATACCATAGTTGCAGTCCTGCTACAAAAAAATGACCAAGGTTTTGAATAGCCTATAGCATTTTTCAGTAAAACTCTTATAGATGCACCTTTGAGATATAACATAATGGAAAAACAAGCTTTAGCCTTGGTTAAAGGTATAAAATATTTCAGAGTGTATATTCTTTACTCCCACATTATTGCCTATGTCCCCAATTCTGTAGTCAAAGATATTCTTACACAGGATGGGCCAGATGGAAGAAGAGGAAAGTGGATTTCCACTATCCTTGAGTATTACATAGAGATTAAACTAACCAAGCTCATAAAAGGACAAGGTTTAGCCAGACTGATGGATGAATCGAATTGTAATGCTTTAGATATAAATTGTATTGCTCAGGTTGATGACCAGGAAGAGATGGCGACTCCATCGACCAGTGAAGCCTTTCTAGACTCACCATGGTACTCAGATACTATCTTTGTACTTTCAAATTTACAAGCTCCTCCTAGATTAACTATAACTAAAGCTATATTTATCAAACTTAAAGCAATGAGATATTGTATTCTAAATAATGTGCTTTATTGGAAAGAACAAAGTGGAAAATAACTTAATTGTTTACTGAAATCATAAGTTGACAAAATTCTCAGAGAATTTCATGCAGGTGATTGTGGAGGACACTTATACTGGAAAAGTACAGTAGATAAGATTCTTAGGGCTGGTTTATACTGGCCTTCCTTATTTTCTAATGTGAAAAAATTTGTTACTTCATGTCACAAATGTCAGATTTTTGAAGGAAAAAGGAAGTTGTTACCTTTACCACTCAAACCTATTTCTACTGAGATGCCTTTTCAACAATGGGGTTTAGACTTCATTGGAGAAATTCACCCTCCATCCTCTGGCCAACACAAATGGATATTGACTGCCACATATTATTTCACCAAGTGGATTGAAGCCATCCCAACCAGACAAGCCACTGACTCAGTCATTATATATTTCCTAGAAAACAACATTTTATCTAGATTTGGATACCCACAGAAAATTATTACTGATAATGCAGCTGCATTTAAATCTAATAAAATGATTTCCTTTTGTCACAAGTATCATATAATCCTATGCCATTCTACTACTTATTACCCTCAAGGTAATGGCCTAGCTGAATCTTCCAATAAAAACCTTGTGAGTATCATCAAAAAACTACTTGAAGAAAATAAGAAAACCTGGAATAAGAAGTTAGTCTATGCCTTATGGGTAGATAGAATTACTACCAAGAAGTCAATTGGAACATCTCCTTACCATATTGTATATGGGATGGATTCAGTTTTCCCATCATCTTTAGGTGTTCCAGTTATGAAAATTATCCAAGAATCACAGGTAGAACTCAGTGATATACAGAGAAGGATAAATCAGACTATTCATCTTCAACAGACAAGGGAAGAAGTATATGAAAAATCTCAAGTCATTCAAGAGAAAATCAAGAAAATATTTGATAAAAGAACTAAAGAAGATGATTTTTCCATAGGAGTTAAAGATTTTGAAATGGGATTCCAAGAGAGAAGAAAAAAGAAAGCATGGAAAGTTTGACTTTCTATGGAAAGGGCCTTATGTCATTTATGGGTATAGAGGTAACAATGCATTTTTAATCGGGAATTTGGATGGAACAGACCTTCCAGAAGGACCAGTGAATGGTAGAATGCTCAAACACTACTATTCTTCTGAGTTAACTAATATTTAATCCTAATTTCTTTTTACATCATTGTAAATATTCATTACAAGTGTGTAGATCGGATTGGATGTTTTATTTCCATGGTTGAAGCCCGGAGTGAAGGCCTTAAGCTTTGAAAAGTAAAATGTCATAAGTATGAGTTTTTGCAGAAATCAGAAGACAATTACAGAATCATCATGGTCAAAATGGAAGGCTACTGATCTTAGAGTTCTTGACATTTCACCAGGAAATGCCATCCCCATGTGAAGCCGTTGTTAGGGTCCTATAAGTATAGGATTCATAATTTGGAATTGACTTATGATATTCTTGTAAAAATATGTACATACCTTGCTTTCTGCAAGTTGTTTTCCCATATTTTGTAAAAAAATAAAAAAAATAGAAAATCACAAAGAGGGTAAAAGTCCTAAAAGAAAGATCAAAGGACTTAGAAAAAATAATATACCCCAAAGAAAAAGAAATAAAACATGAAAGTGTGCAATTTCAAATGCCACTACTTTTTACTGATGATTATGGTAGAGTGTCAATAAATTCCATAATTCATGATGATTTGAATTGCTTAATCTTGACTTATCATGTTTCAATTTTATTGTTGTAGAATAGTGAATAAAGATTAGTCAGACAATTTAATCCTGAATAATTAATAGATAGGTAGAGAATAAAGAGGAGCTCATCATTTTAATCTGAGACCTCGGATGATATAAGGTAGGCTTAGATAGTTTTTATGATTTTCAAAAGAATAAAATGTTCAAGGTTGCTAGCTCAAATGAACTTGCAAAATGGAAGAAAAAATGATAGTTTAAAGGTTGGGTAAGTAGAAATAAGTGGGAGAATCATGTAAATACTTTTCACCAGGAAAAATCACTAATTTTCCCTCCCTTATAGTTATTCTGCATTTTAAACTTCCAGTCAAAGAGGCACGGAGCATTTCTCTGACTTCTGTTGGGACCGGACCCAAGGCTCAATGACTGTTAAGTTAAAAGTGTTGAATTCCTATATTTATCCCCAATTATCATTATTTACCCTTCATTCACCCATTACAACTCAAAATTTTAAGTAATAACTCCTTTCTTACTTAATGATACATAATATCACATTTGATTAAATTCCTCCATTTCATAAAACATATAAACCCTCAAAAAACATCTTATCCTAAGGAAAAGTGGTGAAATCATCAAATGATAAACTTTGCTTTAAAGTTTTCACTTTACTTAGTAATATAAGTGTATTTCTTGAGTATTTCATTTTCCTATGTCATATTAACTTCTAAATTATTTATTAATTCCTTAAAAAACACCTTATCCTATTAATATAACTCCTTTTATTTAATTATCCCCAAAAACCCACTAATATAAGCTTTTTTGCCAAAGTTAATTACCCACATGTTTTAAATTAAAACCCCAATTACACCCCCTTTGGCATAAAACTAACAATATGTAAATATCTCGCCCTCTATAGTGATAGACATTTCCATAGTCTATAACTTTATAATAAAAATAAAAATACAAAAGACTTTAGGCATGTTCTATATATGTCTAAGCGAAAAATATTTCCCTGATTATATCATTCTACCATAAGTTTTATAAAGGTTGATCATCTGCACCTTTATAATATACTTAATACCATTCCCCACACTTCTTAAACCTAAGGTTAAAAGCCTAAGATCATTTATCTTAAGAATTTTTACCTTCCCCGATTTATGAAACCTCACGTTTTATATATAAATTAATCCCTTGACTAATACAACCTGCCTCATGCGCATTTTTACCTTGTATATAAACCTTCGATATATATGACCGCTCATTTCAAACCCTTTGTAAACTATATACACCGCATATAATCATTACCATTTGATATAATACTTTGGATATAATCCATATGATGAAAAGGTTTTATTACATTTACCCCGTGCATATAAAGTCGCCTGGCCCCATATCCTTTCGACCGTAGCTTTTAGACTCATCCCGACCGTTCGCTTCCACTTTTCAAATCTGACGGTGGACGATCATTTTCGCGTCCACAAACCAATCAACTGCAAAACACCCAAATGAGCGCGAAATGGGCGGTTTTTTCATTACCGCCTCCTATGACGTGTCGTAGTTTGATACAATCGCGTTCGTTTTAGGCAATATCGTTTACCACCAAAACCCAGCGCGAAAACCACCAATGGTTTTCTGCATTCGCAAAAAGAAAACCGCTCCCGCCAGTAATTCGATTCGCATTTATGACAGTTTTTAAAGATTAATAACAAAAGATTAAAACTTTGTTAGGATGTTTATCAATGATTATTGTGCATTCCTGACTGAGAAAAGCCACCCAACTGTGCAAAAAATCCTCTTTTGACTTATTCCCAGGGAAGAAACCCAATTTCAACCACTGTTCTACTGTGTGAAAACCATTCGAAGCCATTTCTCTACACCAGCGTTGCAAGAACCATCAAAGTTGCAGAAACCCTTCTCAAAAGCATCAAGATACCTGTAAATCAGGTATTTTCCTGAATTTGGCCTACAATTTCACAATTCCGACTGCCAATCTAACCAGTTAAGATACAAAGAGTTCTGTGTCCTAAAAAAATCCTAAATTGAGCACTGAATTGCCCACTGCTATCATCCTTGCCCATAAAATTGTTCACTTTCCCTCTGTTGAAGAAAAATCAACTATAGAAAACTGTATAATCTTGTTGTAGTTCACTCAAAATGACAAAAAAACAAATCACACCTAAGGCTGGAGGATCCAAGCCTGTTAAGCCTAGAGGATCAAAAAATCCCAAAATTGAAGCAGCAAAAGCCCTAAAGTCTACACCTGCTATCACTGCTAAGACCACTGTGATTGTAAATCCTCTTCAACCTCTAGTGTCCAATGAAGAAGTTATCCCTTTAGTTGACTTAGATTAAAAAATTGTAGACCCTCTAGTATAATTTAATCTATTAGAAGTACACAACTAGTGTTATGAGAAGTTTCTAGATAAAGAAGATATACCTTTCTGGGATACAAATTTACCAAAATATGTAATCCCACTAACACACCCTAGTCAGGACCTGATAAGACTGTGTCAGAAGTATTATGTCCCAAATCAGAGATCAATTGTGAATAATGACATGGAAATCCTTTTTTCTATCACTGCAGAGTCAATCAATGAAATGGTGCAAGTACAATTTGATCCTAAGGCAGCCCCATTATCCATTGAAGCATTGAATCAATTATATTTAGGGTTAGATTTCCCTAAAAGATTCATGATTTTTCAGAACTTCATGCCTAGTCATGTGGACATCCCCAAGTTGAATCCTCCCTATTCCACTTCCAAGTTTCCAGAGGGTTCTAGACATGTTATTTCAATGCTATCCTTCATCTTAGGATACTTCACTAATGAGTTTACTGATGAGTCCATCCTTGGATTCTTATCCACTTTATCCCCTGGTGAGCCTCCTGCTGTGATATTTGATTTTTCCAAGTTTATTGTTGCTCCATACACCATCAGTTGACAAAGTTACCCACTAAAGGGGTATTTAGGTATTCTTCCTATTTATTTCATTTATTCTTATTCTCACAAGCAGAGCATTTCCCAATAGCCTTGCAGAAAATGAATGTAGAGGGCCAGCCTCTATCAGTTGTCTTTTGGACATCATTATTAAGAAAAGAAGGAAGTGAGTACACATACACAGATTTCACAGATTTGTTTATCAAGCCAGCTATGAATTTACTGCTTAAATTAGAACAACCTACAGTAAATGAGGAGATGAAAAGGATACTGCAGTTTTCAGAGCAATGTAAAATGGGGGATTGGTACTTATATGAGAAACACATTGAATTAAGAATCTTTGGAACCAATATCCTTCCATATAAGTTACCTAAATTTTTTACTATCAGAGTCTTTGCTCTGGAATATTTGAGACAGGTTTTGAATGCTGATGCCATCAATTTCATGGCATCCAAAAAGAAGACTCAGTTTAAATTAAAAAATCAGGTTGGACCATTCATAGTAAATAACAGGGATGCTAAGAAATAGATACAAAACAAATTTTCAAAATTGAAATTCCAAGTGAGTTTTCCTTGGAATTATGACCCCCGAGGTCTTTTGAGTAGTAAAAGAGTTAAGTGCAAATTACCTCCATTTATACATGAGCCAAAACCTGATATTGAAAATTTTTCCAATCAGACAGAATGGGAAGAGAATACATTGGTTGATTTGACTGCAAATACACAGCCAATAGAAAAAGTGGATACCACACTTGTTGTAGTAACTCCTAAAGAGCCAGAAACTTCAAACAAAAGAATTAGAGAGGAGGGTGCCTATACAGCAGAAACCACTTCAGATAAAAATTTCAAACTTGTTAGGGTCCCGTGATTTGGCCGATTGGTGAGCCAAATGACGATGTAACATCAAACCAAGCTTTGGAGCCCAAGGACCTAGCCTTCCTGGACTCAGAGAGGGCTCTCTCTAAATGTGTAAGGGATATCTGTGTGTTTGTTTATGTTGTTCTGATATTAGGCTAGTTATGAAGTAAGTTTTTGATTTTTTGTTTTTAAGTTTGTGAGGGATGAAACTGATCAAAGATATAAAATGGGTAACAAGAAGTTAGATCAACTGGGCTATGGGGTCAAAAAGGTCAAGGAAGCTATCAGATGATGATGCAAGGCTGCTGTAGGGCCGATTTGATTCAAGGTAGAAAGGATCTTTGGGCAAAATGGAGTAAATGGACATCAAGTTTGTGAATAACAAAGAGTTTCAAGCATCATTGGTTTAATAGATAACATAAACATGGTAAAGAAAACCCTTAATCATGCAACATGTAACTATAAACTAATCAACACATCGAAACAAACATTCCAGCCATGCATAGAAGTATAAGACCTTCTAACTTTGGGAAATGGCTATCAGAATTTGGGGAAAACACATAAGACGGACTAACAACTCAAAATACTATGCCGGAACGCCTAAACACAGTCTTTAAGTTATTGGGCACTTTGACAAACAAGCTTTCATAGTTTTAGGCAAAGGGCTAGATCGGGACTAGGCCTCCTTGGTTCAACAAGATTATAATATAATCAGTCAAAGAGATAGTTTCATGGACAGAACTATGGACAGTCATAGGTAAGCAGGGCACACCATACATCCTACTCAACATGCATAGAACTTATGAATAAAACTAGCAACAATATCCTTAAGTTACTAAAGAGCAATTAAGAATTCTTTAGTACAACTAAGGAAGAAGAAAACACAAAGCTATGAAGATTCAGGAATTTTGAGGTGCCTCCATGGGCATATCTCAAACTTAATCTCTACTGATCTATAGCAGCAAGAAGCATGTATCATGAATGAAAACTAGAAGACAACAACAAAGCAAGAAACACTATACCATTCTACCATGTCATGGAATCCATCAACAATCCTCATCATTCATCAAAAAGCATCCAAGAGGCAGTCCAAAATCATAACAAAAGTATGTTCTTCAAAGCTCATATGACCAATATATTACTTCTTCTCTCAAGTTCAGCCTTTTTTTTACAATGAAGCCCATGGAATAAATAGGCTTAAGTGAGGAAAACCTCATGGTTCAACTTCCATCCTCATTGGCCTAATCAAAATATCTAAACTTGTCCTTGAGGCTTTGCAAAGCCCAAGGCACAAAAATATCTCATAAAATATCTAAAAATTGCTAAAAAAGGGAATTTAATTGACTTTGCAACATTTTCCAAGTGTAAAAATAGCTAAACGCACATTTGGAAAAAGCATATTTTTGAGGTTCAAAAATTACAAAAATACTTCAAATTTATATCAGAAAAAGGTCCCCTGACTTGCCGGAAACATTTGGCAGCCTTCCTGATGTCGAAACGAGGCTCATGATAGCTCGTTGGAAAGCTATGAGTGTCTACTTTACGGCGCAGCTAAAATCACCTCAATCTGATGCCTGGAAGTCCTCCAAATCTGTACCTGTGTGTAAAAAGCCAGAAAATTGCAGACTGCTGATATGCCGGGCAGAATGTGCAAAAAGTGAGCATTTTTCGCCGTTTTGAGGGGGCGAATGATCTCCAAATTCTCTGAAAATCACTGAGGACCTGCTCATAGAATTATGGCATCAAATGGTAGCATCCTCCTCACTTGACAAATCCTCAAAATTAAATGGCGAATTTATGAGTTTTTGACCAAAAACTCAAAAAATGCCAAAAAACAAAAAGTTGTCAAAATGGGCCCAAAATTGGTGCGCATGACCCTCAAGGGTCCCTAGCAACATGCTCCGAAGCTGAGGCCAAAATGTCAAGTGTTGATGTGCCTTTCTCCTCTTTCCGTGTCGGGCGCTTCCCCTTTTCCTTCTTCAGTTTCTCTTGGGCTGCCTTTAGTTTACACCGGGCGAACTGATTCAACTTTTGAAAGTGATGTGTCCTCTTCCTTTGCAGCTCCAGATCTCTGTTTTCTCTTTCAAGCTTTATCTCCAAGTGTTTTTTGGCTCTTTCTAACCATGCCTCCTTATTTTCTTCAATTTCCTGCTCAAGTAGTGCAGTGAGGGGAAAAGCTTGAAGATGGGCCTGTTCTTCCTCTTTTTGCTTTTCCAGGGCTCTTTTAAGCCCTATGGTCCTAGGCCTCTTCCGCCTAGGCTGGTCTCCCTCTTCTTCCTCATCAAAATCACCAATGAGTTCTTCTATCCTTGCTTGCGCCTTAGCTGCCTCATTCTTGTATTTGATAGCTCGTGCCTCATGAACTGTTGTGTGAACATTCATCTGTTTATTTTGGGTCTCCAAGAAATAGTTGAAGTTCCTTGCCCATTGAAGCTCATTTTCCAATGCCTCAATTTGCCCCTCTCTATGGATTAGGAGGTTTTCAAGAATGCGGGCTTCATTATCACTGTCATCACTTTGGATTGGAATGACAGCCAATGTACCTCCATGTTTTTCACTTTCTCCAACCTTGCTTTTTCCTTTGAAGGCCAATCTTGCACTTTTCCTTCTTGGCATGCTAGTGGGTGACCTCTTGGGCGATTTTCTTTTGCTAGGGACAACTTTTGTCACTTTCGGAGTGGCAGCCTTAGGCCCTTTCTTGCTTGCTGTGCTGGGCTTTGTTCTTTTGGGAGGAGGAGACACAACTGCTTTACCCTTGACATCTTCTTGAAACTGCTGCTCTCCTTGAGGCTGCTGTGTGTCTTCTTCTTGCTGTTCAATTTGCTGCCCCTGTTCACCAACATCAATTTGCTGTTCTACTCCAATGCCTTGTTCAATTTGTGTTTCAACCTGCTGCCCTTTTTCACCAAAATCAAGCTGTTGCTGTGCTTGGATTTCCTGCTCATTTTGTGGCTCAAGATGCTGCTCAATTTCCTACCCAAGCTGCTGTTCTTGTCCTTCAATATCAAGCTGTTGCTCTTCCTCTTGTACCTGATGTTCATCATCTTCTGTTTGCTCCTGACCTTCACCACTGTCCTGTTGCTGTTCCTCATCTTCTGTTTGCTGCTCTTCATCCCTTTCCTCTTGCTCATGACCTTTCTCTTCTTGCTGTCTACTTCCCCCTCCTTCTTCCTGCTGTCCTGGCTGTTCTGTAGTCATTTTGAGCCTTCTAGGAGTAGGCCTGCTGGACAAAGGTATAGGGCGATGAATAGGCTGAGTGGGAGATATATGGACAGGAGGAACAGTAGAGAAATCTGGGTGACTGATGAATACATCCCATGGAACCTCTTTCTTCTCTAGCTGGTGTAGGATGATAATTTTGATCAGAGAATGATGGAAAAGGGAAGGTATTTGCAGAGATGGAGCCTTCTTCTGGACTGTGGATGCCATCTTCTCGATGCTTTTGCATAAAAAGTAAGGGAGATTGCGCTGCCTAGTTCTAGTGAAATTCATTAATAGTCTGACATGATAGGCATAAACTCGAGCAAATCTCCCTTCACAAGTAAAATATTTCATTATGACTTTCATTAGAGGAGCATAGCTGTCAAGAAGATAAGAGAAAGGAAAAATGGCAGTGCATGTATCTCTGTACTCGGGCTTGATGAAAGGCTTATAGTCACTCAAATCTAGATGGGCCTGCTTGAACCATTTCTCACCATGATATGGAATTTTAGTTGCCTTGGACACATACCTTGGAGAGATCTTGAAATCAAGACCTGCCACTTGGAAATGTTTTTCTTTGAATCTCAGGGCGCATAGGTGTGTCAAGGGCAAGAAATTTTTGACCTCCTGTATCTTCTGGCAAAAATCCAAGCAACCCGCCTCATGAAAGTTGAAAAGGATGGATGGATGCGCATTTACCTCCTCTGTAGAGATTGGCTCATATCTCTTATGTGGGCCACTTCTGTTGTCTTGCCTTGGAGGCATTTTGACCTAAATGTGCTTTTGAAGAAACAAACTGCCTCACTGTGTATAAACTGCCTTCTTGGAGCCAAACTGTGTCAATTCACTGTTTTTTATAGAGAAACAATGTATTTGGATGATTGCAACAAGTTTCCTTACCAATACAAAACCCCTGCTCTTTCAGAAAATGGCCTGTCCACTTTTAAAGTATCTCAGCCAGCAAACCTTTCAATAAGAAATAATACATTGGAATGAAGGACAGACTGTTAGGAAGAATGCTGTTTACAGTGTCAAAATTGCCTTGCTCTGTGATGTTTGGAGGTTAACAACACATCTTTGTACCTTGGATCAATGGTGGACTTTTCCAATAATTACAAACCTGCTCTTCCTAGTGTTCCAATCACTCAACAAACTTACATATGGTGCAATCAACCCTTAGTGTGATCAGACAGTCAATGTCACAGTTTATGTGACCAGGTGACAGAGTTTTGGAAAATGCTTCAAACAAATTCAGCAAAGCCTGTAGGAGTTTATCTTGTCAAATAGTTAAGGCACCTTATCAATGTGAAACCCTTGTTTTTGTAGAAAACCTTTGCTTTGTATGTATATCAACTTATCAAATAAGCTCTAAGAACAAAAGACAGAAATGTAGAAAACACAGTGAAAAACTGTCTCTTTCTGTGGTTTATAGGAGTGACCTTTGCCTTTTGATGCCTTGAAGATAAAACACCCTTATTCTTTGATATATAAAGGTGAAAACACACTGCTCTTAGTTCAAAACATCCCTTTCCTTGAAGGCACCTTCATTAGTATGCCCACCACTCAAGCACAGCTTCAACCAATGGATATTTTCACAGCAAAAACTAGTTTACAGATATGGTGATGTAGCAAGTTAAATGAGGACAAGACCTCCCTTGATTTTGACCTTAACCCTGATATGCAGCTCCACAAAATATATGATGATATATAAACTAGGTCAAACTCAACAATATTGCTCTAACCCTTTCATTCTTTGCAGTTATTTGAACCATATACCCTAAGTCAGAATCATAATTTATGAGAGAGGTTAATAGGGCTTGTTTTGTTTCTATGATGAGGTAGAAGAGGCCTGTAGCTTTCAATTACAACTGCTCTAAAACACAAACCCTGCTTTAATTTGAACACTGCTCTCTTCAAATAACACTGTTTCTTTACCTCCCATTGTTCTTCATGCTAGTCTGATAGAAACAACATCTAACTGTTTTCTTTTGTTACTGAGGTCTTGACTGTTTGGAAGGCTATTTTATGAATATGCTCACTGCTGGTGAATTCGGGCTTTTCCAAACTTAGTTTTTAAAACAAAACAACTTATCCCCTTTCAATACTATAGCTTAACACATCTTGTTTTCAACCAATCTTTCCTGCTCCAAACATTATCTAGAAACTGTGAATTTGGAAAGAGAGCAAGCCAAATACCTCAAAAATCAAGATGCAGATCATTTTTTGGGAGTTAGAAGTGTTTTGAAGGCGGTTGGAGGTATAAATAAGCGCGCGGCACTTTGTAGAGGAAGAGCGCCGCGCCAATAGCCAACCGGGCGGCCTGTTGGGTCGTAGTCGGGCACCGTGTACAGGCGCGTCGCGCGGCTGTTATCGGCCAGTGCAAAAATCTCCTGAGCGCGTCGCGCAGACTTACAGGCGCGTCGCGCAGTTATAACTGTGGCAAATTTCTTCAGAATCGCTCCAATCTCTTTTGTTTGATGCTGAGAACATTCAAAGGAAAACCTTGCTTGTAATTTTGAAAATGAAATTTCACTCTTCGACCTTACTCTTTTGACATATCAAACTCCCAACGGTCACCTTTATTTTTTGAAATGCAAAGTAAAATTTGGGTTGGCCCTTGCAAGGTTTTCGAAGCTTTTGACCCTCTTTAACAAAACCTTTTGGTGTACTTGTAACTTGGATTCTGAAGCGATGCAGGCAGTGGAGATTTTTAATGTTTTTTAGACTGTGCTAACATGAATCAACCTCTTTATAAATAGCAGATATAGCTTGAAAGGTCAAAACTCTGTTTCACTTATACACATGGCTCTTAAGGGTGATTCCTGTTAGTTTTGCCTCTCTGGTGACCATTTAACACAGCAACTCCAATTTTGAAAAATAACCTAATGACCTTCAGACCATCTTTTGCCACTTTTTTTTAACACTGTTGATGAAATTTGTTATGTAACCCCACATTAAAACTGTCAAGAAAATACTGAAGACTACTTTGTTATTTGAAAGGGTAGGGTTTGTATTTTCAACAGGTTTTGACAGTTTTTGTCCTCAATTGCTTCTTCAACCTCTTTCCCACTGCAGGCGCCCAAATTTGCTGACCTTATTTGGATTTGGTCATGGCCCTTTGATTTAAGAAAGGCGCCTTTTCCAATATGCTTCCTTGCTTAGAACATATCATCTATGATATCTCTATCTTTTTGAATAATGAAAAAAAACTGTGTTTGTTTCAAACCATCCAAACACTGATAGTATGTCAAATGACCCTCTTTTGGACATGATGAACAATAGTTCCAAGGGTGATGTCTCTCGGTAATAAAAGCTCAGATTTCCTTTGCCAGCTGATTTTCTTTTCATGCTTTTCAAAGTTTTCCAAACTCAGATCATAACTTGTGGAGAAAGATGTCTTTTGAAACTTTGAATGTTTCTCACTTAGAGGAGGAAATGTCTCTTTTTGGAGCAGTGGCATTTGGATTTTGCCTTTGATGATTTCCAGAACCTGAAACACTGTGCCAAAGCTCTTTTTGTACTTGATGAGCTTGTATACCTGTTTGCAAGAGAAAAAATAGATCAAATATGTTTTTGCTCTGGGTATCATGCTATAATCTTGTCTGCAATGAAAATCTAATTTGGTGACAGGTGTTGCTTGACTGTAGATGCAACTGTTAGGTGTTTTTTGAGTTTTCTTCTTTGACTGTGGATAGAAGACAAAACAGAGGATGATACATCAAGTTTAGAAAGTGAAACAAAGAGAGGTGCCCTTTTGTTCCTGTGAAGGAGGTCTCCACTGTCTCATTGCACTGCTCTTTGTTGAGGGGAAACTGAAATGTCACCATTTGCCTTGGTCAACTTATGATAAGTCATTTGAAAGATAATCTCTGTGAGTAGGGAGATTAGCACTCTTTGAAAAACAACCATCCTTTCTTCTGCTCACAGACACCGAGGCTCCTTTTGGTATTTTCTTCTGATGGAGTTCTGAAAACACCAACTGCTGTATCTGAAGAGAAAATACCTGTCTTTGTGGTGGAGTGTAACTTGCATGTACTACTTTCCTATCTCTTCTTCATGTTCATCCAGAAACCATGGACTGTACTTCACACTTCAACAGGAACAAAAGAACACACAGGGGTCTTTTCACTGAAGTATTTTCCTGTTTAAGACTAATTGAAGCTATGCATCTTAACACCCCTGCAGAGATGTTTGTTATGATAGCTTTGATTACAGAGTCCTTTTTTATGTGCCCTGATGATGACTGAAACCTCAATTGATTCTCTTTACAAAACTACACGCTCTGTCTCCTCTTGCCTTGCACATTTCAGATCTTAGCACTGTTATAATCATCATTTACACTCAGAAACCTAGAGTCACTGTTTTACTGTCCAGTAAAAAGCAAGTCTGTGCTTTTGCAATCCTTAAAGTCAATATTGGCCAGCGCCCTCTACTTGTAGATGAAGGAGGCGCCTTAACCCTCTACTTGTAGATGAAGGAGGTTTTTGGCCATGACGAATTACTAGTCTGTTTGACAGTGGTGTCTTTCTTTTACTGTGATTTCATGCTAAAAGGAAGCTGCAAGGTCTTGATGAGTAACTCTCTGTCTTGCAGATAGATCTCAGGCTCATGTTTACATGGAGAAGCAGTTGTTCTTCTAAATGTAGATTCAAGAAATTTCTTCTGAGATGATGTTATATTTCCTGTCTTTGTAGAATCCATAAAACACTGTAAAACACCTAATAATCAGCTTGAGACTATGGTTTATGCAGTGCTGAGACCTAGGGATGTGTAAATGGCGCGACTTAGAGCTGTGATCAACTTGATTTGCAGAGTGGGAGGTCTGTCATGATTGGTTTGTATCAGATGGAGGTTTTTTGGCCTCTTGATGGTTGCCAAGGGTAAAATGCCTTAAAGCGCCACTTCCTAACTTAGGGGAGGCTTTTGAAACAGACTTGGATTTTCCTCCTAGAGCTGATGGGAAAACCAGTAGGGCTAAAGCTAGATAGGATAGTGATAATGAGTTTTAACTTTGACATGGGCGGACTGAAAAGTAGGAGGGCGAAAAAAAAGTTTTATGAGGGTTTTCTAGATGACAAATTTACATAGGGAAATCAGCTTCTAGAAAACTCAGCTATGGATCTAGTCATCACTAACAAGTGAAAAATATTGATGACTAACAAAACTCATCTACAATAAGAGGCTAAGATTTGGTTCCATATGCAAAGAAAAACTTATTGAAGTGGAAGATGAACCAGAGGTCAGTAATGATGAAGCAACTACAATAATAAAGGAGACTTTGACAGAGATTGAGAGAGAACAAGCTGCATCCAAAGGAAAGGAGACCCAAATGATTGAACAAAATATTAATATGGAAACTTCTTCTTCTCAAACAACAGAAGAAAAATATTTAGACATCAAGGATAGATATAAGCAGATTAAACAAAGAAATGAGGAAATTAAAAGTGAGATTTATTCTCAATTTCTCAAGCAGAAGCCAGGAAATTAGGACAGATTGCTTACTGCATTTGATTAATCCTCAAATAATATGATCATGTCCTATTTGAAACCTACTACTTCAACCCCAAAAACAGTGGCTGACTACAAAAATATGGAATTTGAAGTAGATACTGAAAAGGTGCATGAATTGGATCAGATATAATTTCACAGGCATAGCTCTGAGATGCTATATTCCACTGTGGTGACAAAAGCTATGAGTGTGACCAATTTACATAATATTATTATCAACCTACGAGATCAAATGAAACTTGATAAAGGTTCTTTATATGCAAAATATCTAAGGATCAAGGCCTTAGAAGATTTGGTTTTACAAATAGGAGTGAACCCATCAAATGTGAAATTTGTTGAAGTACTAATCAAAAAGAAAAATGATGATATTGATGTTTTGTGGAAACAGTTAAAACTTCCTCAAAGTGAGCACCCACAAAGCAAGGAGATACTTCAGGAACATAAAGAGAAAGAAGATATGATGCAATTAATCATAAAGCTTAGTGCCCAAATCAAGGATATGGAAAGCCAATTGGATATATTGATGAAAGAAAAAGAAACTGTGAAGGAAACTGATACCTCCATCATTCCCACAGTTATACTTATTATTACAAATGTTATTCCTTCTACACTGGGAGAAACGTTAGCACCCAATGAGCCACTGGCAACTGTTGTGTCAGTGCAATCAGCTACTACTTCCAACACTGAATCCTCAACATCACAGGTGTAGCAGAAAAATGATGCAGGGAAGATTGTCAAAGAAATGGAAGAAATGACATTGAAAACCAATGAAATTAACAGTTTGAAGAAAATAATTCAGAACATGGAAGTTTCCAATAAAGTAGCATTGATTAATTCCAACAACTATGAACAAAGAGCTAAAAGACTTGAAGAGCAAGTCAAAAACCTTCAAAAATATTTGAGCTTCACTACACAGATTTCTTACATAATAAATCACCTATGGACTAATATTATTGAGGCCATACATCTTCAGTGGCCATCAATTTAGATAATATATGAACAGAGAGAACTTCTTCTAGCAGCTCAAGGTGAAATACAAAGAACAACAGAGGAATTGGCAGACAAGCCAGCATAGGCATTGAAGCTAATTACCTTCTTAAACAGTAATAACAGGACTGAGCTAGAGGAATTGAAAATATAAGACAGGACAGAAACTATACTGCAAATCAAAAAAGTATTGACAAAGAAAACTTTGATGAGTAACTTGAAAGAAAAATGTGATGCTATGAATTTTTCCATTACCAAGTTTTTAGCTAAGTATACCATGCTAAGACAAGCTGGTATCCCAAACATCCATGTTTTCAATGACAACTTAATGGACTAGAAATAATATGACAAGAAGACCAGAGACCATGCCAAAGAACAGGTAAATAAGCCACTGCCACAGGGCTCTCCAGCAGGGAAAGTGGTTCTTCAATACATTGAAGATTTATTCTTCCTTCAGAATGAAATCAAACATTTATTTGTAATTAAACCAAATTTTGCTAAGTACACTGAATCAAATGAGAACTACATAAAGCTCAAGAGTGTAAAAATACCAGATGTTGAACAATGGCAGGTGTATACAAATTTATTATAGCAGCCAAGAAGAAAATAGTGAAGAAGATTGCAGATAAAGCAGTCAATTTGAGAGGGAAACAAATAAGACAATATTTTATTTTTATTTTTTACTGCTGAAAAGTCTCCTTTTACAGCAGTTAGTGGTCAAAATATCAGGTTAAAAAGTATCAGTGTGAAAGGCCAAGGTCAAAGTGTATCAGAGAAGAAATAACAGCTAGTTGATTTAACTGTTGTAATTTCTCTTTTACAGCAGTTAAGATGTCAAAATAAACAACGTGAAAGAGTATCAAAGATAAAGTACAGGGTCAAAGAGTATAAGTGGAAAGAGTATCAGTGAAGTTATCTTCCAAAATATATTTTGCAAAATTCCAACAAGCATGGACAGCTATTCAAACAAACAGTTTTTGTTAGATAACATAGCTCTATATTTTCTAGATAAGAGGACAGCTTGCTAAATTGTTAAGCAGCTGTCCCTCTTAATGTGTAAAGATATTTTTAATTTCCTAGAGTTATTCCCAAATCTCTAGGATATTTGTAATAAACATTTGTATAAATACTTCAGTTTATGAAGTGTTTAGTGTGGAATAAAATTTCTAAGAACATTATAGACATTTTTTTGGTACGTTGGAGGCTCACATGTGTTGATTTCAAAGCAGCAGTCTAGACAATAGCCAATTGGACTTCATAATTCAGGATTCATGCGATAATTTGAAGAGTAAAGTGCATCTATCTTGTCATTGTTTATTTTATAAGTTCCATTCATTTCATATATGTTGTTAAATCTTAATGATTAAGTAGGAGAATTACTTCAGGACTAGTGTAAGAACTCCCTGTCTTAACTACTTAATCATTTAAATGTTTTCTGTTGATTTCCGGATTTAGGAATTCTTAATTGCTCCTAGTCCCGTTTGACCCCTGCCTCCTTCCTCTTTTTCCGGATCAAAGGATCCTTCATTTCCCTTTATCCCGAAGTAATCCATTTCATCAAAAAAATCTATCCAAATCTCATAGGGTTATCTACCTTGCCCTAAATACATTAGCATCCTCTTGGCCTTGCCTTCTAGTTCTGCTTACTATACTTTGACTCCATAGCCCAATGGACTGGTAGATCCCTCTCTAATTTTTCTTCAAGTAATCTTATTTTCCACCAAACATTCCAAAATGAAAACCAAATTTAACTATCATAATTAGCCTAAAATATTAAACAAAAACAAAGTTAAATCATAAAGAGAGAGCCCTCTCTGAAATTTAGGAAGGCTAGATCCTAGATTTCCAAAGTAGGTTTGTGGTTACCCCTAGTTTTCTTAAACTAAAAATCAAAAGCCCACAATCTTGAGAAATTACTAGGGTGATAACAATGTCCATCATAAGAAAATATCAAAGTCATCCAGTCATCCTAAAAATTCTATGCATGTGGGCCCTACCCTGGATAAGCATCACTGAATAACATTATGGCAGTAGCCACACGGCGGAATAGTCACACCCAATCTCATGGTACACTGACCACATGTCTCTGAATAGCCTCAAGGAGATCCTTTACTGCAACCATAGGTGATCTTACCAATCACTCCCCATGCAGCTCTAGGGGGTAAGGGCAGATCTGGATCTCCCCTGAAGTCCATACCTACATAGGTGCAATCCTCTATGGAAATCACTTGTTCTCCCCACCACAAGAAGAAATCATCATCCTAGGTAGTCCTAGGGACCTCGCCGCCCTCTATTCTCTTCATCAGGTCAGCCCATCGTGCTGTGTAGATCCTGTGGGTTGTTGATGGTCGATATCACCTTGGGTTGAAGCCCAGGTATCCTCTCGAAGAAGAATTTATACAAAGCGGTCCCATATATGAAATACTTAGTCTTACCATTCCGGATGGAAGTAAATTGTTTCTTCAATTAGGTCAACAGTGCAGTTCACCAATAATATAAAGTAATTAGGCGATCAACTGCCAAACTCATGCTTTCACGTGAGTCTTGGTGTAATGAAGTTCACCCGAATACTCAAACTATGGTGAAAATAAGGATTTTCATGTGTAATCCTTGCACATCTTTGATTGGTATTTGAGTCCCACCCTTCTGAGTATCTTCTAAGCAATATAGTCGGATGCAATCATCTACAATCATCCCTCCTGGTGCCTTGCCCTGAAAATTCACTGGCTCTCCTCTTCGAGAAAGCCCAATAATGAAATATATGTATTCAATTTCAATTCTCAAAGGCATTTGATCAATCATAAATCAATATTCCTTTGGGTCCCAGTAATTAACAAGCATCTCCAACAATTTGGTATTTGTTTTCATATTGGGCATTTTGAAAATTTTGAGCAATCCACTTCCTCAGAGTATATCCAAGGACAATTGGTCCTCCATTACCTCATTATCAATTACACTATGCTCCCTCTCTCTCCAACTGTTGTTCATCCTGAATCAATTCAAAAATTGATACATTATATTTTTATTTTCAAAAATTACTCTGCGCATATGCAGATTTCTTTTTTACATAGTCATGTTTATACATAGCTTGGATATTTTCAACCCATGTATCCACAGAGGGTTAATCTAAAAAACTAATTACTATGGTGAAATTCACTTAAAATTACTTGAATTGATAATAAAAATGATTACTAAGATTATTGAGAGGCTTACCTGGAAAATTTGAGCTGATTCGGCTGAGAATTGGTCCGGATTAAAGTTGGGGATTTTTTACTGTAGAGATTTTTCTCAAATTCACCAATGCACAAATGACCAAATGTGAGTTCAAAGGGTTTGTTTATGCCCAAAATTCAAAAAAAAATCAAAACCCACTTGTCTAAATTTTTGTTTTTAATTTTTTATTTTATCCAATACTTTATAACCTTTTGTCTTGTAAGTGTTGGGATATGTTGTTTTCAGGACCATTTGACGATTTCGAGATTATTTTGACCAGTTCAATTCCAAGACCACTGACCCGTCATGGAAATTATTGTGTTCAGAACTGGAATATAGGTTAGGGAATTCACTTTCCATTGCACTTATTCATTCTAGCCTCCATATCGAAATCTTGCCATAGGGTCGACCCCATCATGTTATGATTATTAAACCATTTTCACTCGCCGATTTATAAAATCATGATATGATGATAGAGCCATCCTTTACATGGGCTTCCTAATTAGATCCTCGCTAGCATATGTCGCCCATGTTGCTAATTGTGTAGGCTCGGGAGTCCTCTTTAGTCCCACCATAACTTGTGCAATGAAGCTTCATTCTTCTTCGTCTTCGCTATCTTTCTAGATTTATACCTTAGAGGCTCCCCTTTTTGAGTTGTTCTATTGCATTTCATTTTGACCATTTGTATATCTTGGCCTTAAGTTAGCTTCACTTGGACTCTTATATAAGCCAAATTTTTAACCATGTCCTTCTGCAAAGTCATCCTTTCAATTTGATCCAGGTGGCTCCAGAGACACACATGAAAGAGGGGGCTGATGAAAGCTTAAAAATAAAATTTGTTGTATTTCTCTCGAACCAGTTTTAAGTTAAAAGTCTCGTCGTCCTAATCACAACGGTGCGAACGATTCGTCAAACTGAGCTCGTACGCGAAAGTTAGGAGCAGTCAAAGTTTTGGGTTGACTTGGTGACTTGGTAGGCTTAAGGAAGGCACAATTTCGACCTTTTCTGGCCACTGGACTATGGCCAGCTCCAGCAAGATTCTGGGAAAATTTGTGGCCTCTTTAATTTGACTCCTACGTTCAAAATTCAGAATTTTAAAAATGGACAGTGGGTTATATTATAAACAAAAATATATTAAAAAAAGGGTGGCAGGCCACCACCCCCGCCACCCCACTACATAACACATTATATGTTGTAACAACCGGAGCTGGTGGGAGTCGAACCCACCACCGATGGGTCCGCCGGTCCGCCCACATGACGGCTCCACACACTCACCCCACCCACACATTTTATATGTCATGTATTACCACTGTAAAAAATGGTTCCAGCGGGTGTCGAACCCACCCGACTCAATAGCCAGTCGGTCCGTCGGCGGAACCCAAATGAACTCCAATGTTATACAATGTGCGCCAACCACAAACCCTCAATGCATTTAAAACAACATGTCGTATGGTGGACTGTTGGGTGGGCCACCCAAGGTGGGCCCAACCCCCATTTAAACACTATGTTGTGGTTATTAAAACAAAAATGCAGCAATTTTGGAGGGGGCGAGGTTTGACCACCCGACCCCCCTCCAACGATTTCTAAAATTTACCACTATGCCAACGATCCTCTGTTGGGAATTCCGCCACCTTTATATTATTTAAACCCATGTTTTTAGAAGTGCACCTAGGTGAAGGCAAAGTGGGAGCACGCACGGATTTGGAGACAATCATTTTTTAATGTAGGCGGAACCATGAGCAGGTCCAGAAACAGGGAGCAAAACCATGATCTTTGAAATTTTCCCGGGGAGGTAATTTTTCTCCATGTCGGAATATAGTCAAGTTTATAGTCATTTTTCACAGCGTTTCACAGGGAACGCAATGGCAAGGTATGATTCGCCTTTTGAGTTGAATATTTCCAGTCCATCCATGGAGCAGCATCTTTGAAAAGGTAGATTTTGCATTATTTGACGACATGAATTTGATGGTACATTCAGATTTTCCATCTGAGCTTTATATTTTGCAGCCACTTTTCAAAGTGGAGTTTCAGGTGTCAGCATTCAGTGAGTGAGCAGTCAATTTCACACCTTTCGACACCATGGTTGCGATGGTGATTTCAAATCTAGCAACAGAGCAGCTCATTCTTCAGTCATCTTCAGTGTGAGGCATATGATGTGTGGATTTCATGTACTTCTTTGTCTCTTTTTCTATGAGATGCATTGTGTTGTACAGATCCATGTTGATGTTTGATGTGGGATCTTGTTTTGTTCTTGACGTGAGATGTACTTTCTATCATGGATTTGTATTATGTTTGAGATCCCTTTGTTGCCATGTTGGCGAGATACTCATTGTCACATGTATGTTTGATTGAGACCCCTTCGTTTCCATGTTGGCGGGATACTCATAGTCATTATGTGTGAGCTATTGTCATACTGATAGGAGTCCTTTTTGTGAATGAGTGTTCCTATAGTGGAACATCTCGTAGAGAGGTCTAGCCACTCCTGCGTGAGGTAATTTTCCTTGTATGATAGTGAAAACACCATCCATGTACACCTTCACTCCTTACAACACTTAATGCAATGACCTACACCATCTTGACACTGAGGTTCAGAGATGTAGTCCCTTCTGGACGAACTCCGTTATCAATGTATTATGTTTCTCATGCATGTTATGTTCCTCTTCTTTAAAGCATGTAGGTGTCCATTCATGTTCATTAACGCTTTACTTAAATGCAATTCTAACACAACAACTGAAGTAAAAGGTCTTGGTTAAGGGTATCAGGAATTTACCTAGATCACAATCACTTAGCATCTGCAACTTGACACCCTTTCCCGCGGACAAAATATTCCTCTGAGTGTCATCTACCAGTTTCACCACCTTGCATTGAGCATAGGATTGTTCCTATCCCAGGAACTAATGCATTTGTTCACTGACACTCGTTCTATCCACTATACTATAGGAATTATTTTTTTCTTCTTTAGGCTTTCAATATGAAAAAGACAAAAAAATCAAATATCCCAAAAAGAGAGGGAATGGGACATTACTTCCATATTTGATGGTAGCTAAGAGTCATTTGTGTCGCCCTTGAACAAAGCACAAAAAATCTAGGTATTTTCTCCATTTTGGAATGGCTTTAGTTTGACTTAGGAGAGCCATAACCTTGTTATTGAGTTAGTACTCCCCCGGTTCGTTATCTCTTCCAGTCATATGGAGGGTTTTTTCATGCCTCCTGCAGGGAAAACTTATACAAAGTTATCATATGCTGCCATAGTCACATTGAGTCGTGATTTTTATCAAGGGAAGTAAACCTGAGTCGGAATTTCTGTGGGATTAAGGAGAAACCTTAGAATCCCATCTCCATTCATGAAGTGATTTTTGAGAAGAATCTGGCGAATATTGAAGAAACCATTCCCCTTGATATCTTGGTCAAACCTGGAATTGTTTAAAACATCCACATAGGCGCTTCTTGTTCTCCAAATGAGATTGAAATTTACAAGACCATGTTTCAAGGATTTTGTGATGTGTTTTCTTGGAGCTACGAAGATATGTGAGGTGTTGATCCAAATATTGTGGTGCATGAAATCAAAACATACCCTAATGCTAAGCATGTTTGACAATGTTTACATCTGGTCCACCCTAAGAAAGCTGCTACGAATAAAGCAGAAGTTGAGAAAATTTTGCGTGTTGGTTTCATTTATCATGTTCCTTTAACCAATTGGGTCCCAAATATAGTTCCTATAATGAAGAAATAGGGAATGATCTAACTGTTTGTTGATCATCAGGATATTAAAAGAGCTTGACCCAAAGATAATTACCCAACCCCTTTTATCAACCAAATTGCTGATGATTGTGTTAGAAGTGGGATTTTTTTATTTATGGATGGATTCCCTAGATACAATCAGATAAACATATTCCCTTCATACCAAAATAATATTGTGCTCATTTGTCCATGTGGTATGTTTTCTTATCGCAAACTTCCTTTCGATCTTAAGAATGCAGGAGAAACTTTCCAATGGGAAATAAACTATGATTTTCACAACATTAAGCATGTTATATCTAAGAATTTTGTGATAAATAACAGGATAAAGAACTTTCTGCATTAATCACATCATTAGGATTAGGTCAAAGCACCAGCCAATGTGGTTCATCCTCAGAAAAGGATGAACCTTGTCCCGAGGATGAACCACATTACCGGTTTGAAACGCTCGACCTAATCCTAATGATGTGATTAATCCGAAAGTTCTTTATCAAATATTGCTATTGTGCAATCATACCTTGATTTTCCTTCCTATTCTAAATGTTGTCAAGACCATCAAATGAATTTCAAAGCAATATTTTGTTGATATCACATCTTCAACATATGATTAAACCCGCAAAAACATGTCTTTTTTGCTCAATATGGTAGACTTCTAGGATTTTTTATGTCCAAGAAAGGGATGAACCACATTGGCTGGTTTGAAACGTCGACCTAATCCTAATGATGTGATTAATCCGAAAGTTCTTTTATCAACATTAAGCATATTGTGCAACCATACCTTGATTTTCCTTCCTATTCTAAATGTTGTCAAGACCATCAAATGAATTTCAAAGCAATATTTTTATGATATTGACATTATAACATATGATTAAACCCGCAAAAATATGTCTTTTGTGTTCAATATGGTAGACTTCTAGGATTTTTTATGTCCAAGAAAGGGATTTGTATTGATCCCCTGAAACTTCAGGCAGTTCTTGATTTTCTTGCTCCTTATACTCTTGATTAGTTACAATGCCTGCAAGGGAAGGCTAACTTATACTACGTTTCGTTCCTAATTATGCATAACTTACCAAAGGATTTACTCATTTATTGAAGAATGGGGTTCTCTTTCATTGTGATAATACCACTCAAAAGGATTTTGATGCCTTGAAATATGAATTAGCCTGAGCATCATTAATGTATCCCCTTGATTATCATTGAGACTAATTTATGTATCTTGTTGCAGTCATTACCACTATCTCTATAATATTGGTGCAAGGAGATGAACTAGGTGACCAACACCCTATCTACTACTTGAGTCGTAATTTGACCGATATTGAAGCTAAGTACTCCCATTTTGAAAAGTTAGCTTTGGCAGTTGTGCAAGGTGTTCAAATATTTCTCCACTATATTTTGCTTCACAAGGCTATTGTGGTTTATGATTGCAACCCTATGACCTAAATCCTCTCAAGTCAACTGCTAGGGGGAAAATAATTGAAGTGGATAACTATCCTCCAAGGGTTTTATTTGGATTTCATTGAATCCAAGTCTAAGAAATATGTTGTCTTTCCTGAACTTATATGCGACCTTCCCTCTCATGAGTCATAATCAACAACTAATGACTTCGTCTTTGATGAAACATTGTTTCTGATCGACTCCTTAGATCCATGGTAATGATATATCATCATTTATCTTTAGATCCAAACTTTCTAGCCTGAAACCACTCATTATAATCAACGTTGAATTCGATACCAGGCTCGTCGTTATATAATAATTGGTGACACGCTTTATCGTCGTGGTGTCAATACGATTTTCTGATGGTGCCTCACTTATGAGGAGGCCTAGAAATATTTAAATGATTGTCATGGTGGAGTGTGCGGGGGACAAATGTCTGGATATGCTACCACCAAAAAAATCTTACGTGTCGATTACTTTTGACTGACTATGTTTATAGATTGTATCCTAGCGGTCCAAAGTGTCATGCATGCCAAATCCATAATCGTAAATCACTTGCTCCACCTACTCCATTGCATCCAATTTTCTTTGTTGACCCCTTTTTCAAATGGGGTATCGATTTCATGACATGTAACCCTTACTCGGTGGGAGGGCATGGTTACATAATCATTGCAGTAGATTATTTTACTAAATGGGTAGAAGTGATGCCTACATATGACAACAATGGAAAAATTCTTTCATTATTCCTCTTTAACTATGTTATTGCAATATTTGGTGTGACACAAGCTATATTCACATTCCATGGCAAAAAATTTCACAATTACATGATGCCCAAACTAATGGCCGAGTTGGGCTTACGACATGATATCTCAACTCCCTACTACCCTCAAACTAATGGTCAGGTAGAATCCATTAATAAGCTCTTGAAAATCATTTTTCAATGCATGGTATGGATTCATAAAATGAATTGGCATACTATCATTTTTTCAGCTTTTTGGGTATACCATACCTTTGTTTGAACCACAGCCATATTCACACCTTTTCAGCGAGTGTATGGTCTAGAAGTCATTCTTCCAATTGAACTTGAAATTTCGTCGTTGAAACTTGTCGTCAAACTTGTCCCTGATACCTCTGCCGAAGAACTTTTTTTGCACTTAAATCATCTAGATGAAACTTGGCGCAATGTGCGATGGCTAATGAGGCTCACAAAAAATGTATCAAAGCACAATTTGAAAAAAATGTTAAACCTTGTGCCTTTTCAGAAGATGATCTGGTCCTCTTGTATGACCAAGAAGCCAATAAATTAGGAGTTGGGAAACTCGAACCATTGTGGTGAGTTCCATATATAGTTAAGCATGTACTTGTGAAAGGGGCCTACGAGCTTGTATACTTTGACGAAATTCCCTTAGCGCAACCCGAAAATGGGTTGTACCTCAAAAAATACTATGCTTAGAATTTGTCTACATAGTCATTGTGTACATACTGTATAGGATTTTTGGTTTGTTTGTAGTGTGTTTTCTTGAGATTTTTCTACTGCCTATGCTCATCTTGGGTTGTACCTTAAAAAAGACTATGCTTAGATTTTTTCTACATGGTCACTGTATACATACTGTATAGAATTGTTAGTGTATTTGTAGTGTGTTTTCTCGATTTTTATACCGCCTCTGCTCATCTTGGATTACATGTTATTATCATATGTTGGTGTTCCCTCAACCATATGTTGGTTATGATGATGGTGCTAGTCATAGTACCCATAACTTTTCCTCCACAACATGGGAGATATATACTTCTAATGACGAGTTAGTGAGTTTGCAATGGATTTTCATCAATCACTCAACTAATAATATCACTGAGTATAGCACAATGATCGAACTATTTTCTGATGCCATTTCATGTGCTATTTGTCATTTGGTTGTCATAATTGATTCACAACTCGTGGTGCTACATTTAAATAATGTTTATTCAGTAAGGAGTCCAACTATGTTGTGTGTGTTTTTGAGAGTTTGCCTCTTAGAGAGACATTTTGACTACATTAAATATCAACATGTCCCAAGAAGTCTAAATAAATTAACAGATGCATTGGCTAATGATGTTTTAGATAAATATTTGCAACATTTGTAAACACAATCATCATCATACATTGTACAGGATAGTAGTATAAGTAGAAAACATCCATATATTAGATTTGTACATAATGTTTGATTTTTACAAAAATTGTGTCTGAGACACATATGGTTCATGGCCTACAATATTTGAATATATGAAAAAGAAAAAATATGGCTCAAAATCCCTAGGTGACTAATCATGGTGGTGATCACGGTAACACATAACCGCATAAGAAACCTTGCACAAAAGTCGACTAATACAAGTCAGCACCCCTATAGTGTATCTATGTAAACATATTGGGATGTCATCAATCCCTAGTATCTAGAACAGTGCAGGTCAAGCCCTCTACATGGTGCTCAAACTCAAATAATGTGTCTGCCAAGTCTGGATCTCCTAGCTCATCCATCTCTGCCCCACTAGCTCTAGCTTGTCCAAGTTGTGGTTGTGCTCGTCAATGGAGCGGGGACATGCCCACTAGTCACACTAGCCCAATGTTTGCATGCAAAACCAATAGTTATTCTATGATACATTAAAAACAAAACAAATTTGTAAAACTTAAAACCAAAAAATATCCAAAAAAAAAAAAATTTCTTACTTGTGTCACCCCACTTCTCACCCTCAGATAAAATAATCTCTAGATCTCCCTAGAAATATGCTTCATCATAAGTGTAGTAATTGATCATGATAATTTTCTCTTGCATCCATTTGAATAAAGTAGGTGCAAACCTCATCTTAGTCCCTCCTCCATGTCGAGCCATCAAGTCTAAACATTTCCTTATGCAAGGATCTCTAGGTTCAGGTAGCTCATGAGATATCCTCTAAGGAGATAATAATGGTACCTTATGCAAAGAAAATGATACTACAATGAATCCATACCCAAAATTGTTTAACCGCCTATTTTTTTCTCTATTCAACTTCTCCTTTACGTTAATCAAAAGCCCTTCACACCAGTGTAAAATTTTGGGTGCGAAGCACTCCAACACATACTGCATTTAAGTTTTGGTATCCATGTGAGGAGCGGCACGGTCGGCCTACCATGTAATGGTGAATAAAATGGTTTTGAGGGGAATTCGGAGAATGTCTTTAATATCAATATTCCCATCCTTGCTAGGCTAAGAGGTAGGATGAAAATGGATAGAAACATAATCCCTCACTGTCTCTCCACCTCTCCTATATCCAAACAAAAAACTATGATCCCCTCCACAAAATCCCTCTCAATAAATAGATGTCTTCAACATCTATTGTGAAAAAATGCTCACAAATTCTGGATAATTTCCCCTCTACGTCCTAGGCTCTAACTAGATATTGTAGCAACTCTAACTAGGCCCTCATCCCTAATATATGAAATAATTTCAATACCCCACAGTTTCATAATTCTTTCACTGTGGCTAGATCGTTTGTTGCCATCATATCTTGCATCTCATGTTTCCTTTCTCTCCATGTTAACACAATTTTTACTTCAACAAATACCTGCAAATACCAAGGAAGAAACACATTAGATCACAAATGTAAAGGATTTTGGGAAAATCTAGCTCAAAAATCAAATTTTCAAACCCTTCATGTGCCCATCGCACTTCCCATTCCTGGATAGTGCGTCCCATCACACTTACCCTTCTTGCTAAGTGCGTTGGGTCACACTTTTAAATGTGAATTAAAAATACCCATGGCATCTCCCGATATAGGAAGAGTGTGTTGGGCCAAGGGAGATTTCTAGTTCCTAAAAACTCCAAAAAAATCCCAAAAAATGCATGAAATTGAAAATGAAAACTGTGAAAATGACGAAAAATTACATATATCTTACCTGGAACTGACAAAATCGAGAATTGACCACCGGATTAGTCGCAATCCTATGTTGAAGAATCAAGGTAAAAACCACTTAGAGTTATCTCACGATGATAAAATGGTAAATGGTAAAAATAAAATTGTTTTTTCCTCTTTGATGGTCAAAATAAATCATTATTTTAATATTTTTTAATGTTTTTTACCTAATGTTTCTATATATCATATATTTTTTAATGTTTTTATGGTGTGTAGAGTAGGTTAAATGACAATTGGGGAACTTGATGGAGGTTATATATATTGAAATTTCAAAATGTAATTCATTTTGATGAATGAATATACTTTTATCGCTTTTTCGGGCTCGTAAAACTTATGAAAAAGGAACCCCCCAGAGTCCTCTTTAAGCTCTTTTATCAAACATGAAAAGATTATCAAGCAATTGTCTTTTCGAACTCGTTAAAGTAAATGAAAATATGTCTACCCAGTATAAGTTTAACCCTTTTCCGAAATGGATGGACTAATTGCGAAAATGAATACTTTAGTCGAACATGAATATAAGGTTCTCTTGGGTATTTTTTTATACCTTTTTAGGCCCAAAACATGAAAATATTATCGAGCACTTGTCTTTTTGAACTCCCTAAAGTAAATGAAAATATGCCTATTGCGTAACCAGCTCCAAAAATAGAAGAAAAGAGATATCAATGCCTTAGAAATAAGCCACTTCGAGGGGGAAACCTCCAATACATTACATAAATGAACAATTCTTGGATGATACAATTTACAAAACCTCCTTTCTATATATAGGAGTCCATATGGCCATAATGTAATCCTAGTGGGCCACAATGTAATCCTAGCCGACCTAACAATAATAATTTAAGGGCACAATAATAACAAAATGGGGGTTACAAGGGTACAATAATAACAATAAGGGGGTTACACTAAGAAAAATAAGGGACTATACTAGTAATATAGGGACCTAACATGCCCCTCTCCTTCAAAAAAGTGTTGTCCTCAACACTTGAGTAGCTCTGGGTGCTTCTGTATAAAATTCTCATCCTCCCATGTAGAATCTTCTGTGGGTAAGTTCTTCCACTTGATGAGATACTCTGAAATTGATCGATTCCGTAGTTGTCGAGTTCTTGTTTCCGTGACCGCTTCAGGTTCCAATATGATTTTTCCTTCCTCATCAAGTTCCGGCAATATTGTTTGAACTGGAAGATTTTCACCTATAACCTTCTTTAAGCATGAAACATGGAAAATTGGATGCACTCGTGAAGAAGCAGGAAGCTCCAATTTGTATGCCATAGTACCAATCTTTTGCAACACCTTGTAAGGACTATAGTACTTTGGCAATAATTTATTATCCTTCTTAGCTTGCTTGAGGGACATTTGTTTGTATGGTTGTAGCCGTAAAAATACCCAATCTCCTACATCAAAACTTCTCTCACTGCGATGTTGATCTGCCCGTTGTTTCATTCGATTTTGTGCCAAATTCAGGTTATCCTTTAAGAGTTGGAGAACTTCTTGCTGATGCTCGATGTGATCTTCCACTGCTTGAACCTTCGAATTTTCCCTTAAAGATGATGTGATGGATGGTAGATGATATCCATAAAGTGCCATAAATTGGGTCATTTTTGCTGCAGTATGGAAGGAAGTGTTATACCACCATTCAGCAAGAGGTAACCACTTGACCCATTGTGTTTGTTTATCAGATACAAAACAACGAAGATATCCCTCCAAACATTTATTTACGATCTCAGTTTGACCATCAGATTGAGGATGATAAGATGAGCTATGAGCTAATTGAGTACCCAAACAAGAAAATAACTCAGTCCAAAAATTTCCAGTAAAAATGGGATCTCTGTCGCTCACAATAACCCTTGGGCTTCCATGTAGCTTTTGAATTCTGTCCATAAATGTAGTAGCAATCGTACTTGCTTTAAATGGATGAGATAATGCACAAAAGTGTGCATACTTGGTAAGTCTATCAACTACCACCATGATGACACTCTTTCCTTCAGACTTAGGTAAACCTCTGATAAAATCCATTGAAATCTCCTCCCAACGTTGACTTCGAATGGATAAAGGTTGCAGAAGTCCCGGGGTCTTAATTGTCTCAACTTTATTCTGCTGGCAAACCAAACATTTCGTCACAAAATTGTGAATATCATATTTAAGGCCATCCCAAAAAAATTCTTTCTTCACCCTGTGGTAAGTTTTTAAAAATCCTGAGTGTCCTCCTAAAGGAGAAGTGTGCAATTCCAGAAGAATCTTTTGTTTTAGTTGGGAGTTCTTACAAAGATATAAGCGATCTTTGTACCATAAGGAATCATTTTTCCAACTAAATGTATCAGATGTACTAGGATCTTGCTGCAACTTTTTAATGAGTGTCCATACATCTTTGTCCTTCTTCCATTCATCTCTTGCTTTGGTTATCCAATCTGGTTGGATAATAGAAATGGCACAAAGCAATGCTTCCACCTCTTCATTCTTTCTTGAGAGTGCATCTGCAACAACATTAAGCTTTCCTTTTTGTAGATTATTTCAAAGTCATAACCCAACATCTTTGTGACCCATTTTTGCTGCTCTTCTGAAGATAGTCTTTATTCCAAAAAGTGTTTAAGACTATCATGATCAGTTTTTACCTTGAAGTGTCTTCCCATTAGGTAAGTTCGCCATTTCTTTAGTGCATGCAGTATTGCTAACATTTCCTTCTCATAAATAGGTTTTTGTAAAAACTTTCCTTTGATTGGACGACTTTCAAAAGCAATGGGTCTTCCTTCCTGCATTAAAACTGCACCAATTCCATTTCCTGAGGCATCACATTCCACAATAAAGGTTTTTGTGAAGTCTGGTGTAGCTAAGACGGGTGCTAGGCACATTGCCTCTTTAAGATGTTCAAAGGCCTTAGTTGCTTCAGGAGTCCATGAAAATGCATCTTTCTTCAATAATGTTGTTAGAGGTGCTGCTATTCTCCCATAATTCTTAACAAACTTGCGATAATACCCTGTTAACCTGAGAAATCCTCGCAACTGCTTTATGGTTGTTGGGACTTTCCATTCCTTAATGGCTTTAATTTTGTTAGGGTCTACTTTAACACCCTCGTGAGATACAATATGACCCAGATATTCCACCTCTTGTACTCCAAAGAAACATTTGGATGTTTTTGCATATAATTGTTTCTCCCGCAATAGTTTGAGCACCCTGTCAACATGTTCAACATGATCCTTCCAAGACCTGCTATAGATTAGTATATCATCAAAAAATACTAGCACAAATTTTTTAAGGAAGGGTTTGAAAATGGAATTCATCAACCCTTGAAATGTAGAAGGTGCATTGGTAAGGCCAAAGGGCATGACCAAAAATTCATAATGACCCTCATGAGTTCGAAATGTTGTTTTTGGAATATCTTCAGTCTTCATTCTAATTTGATGATATCCCGAACGAAGATCCAACTTGGTAAAATAAATTGCTCCATGTAATTCATCCAATAATTCATCAATCACAGGAATGGGAAATTTGTCTTTAATGGTGAGCTTATTGAGCTCCCTATAATCCGGACACATTCGCCATGATCCATCCTTCTTGTGTACCAAAACTATAGGAGCAGAGAAAGAAATTTGACTAGATTGAATTATACCCGCCTCTAACATTTCTGCAATCATACGTTCAATTTCGCTCTTTTGGAAGTAAGGATATCTATAAGGCCTGATGTTTGGAGGAAAAATTCCTGGAATCAAATGAATAGCATGATCATGATCACGAATAGGTGGGAGTCCTTTTGGGAGTTTCTCGTTGACACCTAATCCTATGGATGTGTGTGCATATGTATTTTTGTATATTATTTAATATTAGGAAATAAGGAAGGCCAAGAGTCATTGGGAGATGAATCCCAATAGCCTCACCTCCCATCTATAAAAGCATGTACATTCTTCAGCTAATACATATTCTGATTTTGAGGAGTTACCTCCTGGTTTGACATGGTATCAGAGCCAGCTCCACTATTGGCATTTCTGCCCTGTGGTGTAACTCCCTCTCCTTTGCTCAGTCAATTTTATTAATAGTTTTCTGCTGCTCTTAATTGCTAGACTGTTATTCTGCATTTTTTTTTCCCTATATAACCCTGACATTTGCAGCTCCAGCTCCTGCAGCTCCTGAAGACTGCAGGCTCCTCTGTCATTCTGCAAATTGCAGGCTCTGTCATTCTGCAAGATTCCATTTCAAATTTTTTTTCTGTAACGGCCTTTTAGGCCTCCTCCTTTCTCCATCGACTCACCTACCCATTCACCTCCCCTATCTCTCCACTCTGCGCCCTACGCCCTCTCCCTCAAAACTCTGCGCCCTCTCATTACATATTCACCTGACGCTCCTACCACGAACCAGACCCCTCACCCTCGACTCCCTATTCACCCCTCACTGCGTACATACAACACTGCATTCCCATACTCTCATTTCAACGCACTCCCTCCACTCTCCTTGCCTCACCCTTTGCGCACCTGCAACATTTATATACACTGCTGTCAAAGTTTAAATACCTCTACATTCCACCTGCGTGTAATACGTCCCTCCTTCACTTATAACAGCGCTCCAAGCTACTCCATTTTACTGCGCCTTGTCATATCACAGTATTATACAGCTCTGGTATCGGTCTCTGGCGGTATTTTTAATAGTCTATACAGCTCCAGCATTTCCAAACGCATCGCTGTCAATACATATCGCTCCGCCCTTCATGTTTTTTACAGTCGACTCCAGTTTGTAATACATCCACACTGTGCATATATGGTAACACACTGTATTTTATATTCGTTTTAACACGCCCCCCACGTTTCTATACCGCTTATATATCACACTATCTGCACGTTTAAACGCTGTCTCTATTTCACATTTAAACGCTGCCTCTATTTCATATTTGAACGTTGCCTTCCCATTACAGCGGCATTGATATATTGTATTCATATTTGTTTTAATACCATTATGAATCGATTGTGCCATATAATCCCCATATCCCTCCATTCCGCCCCTCCACTGTTTATATATATGTTTTGTTTATATATATGTGGTCCGCCCTTCCCATATTGTTCCATACCAGCGCTTTCCCTATCGAATTCTCCTCTCCCCTTTAATAATTACGCCCCCTCCCATTCATACCATTCCGCCCATTTTTAATAACACCCCTTCCACCTTTTTTCATATACATTTTTTCCCAAACAAAAAAAAAAAAAACATATATTTTTTTTTGTGCAGAATTCAGTTTCTAGCAAAGTGTTTTTATCTTTTAAATTCAGTCTTCAGCAAGAGTTTTTGAGCAGAATTAGTTTCCAGCAAAGAGTTTTTAAACTCAGAGTATTTTTCCAGCAAGAGTTTTTGCCCCTTTATTTGAAAGATTTCAAGAGTTGAAATTTTTTATAGCAGAATTTTTTTTTCCTCTTCAGAAGATTTTTTCCAGCAATCTAATGCATTCTCTCATCTCAATTGTTGGGGTGGTTCTCTCCGGCAAAGAGAACTATCTTGAATAGTATCGAAAGATTAAACACACACTCATTTTTAATGAGCTGTGGAAAGGAATATGTGAAGGACAAGAAGAAAATCCACCAGCAAAGCCCACTTCAGACAAAGAGCTTGCCATTTGGGAAAACAAGAACTGCAAGGCCTATGCCTTGATTGCAGCCTCAGTAAGTGAAGAGGTGAGTCACCATATTTCATCATTCTCAAATGCCTATGAAGCCTTGAAGAAACTAAAAGAACTCTATGACTCACATTCAGAATTAGAAAATGTTCAATTGATGATTAAGCTGTTCAATCTTGAAATGAAGAATGATGATCCCCTTGCTTTAGCTTCAGAAGTAAGATCTATAATGCATGACATTGAAAACACTGGTGTAAAAATTGACGTATCTCTCATAGCATATGTTAAGGCATTATATCCGACTTACTCACATTATCTTGAGTCTTTGCAAGCAAGTGGAAACTTTGAGCATATCACCTTTGATAAACTTGAGCAAAAGTTTGCAGAAAGAGAGAAAGCTTTTGGGAAGATGACAGTCCCTTCATCTTCCAAAGAGGCTGCATACTTGGCACATAGAGAAAAGAGTCATGCTCCAGATTCATCCAGAGGAAGAGGTGGCAGAAGAGGAAGAGGAAGAAGAAACTTCACAGAAAGGGGGGGCAGACAATCTGACAAATCCAATCTTCATTGCACACGTTGTAATAGAGATGGACATGATGCATCCAAATGCAGAACACCATGGGAGAAAATTGAGCAGCAAAGAAATCAAGACAAAGGTAAAACTAATGACAAAGACAAAGGTAAAGCACCTGAATCCGCTCATTATGTTCTAGCACATTGTAACAATGTAGATCTTGAGAAACCTATTTGATGTTTCATTTATGTGTGGAGGACGGTCAGTTGCTAGATTAAGAGACAACATGTCACATGACATTTAGAAAAGATTTTTGAAGAATTCTACGACAAAGTTGATGGAGCAGTATATTTCAAAGATAAATCCAAACTCAAGCCATCAGGGCTTGGCACAGTCAGGCTTAAACTGCCTGGTCTTCCTGATCATATCCTACATGAGGTTCTATACCTCCTCCAGGAGTTGAAGAGAAACTTGTTGTCCCTGATCGAAATACGGCAGCAAGGACACTCAGTTCACTTGTTTGATGGCAAGGCAGAGGTCAGATCAGCATCAGATCACTCACTTTTCATGGAGGGAATAGAAGAAGGGAGACTCTTCAAGCTGAAAGGTTCATCTGCTCATGCTCAAAACTTTGCATTCAGTTCACATCATGATGAAGGTACATTTCCATCAAGTCTTTTATGGCATGCTAGATTTGGACACTTAAACTATGACAGCCTTCATTTTTTGAAGAAAAATGGTGTTGATGGACTGCCTACAATTCCTAGAAAACCTAAGGAATGTGATGCTTGTATTCTAGGAAAGCATAGCAAACAGCCATTTCATGATTCACACTCAAGAGCACATAGGAAACTTGAACTTGTTCATTCAGATTTATGTGGCCCTATGCCTATTGCTTCTCCAAATGGAAACAAATACATGATGACATTTATTGATGACTACACCAGAATGTGTTGGATTTACTTACTGAAAAATAAGTTTGATGCTTTTCAAACTTTCAAGAATTTTCATGCATGGATTGAAAATGATGCACAAACACATATTGGCTCTCTACGTACTGATAATGGAAAAGAATACAGTTCAAACGAATTTGAAAATTATCTTCGTCAACATGGAATCAAACATCAAACAAATGTGCCATATAATCCACAACAGAACGGTGTAGCTGAAAGAATGAACAGAACTATTTTAAATATGGTCCGCTCCATGTTATTTTTCAAGAATGTAAAAATGATGTTTTGGGCTGATGCAGTTCTATGTGCTGTTTACATAAAGAATAGGTGTCCTTCAAGTTCAATTAGAAACAAAACTCCTTTTGAAATGTGGCATGGCCACATTCCTTCGGTAAAGCATTTCAGGGTCTTTGGGTCCACCTGTTATGCCTTGATACCTAAGGGTCAAAGGAACAAACTTGGTGCTAGAAGCAGAAAATGTATCTTCTTGGGGTACTCCAATACCTCCAAAGGATATCGTCTCTATGATGAAGCAAATAAGAAGTTTGTGATAGCAAGAGATGTCATATTTCTTTAATCTTCCAAGAGTGACAAGGTTGTTGAGCGGCAACTTGATCGCCTGGATAGATTCACACATGCAAATTCTTTCCAAGAATTTGATAATGTGATTCCACACCTTGAAGGGGGGATTTCGATATTGAATCAAACTGTGGAATCATATCCTGAAGCACTCTCTCCCCCGCATGAAGAAACAACCACGGATGACACATTGGATGATGTGATTGACAGAATTGGGAGATTGAATCTTGAATCAATCCCAACTCAGTCAAGTGACCAGCCTGGGCCATCTCAGAAAGGTCCTCCCAAATGGCTGACAAAGACACTGGAGGATGTTCATCCCGATGAGGTTGGAAAAACAGGAACAAGAAGTTCCACTCAAGAAATCGAAGGTGATGTAGATAATTCTGATTCTCCTGTTGATATGGATATTGCTTATAACTGTGAATTGAGTTTGTCTACAGATCATGAACCAACTTCCTTCAAAGAAGCCGCTTCTCATGATGAATGGAAAGAAGTGATGCAAAAGGAGTATGATGCCTTGATAAAGAATGGCACTTGGAAGCTGATTGATCCGCCTTTGGGAACAAAACCAATTGGCTGTAAGTGGTCTACAAGAACAAGTATAAAGCGTACGGCCCACTCGACAAGCACAAGGCCGGGCTGTGGGCAAAAGGATTCAAGACAAAGAAGGAGTCGACAGAAGAAACTTTTTCTCCCACAGCAAAATGGACCACCATTCGGACTCTCCTTGCCTTAGCAGCTCAGAATGGATCGAAAGTCCATTAGATGGATGTAAAAATTTTGAATGGAGATCTAAAGGAGAAAGTTTATATGTCCCAGCCAGAAGGATTTGTTGTAAAGGGTCAAGAACACAAAGTTTGCAAGCTTATAAAATCCTTGTATGGCCTCAAGAAAGCACCACGAGCCTGGTATGAGAAATTAACCGAGCATCTTCTGAAACTTGACTTCAAACATTTTGATCTTGATGATGCAACTTTGTTTGTTAAGAAAGTTGGAAAAACAATTGTATATCTTGTGGTATATGTAGATGATCTTTTGATAATAGGAAACAATGAGAGCTATATTGCATCCATGAAGAAAGAGTTGAAGAAAGGCTTTGAAATGACTGATTTGGGTCATGTTCATTACTATTTGGGTATTGAAGTAATTCAACATCCTAAATTCATAGTTCTTTCTCAAAAGAAGTACATTGGAGATCTCTTGAACAAGTTTGGCATGGATGACTGTAATCCCTTAAGCACTCCAATGGAACAAAACTTGAAGCTCACATCTATTGAAGGGAAGGAATTTGAGGATGCAACTAAGTATAGACAGCTTGTAGGAAGTCTTATCTATCCGACCACCACCAGACCTGACATTTCATTTGCTGTTGGAATCCTCTCAAGGTTCATGCAAAAACCTTGTGAAGGACATTGGTCTGCTGCAAAAAGAGTGCTAAGGTACTTGAATTGGACTCAAGACTTTGGACTCAAATATACACAGGTAGGCGACTAACTCGGACGGATACTCATCTCGTACTTCGATGGCGACAAAGAAACAAAGGGGTGTCTACTACAAAGTCACACCATGAGTTTGATCAGAGCTGCCTCACATGGAGATCACGCAACAATGGGCCCAACAGACCTACGACCGAGGCAGAATATGTGGCAGCAACTGAAGCAACAAAGGAAATTGTGTGGCTCCGGAAAATCCTGGAAGATTTGAAGATGAAACAAATGTATTCCACTCCACTCATGATCGACAACACTTCTGCAATAAAGTTGGCCAAGAACCCAAAGTTCCATGATCGAACAAAGCACATCAATACAAATTACCATCTAATTCGACATCATGTTCAGGCCAAAACCATCCATCTACATCATTGTTCCACAAATGAGCAAACTGCTGACATCTTCACCAAAGCACTTGGAAGAGAAAAGTTTGAAAAGTTCAGATCGATGCTTGGACTCACCAACATCCCTTCGGATTAAAGGGGGAATGTTGACACCTAATCCTATGGGATGGGTGTGCACATTTAATATTGTATATTATTTAATATTAGGAAATAAGGAAGGCCAAGAGTCATTGAGAGATGAATCCCAATAGCCTCACCTCCATGTATAAATCCATATGCATTCTTCAGCTAATACACATTCTGATTTGAGGAGTTACCTTGCTTTGATGTAGCTTCAAACACCTTGAACATCGTCCAAGACTTGTTGGGAGATCTGAGAAGTGATGATTTTGATGTTGGAACTTCTAGTGAGCATATTTGTGCAATGACGCCTCGTTGTTCTTTTTTTAGAAGCTTTGTCATGACATTAGAGCTTATTATCTTTCCCGTCTTCCCTGCAATACCCCATAATTCAACTTCCTTTCCTTTTGGAAAAAAATTCAAGAAAAGTTCTTGAAAATTAAAAGCTACCGTCCCCAAAGATTGTAACCATTGTACTCCTAGTACAACATCAGCACCTCCCATAGGAATGGCAAGCATTGGACTAGTCAATACATATTCCCCCATGGTTAGCTTGATATTATGGCATTTTCCGTAGCAATTTATAGTTCCTCCATTTGCAACCATCACTTGACATTCTGGTGCTGGGTATAGGAAACAATTTAATTCCTTGGCTACCTTATAATGAATAAAATTATGGGTGCTACCCGAATCAATCAACACTATTACCCTTTTCTTCTTGATATGTCCTTCTATCTTGAGAGTTTGAGGAGTGGTAATTCCTGCCAGTGCATTACATGATATGGTCGGATTCATTTCTTCCTCTTCTAGGGCTGGTTCCTCGTGTATATCCTCTTCTTGTTCATTTTCTTCTTCCTCTTCACAATCTATGTAAAATAATTTCTTCTCAGCACACTTATGACCTTTAGTGTATTTTCTATCACAACCGTAGCAAAGCCCTTTTGCTCTTTTTTCTTCCAATTGTTGTGGTGTCAACCTTGTAGGTTGTGGAAATCTAGGCGTAGCAACACTTCCTTCTTTATAGAATTGAGTGGTAGGCTTCCTTGTTGCCATTATTTTACATTCAACTTTTCTTGCCAACCTGAATGACTTCTCCAATGAATCCGGTTCCAAAATGAGAACTTCATGTTGGATGTTATCCTTTAAAGTGCCTATGAAGAGATCGATCCTGTGTTCCTCTGGAATATCAGTTACCCTTATATTCAATTTTTGGAAGTCCTCAATGTGCTGCCCCACTAAACCCTTTTGTTTGAGATTTATCAATTGGCTAAAGAAGGTGTTGCTCTTTGTATCCTCATAATGTGCTATCATTTCCTCCGTAAAAATCGACCAAGTGACAATTTTTTTATGGGAGCAAAGCCATCGATACCATACAAATGTATTTTGTTCTAAATGTAAAGTTGCAATGCGTACCTTTTGTGTGTTTTGCACGTTATGGAGATCAAATATTGCTCCATCTGTAGTATCCATGTTACAGGATCCTTTCCATCAAACTTCCTCATATCCATTTTTGGAATATGGTGGTTCTTCAAGCCAACATTAGAGTTTATGAAATCACGATTAACATTTATTTTGTTCTCATCATGAGGTTCTTCTACTATCTTTTCACCATTAGGAAACATTTCTTGTATCAACTTTTTCAAACCTTCGATGTCTGCTTTTAGATCATTCTTCATGTTTTCCATGTTGTCTTTCATGTCATCCATCTTAGCTTCCATGCCCGCTTCCATGCCATCCATATTAGCTTCAATGCCTTTCTTCAAACCATCCATCTTCGCTTCCACGCCTTTCTTCAAAACTTCCATTTCATTTTTTGTTGCTCTTTGTGAGAGTGAAATTTGTTGCACTTGCTCTTGTAATTTTGATAGATCATGTTGCAATTCTTCATCTTCATGAGTCATAGTAGAGCATTCTGAAGGCTTAATGGGTGTTGAATTATTTTTACGGGGCATCTTTTAGAACCCAATACTGATATCTATTCTACAATATGCCCTTGGAATCAATTCAAATTGATTCTTCAAACAAGACTTATGCAATTCGGAAAAAAAATACACACTTTTTTCTTGCTTTTGAGGAGCTCGATATTGAAATTGGATTATCTATGTGATTGCAGCACTTCAATATTTGAATTTAGGTACCAACGTAGCCCTCTGAAGTATCTTTTGAATTCCACAGTTCTGACCTGATTTGGATTCTCCAAGACAAAGTTATGTCCAATATCCCACAATGACCTAATTATGGACTAGTTCAGTAGAGCGAGTTTGTACGACTTGCCACGTGTCACTGTTTCGTCCTTCAGCTCTGAAATTGATAGCCAAGAAACTAAATTCCGTGTACTTATGACCAATTTTTACGGCACTCCAATCCGATGCTCAGAGAGAGAGTTATGAAGATTTTCCCACGATCACCTCTTTGATATGAAATTCAGGAGCCTGAAAAATCACTACTTTCCACAGATCATATCTCCGAAAATATTGCGAACCAAGCTCTGAAATTTTTGGAAGATTTTCCTTAGGATTTCAGCTTTGCACCCTAATAATTTCAGCTTCTGAAACTTCGTAGAAAAAAATTTATAGCGTAAATTCCACGATGACCTGTTTAGGAGCCTGAAAAAAGTCCTAAATTCCACAAATCATATCTCCAAAAATGTTGCGAACCAAGCTTTGAAATTTTCTAATGATGTTCCTCAGGATTTCAGCTTCGCACCCTAAAAATTTTGACTTCTGAAACTTTGTAGAAAAAAATTTATAGCGAAAATTCCACGATGACCTGTTTGGAGCAGCGAAACCCTAGAATCCAAAGTTCTGATACCAAATGTTGTGTAACCAGCTCCAAAAATAGAAGAAAATAGATATCAATGCCTTAGAAATAAGCCACTTCGAGGGAGAAACCTCCAATACATTACATAAATGAAAAATTATTGGATGATACAATTTACAAAACCTCCTTTCTATATGTAGGAGTCCATGTAGCCATAATGTAATCCTAGTGGGCCACAATGTAATCCTAGCTGACCTAACAATAATAATTTAAGGGCACAATAATAGAAAAATGGGGTTACAAGGGTACAATAATAACAATAAGGGGGTTACACTAAGAATAATAAGGGACTATACTAGTAATATAGGGACCTAACAATGTCTACCCAATATAAGTTTAACCCTTTTCCGAAATGGATGGACTAATTATAAAAATGAATACTTTAGTTGAACATGGCTAAAAGGTTCTCTTGGGTATTGTTTTATACCTTTTCGGGCCCAAGAGACAAATTTATGAAAAGGAACCTCTAGGATTTTTCTTTTTCGCATCTTTTTCAAACTCTCTAAACATGAAAAATAAGTCGAGTTATACCTTCGTTGGACTCATAAAACCATTAAACAACATAGGACTCGTCGAGTATGATGATACCGAACCACTCATTCTCAGGGTTGTTTAAAAATACTCATAGGTATTCATCTAAAATATGAACTTATAGATCAAGCATATGTTATCCTCGTCAAGCTTGTAAAAAAAAAATAGGTACTGGCCAGAAATGGTTGGGAAATTGGGAAAAATAGGAATAAAACCTATTTATGGCAGTGAGTCACTCTTGAACATGACACTCTCTCACCTTCATGACTATTTTGGGTTGGGGGATTTCTTTCCTCTCTATTGATCACACCTTAATGAAAGCCTCCAAGTTGGTTCTTTGAGTAAATGTTTCCAACTCCATATAAGTGTCATTCTTAATTGAAAAATGATATAATACCTTAAGCCTTCTTTCATGTTTCTCACCCTTGAACCATCTCTGGATCATCAATGTTCTGTCTCAAATATTGATACCCATTTCGTGTTTTTTATGGAGGATACATCAAGGCCCTCCTACAACGGGTCACTTTTTGTCAACATTAGCACATTATCTAGGAAGTTGACTTAGAAAATTCCTTCAATGCCTTGGATATTTCATACCTCAATGGAAAGTTTCCTCGATTTCGGCAACAATTTTTCATCATTGACCTTTGACCAGAATATTCTGTGTGGTGTTCAACTTCAACTCATTCATTCACATCTCATAAATTGCACTTAGTACCTTGAGGGTCATTATCATTATCTGTGGTTCCTCTTGCATCTGTTAACAACTTTCATCATTAGTCGGTAATCAAATGGTGTATACCATGTTCGACTCCAACACATCTATTCACGTGGTTAGACTCATACTATCGAGTGACGAGGTAGAAGACTCCAGATCTAGCTTCTTCCATCCAGACTGTGATTTCAAGATTCATACAAGATCTACAAAGTATGATGGCTATGGTCATAAAATTCATCTCAAGCATGGGTCCACAATATGTCATCAGTGGACGTGAATTTTATTATTGTACATGTAAAATATCTTATACGATGAGTATGGGTATGTATACCTCAACAATGATATCACGATAATAATGTATTTTAATAGTTGATGATCTCAACTAGTCTATTCTTGATCTAGACTTTTCACATGGTAAAGTATATCAGTCCTCAACCACTGCTTCCAACTTTGTACTTTAAGGGGAAATTTGTTACAGGCCATTTTGTCACATTCAACCAAATGACCTTGAAACCAAATCAATCATCATCCATTCAAAGTTTTCAATCATCCGCTACAAAGATAAAAGAAACCCCTTTCTAGAAGGTCAAAAAATTATGCATTAAATTTGCTAAAAACCCTAATTTAGGTCCCCATTGGAGTTTCCTAGTTCAGATAGTGCGTAGTTGCAAGTTGCATCAAATGGAAAAGCATTGTTCAGCGTAGGTTTATTTCACTATAAGTGTGATGACCCTTGAAACGAGGAAAAAAATTAAAAATTAAAAATTCAATCTTCCACTTCTAGAGGCTTCTATCGTGGAAGTTTCCATTCTCTATTAAGTATGTCCTTGAATTCTTGCAAATGAGGTATTATATTTTATTCTATGGAGCTTATCCCCTTCTAAAGTGGATCTTACCCTTAGTTCAATGGATCTACAACGTCCTCACTATTCCTATAAATGAATTTCTTTCTATTAGGATTGGGTTGGCTTTTGGAGACTCTTAGTTATACCCTCATGTTGCTCATTTAGGTTTAGAGGTACATAATCCATCCATGTGCTTGAGGAATGATTGAAGGCTTGCTTTTATGGAAAAGGATGGACAATATTGTTGGGAGAGATCTACAAGGTCATGGACTTCAAGGATTGTAATCTCCTCCTAATTTTATTAATACAAAAATTCCTTGTTTTCCTATACATTATGTCTCATTTATGCATATTTAGAACAATAAATCCTTTCCTTATTGCTTAGAGATGTTTTTATATGTCATTTGTATTTTTTTTGTTCTCTTCCTTGTTGTAGATGTTTTGTAAGTTCCACTTGTAGCATTCAGATTTGGATCTAAATATTACAAGCGAGGAGAAGAAGAGAGTTTACATTGGTTTCCAAGTAAGCCTTTCTTCCATATTACAAATTTCTCTGAGGAAAACATAACATATTTGTATCGATTGTTTCTAGATCAGGCCACTAGGTCTAGGGAGATTGCTTCTGTCTATAGAAGGAATATATCCATTAAACACCATGTGTAGACTATCTTCGAATATTAGGATGTTTTGCATGTATTCATGTTCAAAAAGACAAGCAAAAGAAGTTAGAATCTACAAGTATAAAAGGTATCTTCATTGGATATAAACTTTCATCAAAAGTTTATAGAATCTACTTAAAGAAGAAAGAAGAATTGAAGTTAGTGGAGATGTTATATTTGATGAAAATCATTCCTACAAAAGATCCAAGGATATACCTATCAAGTCTAATGAAGAAGATGTACCACTATTATAAGAAGAAGATCAACATGACAAGTCACCTACAAACCTATAGTAATAAGGTCCAAATGAACCTATACAACCTACAATCATTCCTGAAACAAAGAAAAGGCCAAATTGGTTTAAAGCTACACTTGAAGACGTTGAAGTACATGGAGCAGCAAAAGGAACTTTTAGAGAAAGAAAAATACAAAAAATATACTCAGGGTATGCACCATACACGACTAATTTAATTGAATAAAAACCAACTACCTTTGAAGAATCTGCTCATCAAGAAGAATGGAAGAAATCAATGCGGGAAGAACACCAATCTATCATGAAGAATGGGGTTTGGGAAATCGTTACTAAACCTAGTGAAAAATATGTTGTCACTTCCAATTGGATTTACAAAATCAAACATGGCGGTAATGGAAACATAGAAAAATACAAAGAAATATTTGTTGCAAGGGGTTTCTCTCGAAAGGAAGGAATAAATTATGAAAAAACCTTGTTCCCACTGCTAGGTACACCACTATTAGATCCTTGGTTTTGCTAGCTACAACTATGGGATGGAATGTACATCAACTAGATGTTAAAATAACATTTTTAAATGAAACCATTGATGAAGAAGTATATATTGAAAAAATGGAAGCCTTTGATATAAATAGAAGGGATACACATGTTTGCAAACCAAAAAAATCTCTATAGGGCTTGGTACACAAGGATGGATGCCTATATTTTAAGGATTGGCTTTGTCAAAAGTTCTATTGATGCAAACATCTACATCAAGATAGTGAATAATGAACCAAAAATTATACTTTAATATGTGGATGATTTATTTATTACAGGTGTGGAGCACATAATTCTAGAATTTAAGAAGTTGATGGAAATTGAATTTTAAATGAAATATTTGGGACTCATGCACTACTATTTGAACTTGGAAATTTGGCAAAAACTCGGTGAGATATATGTTGGTCAATGAAAGTATATAAAAAATATTTTACAAAAGTGTGGTATGATGGATTCCAAGCCTATGACTACTCCCATGATAACAAATATAAATAAGTTGAGAAGCTTTGACTCTAGTCTCGTTGATCCTACAAGTTGTTGTAAGTTGGTAGGATCTTTGATGTACTTGGTGAATACCAGACCTGACATATGCTTCTTTGTAAACGTTCTTATTCAATTTCAATTGGAGCCTCATCATGACCATTGGATATCTTTCGAGCATTTTTTGAGATACCTACGTGGAACAATTCATCATTACCTGAAGTATGATGGAAAGGAAGTTACACTAATAGGTTTTACCAATTATGATCGGAGTGGTAGTGAGATTGATGGAAGAATCACTACGGGTGGTTGTTTTAGTTTTGGATCTGCAATGATTTCATGGATGAGTAGAGAAAAAATATCTTTTTGCTTTAAGTAGTGTTAAAGTTGAATATGTTGTTGCATGTGAAGTAGCAAAGTAATTTGGTTAATAAAACTCTTGTCGAATTTGTTTGGAAGGCCACTGGATCCTACCATAATAAATTGTGATAATCAAAGTAGAATAAAGATGTATGAAGATCCGCATTTCATGCCAAGATGAAGCATATCAATAACGAGTACCACAACATTAGAATTTTGGTGCAAGATGGGATCGTGAAGCTACATTATATTTCGACAGATGAACAGGTAGCTGACGTGTTGACAAAATCTCTTCCAAATAAGAAGTTTGAATATTTCATAAGCATGTTTGGATTCGTTGATATTACATATTTAGTATATAGGGAGATATCAAACTGCTTGGGAGGACATTTGGTCAGCCTGTGATGATGTCTAGATCCCAAAGTAGGGAGGGTGGCTTTGGTCTTGGAGCTTCGACCTTGGATACGCACCTAGATCCTTGGGTTGGTGTTAGAGCTAAATATTGATGGCACCTAGAGTGGCTAAATCTTGGAACACGCCTTAGTCCCACCTAGTTAGTTTTATAGCATCATTTATCACCTTTATATACTCGATTATCTATGTATTGGCCTTGCGTAGCTCTTTCTATTCAAACTTGGTCATATTCTTAAAAAAAAAAAATTGAATTCCATAGCGAATTTTCCTTGTCTAACACGCATGGAGACGTGGGTCCAATCATATTTTACTCGTGTATATAATTTAAAATATTAAAAAATATATAAATCCTTATATTTTTGGCGAGGTCTACGGGTTACACCGGAATCCCACCTACAGGAGCCCATGGCCAAATTGTTTCCCAACTGAAAAAACTGTTTTGAGTAAGTATAAATACACATCAATGGGAAGGCCTAAGAGAGGATAGAGAAAGACATTGATACTATAGCCTGTTATAGCCCAAATCAAGTCTGATTATCCCTGTGCCTGCTGCACTTCCCAAGTTCAACAAACCCTTGTTTACTTCTTTGATATGTTCACCTCCTTTATGTGACATCCTTGTGCACCTTTTATGGAAGAAGATTGTTGAGGCTTGGGCCGGACGGATCCAGAGGACAGTTTCGCTTGGAGCCATGGTTGATTTTAGGTGATATCTCCACATATTTTACATACATAAATAAAGAAGCTTTGTCTCATTCCTGATTTCATGGTCTTATATGCTTTGTATACATGTTAATAATCTTGTAATTGTTAATTTAATGTTATCTTTTATAAGCTTATATGATCTAACCTACTGAAATTTGGGATATATATGTTGTACAACTAGTCTATGTGATTTTTCTTGAGTGCGTTGCAGGTCTTGAAGCACATGGAGAAGCAGAGGGTTTGAACCCTGCGAGAATGACCTCAAACATAGGACATATGAGTAAGGTCATCTCTCCTTAGTTTACTAGTTTAAGCATTAGGAAATTTAGTTTGATTGCTTCTTGTTGTTGCATGCCTTCCACTCTATTAGGTCATGTTGAAATATACAACACTCCCCATTTATTTTAATATATGGGGACCATTTTAAATTTTCTTTCCTTTAAAGGAATGAATCTTAACTCTAAAGACTTATCATAAAATCCAAAAAATGGTGAAATACTAAGTTCAACAACCTTTCCACTTCAGGAATCCCACAAATTGCATATCGCAAACCGTTTTGAACAAATGTTAAATATCATAAACCAATACCAAAATGTGATATACGACCATATTTTTATAAAGGTTAAAAAATTTAGAAATCCTAGTCTTAAGGCTAATATTGAAAGTGCAATATAATTCAAATGCTTCCCGAAAAGGAAGACATAACCGCTTTATGATATATCTCATACACGAAATAGTATAAAGAAATATCAATTATCATTTAAATTCGAAAATGCCTTAAAAAACTAAGAAAACATACAAAAACATATAACTATAATGCCACCGCACATCACAGATCGCGAAAAATGAAAGACTTTATAACTATAATGCATTTGCAAACGCGAAATTCAAAATGCGAGATGCACAACATAATGTAGCGAATAAGATTTCCCCGTGGCGATCATATCGTAAATAAATCCGTCGAGGTTAACCACCGAAATGAAAAACTACGTTAAAACCCCAGATGGGATATTGTGATCTCGCAATCGCGTTATCGCATGTATGTTTAACATAACTATTTTGTGCAATTTGAGTTTTGCAATGCAATATTCCTCGATTAGACGTAAATTACTTGCAATTGATACACCTTAAATGAAACGTCAAACGAAACTTAAAAGCATTTCGTTGTTTTAGTGGCTCGAGAAAATCAATAACTACTTTCACTTATGACGAGTTAAGATACATATCTTTGGAAATATTTTGATATCATTAATTGGTTTCTGAATTCTCTTGTCTCTCTACTCTATGTTTTTCACTATGTTCTCACTTTTCCGAATTTTAGGAAGTTTTCCAGTGAAATGTCTCTCAGGAAGATAATGCGGAAGAACAAGAAGCAGAGTACTATTGAATCTGAGACTACATAAATGTTGCCCCTGTTCTCAGACACTACATGCAACAAAGATGCAGGAGCGAAAATATGGGAGGTTATTTACAATCTCCTCGAAGATGAAAAACCCCAAATTACTGAAGTCAAACCAATGGTTGATTCCTCAATGCCCTCGACAACTCAAATGAGTGATGCAGCCTACTCTTTCCTGCATAGGATAGTAGCAAGGCCTAAAATATTTCCATACACAGACATGGTCAAATGGGTAATTGACAACGTCAACATTGCAGATAGACAATTCAGAAATTCCAAAATGGAACTCATGGGGTCTTTCATAGTGGAAGACCTAAAGCAAATGTACCATCTCCTGGAGCATTAGAAGACTTATGACTCAGCATTCATATCGCAATTTTCCAAAGAAAGTGATGAACCGTTCAAAATGATTCAGAGTTAGAGATCTGGGGGTAACAAATTTAAACATGAAAAAACTGGTATGTAACCTATTGATCCTTTATCCACTCCTCATAACTACGCAGCCACTATGTTATGTAGGTTGTAAGGAAAACCTAACAGTACCAAGTTTTCAATACAATGGGTACTCCTAATATATGCATGTGTAGATTCTATTATAATGAACTAGGCATCCATCCTATCTGTCTAGCTATGGCTATCTTAGACTATTGTCATAAGAGAAATTCCTCCCAAATAATTTCCCCCCCATTTTATATGAGTGCATATGTTATGGACGCTATATGTTTTCGTACTAAATTTCCAATCATGGGTTGGAAATGGACAATTCAAGACCCAAACCCCATTCATATCAGTCACAAAGAGTTGTGGCATTCCTATTTTACATCCCATTTTTACAAAATTTGTCATGGTGTTATGTTTCCCTTGCACCAAATCATTTTTGACAAGAAAGCCCCAAGGTTTTCTGAAGAAGCTGGTGTAGACCTACTCCCAATTGGGAAATTTTTCACTAAATAGATGTTCACATATATCATAATTTTTGGCATTATTTATGTTATAACTCATTAATTTGTGAAGCATTTCTTGATAGGGTCATACAGATGACTCACCAAATGGATAAGGTCTCCTAAGCCATTTCAAGGTAGTATAGGAATTTTTTTGCATTTTTTAAGCCTATCCTAAGTTTTATGATCACCTCCATTTATGCCATTTTAGTCAAATTAGTCCCATATCATATTAGTTTTCATTCCCCATGCATTCAAACTCAAAGGGCACATCTGTCAGTTTTTCAGATTTTTGTAGCATTTTACACAGGAAAATAACAAATTTCTCTACAAAACTGCCTAATAGTCTCGTAGCGAATCTATCAGAAGCTTAACTAATTTCACTACCAAAATGTGTTTTTTAACCTGGTTTGTCAGAGTTGTATGAGGTGTCATTTTCTAATTAGAGCAGTAAAGGTATAGGTTATTCAAGGTTGTTATGGTAAAATTAAAATGTACATAGTCGTGTTTGATGTCATCATTACCCTTTTTGCTTTCATGTGTGATGATTGAAGCTCAAGCTGTCAGTTAAAACCTTTAAACCTCACCTAAATTATCCTTTTTTCATATTGTGGTTTATCTTTTCATGTGAATCGATCCCTGGAGAGTTTCTTCATCGAGCCAAGCAGGTTGTTGTCAAATTTGAATTATGCAGGTGTCATCAGCAAGCGAGGCAGTGAAGACTATAAATCATCAATGGCTGCAAGAAAAAATAAATAAATAAGGGTGGTCATTGTCACAGTTATGAGCCCATGGATATGAAATTACTCAATGAAGACCCTACTGCCATGGAGGTTTTTAGAAGGACTGGCTACTTGCAATTATGTCAGAGGTTGCAAGGCTTTCATTTATAGGTTTCAAAATATTTTTCCACAAGCTTCACAGGAACAGCATCAAAGGTTGGAATTTTGAACCATACTGTGACACCAGGGAGCATATCCTCAGCTATAGGAATCTCCAAAGGTGGTGAACAGTGGTTTAAAGGTATCAAATTCACAATGCAGGATTGCAAAGAGCTTATCAAGCAAGAACATAGTGAAGTTGATTTGACAAATGTTATCCCTAGGAGTTTTATGAAGGAGAATTATGCAAAGTTGTTGATGGTAATTCAAAAATATTTTACCTATGAAGGAAGGTCTCACATGGTCTACTCCTACCATCTCACACTTCTTCTGCATTTTATAGGTAAGAGGTCACTTGACCTACCTTTCTATTTATACATAAGTCTAGGGAAAATGTCAGATAAGGTTCAAATCAAGACAGAGGGCAATGAGACATCTCTTTTTCATCATGGTCTAATTAAGTTGTTAGTGTTAGAAGAATTGAGGAGGTTAGACAGAGATTGGATTTCTTTCTTGTTCATGAGTCGTTATGAAATTTATGTGGTCACTCCTAAGAAAGCCTCAAAACCTAGAACCACTTCATCACCAACTGTGGCAGAAGAAGTTGAAGAAGAAAATAGATCATCTCCTGCAAAACCAGTGAACATTGGAACAAAACCTTTGCAAGAGACTGACACACCTCAAGCAGCACCTACAAAATAGAAGCATACAGTCAACAAACAAGGTAGCAAGAGAGTCACTAGAAGCCATACATTGGCTAAAGGAATTTTGGAGGATATCCTTCATGAAATTAACATTGAAGATTCACCCATTGTGCAAGCTGAAGACATTGAAGATGGTGGAAGAAATTTGAAGAAAGGTAAGACTGCTAAGAAACTAGATTTTGCAGGTGATGATTCTAGTTTTATATTTTAGCCAAGGAAGCCAATGACCAGACATGCAAAGAAGGTCATGGAAAGCAAAGAGACTGGGAAAATCAATGAAGCTGCTCAACCAACAAGCATCATAGATTTGTCTCCATCAGAAAAGGAGGAAATGATTATCAGGAATAGAAAGGGAAAAGAGAAAATAATTGAAAGATCAGAAATAGAAATCCTCAAAGAGCAGTTGAAGGAAGCAAGTAAAGAGATATCAATTTTAAAGCTAGAGGCAAAGAAGCATAGAGCTGAGAAGGTTCAATTTGAACAGATGAGGAAAATATGGGAGGATTTTCAAAAACTTTGGATAATATAGAAATGTTGTTGAAATGGACTCAGCCATTAAGAGGGGAGGTCAAACACATTAAAAGGATAAAATTATACTTACAATCCAAAAAAATAGCATTAAAAGATGAAGTGGAAGATCTTCAAGAGCAGCTGGATTTGATCCAAATGGAGTTAGAAAAGAAAGGGCTGAAGATGAGAGTGGTAGAAGAACCCATCAACCAATTAATTGTGAATGAAAAAGAAACACCAAAAAAATGAAAATTGAGTTGGAATATGCTTGATGAGGTTCATAATTTACAAAGAACCTAAATTTTACCTCTGGAGGTCAAATTTGAAGACAGTGTTAGACTCAAAAAATTATGGTTTTTTGGATAGTTTCATAGTGTGCTTCAGGCTTGAAGCCATAAAAATGGTACGAAAATTTTGAAAGGTGCATTTTTGCCTTAAAATTTAGTTTTGTCAAGTATTATGGAGGGATATTGATTGTTTGCAAGGTGTCTTGGCATAGTAAAGGTTTTTGAACAACAAAGGTGTCAAGGAGATAGGTGAAAAAGCAAGTTTTCATATGCTATGAAAACTCGCTACGAAACTGCCTAAACTGCCATGTTTCTTAATGAAGAGATTTTTGAATATTTTTAAGCATTCCAACAGCACATTAGCTAGCTGGAGACCTCCAGCATGTCAGTGGAAAATATCAGCAGAGACTCATTGCTCAAAAGGAGTTTCACACAACCAACTCATCAGGCAGAACAGTGATTAAAGTGAAGGTTATCCATCCCTAAAAAGTAGGATTGTGTTCCTCAGATCTAGGGGTGTTTTAAATATGTAAAGTGATGGTGAATTATCCCTCGAACATGTGATATCTATTATGTAATTGTTTCACTGTTAGAAGAACTGAATGTAATAAATAGGAGATAGAGTCCTATTAGGAGTTTGATTTCTTAAAGGATAGTTGTCCTTTTTCTGTTTCAAGTTAGTAGTTTTAGTTATGATAGGTGTCATAGTAGAATTCGAAGATCTAGCCAGCTGGGAAGATCATCTACATTGTAAAGAATGTCTATTTATAGACTAAACATCGAAGAGCAAAGGGTTGGAGAATATTGCACCAAATTGTTGCTTGTATGTTTTTTCCATTATCAGTAATATACAGTGACATTCTACTTCCAGACCTGAGATTCTTATGAGGTGTTTGATGTGTTATTGCTATGTATATTTACGTCTAATTACTTGCAGAGGATTTTATCTCTAATTACTTAGAATTCATACTATTATGCTTTGACTTCCTTTAAGGGTGAAATTACTGTGTTTTCCTTATGTTGTGTGTATGAATCTTCTTTAGAAAAGACCTTTATCTGCCTCAGCATCCATGTGAAGAACCATTGTCACTAAGAGTATTGATGTTGACTCCATAGCCCAATGGTAGCAAGCCTTAATTTTTCAACCTACAATCATACAAAACTAAGTCACAATTCATAGAGTTAGCCATCTACTATTATCTTTATTGAAAATCATAAACCCCCTTTGAGAGAGCCCTCTCAAACTGAAGAGGCTAGTCTTCAGGTAGAAGTGGTTTGAAAAAGTTACATTAATTTGATTGATGAGCATCCAATCAAGATCAATTTGGTGATAACAATTTCCAAACCCCATGTACTTCCCCTGTATGCCCCTGATAAATTGCTAGCAAGGGAAATTTCTTATCAGACAGCAGTATACGGCCTTGCAAAGAGCCTCAAAGAATCAATAAATATTTATGGCCAGTTTTCTCAGTGCAGTGTGGTGTTTTTGCACTAAATTATTTTTTTCATGCTATAAAGGAGATTTAGAATATAGAAGTTCTGAAACTAACCACCATGCCATGCAGGCAATATGATCCTGATAAGGTAGCTTACAATTTTACTGTGTCAATGAAAGTTAGAGCATTTATTCATGAACCTGATAAATTTGAAGATTTATTCGAATTTGCTCAGTCTTTTGATCAAGTTATAAATTGGAAAAAGGTGAAATTGGAGCCAAAGGATTATCACAAATTTCAAGAATTCAGAAGCAAAAAACTTGAACAAATTCCATGAATTTGTTAATCACCCAACACAAGGCTACACCCAGTGTCAGTATCAATACTAATGAGCACAATTCTGAAGCAAGATCAATTCACAATATAGATCAATCAAAGAAGGAAACAGAAGCCACGGATGAGACTAGTCAAAAATCAACAGAAAAGCAGATGGAAATTGACCCAAATCAAAGTGCTACTGATAAAGAAAATGGAAATGATATGGAACAACAATGGGATGAATTTAGTCAACGCATCAAGAATAGAAAAGAGATAACAAAAGTTCAAGAAACTGCATAATTTTCTACGCCTCAGCAAATGCAGAGGATTTAAAATCCAGAGACAGAAGATACTCTTGAAATAGGCTCGCAGGAAGTAGAGATTTTCCCTGCATTCCCTACAGCTGAGATCACCTTAAAAATAGAGGAAATTCCTCCTCTAGATGTATTATACATTCTTAAACATAAGGTTGTAGTAAGAAAACAAAGAAAGAGAAGGAGAGTGAAAACTCCTACTGAAATATTACAAGGAAAATTAGTGGAAGTGGTCTGGAAAGACACAACCACTAATCCAACAGAAAATTAAAGTTGTCACAATTTGCAGGAGCTTATGCCACAGCTACAATTGATAAGGCAGTCGAAGTCTTAGTTTTATTGAAAGAGAAAGAAGAAAAGATCTCACGATTGGAACAACAGTTAGAGATGGAGAAAATTAATGTTAATAAACAAGCTGAGTTACAGTTGTCTTAGTTGAAAAAAGATATGGAAGCAATGAAGATAAAGTATGAAGCAGATATCACTGCCAAGAATCTGCAAATTAGTGAGATGCAGGAATCAATTACTAAATTCAAATATGTACCAAGCAAAGATGAATTTATCAAGGAGGCTTTAGAGCTTAACTCCAAACTGACACTACAACAAGGTCTATTCTGTCAAAGGATGTTTACTATTATCCCTTATTTAGATACCAGTGAGCAATTAACAAATCAGGTAATTGATCAAAGCACTGAATATGAATATTTAAATACTAGAATTTCAAATCACATCACATGGCAAGAGTTAGATGAAGGAAGAAAGGAAAATCTTCCTGAAATTGAGGAAACTCTCAAAGATATCCTATTTATTAATTGGGATATACAGATTAAACAGGCAAAGCAGGCAGTGATAAGAGCAGCAGGGACAGCCAGGAATATCACAGAGGCAGTAATGCATACACTTCAGACCACCAACTTAGTCAAAGAAGGTGATTCAGAGACACTTCCAGATATAAAAAAATTAAATGAAATTTGGAAAGAGAAATCTCAAGTTCAAATGGAATTAATAAAGAAAATTTCAAAGACGGATTGGGAGGCTTATTGGTAGTATCTCATCAAACCACACAGTCAAATTATGAAGTTGAATTGTTTAACAAATTCAACAGAAAAGATGTTGCCACCACTTACTGAAGTCGTATTTGCAGGGAAAATCAGAACCAGAATTGTCACCCCACCTCAAGTAAAGCCTATGGTCGATGTTTATGAACTCCAAGCTCAGTTGGTGAACAAAGAAGCTTCTACTTAGTATTGAGTCATTAGATTTTTATATATTTATATTTTAAATTGCTTATAAAGAGGAAGGTTGCTTGAAACATCCTCTAAATTTTTTATAAACTATTTTAGTCATATTATATACTATTTAAACTCCTCTCATGCATTTAGAGAGGGATCTAGAAATTTGTTAAAAAAAAAAATGCAAAGCAATGCACTTATGTATGTTTTTGAATGCCTTGATGAATTATTGGAACAGAGTGTTTTCTTTTTATATTGAAGTTGTTTAACTGAAGTTGCATTTTTGTACTCATTGAATTGCTTTGACGTGAAGAGGAGCAGATACTACTGTTGATTTGAATGAGTAGAACCTTGTATATATGGTATTTCTACACATTATGTTAAGTTTTACTTCTTGAATTGGCAGCCGTATTTTATTTGTATTATATATGAAAGTTGTTATTATAGGTAAATGTTAAATGCACTTTTGTATTGATGTTTATCTATGGTTACTTCTGTCATGTATGATCAAACTTATGAATGTGATATATATCTCACAATTGTTTTGATTAAACTACTTTGTCAAAATAAACATTTTTACATAATTTTCATCTCTTTCAACTATTGAATAATCTTTATTGCCAATTGTTGAAAGATATCTTTCTAGATCGCATTAAAGAATGAATACTCCCTGGTATATAGTATAATAGATATTTAGTCACTGCATATGATAGATTAAATCATTTTTTCCATTTGCATGTTATAAACAAACACACCCTCATTATCCTTGTTGGGAAACTGGTCCCTTTATATCTAGTCGGAGCCACTAAACCAAATGGAAAAGGACTTGCTTTAAAGTTCGGATGACGTGGTTTTCCCCCATGTTGTTGCAACATAAATTTGAGGCTTCAACAGGTCCCTCAATCCAGACCTTAGGGTATTTTTTCCCGCAACGTAATTGGCGACTCCCTTAGGGATTGCATCCATGTAATTCCTAGTTCGGGTTGTTTTCTCTGGATTTTGGGTTCCTTGACTAATCTGATCACTTTCCCAATCTTGTTGGTTCTTTACCCATCTAGGAAAAATCCCTAATCTTTTGGTTCAGGCTTGGTTTTTTTTTTCCTTGCACTCTTTTCTATACGCAGCTTCTAATGCACACAGTCACGTATACATCTATTTTTGTAAAAAGAAACACATGTATATGTGATTTTCCTTAGACACAAACGCATATACACGCATGTTGCACACTGCCAATCTACGTATGGCCAGTTTAAAATGAAAAATTGATTTTTGGAGCCTGTAAGTTCGTTTTTCCTACTTTGGGTCACTATTTTAGAACCTGTGATATGTCTGGATAGTGTTTCTCTTTGTTTTGTATCAGTTTCTCTCTTTCTTGCTTGAAAACCTAGTCAACCTAGGGTTTACCTTGCTTGGTGAAGTTTCAGCTTTGGTTGTTGCACCGGGACTTCTTTTTTAGGTTCTTATTTGTTCTGACATTTCAGAACAGTGAGTTTGTGGCAGTTTACTCATGCTTGGACTTGTCATTGCATCACTTTTTGGTTTTTGTCTTGTTGGCTTGTTTGGTTTTCTTGGTTTCTTGAGATCAATTTTTCTGGAAAATCTTGTAGTTGTATTCTTGGTTTCTTGAAGTTTTTGTGATTGCTGGAGTTTTATGTTGTTGTTTCAAGTCATTTTATTGGTTTAGTTACTTCATTCCACTTACTGAGTCCCGTCATGAAAGTGACATGGTTGGCTTAAAGAATTTGGAGTTGCTTGTTGGCTCAATTTGTTGATTTGAAGTATTTGGTAGTTTGTGCTTTTCTCAAAGAGATTTTACTACTTCCTTGAAAATTAAAAGGCTCAAAAAACATTGGTATTTTCTGTTTCTTTTTCTTTCGATTTTCATTTCACGGTTTTCATCATTTTTGGAGCAACTTTGTAGTTTTTAATTTTTGGTCTGGTTGCTTGGTTGTGAGAGAAGTTTGGTAGTGGGCTTGTCTCTTTTGTATCAAGTTATTTTTGGCATTTATGTGCAAAGAAGTTCTTGTTTGGGGCTTTTCTCTACTTTTGTGTCAAAGTGATCAGACATGTCTTATTGACAAACTCATTTGGTTCCTTTTTTAAGTAGTCCTAGAATCTACATTTGTAATTGGTAGTTTTGTATTAGACATATAGTTACACCGTTAAGCATATTTAGTTTTTTTAATATTTTTTGGGTGTGTGAGCGTGTTATTGAAAAGAAAAGAAAATTTTATTTCTTTTTAGTTGTTTCGTAGAACCTGAGTAGAAATCTCTTTCATCGAAGAAAAAGTTGCATATGCATGTAGCAAGTTTCTATTGATTTCTCTTTTGCATCAAAACATCACAAGTTGCATTCTCCATTTACCCCTGACTTAAAAAGAACACCATTAAAATCAAGCTCTTAATTTAAAATTAACTAGAATTTTTTGAGTTTTCATTAATATACACCAACTATTCTAGATCATAGGGCCTTGGAATAGGTGACTGGAGAGTTAACTCGCTAAGGCCACTCAAAATTCAAACATAGAAGTCGATTACTGAGTGAAATCCAACCTCGTTAAGTGGACCGAGAAAGATCTCCTCCAGAGAGTCAAGCGCGAGGGCTAGTGAAGGCAGAGAAGAGAGATACCCCCTCTCTTATTTGCTAGATCCTGACCAAAGACTGTTCCACCCGGCTGCCGATATGAATGGTGTCCATAGTTTCTATTCCTAGTTATCGCATAGGTGACTGTGGGGGGAATACCCATGGTACCTGAGGTAGACGTTGCATCACTCTCATTAGTACTTCTGGAGGGTGCCCTTGTGAAGCTTGGGTACTTGCATCAGCAAAGGCTTTTGTTAAGAGGTCAGTGTAAATGTTTATGTTACCTTTACTAGTAGGCCTGGGGCGTAATTACCCCAGACTATTCTCGGAAGGTCCTTATATTCGCTTTCTTGTATTTTGGTGTCCAGTCCTAATAACCCAGAGCGGAAATACTTGAAGGTTGTGTGATTGTTGAATCTTAGGTACATTTTTGTAGAGAGTACTCTTTTCTCCTGATCGCCATATATTTGTAATTTTTTGAGTCTACATAAAATCTTATAATTATTAAAAGTGGTTGACCGGTCGGTTCGTCAATCGAGGAGGCTTAGTGGGCTTTCTCCTGTGAGTGTGGGGTCTTCTTCAAGAATGCATAGGAGCAATTATGCGGGTGATTTCCAACCAGTAGTTTCAAATGCATCGAAGAGTGATCCTCTGCTTGGGGCTATTGTTTTTGTGGATGGTCCTAGTACTAGTCGTGATTTAGGGAGGATTACTCCACTCCTTTCTCGAGTCCTTTTTCCAGAAGAATAATTTGAGGTGGAAGAAATTCCTGAACCTCCAGTTACTCATTCCTCTCCTCTTCCTGCTAGTTTTCTAAACGTTCTATTATACGTTGGGCCTCCGTCTCAAAGACCGGCTAGCCCTCATATTTATTCTTCTTTTCTTTCGATGGCCACAGTTGGGAACACAGCTTCGGCTATGAGCACTTTGAGTGTGAATTCTCCTCTTTCGGTTAAGGGAGGAGGTACCATTGCTATTTCAACCATCACTCCCAGTGCTACAATTTTTGGCTCTACCTCCATTCTGTCTATGAGTGGGGGCACCCAAGCTTTTGCTTCCCATTATGGTCCCTTCTCTTTTGGAATGTCTTCTAGGGAAATTCCTTCAGTTCCTCTCACTATTGTTGCAGTTATCTCCACACTCATTTCTTCTATGGCTATTGGGTCAGATTCTTTTCAGGGTTTCCCTTTTGGAATTAGTCGTATTCCTCATTTGAACCCTTCCTTAGGTTCGTTTCCTTTCTCCACTCAAGGTCAAGGTTTTAATCCTTTTCTTGGAGGCCAAAGCTCTAATGATTTTCAAGGTTGGAACCCTACTTTAACTGGGTTGGGATCTGGGAATAATTTTTTGTATGGTCAGCACGGGAATGTTCCTTTCTCCTTCGTAAGTTCTTCTCAAGATTTCTCTCCATTTGCTAATGCTTGGAACCCTTACCAAGGGGTTTCATCGTCATTTAATACTTTGATTTGGGGGAATAACCTTGTTTATGGTAACCCTACGATGGGAGGGGGTCCTACTCCAAATGTTTCTGGGCCACAAGGTTTTTCTTATGGTTCAGCTTTTTCTATGAACAATCCATGGCAACCTGGTGCCTCAGCAAATCCAGGTTATTCTTTTCAGAATGTTTGGAATCCTTCTGTTGGTGGATGGAATTCTCAAGCTCCTTCGCGCTTATCGTTCCTCGCAACCCTAAATTTTCCAGATTTGTCAAAATTGACTAATGATCCTATTCAATACAGCCCAGGTTGGCCTCCGGTCCCTACTAAACTTCCATCAAATATTCCAAATTTGAAGGGAAGATTGGTGAGGATCCAGCTGCCCATGTTACGAATTTCCATTTATGTTGTTCATCGAACTCCCTCGTCGATGATTCGATTAGGTTGAGATTATTTTAGTGCACCCTAACTGGAAACACTGCTAAATGGTACATTGAGCTTACTGGGGGCACTTTTTCTTCATTTGGTGAGTTGGCTACCATGTTTTTGAACCATTTTCAGTTGTATGTTCGATATGATGTTGGAACTGAGCTTCTGGATAATTTTTAGCAGGACAAGGCAACGCACATTTCTGACCATATTCAAGAATGGAGGAGAAGGAAGAGGCTCATTAAAGCCCATATTCCTAATGAATTCCTTCTCGAATGGTTCCTCAAATCCTTACAGCTAGAAATCTTGAAGGATGTATCTCTTTCCGGGGTATTCTCTGAGGAGAAAGCTATCTTTAGAGCCCAGGAGTTGGAATTGATCTATTCTCAATCTGGGATTCTTAATAAGATTTTGCTTGATGCTCCTCATTCCAAAGTGGATTTAGCTAAATCGAAGCCAAGTCCTCATGCTGACGGGCTTGTCAGTTTGATCGATAGTGGCACGGCTAACCTTTTGAATCAACTGCAGCAGTTGTATTTAAAATCTGCTACTTCTATTCAGGCTACGTCGTCGGTGTCTACTCCCTTCCAACCCTTAACCATTAATGATGTTCAATCTTCTAACCCTAAATTAAATCAACGATCTGATGGGGAGAAGAAGGGATGGAATAACAAAAAGAAAGATAAGGATGGGAAGGGTAATGTGAACAAATCCAACGATAACATTGGAGAGGGTAAGAGAGAGCCAAAGAAGAAAGTTAAGTTTCCGTGCAAGTTATGCAGTTGAGACCATTTCACCCATCTCTGCCCTAATATTTAGGATGCTCAGTGCTTGTTAGCTCGGCAGGGTTACTCTAGTTCCCAAGTTTTCCTGACTAACCCTTTTCCCCAAGGGCATCAAATTCTTGCTAGCGCGAATGCCAATACTAGAGCTCCCACAGGGGGCAACTAGGAGGGTGGAAATTCTTCAAATTTATATATGATGAGTCCTCACGTTGATGTCACCATGAGATCACGTGATTATGGTGAATCTGGGTCTTTGAAGGCCAAGGGTGGTCTTGATACTTCTGAGCCACTCCATATTGAGAGGCCCATAGTCGAGCCTATAACTCGCATACCGAAAGGTTTTGCTCAACGTTCGAAAATCAACCATAATGCCAAGGTAGCCCAGAACTACTCCATTGTAGAAGATTTGGCTCATATTCCTTGTGCTATGTGTGTGTTAGAGGTACTCCAGTCATGCCCAACACAAAGGACGCGCTGCTCACTGCGATCGAGGCGATCGATCCAAAGAACTCTCTTATGATCACATTCAATATGTCAAATATTAAGAAGAGACTTCCTCATCACATGGCTTTTTAGATCAAATCTACGTATCGGAAAATCAATATTTTTTGAACGATAGTCGATGAGGGCGCTTCCGCGTGTGTCATGTCTATCTCATGTTGGAAAGCCATTAGATCTCCTCAAGTTATTCCTTCACCTACTCTTCTCATTGAATTTTATGGTCATTTTCACGAGCCACATGGAATTGTTCCAACTTTTCCCGTATGTGTTGGGGGTAAAAGTGTCAATATTGAAGTCGAGATAGTTGATGCCAATTTGGACTACAACCTTCTATTGGGGCGGAATTGGATTTACGATATGGATGCTATTGCTTCATCATTATTCACGTTCTGTGTTTTCCCCGTGAAGGGAGGATTGTCACTGTTGATGAAATGGACTATTATCTGATAGATCCAAATGCATCTTGTGACTCTATTGTTCCCTTGGTGAATGATGCCAAGCAACCTGTGGAGAATTTAGGGGTCGGAATGTATACCTCGTTGATGGGTACCGTTTATCTTTCGCCTCCTTTTGTTCATATTAATGTTATTTCATCCTCCAAGGCTCCTACTCGAAGAGATTTCTTCCGAACTCATTAATTTTTTTACCCTTGGTCCTTACCCTCTCCTACTACCACATTAGAAGAAGGTCAATTGAGTGGAATGGAATTCCCTATACCTACAGCAGAGATTTCTTATCAGTCTATTTTTTACTCTGCGAATTCCATTCCAATTTCTCTTTCACCGAAGGATTTGGATGGAGATGTGGCTCTGGCTTGGACACTTGATTCATATTCTGCTCAGAACTGCCTTGATATTGTTCTACCATCTGAAGAGGCTATCCTGGAGTCAATTACTGGTGTGGAAATACTGTGGGGTTATTTGCATCGTCGATCCTATATTCTACTGGATTTGCGAGAAGTTGAGTCAAGATTGTCTAGCCCTATGTATTCTGGTTCTATTCATCTGATCCTAAACCCTTTGGCTCCAGCATAGATTCTTGCTGAAGGGAACATGGTTGTGATTTCTGAGACAATCCTGGTGAATATTTCCAGGAATCCCAACGATATAGAGAATGTTTTCATAGGATCTAAATGTTCCCCTGAAGAGGTTCAAACTTATACCATTCTCTTTAAAGAGTTCCGTGATGTGTTCGCTTGGTCTTCTGAGGAAATGCCTAGAATTAATCCATCTATTGTCGAGCATGAGATCAGGACTTACGAGAATTCTAAGCCTATACGGAAAAAATTTCATCCAATCAACCCTAGGAAAGCCGTAGCTATCAAGGCCGAGGTTGAGAAGCTGCTTAAGGAAACTTTCATATACCTCGTTCCTTTAACTGAGTGGGTTTCGAATCTAGTGCCTATGGAAAAGCCAACAAGGAACGATACATGTATGTATTTATTTGAGGGATTTGAATGAGGCATGTCCAAAGGATAATTACCCCACACCATTTATTGATCAGATTATTGAAGACTGTGCGAGGAATGAAATTTTCTCCTTCATGGAAAGTTTCTCGGGATACAATCAGATTACCATACGTCCTGAAGATCAGCACAAGACTACTTTTATTTTCCCCTGGGGTATGTTTGCATACAAAAATATTCCTTTTGGTCTTAAAAATTCTTGAGCTACTTTCCAGCGGGCCATGTCTTATGCTTTCCACGATATCAAACATATTATCGAAGCTTATTTAGACGATTTAGCTGCTCGTTCTCGAAAGATAATTGATCATCCCTATTATATCCGACAGATTTCTGAAAGATTTCGTTATTATAAAATCTGGTTGAACCTTAATAAGTGTGTTTTCGCCGTCACATTTGGTCGGTTTTTGAGATTCATTGTGTCTACTGAAGGGATTCAAGTAGATCCCTTGAAGGTTGAGGCAATACTTCAGTTGTCGCACCCGTATAGGCTATTTGTCAACTTCAAAGCCTTCAAGGAAAAGCCAATTTCTTGAGGAGATTCATCGTTAACTATGCTGAGGTTACGAAAGGATTTATGAGATTGTTGAAGAAGGGAATTCCATTCTTGTGGGATGACTTTGCTCAACGCTTTTTTGATGCTTTGAAAAAAGCATTGACCTCCTCTCCTTTATTGAGTCCACCTGATTATAGTAGACTTCCTTTTGTATCTCGTCATGGCAGAATCTACTATAGGTATGGTTCTAGTTCAAGAGGATGATGCTCTTTGTGAGCATGTTATTTATTATCTAAGACGAGGCTTGGTAGATCCTGAACTATGATATTCTCCTATTGAGAAGTTAGCTTTGGCAGTTGTCCATGTTGTCCAGCGACTCAAGCATTACATTCTCCTTTGAAAAACTTATGTTTTGGCAACATTCAATCCATTTCAATTTATTCTCAGTAGGAAAGTGATTGGGGGCAAATGAACTTGGTGGATTTTCATTTTGCAAGAGTTCAATCTCGAATTCCTATCTTCCAAATCCAAGAAATCATTGGTATTTGCGGAGTTAATCTCTAAGTTGCCTTGTGGAGATGAGATTATTTATGAGGCTTCGTTCCCTAATGAACATATTTTCCTCATTTCTTCACAAGATCCTTGGTATGGGGATATCTTTGTTTATCTCATGACTTCGAAGTTTCCCCTCGTTTTTTCGAAAAATGAGCCTCGAAAGTTGCATCACTTGGAAAAAAGTTATCTTATTATCAGTGACACTTTGTATCGTCGCGGGGTTGACTCTATCCTTAGGAGTTGCTTAACTCTCGAAGAGTTTTAGGTTGTGTTGAATGATTGCCACAGTGGAGCTTGTGGTGTTCATTTATCTGGGCTTGCTACAGCTCAAAATATTTTGCGTGTCAGATATTTTTGGCCCTTAATTTTCAAAGATTGTGTTGAGGTGGTCAAAAAATTTCATCCTTGTCAAGTTTATACTCAGAAGATTCGTGCTCGTCTAGCTCCTCTCTTTCTTGTTATCAGTATCGGCCCGTTCACTAAGTGGGGAATTTATTTTACTACTTGCAACCTGCCTTCGGCAAAAAGGTCACAAGTACATTATCGTAGTTGTGGACTACTTTACTAAGTGGGTCGGGGCTATGCCTACTTTCTCGAACGATGGTGAAATAGCAGTCGTTTCTGTTCAACCAAGTAACTTCTCGCTTTGGTATTCCCAAAGAGATTGTCACTAACCATGGCAGTCATTTTCAGAATTCCATGATGGCTAAATTGGCTCTTAAATTAGGTTTCTGGCAAGAGCATTCGCCTCTGTATTATGCTCGGGCCAATGGGCAGGTTGAAGCCATGAATAAATCCTTAAAAGTTATCCTTCAATGACAATAAATAAAGCTAGGTCCAATTGGAATTTCATGTTTTATCCTGCGCTTTGGGCATATCGAATGTCAGTTAAGACTACAACCGGGTTCACTCCTTTCCAACTAGTTTATGGCTTGGAATCGATCTTTCGTGTTGAGTGTGAGATTCCTTCCCTTAAGCTGGATGTTGAGCTTCTTCCCGACACTTCAAGTCTCAAAGAATACCTTGTCTATCTAGAACGTCTCGATGAGCAGCGCCGAGATGCAGTTACGATTAACAAGGCCCATAAGAAAGGAGTGAAGGTTCAATATGATAAGGCTGTCAAACCTAGGGATTTCTCTGAAGGTGACCTCATTTTGGTCTACGATCAGGACAGTGATGCCTTGGGGGTAGGGAAATTCAAATCCATGTGGCATGGCCCTTTCATTGCAAAAGAGTCCTTAAGAAGGGATCTTATGCTTTCGTTGACTTTGACGGAAACGAGCTAGCGGAGCCCAAAAATGGGCTCTATCTTAAGAAGTATTATGCCTAGGAAGTTTCCTAGCATTCGCTTTGGTTGTATATATTGTATTTTTGTGCATATATGTCTATCGATTTTGGTGTGACCTTGATATTTTTTATCTGCTTTGGCAGGTGTTTATGGATGATATGAGTCATTTTGGCTTTGTCGATGGTGCTAGTCGACATGCCCAGAATCTTGCTTCTGCGGCTTAGGTAATCTACTATCCATCCGGTCAGTTGCTAGTCTGAAGGGGCGTATGTATTGGTCCTGCTTCAAAAAATGCTGCAGAATATACTGATGTGATCAATCTACTTTCGGAGGCAGTGTCTCTTGGTATTGGTTCGTTAATAGTATAATTGGATTCTCAATTGGTGGTTTCACAGTTGAATAACATCTAACGTGTCAGAGATCCATTTTTATATCGTTTATTTATGAGAGTATGTTTGTTGAAAATATTATTTAATTATGTTACATACATTCACATTCCACATTCAGAAAATACGTTTGCAGATTCATTAGCTAATAAGGCAATTGATTGGCATATTAATCATCCATTACATTAAATATCAAAAACATCAATAATCATTGTATATATGAGACAATCACAACATGAAATCGTTGTATATATATAGATTAGAGTCATGTTAAAAAATATTAAAAAATTGGAGAATTATGTCCTACAAAATTAGGGCTTATGCCTGATCATGTCGATCATCAAAAAATATCAAAGTCATATGGTCATCCTAAAAGTCTATGCATGTGGGCCTTGCCCTGGATAGGTCTCATAGAAGAACATTGTGGCAGTATCCACACGGTGGAATAGTCACACCCAATCGCGTGGTACATCGACCACGCATCTCTGAAATGCCTCAGGGAGGTCCTCTACTGCAGCCATAGGGACATGGCGGGTCAAACCCTCCAAGTTCCTCTAAATGGCATGGAGAACCCTCTTAGGGCCCTCTGCAACATTCTCAGCCTCTCTTCCGCAGTGCCTGTGCCTCAGTAAGCCCTCGGGTCTGACTAGTCCAACATTTGTAACATGATCAATAAATTTGTAAGCCAATTGTCCTATCAAAAATATTTTTTCATTTTCATATTTTTAATGAAAATCCAAAAAATCATATAATCAAAAATCATTTAAATGTGATCTTATCAATCGTTCCCCATGTTGCTCAGGTGGTAACGGCAAATCAGCATCTCCCCTGAAGTCCATGCCAACATAGGGGTAATCCTCCACGGTGATCACTTATTATCCCCACCACAGGAAGAACTCATCATGCCAGGTCTAGGGACTTTGCCACCCCCTAGCCTCTTCATCAGGTAAGCCCGTCGTGCTATGCGTGGATCTCGTGGGTTGTTGATAGTAGACATCACTTTGGGTCGAAGCCCTGCAATCCTCTCAAAGAAGAATGTACACAAAATGGTCCCATAACCGAAATGTTTAGTTTTATTCTTCTAGATGGAGGTTAATTGTTTCTTCAAATTGGTCAACAAGGTAGTGCACCAATCATATAAAGTAGTCAAGCAATCAATTGCCAAACTAATGTTTCCATGTGAGGCTTGGTGGAATGAAGCTGATCTGGCTACTCTGACTATAGTGAAAAGAAGAATCTTCCTGTGCAACCCTTGCACATCTCTAATTTGGATCTGGGTGTACCCTCAGCACAGTACATGTGAATGTAATCATCAACATTCAGCCCTCCTGTTGGCTTGCCTTGTAAATTTATTGGTTCTCCTCTTCAAGAGAGTCCAATTATAAAATATGTCTTCAATTTCGATCCTTAAAGGCATTTGATAAATCATGAAGCAGTCCTCCTCTGGGTCCTAGTAATTGATGATCATTTCAAGCAATTTGGGGTTTGTTTTCATGTTTAGCATCTTGAAAAACTTGAGCAATCCACATCCTCAGAGTATATCTAAGGACAATTGGTCCTCCATTACCTCATTGTCAATTGCACTATTCTCCCTCTCTCTCCAGCTAATAGTCATTCTGAATCAATTCATCAAAAAACCCATTAGATTTTTATTTTTAAATTTCATTCTGCGCATACGCGAGTTTCTTCTTACACAGTCGCGTCTAGACGCAGGTTCGAAATTATGAACCCACATATACGCAGAGGGTTAATCTAAAAAACTAAATCCTATGGTGAAATTCACATAAAATTACTTGAATTGATAGTAAAATTGGTTACTAAGCTAATTGAGAAGATTACCTCGAAGATTTGGGCTGATTCGGTTGAGAATTGGTCGGATTGAAGTTGGTGATTTCTTGCTCCAGAGCTCTTTCTCAAATTCACCAATGCACAAATGACCAAATGTGAGTCCAAAAGGCCTATTTATGCCCAAAATTCATTTTTTTTTCAAAACCCACTTGTCTAAAGTTTTTTGTTTACTTTTTGAATTTGTCGAAGACTTTATGACCTTTTGGCTTGTAAGTGCTGGGATAGGTTGTTTTCAGGGCCATTTAACAATTTCGAGATGATTCCATGACCACTGACCTATCATGGTAGGTATTGTGTTCAGAACTAGCATATAGGTTAGAGAATTCACTTTCCGTTGCACTTATGCATACTAGCCTTCATACTGAAATATTGCCATAGGGTCGACCCCATCATGTTATGATTATTAGACCATTTTCACTCGCTAACTTATAAATCATGATATGATGGTAGATCCATCCTTTACATGGGTTTCTTAGTTAGATCATCGTTAGCATATGTCGCCCATGCTGCAAATTGTGTAGGCTCGGGAGTCCTCTTTAGTCCCGCCATGACTTATGTGACGAAGCTTCATTCTTCTTCTTCTTCACTATCTTTTTGGCTTAATACCCTAGAGGCTCCCATTTTATTGTTGAGTTGTTTTGTTGCATTGCATACTAACCATTTTTATATCTTGGCCTTAAGCCGGCTTCACTTGGACTTGTGTATAAGCCATTTTTTTTACCATGTCTTTCTGCAAAGTCAGCCTTGCAATCACTTAGCCTCTGCAACTCGACACATTTTTCCAATGGACAGAACATTCCTTTGAGTGTCATTTACCAGTTTCGTTGCCTTGCATTGAGCATAGGATCGTTCCTATATCAGGAACTAGAGCATTTGTTCATCGAAACTCGTTGTATCCATTGTACTATAGGCATTCTTTCATTCTTTTTCAGGCTTTCAATATGAAAAAGACAAAAAAAATCAAATATCCCAAAAAGAGCAGGATCGAGACATTACTTCCATATTTGATAGCATCTAAGAGTTAGTTGTGTCGCCCTTGAAAAAAGCACGAAAAGCTAAGTCTTTTCTCCATTTTTTTAATGTGTTTTAGTTTGACTTAGGAGAAGCCATAACCTTGTTATTGAGTCAGTACTCCCCTAGTTGGTTATCTCTTCCAATCATATGGAGGGTTTGTTCGTGCATCCTGCGTAACAAACTTATAAAAAGTTATCATATGCTGCCATAGTCAAAATGATTCGTGCTTTTGTTCAAGGGAAGTAAACCTGAGTCGACCTTTCTATGGTGTCTCTTGACTCATTTTCAGTCGGCCATCCCCAGTTTGCCAGATTATTGTTCTATCACATCATCTATTTGGTCCTTTGCTCGTGCTGGTTTGAGAAGGTCTCCATTGACTTCTTGCCGGTAGGTTTTTTCATATCGCCTTTGACAAATTTCTCTGAGAGTAAACCTAGAGCCGTACCCTGGCCCTATTTACATTATTGATAGGTGACCTTGTGCTCAGCATTTGATCAACACCATGGGTTTTTGACTGAGTGGTTTCCCTTGTGTTCGACTTCGTGGTTTCCCTTGTGTTCGACTTCAACTTTCATTGTCACACCTGGGATTCGTGAAGTCCCTTAGTTTCCATTTGACCCTATCGGTGGATTCCTCGCCTCTTTGTCAGCTTTCATTATTGGTTGGTTTAGAGGGTTTCTGTCATGCGCTAGCTACATTTTGTACATGCCGGAAACGTGCTTCGGGTTGGTTACTTCATTTTTTTTCATTTGACTCCTTCCAAATTTTGGTATGCGGGTTACACTCGCGCTGGATTGATGTGGGATGCCTTAATGCCTTCCTTCCAGCAGATATTTTCCCAATTTTTTTTTTATTTTTTATTTTTGGAATCTAAGCTTCTGTGATCCATAATGTAAATTTGTAGAAATTCTTTCGGTAGTAATCACATGCAAAAGAACGAGGTCGACGCGTTTCCCATCGACTCCGACACATTTCTCTAGGAATTAGTTCTAGAGTCCTTTTGTCAGTACTTTAGGGTTTGCAGTCATTAGTGACAGATTCCTTCGCTATCGACAATGAGAATACATCAATGTCTCCTGATTGGTAGATTCTATTAAGTGTTCGACTTAAACTCATTAATTCGCACTTGTTAGATTGTAATGGGGTACCTTGACTCTCATCATCATTATCGGTGAGTTGTCTCACGTTTGTTAATGGTATACATCAATGACCAGTAATCAAACGATTTCTCAGATGATCGATTTCAGCTCAATTATTCCCATTGTGTAGAATTGTACCATAGTGATTGGTGAAGACCTCGGGTTTGCATCAGCATGCTTTGGTTCACTTTGACAGCTCCTTCAGTTTTCTGCCAGTGACACCATCCACCCTTATATGTTGCAGTTCATCACAACAGCATTCTATATGTTGGCACCCGAGTTGCGTGTAGTACCACTTTTTCCACCACTTATGATTTGGTACTTGGAGATTCAGTTGTAACTTTAGTGATCAGATACCTTTGCAACATCATTGATTAGTCTTCTATATGTGATACTTTGACATAAATTTGATATGTACTTTCGGGAAGTGATCAGATGATTCACTATGTACTTTACAGTTTCAGCTATACTTGTATACATATTGGATCCGCTCCATACTTGTTATGCGGACATGCTTTACTTTCACTGAGCATGGGTATGCCCACCTCATACATGAGCTTACTTTCTGATTTATTTCACTTGTTTTTGGCAGGCTAAAATCTGGTGAAGTCCTCTCAAGTCCTCGCAAGATTCTTTCTTATGCATATAATAGATTTCGGCTATCATGTACCCCTTTTGACCTCATATATTAAGGGGTATCTGTTATAGCATCATTTATCACCTTTATATACTTGATGATCTATGTATTGGCCTTAGGCAACCCTTTCCATTCAGACTTGGTCATCTTTTTAAAAAACATTATTTTGAATTCCATACGCGACTCTGCCCTGTCTAACACGCGTGCAGATGTAGGTCCACTCATATTTGACCCGCGTATACAATTCAAAATATTAAAAAATATATAACTCCCTATATTTTGGGTGGGGTTTACAGATTACACCAGAAGCCCACCTACAGGAGCCTGTGGCCAAACTATTTCCCAACTGAAAAAACTGTTTTGAGGAAGTATAAATACACCTCATTAGGAAGGCCTAAGGGAGGAGAGAGAAAGGAATTGATACTATAGCATGTTATAGCCCAGATTAAGTTTGATTATCCCTGTGCCTCCGACACTTCCCAGGTTCAGCAAACCCTTGTTTCCTTCTTTGAGATGTTCACCTCCTTTATGTGACATCCTTGTGCACCTTTTATGGAAGAAGATTGTTGAGGCTTGGGCTAGACGGATCTTGAGGACAGTTCCGCTTGGACCCGTGGTTGATTTCAGGGGATATCTCCACATCTTTTACATACATCAATAAAGAAGTTATGTCTCGTTCCTGATGTCATGGTCTTATATGCTTTGTATACATGGTCTTATAGTTTTTCCCGCAACAATTAGATACCTTGGTCAAGTATCTAATCTGTAGTACTTCATTTGTTACGACTCTTCATAGAGCATATCATTTTGATATCTTCCATGTACCTATGTATATATGTAATTATGAATACATCCCTAGTTAAGAGAGAGTGTTGACGACTGTAGCTAATTTCAGTCTTCATAATTGTATTTCTCAAAAGAAAAAGAAAAAAAAATTGTAAAAAATAAAAATAAAAATTGAAGCATGGGTTTCATGTTCTTTTATTTATTTTCTAGATCATAGCTTCAATTAAAGGCTTCTAGGTTTTGTCATGAATCAAAGGAGTCTTTGTCACGTTTATTAGACCCTTCTTGGGCATTTGTATCATGTAAAGAAATTTATTTTTGAGTCAAAAGTGTCATTCGTCACTCCTCACCAAGTTGGCCCTGTCCTAATGAAGTCGACATGGGTTAGGGCTATTTGACCCAGCAAAATCAATATAAATAGAGGCAAATCGACTCATTTGAAAGCACTCTAAAAAAAATTGGTCTACAAGAGAAAGAGGACAAAAAAGAGACAAATAGCAGAAGAAGAAGACCTAATTGAAGGAAGAAAAAAATCAAAGTTTTGGGCATCTATCTCTCACAAGTGTGAAAACTTCTAGGGTTTCTGGACGAGTACCTGGGAGTCGAAATTCTGGAGTAGTTGTAGGTCTGAAATTCTATAGCTGGGGGGTCGAAATTATGAATTGAAGTTGCATATGGGGAGCTGACACTTGGAGACTTTGGCAGAATACATCTACTTGAAGGAGTTTACTTAGTGATTAGAGGTGGTCTTTGTCTAGGTCAAAAGGGTCTTGGATTGTCTATCTTGATTTGAATCTACTAGTGGAAGAGTCAAACTGGGTTTTCCCCTAACTGAGAGCCTATATCTTTTGTTTCGTGTTCTTCTGATCCTCATACATCTTAATTTGATAATTTCTTGATGAAAGATAATATAATAAAGAAGAAAAAGAAACCAGCGTAAATCACAAGTAATTATCAAGGAAAGAGGAAACAAACCCTAATATCTAGATACAGTGATTTCTCAACATCTTGTAGGTTGAATTTTATGTTATTCTTCTTCTTAGCTATCGTTGATATTGTGTTTTATAAGATAGATATAGGTATCCCAGGTTACACAAATCTTCTTGGGTTGATCCAATGAGGGACTACAAATCATGTGGAAGGAAAGACTAGGGTGCTAGTCCTCATCTTCTTCTTTGTTGGTGATTGGGTGTTAGTAAATCCATTTTGCTTGACAAAACTTTTATTAGAGATTCCTTCTGTGAGAACAAGATCTCATTCAATACCACATTCGACTTAGTGGTTGGAGACATTTCAAAGGAAATCGCTCCTAGTTGGATTTGGGAATCAATACAACTATCTTAGATTAAGGTGGATGTGAGCCTCTTCGACTCCAATCTCATTTCCTAATCCAAATCACAAGGCTAATCTAGAAAGGGTTGTGATTGCAATCTGACACTTGGAAAAAGTAAATTGCAAGGCCAAGTAAGCCTCACCAAAATAACCAATATATTTTACAATCCAAAACTTCATTTTTTGTTTTATAAAAATAAAATACCAAAAAAATTATTACTAGCTTGTGCTCCAAGTTTTATTTCAAGTTAGCTAATGGATCCTTGAGGTTTTGGGCTTAAATTTTATATTTTATCCAATGAATGTTTTCATTCTTGTTTTCTGCACTTAACATACATATTTCATGAAAGTATTTCAAGTAGTTTTGCAGATCTGTGGTCATTTACAGGAAATTATAAAACAGATTTAACAAAATACTATATACAAGGAAAGCCCTCAAGTAAATATAAACCATATACACCCTTGTTTTATTTCCAAAATTGTTCTATGGCATATTATTAGAATTTTGGGGTTAATATAGACATATTCTAGCCATCAAAAGTTAGAAATGCTGGCTAGAATAATTTCTAGGTTTTATCCCAAGGGGGATTTGTCTCCAAATCTCCACAAGTAGTTTCTAGCTCGCTGGAAAATCCAATTTAACTGTAAATCTAAAACTTAGGCTGTTAAATATTGTTGTATATTTTCTGCCTAACTTCACACACCTTTAGACCTTCAATCTAGAGTGCTTCCACAATTGTGGGTGGCTCCCATGGGAGATTTATCTTGTTGTTTTCTATATTTTTCTGCATCTTTTTAAACTTTAAGATACAAAACAGCAAGCAGCTTACAGCTTAAAAAAACACTTCATATTCAGCAAGGGTTTTATTTGTTCACTGATTTGTGTTTAGAATATTATATATCCAAGTTTCGAGTGATTCATATTTGTTGGTTTGTATTACTTATGCATTATCGTTTTTAAACCAACAATAAAGCAATAATCAACTCTCTTCTTCACCTTAGACTCCATTATTAAGCATTGGCTTTTTAATGTCTTTGGTGAAGCATCTTACATACGTAAGCCTCTCATAGCCTTTGAATATGAGTTGAGCTTAAAGAGTGGGGACCCATGCTGAGGTGACAGTAGACACTTGTGTGTGGTACCACCTTATTGTCTCATGAGGACCTTGACAAGACCGTTATTTTGGGCAGTAACGAGTTCCCTTTTACTTCTATCTAATATTCGATTTGCAATAAATACATTGACTCAATATATCATTGAGTTGACACATATTCACTACACTATGGCAAAGCATGTGTTGCACTACTTGAAGGGAAAATTTTGTTAGGTTGAGGTATGGAGGATGGAGGGAGGATGTTGCATGGCTTTATGGATTTACAATAGGCAAGGAATGCTAGTGCTAGGAACAACACTTTTAAGGTTTTGTTTCAGCATTAGTGTCAAGTATGATACCCTAGTTCGACAAGGCACAAGAACCATTAGCATTGAGCTCAATAGAAGCAAAGTACATGGCAGCATCTTCTACTACTTGTCATGCTATCTAAATTTGTAAGTTTAAAGGAAAGGTGATCCATGTATGTTGGAGCCAACAATTGTACACTATTATAGCCATAATTGCATTAGGCTCTTAGAGAAGGCACTTTTTCATGATTGTTCTAAGCATATACACATTCAGTAGCATTTCCTCGAACAAAGTATTCCAAAGGGAGAAATGCTTCTTGAGCATCTTCCCTAAAATTCACAGGCGACAAACACTTTTGACTAAGCCCTTGGCAAAGGAAAGTTGTTAATTTTAGTTAACATGTTCTTTGCTTAGGACAATTACTTCAATGTTCCATATTAGCCCATTTACAATTCCATTTCATTTCCATTAGCAATCACATAAACCATTATCACATTGACAGTAACTGAAGAAAGAACATAGAAAAATTGACTACAAGAGAGTACAATATTTCAAAGTCAAAATTGACTTGCCAATTTGATGATCCAAAACCACAACCCTTAGTCAAATAGATGGCCCAATCAAAACTGCAATTCCCGCACTCTGTCAACAGCAGTCAAACTGCCCTAACCAGTGGTCAACGGTGGTCAATGCAGCAACAAAAGTATCCTTCTTGACCTCGGTCAAAGGCAGTCCGACTCATCCTTCCTTGCTGGTCAAATAGCAGCAAAAAAAGTCATCAAATCAGCAGTCAAACCCAGTCAAATGATGATGTCACCCTGCGGTCAAAACAGTGCTGCAATTCTGCGGTCAGTGCTGGTCAAACATCCCAGATTTTCTCGATTTTTGTGCCCAAAAACTTGGCCCTCCAAGATCAAACTTTTGGTGGTCAAATAAAGTCAAAGCAATGAAGGAAACGTGATCAAACAAGGTAAACAGTCCTGCTGCATAAAGTCTACCCAACCAGTCAAAGATGTCTCAAAAATCTCTCACGTGTGAAGAAGAAAGGCTGCCCTGCAATCTGTACGACCCAATCAATGAAGGAGAGAAGAATATATGTATGATGGATGTCTCAAATGAGGTTGGAGGTTACTTCTATTTATATGAGATGGAGAAGGGTTCGACTTGTCTAAGTAACCCCAAGCCAACCTTGACAAATTACACGTGTGGGCTTCACTTCAAAAACATATTTCTCCTTGTCCAAATTTAGTGATCTTTAAGTCGATTTTCATCCACTCGAAAATAGGAATTTAATGCAATAATTATCTCCATCAAATGAACTGTCCAAAGTGGAATTTGGGCCTAGTTTCCAACTTTAACAAATGTTCAAGAAACTAAGGGTGACATTACGTTTGGTGGGGAACACCTTCCTCACAAAGAGAAGGTGTTAGACTTATACTTTGTTTTTCTCGACAGTTATTCTTCCTTATAGCATGGCCGTGACAATATATATATGTGTAGGTACAAAAAGTCCATACCTCTAGAATACAATATTGAAGGCAAATGGAACTAGGGGTAGATCAAGTTCTTTTCAGAGTATTGTTGTTATGTGGTTGGGGTAGAGGGCACATGCATGCCTCCAATTTGCATGCACTGTCGTTAGTTAATCTCTTGTTTCTTTTTTTAATTTTAAACAAAGACAGCTTTCTAGGGGCAGAGGTCACATTAGTTAATTTCTTGTTTCTTGTTTTAGTTTTAAACAAAGACACAGCTTTCTAGGGGCAGAGGGCACATTGCATGATTTGGGTTGATCTTTTCTATGAGGTGCATAGAGCACAAGGAGGCAATGTATTAGTGTATCTTCAGTTTGGACGTTTAGTGTGTGCATGTAGTGACTTCATGTTCTCTAATTAGGCACACTGTTCTTGGCAGCATTATCTATGCATGAGGGTGCTCTCACCTAGGAGATCAGGGTTAGGTTTTTACTCTATTACCTGGGTTGTATCACTAAATGTCTATATGCATCGTATCTGCCTTCAGTCTCTTGTTCCATAAAATAAACCTAGTGCACACCACTAGGACGGTTAGTGAGTTTAGCTTTTCTTTTCAAATTTTCTAAAGATGTGCTTGAAAGTCCAGAGCTGTGTATTTTGTTGTTTGTATTTTCAGCAGTTTTTATTTGTAGAGTATCACAATCAAAAGTTGTTTTAATTGGAATTTTCAGTTTTTTAGCTACCTGGTGTTTGGGTTATTTTCAAAGTGCAGAGTCTGCTTATCATGCTCTGAAAATTGACATTTGTAGCTTTTATCCACCAATCCAAATGTTAAATATGAAATATTATTGAAAAACTACAAAAATCCTTATACAGAGGAGAAATCACAAAGGCCACCAAAGAAAACCAAAACATACAATGAATGCACATGCTATAACAATATAAGAAAGGCCAAAAGCACATGGAATTGATTTAATCATCGACTATAGCACACTAATTGTTCAATTTATATAGAGCTGCCTACTTTAAGAATGCCCAAAACTGGGAATAATATTTACCCACCAGCCTTGGTCCAATGTAGAGGTTCGGGAAGTTCTACATATTTTTAAAAAATTCCAGAATATATACAATGTTTTCCATTGAAAATGTACTTTATACTTTAGTAATGATGATTGAATAGGACTTAGCATCCCTTTGCATCACGCCATTCAAGATATAAAAGGCCAGCTTTGTAGTGTGTGTAGGCACCAGCAACTACGAGTACATGAAAAAGTTGGTGGCTGTGACCAGCAATATCAAATTTTCCAGGCTTCCATCGTTCCGGAATCCTTGTTGCATACACCACGGCTCCAAGGCCATAGAATACACCCATGGCAACTTCATATGCAGTAGTGTAGAGCACCACTGGATCATCCTTATAAAGTACTACCTTATGGAGAATAGGCGCAATACCGGAAACTCCCATTCCAAAAAATAATGATGCCCTGAACGTGCGAAATTTTGGATGTTGAAAAACAGGCAACAGGGATGCCAGCATCGTAACAACTCCCCCAAAAGTGATGATACCCAAATACATGTTCCTGATGAATGGATTGCACGTAAATGTGTAATAAACTGGAGGATAAAATGAAGTTGCTATCAGTACAGCGATTCCAGCATAATCAAATCGTAACATGATATAGGAAAGTAGCTCTGAGTGGCATGAAAGCAAATGGCAGCTGCTGCTGGCAAGAAGACAAAACATTGCACCTCCAAGGAACACAAAAAAGGGCCATCGAGTAATTGGTTTTTGCAAATATGGAGCAATTATGTTTGCAACATCCTGTTTCATTGTTTGCTGCAGATGAAAGAGAAATTAGATATGAACAATCACATAGTTGCAATGAGCTTGATAATTTTGATTTGACATTATCTTCTGAACAATAACAACATTAGGATTACAAAAGAAACATGAAAGCAAGCAATAACATATTCATGACACAAAAAACATCAGGATTCTGTTAAACAGGACATGGTAAGAAACATGCAAACAAACAATAGTATATTCATGGAGCAAGACTTTGCAGTCCATTTAAGTATTTGATCTAAATTCTGCAAGAGATGAGCCAAACTAATGTATGATGCAAGTATATCACCCGTCAGTCCAAAAGTTCTCAGGTATGTGCCACTTGAACGAAAATCACAGATTTTCATTACGGTAATTTCTGGAAGTCCTTTAGGAGTTGCCATAAGCAAGTAAAAAATCATGCAAATTGTAACAAGTTTATTTTTCCGGAAAATTTTAATTGTACATTGTAGCTGTTTGCCAAATTAAAACAGTAATAGGTGACTTTGTTAATCAAACTAAGATAGTAATGTGTTTGCAGCAATTGTGCTTTATTTATAGGTTCATGTAAAACTATTTACTTTAATACATCATCCATAATGCTGAGAAAACTAAGACTTGCATGGCATGATTCTTGCAAAGATTGCACTAGCTGCCTTTCCCTCTATCCTAAAAAATGGAATATATTGCACATAAAATGCAATAAGATATGACATGTTCCTTCACTAAAAATAAAAAGGAAAGCAGAATACCACAGCATGTACGGGGGAACAATTGTCAGTCCCCACGGAGAGGCTCTAGCATCATTTGACAATGTTCATTCAAATGGCGAAGTGTAAGTATGTTACAACCATTGCACAATCCAATTCAGACAAAAATGTTTGCATTGCAAAACATATCAGCAAGAACTCGTTAATCACTATTTTACGAGGAATTTTTCTATTCTACTATGGAATAATCTTTAGCATTTTTGGTGGAGACATGTACGCCATGATTTCTTGATATTATTTATAACGGAAAAGACTATCTCACCACAAATAAGCATCATCCACTCGACAAGGGAATTAAAGCTAATGTGTGGTAGCCACTTAAGCCATCCTTTGGTAGGTAGGAGAGGAAGACCTTGGCTTGACACACATTCTAGACATGTCAGAGAAGACAGGCACAAGTCAAGGGAGTCATGTTTGGTATGACCAACCTATGAGATCCAACAATCACGAAGAGAAAATGCCTGACTGCATACAAGAAGACCAGATCCAAATTCTACAGGTTATTAGCCCATTGTAGCGGACATTGAATTGATAAGGTGTTTATATCAGCTTGATGTATAAATATGCACTGTGCTGTAAGAAATTAGAATGCATGTAAGATTTCTTGATGTAACAAGATGTAATTACTAATGATTACTCTTCAGGTGAATTTTCTCTAATATAAAATAAGAGGACAAGGATTTATGCTGGAATCATATGTGAATTTGGGGATATGTGCATGTTCTTGGAGTTAATTACTGTTACATGTTTTTGCTCAAATGTGTGTATATTATCATTTCTTCTTACCCCAATCTTTCTTGGAGATGCCAAATGCCAGTTATACAAAATACTAGATAGAGCCTTTATTTCTTATTTTCATCTCCCTCCCTATGCCCTATTGGTTTGGCAAATGACCTTAGGCTTTCTGCTTCCACTGTCAATATCATGCCAATTATCCCTGTTCTCTATTTTCCAGGGACACGAGAATAAGTTATTGATAATGAGGTTTTTCTTCAAGTCACTGTAATCCAAATCCCATTCTCCATTTTTTGTGGCAGAAGTTGGCGATACCAGATCCAGATACCTTATCTGCTCTCGGCAACCACTCACCTTTGTAAATCCATTTTCGTCGTGGGCTATTACGTAACATATTGATACCAAACTGAGTTTTCATTTGCTGATGCCCAGAAGGGATTGCAGGTTTGTCTCCTCAACCCTGTCAAAGCTGTGGAAGAGTCGTCAACCATCATCTTGCATGGCCCAGATCTATAAGGAGAATCCCCCCGTTTTCACCGATTTGGGTGGGATGGAAGAATGGAAGAGAAAGAACAGGAAACTTTCCAGATCTTGATCAAGAAACTAAATGGGAATTCTTTCCTTTTCTGGGTGGCAGATTCAGACTCAGTGATAAACCTGAAGCAATGTATAGAAAGTGGGTTGGACATTCCTGCAAAGTCAGTGTCTTTTATTTAAGGAAAGTTGCTCCAGGACTCTTCTCAGATGAGGGATTACTACATCACAAGAAACGGCACTATAATCCTGAACCTGAGGTTGCATGTGTTGAGAATTTGGAGGGCTAGTGATTAATTCGAAATTCTTTTCTTGATAATTACTTGTGAGGTTAAATGAGTTACTTATGTCTTCCCTTCGTTAGCTTATTAAATCTTTCATCAAGTCAATTATCAAAAGACACGAGACACAAGAATTAGGCTCCTAGAGCCAGGGCAAAACCTCTCCCTCTTGGAGAGGAAAACCCACGAGAAATTCTTCTTATAGATTTCAGATGACAAGTACCATGACCCAGAATTAAACCCTTGACCTATTTATGCATCCAAGACCTTGTCCTTACTTGTTTGATGTCCTTCAATGCTGATCCTTCTTCTCTTATCCAAGTTGCACTGTTCTGCACCAGTACTTTCTTTGAACCTTCAGTTGAATCTACAGTTGCTTGAGATATATATAGGCTGTAGTTAGGAAAGTAAATCTCAGATTTACTTTCCTTCTTTCTTTCACTTTCCGACTGCTTCCTTTTTTCAGACCACTTTCCTAACAGCTTCACTTTAGATTAGTTTGCAAACTATCTTTGGACAGATACGCACTTCAAGATGATCTCATGCTCATGCTCATGCACTTGGACAGGTTTGCACTTCAGGATGATATCATGCTCATGCTCATGCACTTGATAGATTCGCACTTTAACACTGCTGTTGCACTGGAACAGATCCGCACTTCAACATAGAAACAGATCCATACTTCAATATATAAACACTGTCCTTGAACTGATCCTTTCTCGCTGTAAATTCTTCAGGATAGTCCGCAATTCATCTAGTAGATAATCCACACTCTTGTTTCAGCAAACTGCAGCTCCTATTACACCAAGATACCACAGGGATATGTGTATCTTAAACAGCCCTAAAACCGCACTGCACCTCGTCCAAAATCCGCACTGAACTTCGTCTACTGCATTTTAGAAATCACTGAAAAACATGTCTTCAACTGACCGCAGAACAGAAGTATATATATAGGTGACTACACTGTCTTTAGGCCAACCTGCCATTCAACTTGTAGGCTGACTTAACTGACTGTTTGAAGGCCAACTTTAATACATCTTTATAGCTTAACTTGCAGCGTTGTTGGAGGGCTGAATGAGGCCATTCATTTACGTTTTTCTTGACTAGGTCTTGGAGCATATCTTTAGACTAGATCCTTCATATATATATGACACTTAATTACATTTATACCTAGAAGACAAAACCCTAGATAGACATCAAGAAGAAGTCTATTAACCTATAATAAAATCTTGTTCATGAAACCCATGAAGCAAGTACAAAATACATTTTATCATCTTTGTCTTCTTCTTTACATAAATCCATAATTATATAGTCAATATGAAGACCGATCCTAGTTACAGTTTTCAACACTCCCTCTTAACTAGGGAGGTATTCATACAGGTACATGGTCACTTTCAAACGGAAGAATCTCATAAGAAGAATCGGATTGGTAATCACATCAGTATAGCATCATATCAACCAGCATTGTCCTAGTGCAAGGCCTTGACTAACAGCCCCATCTCTCAACAAGACAATGGGCTACAATGCTGGCAAGACACATGACTTATAGACACCATAGTCATTGTCTCTCCAAGGTACATACTCCACCCCGGTGTTCCCAGAGTATGACGTTCTTGGACTATTCTTCTATTGGGTAGCCAGCCTTCAAAGAATATCAATCCTCAACTACTCTTATCTTGAACACCCTATCTCATTCTCAAAGAGTATCGAATGCCAGACGATTACCCAATCCTCCATTCTATCTTCCAGGTGAAGAGCAGAATGATGTCTCTATCCATTCTCTCCAATGGCCTTCACGAAGACTTACAGTTGTTAGTCCTAGTCTAGTGCATGACACATGTATTAGAGAATCACATACGTCACTCCCTCTCAACTCAAGAAGGACATACTTCAAGTTTCTTCCAAGTAAGAAACTTACCACCAGGCTCCCTCTCAACCAGGGTCCTGCAGCGACAATCCAGCTACTCATGAAGAATTCCTCCCCTCGATGTCATGGATTTCGATATAGAGGAATCTTCAACTTTTGGCTTCACGAGGCACAGATCATCTATCACTTTCAATCACGAGTCTTGTCCACTATCAAAAAGTGATTCATCAGTCTTTCTCATCTGGTCCAAGGTTATGCCATGCTGCTTTCCTTCGAATTGTCTCCAAGGATCATACATCCTTTCTCATGATTAGCAGCCCTGCACAAATTCATCCAAATAAACATATACATATGAACTTTAAAACAAAATTTACCTTAGTGATGATCTTTCACCATGACATCTTCCTGTAGGCATCGACATCCTTTATTCAGATTGACACATCTCCTAATGATATGTTTTTCCAAGGGTCTTCTTCTTTACCAGATTTTTGTCAGAGTCTACATATCCTCCTAGGAAATTTCCTAGTCACATCTTCTTGGCTTCCGGATGATATCTACCTCTTGACATGGTTGCATTTCATGATCTCTTCCTTTCTGCACATTCTTCATTCCCAGGAACTTACAAATTTTCCAGTGTCTCGTTCATATACAACCACCTCATATTCCATGAGGATATATTATGTTGATTTCATCTGTCAGTGCTCCAAGAGATCCTCCTTCATAGATCATACTTCTAAATATGGAAGTCTATTACTTGCAACCATATGACATGACTTCACAACATTCAGTGTGAGCATATAAATATATACATACCTCATACCTTTATCATTTAAGTCATCTTATAGCAGTTTTACTAGAATGAAGAGCTTCATTCCCTTGGCTTGCTCCATCAATATGTCATCACATCCCATAATTTTGTTTCCATGATGACCCTTGATCTTGATGACTGCCTTCCATTAGTAATGTTATCAAAGAGGTTTTCCCGGAGCTGTTTCACCAAGAGCTCCTACCATGCTTTTATCATGATGCTATAATATATATTGCTTCCTATCATACTATTTTACAACCAACATAAATCACTTAAAGGAGAAGATGATATCAATCATAGTGGAGATCCTTCGCTTCTTCTTTCTTAGATTTCTTTGCATCAGGTTCTTCTCTTATATCTAAGACATGGGCTTCTTCCTTTTTCCTCTTATCCTTTCTAAATTTAGGACAATCTTGTTTATAATGCCCAAGACCATTACATCCAAAGCATCGTGCTTTGTCCACATCTCTCTTCTTATTCTGAGGACCAAATTTACCAAATCTTCCTTTCTTCCCGGACATGGCGGCAAAGGCTTGATTCTCTACACTTGATCCTGCTTTCAATCTTGATTCTTCTATCTTATCTAGACTATGGAATGGCATGCCTTCTTCTTGTTGAAAAGTGTAACTAGGTCGGTCTTCATGTTGACTTTGTAATTATGTATTTATATAAAGAAGATGTCAAGGATAATAAAATGTATTTTTGGTGTACTTGCTTCATGGGTTTCATGAGCAAGATTTTATTATGTAGATAGACTTCTTCTTGATGTATATTAGGTTTATGTCTTCTAGGAATAAATATAATTAGGTGTCATATTCATGAAGGATTTAGTTTAGGTGTTTGTGCTCCAAAGACCTTGTGAAGAAGCTCTCAACAGCCCTCATATAATGCTGAAGACAAGCTCCATAATATAGTGAAGACAACCCTTCAACGCTGCTGAAGAAACACCTCCTTAAATGTTGAAGAAACTACAAGTCATGTCAGCCTACATAAGTCGGCCTAAATTACATTTGATGGTCGGCCTAAAAAGTGAGAACAGATCACTATATATAAACCAAGACTGTGGATCATTTGGCACAGCAAGGATTGCGGATATCTACTAGATAATGTGCAGATCAACTTCAGGAAAGAGTGTGGATTAATTGAGTCAAAAGGTGCGGATGTATATGAATCTACAGCGGATAAAAGGCTGTATATAATTGCGGATATAAAGAAGTATACAAGTGCGGACAGAACAGTGAATTAGGGCAGCGCATGAATACGGACAAGTGCAGGAAGGGTAGCACATAAATGCAGATCTAAAATTAAAGAGCAGGAAGGAAATTTCGCGGAAATTGCAGGAGATACAGGATTATGTATGACTGAAGCTAAATTTCGGACAAGTGCAGGAAGGGTACAACAATATAAATCTAAGATTAAGAATGTTGGTTCAGGGTTAAGAATTTATTGAAGACAGTCATCATAAGAAGAAGAGGCAACAATAGTAAGGAAGGCAAATCTTTGATTTACCTTCCTACAAGCATATACAAGGTCAAGGTCAAGGTCTCTAGCACTGATGCAGAACTAAGCAAATTTTTGAGAAGAAGAAGTCTAAGTTGAAGAAGCTGAATCAAGGTCTTGGAAGCATATCTAGGTCAAGGGTCTGAGTCTTGGTCATGGTACTTGTCACTTGAAGATCTATAAGAAGAATTATCTACGGGTTTTCCTCTCCAAGAGGGAGAGGTTTTGCCCTGGCTCTAGGAGCCTAACTTCTGTGTCTTATGCATTTTGATAATTGACTTGATGAAAGATTAACTAAGCTAAAAGAAGAGAAGACATAAGTAACACAAGCAAGCTCACAAGTAATTACCAAGAAGAGAAATTGTATTAATCACCAGCCCTCCAAATTCTCAACACTTCTCTCCCATCTATGTTGGAAGTGGAACCTCTCCATTCTTTCGGTAAAACATTTTGTGCCATAGTGAGTATTTCTTTATCAGACATTACTTCTCCCAACTTTAGTAGTTGATCTCATATATGGAATTATTCCTTCCTTTGACATTCTCAATTTGTATATTTTTTGTCTCAGGGATATTATTTCCTTTGTAGAACCTTTCGAGATAGTTCCACCAATTTTTCATATATTTCTTTTGAGGATTCTAGCTTTGATACATAGGGAATGAGAGTCTTTTATGGATTCTATAAGAATCCTTCGAGCTCTTATGTCTCCCTACATATATTTGATATATTGCTAGAATGTCTTCTTTTGGAGGTTGAATTGTAGATCCTTCTATGAAACCCATAACTTTAGTTTCAATTAGCTTCAAATCTGTCATTTTCTTCCATGCATTAAAGTTTGATAAACCAACCAATTTGTTGCTCTCTATACAATGAGTCATTTTGACAGATTTAGATAAATTCATAGATACTTACTTGAGTAAGTGACTTTCTCCTTCAGCAACTTCCTTGATGATGACGAAGAGGTTAGGAATTTCTTCTAAGATAGAAATCTTGAATCTAGGTGATCTTGGATTCTTGAAGGTAAGGATGTCTTCAAAAGATGATTTCCTCTTCTTAAAAATGTCTTGAATGTAAATCTTTGATGGCAAAGATTATGCTCTTGAAAGGCTGATCCTTTACTAACAATAGCTTGAGAGTCTTCCTTGCAAAGTGATTTGATTTTTCACCTAAAATTTGAGTTTTGCTTCCTAGAGTGTCTCTTTGTCAAGTGTAGAAATCCTTGTCCCCACTCCGGTTATCAGTTTTCCTTATCACTCCATGCATTTAGTTTTAAATTCAAGCATGATAAAAATTCTAAAATCTGGAAATGACAATATTTTCTGAAAACACAAATTTGGAGATTTCAGTATTGTTGGAAAATGAAGAAATAAAACACAGCAAAAATATGACAGCCACACACAAAAAATAACACTGATTTTTGGTCAATGTGACCCTAGAAAAACCCCCTACAACTCTTGGGGAAAACCAGATTGAGAGCTCTTCTTTATTTCTGAAAATGCTTTTACAAAGAAACTGAAATACACAGTAAAAATTCCAGCAACCACAATTTACAACTTATCTCGATTTCCGTGATTGAACTCTGCCTCGAAAAATGTGTCAATCAGCAAACTGTCCAAACAGAAAAATTTACAGCAATAAATACTAGCATTAAATGTTGTACGGTCTGCCTCGAAAACTGTGCCCAAAAATTGCAATACGACCATATGCATGCTGTACAGAAATGTACAGTTGTCTCTCTCGATTTTTGTGCCCAACTTCCCTCGAAATTCATGCCTTTAACCTACTGTAATTTATCCCTCAATTTTTGTGTTGTACAGTCCTCGAAATTCGTGCCCAATGTTGTTGTACGGATTCTTCCTTGGAAAGCATGCCAATAAATGTTGTACTGATTTGCTGCCTTGAAATGCATGCAAACTCTAGTTGTTGTACGGACTGCTGAAATGTCTCCTTGTTGCCCTCCTTCAACTTCTCCCTGCTCAGAAATTTTCTCTTTGCTCTCTCTTCTCTTTTCTCTCAATAGCTCATGAAAGACTGAATTGATATTTTCTTCTTCTCCTCTCCTTTTACCCTAAATGACCTTTTGGGTAACCCTAAGATCTAATGGCTGAGATTCATTTAGATCTAGGGATGAGAATAAATGTGCATTTAATTCTCACTTTCTATTTTTTTACTCACCCACTTAAATAAAGACCCACTTAGCCTTTTATTTCCATAGTCACTTTTTCACTTTCTATTTTTTTACTCACCCACTTAAATAAAGACCCACTTAGCCTTTTATTTCCATAGTCACTTTTTCACTTTCTAATTTTTCATTGACTTTAATAAAGTCACTTTAAAATTAGAATGTAACTTTATCAATTATAAAGTCACTTTAAAATTAAATTGACTTTACCGCTTACAAAGTCACTTCAGGAAACGAAGTACAAATAAAGTGGACACTTTTCCCTAGGCCAAACATCAAAGCCTAGGGAACCACTTGTCCTCTGGTACCCAAAGGCGAAGCTTATTTCTCAGTCTATGCACCCATAAATGCTTGGGGAAAGTAAATGCCCACCGTTAGATGGTGTACTGCATTAATCCTATGTTGGGCATTTACTTTCCCCAAGCATTTATGGGTGCATAGACTGAGAAATAAGCTTCGCCGTACCCAAATTTTAACATCAAGTAGCCCTTGAGTTCAGCACCTTTTCTCTGATTCCATGTTGAGAATTTGGAGGGCTAGTGATTAATTCAAAATTCTCTTCTTGATAATTACTTGTGAGGTTACTTGAGTTACTTATGTCTTCCCTTCGTTAGCTTATTAAATCTTTCATCAAGTCAATTATCAAAAGACACGAGACACAAGAATTAGGCTCCTAGAGCCAAGGCAAAACCTCTCCCTCTTAGAGAGGAAAAACCACGAGAAATTCTTCTTATAGATTTCAGATGACAAGTACCATAACCCAGAATTAGACCCTTGACCTATTTATGCATCCAAGACCTTATCCTTATTTCTTTGATGTCCTTCAAGGCTAATCCTTCTTCTCTTAGCCAAGTTGCATTGTTCTGCACTAGTACATCCTTTGAACCTTCATTTGAATCTATAGTTGCTTGAGATATATATAGGCTGTAGTTAGGAAAGTAAATCTCAGATTTACTTTCCTTCTTTCTTTCACTTTCCAACTGCTTCTCCTTTGAAGACCACTGTCCTAACAGCTTCACTTTAGATTAGTTTGCAAACTATCTTTGGACAGATACGCACTTCAAGATGATCTCATGCCCATGCTCATGCACTTGGACAGATTCGCACTTCAGGTTGATATCATGCTCATGCTCATGCACTTGATAGATCCACACTTTAACACTGTTGTTGCACTGGAACAGATCTGCACTTCAACATAGAAACATATTCGTACTTCAATATATAAACGATGTCCATGAACTGATCCTTTCTCGCTGTAAATTCTTCAGGATAGTCAAAACTGTGCAGTGGATAATCAGCATATGACTTTCAGCAAACTCACGACTCTATTCGCTGCCGAATACCAGGGGATGTGTATACTTAAGCAACCATCACGCCCACTTATTTGCGCATAATCCAAAATCCACAAGAACTTCGTCTCGCGCTTTAGAAATCGAAAAACATGTCTTGATGACATGAACAAAGAGAAGGTATATATAGAGGTGATTACAACTGTCTTTAGGTTGTTTGCCATTTAATATGAGCCAGCCATTTGATTGTTTAGAAATAGAGCTTTAATACATCTTTATAGTAATTTGCAGGCAGTGTTGGAGTATTCAGATGATCAGCTCATTCATTTCACGATAGAGCTTAGAGCATAGCTATATTTTAGACTAGATCCTTCATATATATATGACACTTGAATTACATTTATACCTAGAAGACGAACCCTAGATATATAACTGAAAATTTTGTAATATTACGATTATACGAGAACTCTATGTGAATGCAGTTATGCTTCTCCTACTTAATTAAGTTATTAACTGAAGATTTCAGATTAATATCGAAGAAAAACACATAATAGACTTTCGCCAATTCAGATCTAGAAAAAGTACATGCACAAATAGACAAAGTGACAGTGATTTTCTGGACAAATAGTCCCCGAAAAAACCCAATGTGGGAAAACCGGTCTGTTGGCTGCTAGAGGGTTTTATTATTAAGAATTTTCTGAATACAACAAATCTGGGTTCCAAATCTGGAAAACCTGACATAGATAAATTAGATCTACAGCTCACTGGCTGTTCTGAACCAAAATAATCACTGATCCACACCCTCAAACAGGATTTACAAGAGTCAGCCAAAATTAGGCCCTAGAAACCCCAGCGCTGCCTCTGAAGCCCCTGCACCCCTCAACATTGGCTTGGAAAGGGCTGTGTTACCCCAGACTGGGTGAGGCGATCCTTACACTGCCCCTTAGGGTCTTTGCGTAACCCCTGAGGGCTTCCAACTGAATCACGCTGTCCTGGGAGGGATTGCGCAGCACCTACGTAGCACAGTTGCTACCATCTCTATTGTTGCTCTCATGCGTCTCTGCGTTGCCTCTTTAAGCTGATCTCTGCCTCTGGCTGATTCTAGACCCTGGGATCAGATCATCCCCTTGGCCTAAATTCCCCTCTCTGCAGGTGATACACTTCTGAGAATTCTTAGCAAACTCGCCCTAGAATCTCAGCTTAGCTTCAATGCTCTGCCTCTGTGTGTCTTTACAAATGACCCCAAGCCTTTCCTTTATACTTTTCTCGTTGGGAAACCAACGGCCATGATCAGATCTTGAATCAATGGCTAAGATTAAAAGAAAGCTTGATCCGTGTGACTTAAGACAATTTCATCACATGTTTAATTTAATTAACTTTAATTATTTCATTTTCCTAAGTTTAGACTTAGGAAATACATTAAAATAAATAATTAATTAAATATCTCCCAAACCAGATGAAATTTCCCAAATCCCTTTCTGGGTCTTGTAGATCAAGTGTACTCTAGTCCCTCCACAAAATTTGGGAGCTAGAGCACAACTGATGCTACCCCCAATACACAAAATCTCAACAAGATAGACATCAAGAAAAAGTCTAGTAACCTATAATAAAATCTTGTTCATGAAACCCATGAAGTAAGTACAAAATACAATTTATTATCTTTGTCTTCTTCTTTACATAAATCCATAATTATATAGTCAATATGAAGATCGATCCTAGTTAAACTTTTCAATGGCATGTAGGTGCTTCAAAATCTAGGAACTCTGGAGGTCCCATCTCCTATAAGGATGCGGCACAAGGGAAAGGCTCCAATCTAGGAGATCTATCTCAGTACAACCCAGGACTTTACATTGTTGAACAAATGAAACAAGTGCCTTCCATGTGTTGGAAAATACAATGTGGCAACCACTAATTCAATTTTTCCATGAACTTAATAATTACTTGTGAACTTTATTTATCTTCTTGTGATTCTTTATTAGATATTCTTCATAAAACAATTAACAAGAACAGAAACAGTAAAGACAGTAGACTTAGGCTCCAAGCCAGGGAAAAACCCCTCCAAGGGGAAAACCTAGAAAAAACTCTTCTCTTCTTATAGAATTTGCTTCAACTGTGACAACAAAGACCCAAACCCTAGACCAAATCCTCCGACTACCAAGTCAGCCCTCCAAGAAGTCTTTCCAGATAGATCAGATCATCAAGACTCAATCCAGCACCAATCTGCAACTTCGACTTTGCAACTTTGTCCCTGTAGCTGCTACAGAAACCCTAATTCATCTTCTTCAAGAGATCCTTCTTTGAGCAAGACAGATCTTCCCAAGATCAACAAAGTGAAAACGAAGTATTTCCTCTCCCAGCAACTTGATACTGCAACTCGGACCTGCGATTTCGGCCCTTCCTGGAAGTTGCAAGTACCCTAATTCTCCGCACGTGTAAGAGAGAGAGCCCAAAAACAATTTTTCTTCCTTCTTTTCTCCTTCTAGACCTTTGCTCTTCTTTTCTTCTTGCTTCCTTGCTACAAATCGAACTTTTTCTCTTGAGATCGAAATTGGGAGTGTGTGAGTGCCAAATGAGGTCGAATCTGCCCCTTTATATAGCCTTTGCAAGGGATCGAATTCCCTCCTTTAGGCCGACTTGTACTTTGGAGGTTTTCCGGACTTTATAGACTCAAAATAAATTCTTTTACAAGATATATTTTTCTCAGAGGTTCTTATAAACATGATGTTGACTCTCTTGACTCATGACAATAAATATTATGACCTAACAAACCCTCGAAGCATGAAGAACATGCTTTTATCTAGAAGACCATCGAAAAGAGCATGAAACCCATGCTTTAAAATAATAACTTTTTATTTTCTTCTTTTGTTTGTTACATAAGATACATATTGAAATGAGTACAACAACAATTATGAAGACCGAAACTATTTCCAACACTCCCTCTTAACTAGGGAGGGATTCATAATTGTACAAACAGCGCAACATCATTCTCAAACTGAAGAGTTCTCATTAGAAGAGTCGGATTGATAAGCCAACTGTAAGCATCATCATTTAGCATTGTCTTCAAAGCCCAACTGAACAAGCTCATCTTCATTCAAGAGCATTATGTTGAGAGGCTTTACCTATGATATCGCACTACCTCTACAAGGCACATACCTCATCCAGATGTTCACAAGGTATGTCCTTTTAGGACTATCCTTATCTCAAATTTCCAAACCTGAATCCTCAAAGAATATAGGTCCTCTTCAACCACTCTTATCTTGGACACATGTCCTATCCTTAAAGAGTGTCTGTCCCTTTCCTTTCTTGGATGCTTTATCCTCAAGGAAACCACAGATACTTATCCAATCCTCCACCATTTTCTCTCCAAGGCTTTCACTTAGACTTATGATTGTTAGCCCTGGTCAAGTGCATGACACATGAAGAAGAGAATGCATACGTGATGTACATCATCACTCCCTCTCAACCAGAGAGGATATCCCCATTCCCTCTTAGTTTAGGGAACAGATACTTGCTCTTATTCAAGGAGACTCCTTTCTTCCTCTCAAATCTAGAGGAGATTCCAGACTTCCTTTCAATTTGGGAAGTCAACATCACAAGCCTTATAGCTTGTTTTTAAAAGTATATCAACTACCAATTCTTTATAGCTGCATGGCTCCCTCTTTCCTTCACATCCCATTATATTGAGCTTTCTTCCTTGGTATCATGGAGCCACCTTCTTCCTTCAATCTTGTGACAGGTTTCAGGTCATCAATCTTGAACATCACTTCCATCTTGTCATCATCAACGAAGGCATTATATTTAGCCTTTCCAAACTTCAAGCTTAATCATAGCTTCTTTCATTATAGTGATCTCCTTCTTGTTGTACGAACTTGACCTTCAGGTTATCTTCTTGTACTGCTACCTTTCAATCTCAAGATGAAGGCATCTTGAATTCATAATTGCCAAGTATCATATGTTGAGCTTATCTCAACATCATTCATATATTCCTGCAATATCCTTCCAGGTAGCAAAACAATATGTTAACCAAATAACCAACAATAATTAAAATTAGACTTACCTCACCATGATGACCTTCTCATCCAAGCATCAACATCCTCATGGTCCATCTCCACTTGAATCTTCCTTCATGCATTAGAGTGCCCAAGGATCGAACTTGATTACCAAGTTAGAACTTTCTTCCGGATATTATACTGGATGTTAACCAATATTCTACATAATCTAGAGTAAGTCAAATTCTTCCTTTATCACAGTCATATTAAGCACTTTCCAAGATTCTGTACATATGAATCTTATTCAAGAGTTACTTTCAATATGTATTCCTATGCTATTATTCCATCATCTAGCTATATGTCCTACAATGAACCTGCAACTTGACCAATTATATTCCTCCATCCCTTAAGAGTATTGTTTCCATACTATATGGAATGTATACTAACCTTGTCATAATGCTTCTTCCAAGAACCTTCTAAGATGATGGTTCTAACAGGATCATGATGATCCACTTTAGCAAAATGACTACCTCTAACATAATGTGAGATAATACTTGGATGAATATTATGCAAAAATGGTCCCAATCTTCTCAATTTTCGAAAGACTAGATGATTCCTACAAAGAAACTAAAGGCTACCATCATATACTTCTATCTAGGATCCCATAAATAAAAACTCTTCTGGAGTAAACACTAATGCATTCTATCCTAAAGGAAAGACCAACTTCCCAAAGAACCTGACGGAGAGGATGACTTCCTTAATAGTAAATATCTTTGACATCTTCTTTCGTTGGCTTCTTCTTAGGTTCTCCCATTTCTTCAGCTATGTGTGCTTTGATTCTTTCCTTTCTTTTGTTGTTTTGTGTGTTTGGACATGTTGGAAAAGGTAACTAGGTTCGGTCTTCATAATAACTTATGTAATCTTGATTTTTGTCTTTGATGTAAAAGAGAAAAAGAAAATTTATTATTATTTTTATAGCATGGGTTTCATACTCAAGTCAAATTATTTTTAGGTCAAGCACGCATTTACTACTTCTAAGGCTTTCTTATAGAGTCAAATAAGTCAAAAAGTCATTCTTATACATAAAAGACCCTATTGGGCATCATGTATCAAGTCAAAGGAATTTATGTAAGTCAATTTGTGTCATGAAGACCCTCCAAGATGCAGTCAACAAGTTGGCCTATATGAGAAGTCAAGTCAGCATATATAGGGCTTCCTAGAAGTCTATGTATAAGAGGCAATCGACCTCACTTGAAAAGCATCCAAGAAGTTCATACAAGGACAAGAAAGAGATCTAAAGACAAGCAAAGAAGAGGAGAAACAAAGGAAGGAAGAGCGAAGTGTTCAAGGACTGTTTTAAAGCTACATCATCTCACACATGCGAGGAATCCAGGGCATCATTTTGCTGCAGCGAGGCCCAAAATTATAGTTATCATAAAAGTTAAATTTTGGGGCTCAAAAAATAAAATTTGAAGGCCGAGTTATCAAGGAAAAAAGATAAAACCAAGCACGGGAGAGAGAAGGAAAAATTCACCAGCTTTTCCCACACGTGTGACTTAGGGTTTATGCAATTAGGCCGAAAATTGCAGTCATAGATTGTAGGTCCGAAATTGAGGTCGAAGGAGAAGTTGTAGCAGTTTTGAAGCAAGTTTGACCTAGGTTTACAAGCTCATCAAGGAGAAGTTTGACTTGGTCTTGGAGGGGTCTTTGTCAAGGGTCTTAGGTCTTGGAATTCGTCATTTGAAGATTCTCTAAGAAGAGAAGAATTCTTGTGGATTTTCCTCTCAAAGGGAGAGGTTTTGGCCCTGGCTAGCAGCCTACATTTTGTGTCCTCTTGTCTCATGTATCTTCATAGTTTTGTAGTTGTTTGATGATAAGAACACAATGATAATCAAGTGAAAGAAGTAGCTAATTACAAGTACATCAAGTTAAGTAAAAGAACATCACAAGCAGTTATCAAAGTAAGAGGAATCACTCTAATCTAGTTGCCATTGATTTCTCAACAACACAACCCCTCTTAAATTGTCCATATTCATTGAATACAAAGCATTGAACCTTGGACATATCAGGCTTCTTCTTGGACTTTCCAAACTTTCTCTTCTTCAACCTCTTGATTCTAGCAATGGACGCTTGAGATTGTTCATCTGATTCAATGTCATCCTTTGCCTTGATCCTAGTCTCTTCCAAAATACATTGAGCCCACAACTCATCAAAAGGAGTTGAGTCTTTCTTAGAGTAGATGATCATTGCAAAACTACTCCATTCTGGTGGCGAAGCATTTAGTACACATATGGTCATTTTGGAGTCAGAAATTGTCTCCCTAAGCCCCTGCAATTGATCTCTTATTTGAGAAATCTTCATTAGAAAGGAGGCCATGTCCTCATCCTTAGATTTATTCATCTTATATAGTGTATTCCTCAAAGACATATTTTGCCCCAATGTACTTATAGAGTACAAATTCACTAGCTTGTCATACTTAGCCTTAGAAGTCTTCAAATTAGCAACAAATGGAACAAGTTGATCCTTAATGGACTCAACAATGATCCTTTGTGCCCTTACTTCCCCCTTCTTGTATTTTGCTAGTTCTTGAGTCTTGTCTTTTGCTAGGTTCAATAATTTTACCGAGAACATATTCCATTACATCATGTTTTGTAAGTAGCATTACTTCATGTTTTGTAATTGCCACAATAATCCTTTTCTTCCATGCTAGGAAATTTGCCAACGAGCTTATTGTTTTCCTTGCAGAAAGAACCCATATGACCTGTAGATTCAGACAGAGAGCAACAATATGATACCTGTTAACCAAGATTCTTTCCTCTTCTGATGATGTCTTCAACTATCTTGAGACTTTCAAGATCTTCAAAGAGACTTCAACAACAACTTCCAAGAGTGATGAATAATGCCAAGATCCTCTAATGCCTCCTCAAGGATGTATTTCAATGACCCTTCAAATAGATCTTTTCCCAAGAGAGAACAACAACCTTCTTGTAGTCTTCCTCTTCAGTATTTCCTTTGATGAGAGCTTGATGTAGTCCATTTCAACAAAGGCTTTGTTACCGACCACTAATGGGTGACAACAATAGGAGAAAATTTTCTCCTAGATGGTCCTCAGGCGACAACCAACAACCCCTCGCAACCACCAGATAGCTCGATGTGCCACCATCTCCGCCACCTAAGCCAACCATTGTGACTCCTCTCCCATCTGTTATGATCGTATGTTTGAAGGTGGGCCTTCCAACCCTGAAGATATGGTTTTTCATTATGTAGTTGGGTACTTTTGCTTACTTGTCATGGACACCCTGAACATGGATTAGTGGGGGGATTCGGTGGAAAGAATGGGCTTGGTTTGTACTCTTTTCCCCTTGTCCAATTTGGTGGTTAACCTTGTATTCTAGTCCCATGGGATCTCCTTTATTGGCTACTAGCTTTAGGCGTGCCACTACACGGGAAATCTCGATTTTGGTTGCGTGGTCCTGCATCCCGACACCACATACATCACTCCCCTCCGCTCATTATAACCCGTTTTCACATATTTCCCATCCGGGTCCACATTTTTCCATTGGGTCTGATGAGCCCTAGTATTGCACCAAGAATGTTCCAACTCCGAAGAGCTTCTCAACTCAAATTATCAACCCGAGATTCGTACAAACTTAGAGGTGACAGTGCTATATGCACAGTAGGTTAGGTTCTACTCATGTCACCCTCAGTCATGAAATCAGATCAACGTGTTCAGAGACCATTTCTCGAACTAACTATAGTGAAAACTTCTTGTGAAAGCATAATTGAACCTAATTCTAACTAAAAAATTGAAAATTCCATTCATTCAAATGTAAATGCTAATTGACATCGCATGGAAGAGAAAGGGCTAGTCTACTTGCAGAAGTAAATCATGCTACTCTCCTTCGAATATTTAATCAAATCAATAACCTATTTATATGCATCATTGATCTACTTTACATTTGCTTGAAAACAAGGAATCTAACTTTTAACATGCCTATGAATAAAGATACCAATTCTAACTTTGTTTTGCTATATGATGGTTGCAGTGAGGAAAGGAGGAGGTTGGAGTGGTCTTAGAGTCTTCATTAATCATCAAATCACAAGTTGGGGGCCATTATTCATCTTAACTAGGCTAGGATCAAAGTGGGGAGCAAAACTAGTTGAAAAGAACACTGCTACAGGGCTGCTATAGGAGGTGTTACAGGAGGCCCTGTATTGCTACAAGAGGGGGTCCGAGAGTGTTTTAAGGATGGGAATGGTATTTTAGGGATGGAGGAAGGTGGTGAATGAAGGTTGTGGGAGCCCCTTGGCCAAGCCTAGTACCCCTCAGAGGCCTATCCTGCACCCATGTTGATGCCCACAGTGTCCTTTATTTTCCTTGACAGAGTGAGTTTGAAGACAGATGTTGGAAGCAGCGTGAGGGGCTTTGGAGGAGGATGAGAAGTCCAGGTGAATGTGGGAAGGTATGCCCGCCTTCTCTGACAAGCTTGTAAACACTATGTTCCTAACATCCTAAAAGTTTCCTCAAAATGTAGAATGGATTACTCTTGGGTTGCTATGTACGTAGGTGCTAAATCAGAATCAGAGGAGATGAGATTGTGATTGTTGATGACAGTTGCAAGGCTTACCAATTCTGCTCCAATGTATAAGGGCCTCTTTTTCTTCCTTTGCCATCACCTTCTTTACTTCTTCATCCCTTGTCTCCTCATGTGTCAACCAAGATGCTAATGCCATGAGTTGCATGTCTCCCAATCTTGAATTGGGGTCCCAAAAATTCAAATATGTTAGAATCAGATTGTGCATATAAAACTCAGCTAGTATTGCTCTATCCTCCATACTTACCTTTTTGCGAAACTCAATAAATTGCATGTAGTCTTGGAAGGGAAAAGACCCATACTGTGATAGTGTCTTTATCTGGAATTGCATCCACTGCTCTTTGAAAAAAATAGCATGCGATTTGGATGGTTGTCTACACTATATGGCTTCCATAGATAGACTTGTCATAGTAGCAAGTTGTGTTTCCTTTTCTTGCAGCGACTCTTTTAGCCTTGTTTTTTTGCCTGTAGTTGCTCCCTGATGGTTGACTCCCTTAGTTTTAGGGCACTTAATTCCTTGCCCATTTCATTGACTTTTTCTTCCATGAGGCCCACATCTTCTACATTTTTGGATTTAGCAATTTACATCCATCTATGTGATCTTCGTTTTTCCTTCTCTAACTCAAAGAAGAGTGGGATAGTGAACTTCTTGGGTATAATCCTACCTCCCTCAACAAATTTGTAGTAGGATTCTAGATTGGGTTGGGGATCAGGCTCCTGTAGCTATTAGAGGCCTTTTTCATCCTTTCTTGAGGTGGTTGCTCCTTCTTGTTGCATTTCGGGATGCTATTGTAGCATCTCCTGTTTCTCCTGTAGCAGCCTTTGTTTCTTCTGTAGTTGCTTTGTTTCTTCTTGTCCAATGGCAGTTTGTGTCTTGAGTCTTTTAAAGGTGACTGCCCTAGTGGTGGGCCTCCCCATAGGTATCACAGGAGGCTTGGTCTTGGCCTTAGGAGAGGTAACCTCCTCAATCTTTCCTTCACTAGGTCCCACTTCTTCCTTTTTTCTTGATGACTCATAAATAGTGATAGGGATTTTTGAAGGAAGTTGTGGTTTCCCTTGCCTAATCTTGGTGCTATTCCTTGTTTTGAAGTATAAGGGACCTTTCCTTTGTTGCCTTCTTTTAGGCTTAATAGGTGTGCTCAATGTGGCAGCCACTTCTTGCTCTGTGTTCCCTGGGGAGAGACGTGTTTGTTGTCCTTGCTTTTTGTCTCTTGGGGCTTAGAAGTCTCCTCAGGATTCTTTTTTTCTTCTACTTGTTTCTCTCCTTCTTCCTTACTTTCTGCTTTTTCTTCCTCTGTTTTTGCTACCTCTTCTTCCTCTGTCTTTCCTCCCCTACCTCCAGGGATAGAGACTGGTATTTCTCCATGTGTGATGGCTTGGGTTTCAACGAAGATTTGCATGTCCATGTCTACAAAATCAGTCCATAGCACAATTTTCCTTAAGCGACTTAAAACATCCATCACAACTAACTTAATGAGCCCATGGTGGGCAATGTGTTAATGTTTCCCTTCCCTCACCTTTTGCCTCATTTCAATGATAGATTTTAGGAGGAAATGGGGAACACTTAGTCTCTGTGGGATTGGTAAATCTGCTTTGAATCTTAGCTCATGGAGTAGCCTAAAATGATCGGCATATACAACGCTCAGCCTCCCCTCACAGGATATGTATTTGAGAATGTGGTAGGACACTTAATCCTAGGGGTAAGGTAGGCTTTCTCTTCTTACTCCATTCTTATCCTCCACAAGTTTTTCTCTCTGAATGAAAAAGTTCTTCCTATATGTAACACTTACTACTTTGTCCTCCTTGCTCCATCGAATTCCTAAGGGTAAGGTGGTCACCCTGCTTATGGTTTAAGGACTTAAAGAAATGGCCAATCCTCTAACAACAGTAGTGGCACTATCTTCTCCTTGAGAATGTAGTGCCATGGCAAATTCTTGAGTTATGCCAACATCATACCCTTTCAGTTGTTCAAAGAAACCCATCCATTGATGTGTTAGAAAAATGTCTACTACAAGAGGGTGTTCATGAATTCACTTTCTATCTGTGGGCTCTCTTCTATTGAATCCTCCCCACATTTCTTCTACTGCTGCCTCTCGGTGTTACTTAGGTATAAATTTCAATGTTTCCTCAAGGCAATCATGGTTGTAGAAATAGTATTAAAGCTTCCTTTTTATCGGTGAGGGAGAATGATGCATAAATTTATATCAAAACAAACTCTTTTTTTGTCCCTATCTTTCCTTTACACACAACAATTTCCAAAGGGAACTATTGCTCAATTGTCTATTACAGGGCATTAAATTCAGGTAGAATTTCCCATGCAATTGTATGGAAATTAGAGAGGGAGAAAGCCACTTACTTCTTTTCAAAATAGCTTTGTCATGTGCATGAGGGTTTGAGGACAACTTTGGGTCATTTTGGCTCCCTCTCTCCCTTCAATTCTCTCTTGTAGATTCTTCTCGTGCCTCTTGTAGCAGTTCAGATCCTCTTGTAGCTTCTCCCATAGCACCTGCAAACACGGTTTGAAGCAGCTTGGTGGCACACTAGGCAGTCGGATAGCACTAGCTCATCCTTCTCTAACTGTTTTTTTTAGAAATGAGCAATAATGCAAATGGAGTCAAGCCTTGTACTTATATTCCATTTTGTGGTGAAGGCTCGGAGCGCTTTGGTGACATGGCTCTTACACGAACTTCCTTTTTTTAACCATTGTCCCCACTCCTTGTAAACATTAACCTGCTCCTCGTGATCATCACCTCACTCCTCCTAATCACCACCTCACTTGGGTTGACTTTTCCACCTTGCATGTGTGACTGAATGAACTTTAGTTTACTAGTCAAGGGTGGCCAGGTATTCTGGCCACCTCCAGCCCATAAAAATTCCTTTCTCGACCATTAACACATTTTAGCATTATATGCATAAGGAAGAGGTGAGGTTTGTCATACCTGAGCCTACCTGTGGATCGAATTGCTAGAGATGCTTACATGTTGGAGCTGGATCTTCTAACTGTTGAGTTTTCTTGAGTGATGGGGTAGCATCGGATATACTCTAGCTCCCAAACTTTTTGGAGGGGCTAGAGTACATAAGATCTCCAAGACCCAGCAAGGGATTTGGGAAATTTCATTCAGTTTGGGAGATAATTAATTAATTAATAATTTTAATTATGGACCCTAATTCTAACTTAGGAAAATTAAATTATTAAATGTAATTAATTAAAACATGTGATGAAATTGTCCTAAGTCACAAGGATCAAGCTTTCTTTTAATCTTAGCCATCGATTCAAGATTTGTTCATGGTCATTGGTTTCCCAACGAGAAAAGTATAAAGGAAAGGCTTGGGGTCATTTGGAGGAGACGCACAGAAGCAGAGCATTGAAGCTAAGCTAGAATTCTAGAGCGTGGTTTGCTAAGAATTTCCAGAAGTGTTTCAGCTGCAGAGAGGGGAGTTTAGGCAAAGGGAATGGTCTAATCCCAGTGCCTAGAATCAGCAAGAGGCAGAGAGCAGCTTCCAGAGGCAGCGTAGAGAAGTAGGGGCAGCAGCAGCAACAGAGAGGGCAGCAGCTGCGCAGCACAGGGGCAACTTCAGCTACGCAGGTGCTACACAGTCCCTTCTGGGGCAGCCTTGTTCAACCGTGGACCCAGCTGGGTTACACAGAGACCCTCAGAGGCAGCGTAGGGTCTGCGTCACCCATTATGGGGTTATGCAGCCCTCTCCAGGCTAGCGCAGAGGCTAACGCAGGGGCTTCAGGGGCAGCGCTGGAGTTTCTAGGGCCAAGATCTGGTTGAGTCTTGTAAATCTAGTTTGAGTGTGTGGATCAGTCAACGTTTTGGCTTCAAAACAGCAGTTAGCTACAGATCTATATTTTTCTCTGTCAGGTTTACTTGTGTGGTACCCTGATTTTCTGTATTCAGAAAACTCTTAATAATACAAACCCTCCAGCATCCAGAAAACCGATTTTCCTGCATTGGGTTTTTCCCAGCAACCAGAAGACCAGTTTTCCTGCATTGGGTTTTTCCGGGGACTATTTTTTAGAAAATCTTGTGTCACTTCGTCTATGTGTGCATGTACTTTTTCTGTTTAGATCTGAATCGGTGAAAGTTTGTTATGTGTTTAATTCAATGTTAATCTGAAGATTTCAGCATTAATAACTTGTTTAAGTAGAAGTATAACCAGATCTAACAGTAGATTTCAGCATTAGTAACATTCAGAAATTTTCACATGGTATCAAAGCGATTGCAGATCTAGCAGAGTCACCAACAGAAGACTTAAGAATATTGCTGTAGAAAGTAGCTGAGAGAGCATTAGAGAGAGCAGCAGAAGCAGCAAAAAGCTAGATCTGAAGGGACAGTGTTGTTTCAAAGGGAGTGGAGTCACGCAGAGGCTAGGGTGACGCATTCTTACGCTGTCTCCACACATGCCCACGTACTTACTGCGCAGAGGCAGCACTGGGGTTGTCTGCTCACGTAGAGGCCAGCTAGGGTGACGCAGATCTGAAGTTGTCTAATTCAGAAGTGCCAAAAGCAGAGCTGCAAAACTTTAGAAGGTGCTGGTGGGGTTAAATTTCTGAAGTTTTTCAAAATTTTACCTAAGCACTAGTGACAAAGAGTGGGAGGAGATTAGCTTCTCAGAGGGTTTCTAGCCAAAGAAACCTGCAGATCGATCAGTGGAGCGAAGAGGGTTGTTTCGTTGATTGATTTGGTTGATTTCCAAGAGAGGAAATCAATTGTCAGAGGGAGCAGAGGGTGCCTATTTCACCAAGGACCCTAGATCAAGATCTCTAGCGTAGAGAGGAGGAGCTCTGACATATTTTCTGAGTAGATGGCACCTCACGGACTACATGATCGGGATGGGTTGGATGGTCTATCCAACTTTGCAGTCTGGAAGGCCAGAATCCTGGTAGCCTTGGAGGCATATCGTCTAAGAGACCATGCAGAACAAGTCCTGGCCACGTCGACTGATGCAGATCTCCTGAAGAAACATGAGGAAGCAGCAGCACATGCCAAGCGGCTCATAATGGATGGAGTTAAGAACCATATTGTTCCACATATAGCTGAGAAGAAAACAGCTAATGAGATGTGGAAGGCCATAACAGCCCTATATGAGGGGAAGTATGTCCAGAGAAAGATTTTTCTGGAGATTCAGTTGCGATCATTCATGATGACCAAGGGGGAAGAGATGGATCACTTTCTCTTCAGATTACAGTCGATCAGAGATCAGTTGGCTGCCACGGGAGCAAAGGTGGGGGATGATCTGATGGTACGAACTGCACTCAATGCGGTCTCAGAAGAGTGGGAAACCTTTGTCCAAAGTGTCTTGGGCAGAGCGGACCTTCCCGACTGGGACAACTTGTGGGCAATCTTACATCAAGAAGAACTCCGCAGAATCACCAAGAAGCAGTACAGCACGGGATCCAGTAAGGTGAAGAAGGAAGATGAAGATGATGCAGCCTTGGCATCAAAGAGGCAGCAAGGGAAGAAGAAGCGTGATCTTTCCAAGATCAAATGTTTCCATTGTGGTGAACTAGGACATTTCACCAACAATTGTCCTCAGAAAAAGGACAAGGAAACTTCTACTTCCAAGGCTGTTGTGGCGGACGATGGGTCAGAAGACGATGCAGCCATGAGTGCTCATGAGCGCTCATGAACCACGAAAGTGGGGCAACATGGATCTGTAGAGCAGCTACAGAATGAGGATGGGATCCTTGAGAAGCTCATCTCTTGGATGACATCCGAGCTACGGGAGACTTAAGACAGTAGCGGGACAAGTGGAGTAGTTGGTGCAAAGAATCACGGATGAAGCAGAGGCGAGTCTGAAGGCTAGAAGGAGCAGCGCAGTGCAAATGTAGCAACAGCGTAGTAGCAACAACATAGAGGTTGATGTGACTTCAACAGTGCAGAGTAGAGTTGCAACAGCGTGGAGGCTTCAGGAGGACAGCGCAGCAGCAGCGTGAGAGATTTCAGCACAAGGGGCTGTTGTGACTTAAGCAGTGCAGAGGGAGTCTGCTTATGCAATGCAGAGTTGTAGCTATGCATCATCCTCCAGATGACAGCACAAATCAACAACTGATGGAGCTTCAGTGATGAGGATGCAACCCAACTGACTTGTCTGTCAAAGATTGGGCAGGAGATTCAGTTGTTTCTCTCAGCAACTGAAGATGCAGTGCAGCAGATGGCAGCACGGATGCAGCTAATTGAGAGGGAGTTGCAGTATAGATGTAGCAATGGCGGTGGAAGCGTCATGGGCAGAATACAGAATGGCAGCAACAGCACAGTGATGAAGGGTAGCAGGTCTAGCATCAGTGCAGAGCTTCGGGGTGAAGCAGAGTTTGTACTAGAGCACATTCCTCGCTAAAAGGGAGTGTTGAGTTTTCTTGAGTGATGGGGTAGCATCGGATGTGCTCTAGCTCCCAAACTTTGTGGAGGGACTAGAGTACATAAAATCTCCAAGACCCAAAAAAGGATTTGGGAAATTTCATCCGGTTTGGGAGATAATTAATTAATCAATAATTTTAATTATGGACCCTAAGTCTAACTTAGGAAAATAAAATTATTAAAGGTAATTAATTAAAACATGTAATGAAATTGTCTTAAGTAACACGGATCAAGCTTTCTTTTAATCTTAGCCATCGATTCAAGATCTGATCATGGTCATTGGTTTCCCAACGAGAAAAGTATGAAGGAAAGGCTTGGGGTCATTTGGAGGAGACACACAGAGGCAAAGCACTGAAGCTAAGCTGGAATTTTAGGGCATGGTTTGCTAAGAATTTCCAGAAGTGTTTCAGCTATAGAGAGGGGAGTTTAGGCAAAGGGGATGGTCTGATCCCAGTGCCTAGTATCAGCAAGAGGCAGAGAACAGCTTCTAGAGGCAGCGCAGAGAAGCAGAGGCAGCAGCAGTAGAGAGGTCAGCAGTTGCGCAGTGTTGGGGCAGCTTCAACTACGCAGTCCCATCTGGGGCAACGCTGGTCAGTCGGGGACCCAACTAGGTTACGCAGAGACCATAGATAGGCTCATGGCCACCATTTCTGGGGGGGGCCACGCAACCCCCCCCGGCTCACCCAAAGCTAGCGCAGAGGCACGTAAAGGCTACAAAGGCTGATGCAGGGGCTTTAGGGGTTTTCAACTGGCATGCCTGCCCTAGGTGCCTCAAAGGAGGTTTTTATTTCGGGATCTTTTCATATTTTTTTCTTTTCTCTTTTCTCTTTTTGTTTTTTAATCCTAGGCTGCCTCAGAGAGGTTTTCAACCCTGGAGTTGGCCTCACATGCCTCATGGACATTTTCATCTAGGCCCTCTTATTTATTTATTTTTTAAAAGTTTGGTGGACAAAGGGCTATGAGCCTCCCAATCACATTTAATTCTCTGCTGACTGAACTGACAAACTCTTCCTTGAACAGAGGTCTCTAGTACAACTTCAACCTATAACCATTGACAAGTAAGGGAATCACTTCATCATCAATTGTTTTGATCTGAACAGACCCATAGAACTTTGAAGGTTGTCCTCTTAGCAGCAAAGTGGCCCCCACAAGGTCCATCATGGCATGCTGAGAGGATGTCAAAGACCTCTTCTTCCCTCACACATCTTCTCAGGATCCAATATGGCCCCAATCTGAAAAGATTTCTCCCCCAATCCAAGTGAATGGGGCACTTTTTCTGACAATCTTGCTTTTCTCCTTGGAGGATAGGTTAGCAGGGAACCTCATAGCAACCAAGTAGCTGGCTATATCAGCAAACCAAGGAGAAAGCACCAAGATGGCAAAGAGATTTTCATTTGGAAGTTGATCATCTATCATTTCTTCCTTTCATGCAGGCAAGGTTAGCCTTGACAAGAAATCTACAACCACATTGTCTTTTCCTGGTTTATCAACAATAGTCAAATCAAATCGTTGCAGTAATAACCATCTAATTATCCTAACATTGACATCACGTTTATTCATTAAATACTTAATGGTTGCATGATCAGTGTGAACCAAAGTTTGATAACCAGTGATATAATGCCTAAACTTGTTCAAAGAATGCACCACAGCCAAGGGTTCCTTTTCAGTGACAATAAAATTTAACTCATCTTTAGAAAGGTTCTTACTGATGAAATAGATAGCATAAGGCAATTTCTCTTCTACTTGTCCTAAGGCAGCCCCTACAGCTTTGTCTGAGACATCTGTGTGTATATGGAAAAGTAATGCCCAGTTGGGACCCCTAAGGATGGGTGGAGTGGTCATCTTTTCTTTTAGTATTTTGAAGGCTTCTTAACCATTGTTTGTCCAACAAAAATCTAAATCTTTAGCCAACAGTCCAAACAATAGTGAAGCCAATTTACTAAAATCTTTAATGAACCTTCTATAATACCCAGCTAATCCAAGGAAACTCCTGACATCTCTTTGTTTTTGAGGCATAGGGACCCTTTTGATGATGACAATCTTGTTTGGTTCAACTTGTATCCCTTCCTTGGCTATAGTATGGCCAAGGACAATCCCTGCATTCATAAAAAATTCACATTTCTCAGGGCTCAATAAGAGGTTCATTTCAATATATTTCTTCGGGACTTTGCACAAATTAGAAAGAGCTTCCTGGAAGTCACATCCATAAGGAGTGAAATCATCCATGTATATCTCAACAGAGCCATGAACAAGTTCAGCGAAGATACTTAGAACTTCCCTCTGAAAAGTAGCACACAGATCAAATGGAAAGACTCTATAGGCAAAGGTACCCCAAGGACATGTAAATGTGGCATAATATTGGTCTTGAGGGCATCTGAATTTGGTTGTATCCACTAAATCCATCCATGAAGGCCATCTAGGACTTGGTCAATGAAGGGCAAAGAAAAATGGTCCTTTTTTGTAGCCTTGTTGAGTTCCCAGTAATAAACATAGATTTTCCCCTTCCCATTCTTCTTGGGAACTAAAACAAGAGGTGACACCCGCTCACTATCTGAAATGGGGTATATGAACCTTGCATCTAGTAGTGTTTGTAACTCCTCTTTCACTGTGTCCTTAAGAGTTGTGTTCATCCTTCTCTGGGGTTGGAGCACAAATTCGCATCCCTCTTTGATGTAAATATGATGAGAACAGACTAAGAAATGCACACCTTTCATCTCCCTATAATCCTACGCAAAGGCATCCAGGTGTTGCATCAATACATTGCACAATTGTTCTGTTAATCCAAGTTGTCATTGATGGCAACAGGTTGATGAAGACTGAAAGACTTAATGATAACGTGGAATATATCATTTGAAGTTCTCCTAATGATGCTGCACTACTATTGAATACATGATGCTATACCTTCATGACCTTGCTGGGTACTATCATGATGACATAGATGTCCTACATGATGATGCTATGACCCTATGATTGATAAGCCAAACAATGGAGAAGACAAATGAAGGAGAAGCCAAGCAACGGAGAAGGCATTCTGTCCTATGCACTTTTTGCACACAAAAATTAAGGACAGTTACAAAGAAAAAATGAATTTTGGCATCTTGGAGGCAACCAATCACAATGAGCCCTAGACCATCTTGAAGAGGATTTTTTCCTCTTTCTAACAAGCCCTCACTTGCCCTAGAACTCCCAGTGGTTGATGAGATACTGAATTTTTAAGTTAAAAAAATATTAATTAATTGTGAGCCGACCTACACTCACACTCTCATGTCGGCCCTTTTTCTCCAACAGTCACATCCTTTCAAAGATGACAAACCACTATAAATATAAAGGTAAAATCATTTGTTTCAGTCAAGAATTTCGGTGATTATCTCAGCAAATATAAGGACTGCGACTTGGTAAAGTGTGAAGCACAGAGAAAGGGAACAGGTTCACATCTCGTGAACCTTTAAGGGAAGAACAGCCCAGTTTTCAAGCACAGCAAATGCTACAATACTGCAGCTCAATATAAAGGCTCAGTATTGTGAAACTTCAGAACAGACGCATGTACCAAAGCTCAATTCATTGAAGAAGATAATTGGCTACAGGACTTTGGATCAGTGATATAGAGCTTCAGACCTATTCTCTTTGGACTGTCACAGACCTGTGTTAAGGCTCAGATAACCCAAAACTTCAAACCTATGGAAATAAGTCAACAAACAGTTCAAACTTATTGTGTGATATCTATAACACCCTTGGAGGCTCGGACCAGGCTTGAGGCTTGGTACTTGGACCAGAACTTCTTGTTGGGAAGAACTCGAACTTGTTTTGTGGAAGAACATCTCTTGTGGCTCGGATTTATGAACAGACCTACAGTTAACACCTTCCTCGGAACTGTGTTATCCTATTGAAGCTCGGACATTTGGTGTCTAGTCAATAACAGTTCATACCTCTTTCCAATGGGTGCATCTGTAATCATATAAACAATGAGCTCGGTGTTGGACAATGAAGAAATTATGAAGAATTGAAGATCAAACAGTGAAGAATTGTGTCAAGGATGTTCAAGTAAACACTATTCACATTTTTTATTAAAAGAAGACAAAAGGATTGGTGTCCTTGGAGTTGGTGCTCCTAAACACAAGGTTGGTGCCTTGAGAAGATAGGGTTAAAGCACTAGAGGTTGGAGCCTCATCAAAGTCCAAGTTGGTGCTTGGAAACAGGTTGGTGCTTGTTTCATTAAAAGGGTTGGTGCCCTCACTCATCTATTGTATACTATTATTTAAAAAGGGGATTGAAGTTCTTATTAATCCTTAACATTATTATTATACACCTCTCTGTCTTTAATTGTGAAGAATTTAACTGGCAATAAATAACAATTGAAAAGAAATATTGATTCACCCCCCTCTCAGTATTTCCAATAATTGGTTTCAGAGCCAGCTTCTTCATTATGAGCCTAACAGCTGGAAGAAGGATTCTTAGGCACAATGAAGAACATGGAAGCAACAGGGAAACTGCATATCTTTGATGGAACGAATTTTAGTTTTTGGAAAAAGAGGATGTCCTACTATCTAATGTCTCTTGGCCCTGAAGTATGGCACTCTATTTTGGATGGTTACAAAGGTCCCTTCGGTCTTCCAACTAATCCAGATGAAAGAAAAGCCTACATTGCTAATGCCAAAGCTTTAAATTCCATCACTAGTGGAATTACCGATTCCGAATTTACGAAAGTCAAGAATTGTGACTCAGCCAAAGAAGTATGGGATAAGTTGGTTTCTCTATATGATGGGGACTCCAAAGTTAAGAAGGAAAAGCTTCAAACCTATAGAAGACAATTCGAGAGTCTGAAAATGGATGATGAAGAAGATATTGCATCATACTTCCTCCGAGTAGCTGAAGTGGTTAACTCTCTTAAAGGACTAGGAGAAAATGTTGAAGAAAGCACCATTGTTCAAAAAATCTTGAGATCGCTTCCTGACAGATTTGACTCCAAAGTAAGTGCCATAGAAGAAATGAAGGACCTAGATACTCTCAAGATGGATGAACTTCATGGAATTCTCATTGCCTATGAGATGAGGAAAGGGAGTCCAAATTTCAAAGAAGCAGCCTTCAAAGCCTCAAGATCTACAAAAGAAGGAAAAGGATGGAATTGCAACAGCGATGAATCTGATACTGAAAACGAATTAGCTCAATTTGTACGAAGACTAAAAAGGGGATCTAAGCTAAAAGGTAAGTACTCTCTTATTTGTTTCAATTGTGGAAGAATAGTTCATTACGCTGCAAAATGTCCTCATAAACATGATAGTGATGATGAAAAGGACTCTAAAAAGATGATGTATAAAAAGAAAGGGTTTAATAAGAAGAACTTTTTCTCCAAACAAGATGAGTCTGATGAAGATGAATTCGTAGTCATCAAAAATAAATCAACTAGAAATATGCGTCATCACAAAGGAAGTGATGATGAATCAGATGAGGAAAGTAATTATGTTGGAAGCAAAGAAACATTATTCATGGCATTTACAAATTATGATGACTCAGAACTGGAAGATGAAAGAAACATGGATAGTTTGCTAATCTACAAAAGAAGATAATTTTCCTCAAAATAGAAAAAGAGGAAGCAAAAAGAAGGGAAGACTTCTTGAAAATGAAGCTAAAAGAGAAGGATGATATCTGTGAAAAACGTGAAGCTGAAATAGTATCTCTAAGAAAGGAATTAGAGCAAGTCAAAAGGAGTTGGCAAAGCTCTCAAAAACCTCAACATGATAAGTCTGGAAATGGTTTCAAAGGAGAATCATCAAGTACAAAGAATAATGCTAGAAGTTATGATGACGTACTCTCTTGCCATCTAAAAGAAGAAAAGTCATCTCGTTAGGAACAAAGTCCCATCTCAAAACCAAGAATTGAAGAAAGAGCAACTCCAAGAAAGAATGTTGGTTCAAGCTATGGATACTACAACAGGTATCAAACTATTTTTCTTGGATATTGTTACTATTGTAAAAACTTTGGGCATCAAACTAAGCATTGCAAGGCTCATAAGAATGAAGCACCAAGATTGAACAATCAAACAAACCAACTACGTGATCCTAAAGAGCAAGGACAAATCAAAACTTACAATTCCTTTGATCCTTTGGCTAAGTTTGATCCGTCTTGCTCATTATGTGATAATTATGATCATAATGAACAAAATTGCCCTCTCAAAAAGGAAAAAACTAAAAGCGTAAATCTCAAAACTAATAAATGTGGCCTAGCTCTGTGTGCTCATAGTGAAGAAAATCACTGGTTAGTGGATAGTGGATGCTCAAGACATATGACAGGTGACCAAAAGAAGTTTATCTTATTGAACAAGAAAAATGGAAATGTATCCTTTGGACATGGATCCGCTAAAATCACTGGAAAAAGAACTGCTACCCTTGTCAATGGACAAGGAAAGGCTCAAAATACCTTGTTGGTAGAAGGGCTCAAACACAATCTCTTAAGTGTTAGCCAGATTTGTGACCAAGGACATAATGTTGTCTTTAGTGCAAAAAATTGTGAAATAAGAGACTCATCCTCAAGAGAACTTGTGGCGAAAGGAGTAAGAACACCAGATAATGTTTACATTCTCAGTAGAATTGAAGAAGATAAATGTTACTTAAGTCAAACAAATGAAAGTTGGTTATGGCACAAGCGATTGGGGCATACAAGTTTTGATAACCTAGTCAACATCAGTAAAATTAAAGCAGTAAGGGACATTCCTAAAATGTGCAAGCCAAATCAAGTTGTATGCAGCCCATGCCAACATGGAAAGCAAACCAGAACTAGCCACAAAACTAAGGAGTTCTCAACATCAAAACCTTTGGAAATCATTCATGCAGATTTGTGTGGACCAACTAGAACTCCAGCTCTTCAAGGTGAAAGGTACTTTGCTCTATTTGTTGATGACTATACTAGAATGATGTGGATATATTTCATAAAAAATAAATCTGAAGCATTTGAATGTTTTAAGAATCTTAAGGCTCTCATTGAGAATGAAAAAGATTCTAAGATTAAATGTCTTAGAACGGATAGAGGAGGAGAATTCACCTCAAAAAAATTTGATGAATTTTGTTAAGAGCATGGAATTGAAAGAGAACTCTCTACTACTAGGACACCCCAGCAAAATGGAGTAGTTGAAAGAAGGTACCGAACCATTCAAGAAATGGCAAGGACAATGCTACTAGCAGCTGATTTGCAACCAAAATTTTGGAGAGAAGCAGTTGGAACCGCAGTATATACCTTAAATCAAACTTAACTAAGACCAGATAATGAAAAGACTCCTTATGAATTATGGAAAGGAAGACCTGCTTCAGTGAAATATTTCAAGGTTTTTGGAAGCAAATGCTTCATAAAAATAAATGATGACTCACCAGGTAAATTTGATTCTAGATTTGATGAAGGAATATTTCTTGGGTACTCCACTAGGAGCAAAGCTTACAAATGTTACAACAATCGTCTACGAAGAATAGTGGAAAGCATTCATGTGAAGATTGATGAAGGCCTTCCAGAAAAGAGAATTGAAGATCATGAAGTTGAGCCTTTCTTTGAACAAAATGAAGAAGAAGAACCTAAAAAAGAAGAGGAGAATGGAGAACTTCAAAGTAAATCTCAAAGTGAATCTTCACAAACTCCCTCTAAGATCAAGTTTATTCAAAGACATCATCCGGAAGAACAGGTCATCGGAAATACAAATGAATGAATTCAAACTCGAAGAAGGATGATAAGCACCCCAAGAAAAGATGATGTGGCTCTATTATCTTTAATAGAACCTGAAAATTTTTCTCAAGCAAGCAAAGATCCTTATTGGATAAAGGCCATGGAAGAAGAAATGTCTCAAATAAAAAAAAATGAGACTTGGGAACTGGTACCTCGCCTAAAAGATAAAAATATAATTGGAGCAAAATGGGTATTCAAAAACAAGATGAATGAAGATGGACAAATCATCAGAAATAAAGCCAGACATGTCTACAAAGGATACTCGCAAATCGAAGGAATTGACTTCGAAGAAACCTTTGCACCAGTAGCTCGAATGGAAGCCATAAGAATGTTTTTAGCATTTACTTGCTCAAAAGGATTCAAGATTTATCAAATGGATGTAAAATCAGCATTCCTGAATGGAGATCTCAAGGAGGAAGTTTACATGGAGCAACTAGAAGGATTTGATCTTGCTGAAGGAAAAGACCTTGTATGCAAACTAAAAAAGGCCTTGTATGGATTAAAACAAGCCCCTAGAGCATGGTATGCAAAGTTGGATCACTATCTGCAACAAGAAGGTTTCAAAAAGGGAGTGGTAGGTAGCAATCTCTACATGAAGATGGACAAGGAAAAACTTTTGATCACTCTTGTTTACGTTGATGATCTAATCTTTGCTAGCAATGATGAAGAAATGAGCCATGAATTTGCTCTAAATATGTCCAAAAAATTTGAGATGTCAATGATTGGTGAGTTGTCTTACTTTCTTGGGCTACAAATATCTCAAACCTCTGCAGGCATGTTTATATCTCAAGAAAAATATCTTAAAGACATGCTCAAAAGATATGGGATGGAAGATTGTGCACCTATGAGCACACCGATGACCACAGATTGTAAATTAAGCAAAGATGATGATACCCCTCTCATAGATGCAACTCTTTACAGGTCAATAATTGGAGCTCTCCTATACTTAACTACTACAAGACCAGATATTATGCAAGCAGTAGGAATGGTAGCAAGATTTCAGTCAAGTCCTAAATAATCCCATCTAGCAACTGTGAAGAGAATTCTCAAATATTTGAAAGGAACTATTGATTTCGGCCTTTGGTATCCTAAGAGTTCAACTTTTATTGTGACAGCTTACTCTAATGCTGATTGGGCTAGAAGCATGGATGATCGAAAAAGTACCAGTGGAAATGCATTCTTTATGGGAGATTGTCTTGTATCTTGGCTCAGCAAAAAGCAATCATCTATATCCCTTTCTACAGCTGAAGCCGAATATATAGCTGCTACTGATTGTTGTACACAAATTCTATGGATGAAGGAAGCCTTGAAGGATGTCAATATAGAAACTAAGCAACCAATTACTATTTTTTGTGACAATACTAGCGCCATCAGTCTTTCAAAGAATCCGGTGATGCACTCAAGAACCAAACATATTCCAATCAAATACCACTTTCTCCGCGAACAAGTTGCTGAACACAATATCAGGTTGGAATATGTCAATACAAAAGAGCAAATTGCGGATATCTTTACAAAACCCCTTCCACGAGAAGCATTTGAGTATCTTCGCCAAAAGATGGGGGTCATTGCTCTTGCATCACATTAAATCAAGCAGCATGTCAGGGGTACAGTATGTTAGGGGGAGCAGCATGACAGGGGGAGCACTTTGGCACCCCATTGCCATTGATGTCAAAGGGGGAGAGAAGAAAAATATTGCCATCCAATGACAAAGGGGGAGATTGTTAATCCAAGTTGTCATTGATGGCAACAGGTTGATGAAGGTTGAAAGACTTAATGATAACATGGAAGATATCATTTGAAGTTCTCCTAATGATGTTGCACTACTATTGAATACATGATGCTATACCTTCATGACCTTGCTGGGTACTATCATGATGACATAGATGTCCTACATGATGATGCTATGACCCTATGATTGATAAGCCAAACAATGGAGAAGACAAATGAAGGAGAAGCCAAGCAATGGAGAAGGCATTCTGTCCTATGCACTTTTTGCACACAAAAATTAAGGACAGTTACAAAGAAAAAATGAATTTTGGCATCATGGAGGCAGCCAATCACAATGAGCCCTAGACCATCTTGAAGAGGATTTTTTCCTCTTTCTAGCAAGCCCTCACTTGCCCTAAAACTCCCAGTGGTTGATGAGACACTGAATTTCTAAGTTAAAAAAATATTAATTAATTGTGAGCCGACCTACACTCACACTCTCATGTCGGCCCTTTTTCTCCAACAGTCACGTCCTTTCAAAGATGACAAACCACTATAAATATAAAGGTAAAATCATTTGTTTTAGTCAAGAATTTCGAATTTGTTCTCCTAGGGATCAGAATCAATAGAAATAGGGAACGAAGTAACTAGAAAGATTTGTGATTATTTGAAACTTTTCAAATTTCGAAAATAATAAAGATCATTGTAAAAACTGAGAAAAATACTTTTTCCTTATTTTTAGTTGTTCTTACCAGGCACACACACACTGTGTTAGGTCACCGGAGGAGTGTGCGACTGCAACGATGTCCGAAAGGAAGGTTGCATGTTCCTTTCATGTGTGATCCTATCAACTTAGGTCTGGATGTTTGACCGAAGGCGGGTCCTCACCATATGAATAGTGAGTTCGATTATCTCAGCAAATATAAGGACTGCGGCTTGGTAAAGTGTGGAGCATAGAGAAAGGGAACAGGTTCACATCTCGTGAACCTTTAAGGGAAGAACAACCCAGTTTTCAAGCACAGCAAATGCTACAGGACTGTGGATCAATATAAAGGCTCAGTATTGTGAAACTTCAGAACAGACGCATGTACCGAAGCTCGATTCATTGAAGAAGATAATTGGCTACAGGACCTTGGATTAGTGATATAGAGCTTCAGACCTATTCTCTTTGGACTGTCACAGACCTGTGTTAAGGCTCAGATAACCCAAAACTTCAGACCTATGGAAATAAGTCAACAAACAGTTCAGACTTATTGTGTGATATCTGTAACACCCTTGGAGGCTCGGACCAGGCTTGTAGCTTGGTACTTGGACCAGAACTTGTTGTTGGGAAGAACTCGGACTTGTTTTGTGGAAGATCATCTCTTGTGGCTCGGATTTATGAACAAACCTACAGCTAACACCTTCCTCAGATCTGTGTTATCCTATTGAAGCTCGGACTTTTGGTGTCTAGTCAAGAACAATTCATACCTCTTTCCAATGGGTACACCTATAATCATATAAACAATGAGCTCGGTGAAGAATTGTGTCAAGGATGTTCAAGTAAACACTATTCTCATTCTCTATTAAAAGAAGACAAAAGGATTGGTGTCCTTGGAGTTGGTGCTCCTAAACACAAGGTTGGTGCCTTGAGAAGATAGGGTTAAAGCGCTAGAGGTTGGAGCCTCGTCAAAGTCTAAGTTGGTGCTTCGCAACAGGTTGGTGCCTGTTTCATTAAAAGGGTTGGTGCCTTCACTCATCTATTGTATACTATTATTTAAAAAGGGGATTGAAGTTCTTATTAATCCTTAATATTATTATTATACACCTCCCTGTCTTTAATTGTGAAGAATCTAACTGGCAATAAATAACAATTGAAAAGAAATATTGATTCACCCCCCTCTCAGTATTTCCAACATGTTCTTCCTATTTGTCCGAGAGAGAGGGGTCGATCTTTAGAATTCTGGATGGGCCAAACTCTAAAATCTTGGCATGTTCTAGGGTAGAGTCAACAGAGCACGAGTCAATCTAAGGACTACTCTCAGATTCTTTCATCATTTCATCTACGGGTATGGTAGTGGAAGGTTGATTTTGTAAGTTATGGTCAATAAGGTCATCTTCATCAAGTTTCCCTCCCCCTATGACTGTCGAATGTGCAAAATGGGTAGGGGTTTGTGTGATAATATTCTTCCTCTTCCTCATCCTCTAACCATAAGGGTAAATCATGTTCAATAGAAGGTTGAGCAGGAGGATACAACACAAGTTGTTTTGATAAATGTCCATTCTTGATAGTCATGTTCCCAACCCTGCAACTAATGTAGGCATCAGTAGTGTCCAACCAAGGTCTTCCTAGAATAAGAGGATATCCATTAAACTTGGTTTTGGGTTGGAGGACCGGGAAATCAATGGGGTACTCCCAGGAGTCAATGGAGACCATCACATCCTCAATAACTCCCTCAAGAGCAACTGTGGATCTGTCCACAAGCTGCAGTACTGTGCTGGTCTTCCTTAAATCCCCTTGGCGGTTGAGCTTCAGCATGGTTTCTCTGGTCATTACATTGATTGCAACCCCAAGATCAATCAAGGTGTTAGGGACCACAATGCAATTAATGTGCACATCCACTACTGGGCTACCAGGGTCCAAGTACTTCGGGGAGATTACTCTTCCCAGCATTAGATCAGATAGTTATCCAACAACATTGATTGTGGGGGTATCTCTTCTCCTTCTCCCATGCCTTTTGAAATATTCTTCCTTAAAAAGATTGTTGTAAATGAGAACATCTTTGATGGCCTGGAGGAGGGGTATCTTGACACAAATTCTTCAATTCTCCCAAAAGTTCAGCCTCTTCTAGGATGTGTTGTTTAGGGTGGACCAACCTTTCAGGATAAGGAGCATTGACTTGAGGGGCACTCTCTTCCTTCTCTTCTTCAAGCTCTTCAGGTGGAGAAGTTGGTTGATAATCTCGGAGAACTCTCCCAGACCGAAGGTTGATCTCTTGGATTTCCACAGCATAAGCAGGATAGGATGTCTCCCCGCTATAGACCTGTGGTGAGTGCTTATTATTCAGGTTCGAATTTAGATGATCAGAGATTTGAGGGTGTTTAGGTGGAGTATGGTGAGGGAGTTGTGATTGAGATTGAGGTGGAGGCAGCAAAGCAGGAGGTTGAGGTGTTTGAGGCCTCCACCCTTGTGAGGGGTTGCCCCATTGGGAAGATTGAGGCGGATATGGCTAGAAAGGAGGGTGAGTAGGTTGAGGATGCCATTGAGGAGGATAAGGCCAAGGAGGTGTAGGTCATGATGGATGAGGGGAAGGATACCAAGACTAGAAAGGTGCATTCTGATTTGGATTGTAATGAGAAAAATGTGCACCTTGCATGCCCTATTGATATGGTCGGGGACCTTGAGGCCTTCTTTGGTTGATGAAACAAAGTTGTTCTGACCCACCTTCTATGCCTTGGTATACAACATTTAGGCTTGGAACAGAGGGACATGTTGAGATTTATGGATTTTTTGGGTAGCTTCGGATGTGCTCTAGCTTCCAAAATTTGTGGAGGGACTAGAGTACATGAGATCTCCAAGACCCAGAAAGGGATTTGAGAAATTCCATACAGATTGGGAGAAAATTAATTAATTAATATTTTTAATTAAGGACCCTAAGTCTAACTTAGGAAAATTAAAATATTAAAGGTAATTAATTTATACATGTGATGGAAATGACTTAAGTCAGACGGATCAAGCTTTCTTTTAATCTTAGCCGTTGAATCAAGATTAGATCACGGTCATTGGTTTCCCAACGAGAAAAGTATAAAGGAAAGGCTTGGGGTCAATTGGAGAACACACACACGAGGCAGCGTACTGAGACTAAGTTGGAATTCTAGGGCGGGTTTGCTAAGAATTTCCAGAAGTGTTTCAACTGCAGCGAGGGGTAGTATTGGCTAAGGGGATGATTTGATCCCAGAGCCAAGAGTCAGTAAGAGGCAGAGAAGCAGCAACCAAGAGCAGCGCAGAGGAAGCAGAGGCTACGCAGCGCAGAGGGTTTCAGCTGCTACGCAGGCCCAGAAAGGGCAGCGCAGAGGCAACAGGGGCCCATCAGGGGTTACGCTAGTCCAGCTAGGGCAGCGTAAGGACTGCGTCACCCAGTCTTGGGTTATGCAGCCCTCTCCTGAGCAGCACAGGGGCATCAGCAGGCCAGCAGGGCTGACATAGAGGGCTTCAGAGCAGTGCTGGGGTTTCTAGAGGCAGAAAGGGGTTGAGTTCTGTAAATCCCATTTGAGGGTGTGAATCAGTTCAATTTTCCGTCTCCAGAACAACAGGTATTGTTGCAGATCTTATATTTCTCTGTCGGGTTAACCAGTAAGGTGCCCAGATTTGTTGTACTTAGATTTTACATAATAATATAAACCCTCCAGCAGCCAGAAGACCATTTTTCCCGCATTGGTTTTTTTCCGGGGACAGTTGTCTAGAAAATATTGTGTCACTTTGTCTGTATGCATGTATTTTGTTTAGGTCTGTATCAGTGAGTACTGTTAATGTGTTTACTTCGATATTAATACTTAAATTTCAGATTAATAACTTGATTAAGTAGGAGAAGTATAACCAGATTTAACAGTAGGGTTTCTGCATAAGTAATATTCAAAAAATTTCACAGGACATTTGTTTGTTGCATGATTCTCTTCACAAACTAGGCAAACTTCTATGGCATTCAGTAGCCATTCATTCATGTGATGTCTTTTAGTACATCTCTGGGCAAAAGATGCTCTTTCTGCCTCCTCTTGCTTTCTTTTGATTTTCATAGTATCCATTTGCAAGGCAAAGGTATGCATCATTTCACTCTTGAAACCCTCCAACATATTCCCTATCTCATGCTTGATGGTTGTTGTGGAGGGAGAAAAACTGACCAAACTTTGGCTAGACCTACCCTTTTTTCTAGCAACCCTAGAGTGATTCTTGAATACAGTTTTGATGTCATCATAAGGTAATTAGCAGATATCTCCTCCAGATAGAATGTTGAGGGTTTCCATCACATCTTCCCTGATCCCTCGGAGAAGAACTAGCTTGAGTGACTCAAGATCAAGGGTACAATTGGCCCTCCTATAATTGAGTTGAAACCTTTCCTCATAGTCCTCTAGGGATTCATCAGGTCCAAGAGTCATCCTACATATTTCCTCCTTTGTTTCTTTGGACCTACAATAGTCTCAGTATTTGTCATTGAAGGCTTGTTGCATTTGGGCCCAAGTAGTGATGTTGCCTCCAAGTAGACCCATAAACCAACGCAAGGCTACATCTTTAAGGATAGATGGAAGCAACTTCAGCTTTTGTTCATCAAAGGCATAGTCATAGGTCCTATAGACAATAGCAAAATCAAACATGAAGGTGTCAAGATCCTCAGAGGCTAGGCCATAGAAGTGTGGAAGGGCAACAGGACTTATATTCTTCATTCTAGCCTCCCCGTTGGTTTTTCTAATAGGGAAAATCTCATTGTGCCTGTTTTCAACCATGGTTTGGGTAGGTGAGGTGGGTTCTTCTTCTTTCCAATAGGTTCTTCAAAAATTTCAGGTTGCTCACATAGAGGGTCTTTTAACTCCCTTGTAGTTAGAGAGGGAAGTTCACAACCACCGAAGAAGAATGAAGATTGGTTGCTTGAGGGGGTGGGGGTTTTGGGTAATAATTTCCCTTGGTTATCCCTACTCCTACGAGGCATGAAAGAACAAGTTTCTTTTTTTGAGTTTTTCATTATTTTCAAAGCAATAAGACTGACGCAAAATAGAAAAAAAACAATGCTTAAGCAGAAACAACACCTACTTAGGCACGTCCTCGGCAACGATGCCAAAAAGTGATGAGCCCTGGTATTGCACCAAGAATGTTGCAACTTCCAAGGGCTTCTCAAATCAAATTATCAACCCGGGGTTCATACAAACTTAGAGGTGATAGTGCTATATGCACAGTAGGTTAGGTTCTACTCATGTCACCCTCAGTCATGAAATCAAGTCAAGATGTTCAAAAACCATTACTCCAACTAACTATAGTGAAAAATTCTTGTGAAAGCATAATTGAACCTGATTCTAACTAAAAAAGTGAAAATGCCATTCATTCAAATGTAAATGCTAATTGACATTGTATGAAAGAGAAAGGGCTAGTCTACTTGTAGAAGTAAATCATGCTACTCTCCTTTGCATATTTAATCAAATCAATAACCTATTTGTATGCATCATTGATCTACTTTACATTTGTTTGAAAACAAGTAATCTAACTTTTAACATGCCTATGAATAAAGATATTAATTCTAACTCGGTTTTGCTATCTGATGGTTGCAGTGAGGAAAGGAGGAGGTTGGGGTGTCTTAGAGTCTTCCATAATCATCAAATCACAAGTTGGTGATCATTATTCATCTAAACTAGGTTAAGATCAAAGTGGGGAGCAAAACTGGTTGAAAAGAACACTACTATAGGGTTGCTACAGGAGTTACTACAAGAGGCCCTGTAATGCTATAGGAGGCCCTATTTTGCTACAGGAGGGGGTACGAGAGCGTTTCAAGGATGGGAATGGTGTTTTAGGGATTGAGGAAGGTGGAAAAAGGTAGAAGGTGGTGAATGAAGATTGTGGGAGCCCCTTGGCCAAGCCTAGTACCCCTCAGAGGTTTATCTTGCACCCAAGTTGATGCCCACGGTGTCATTTATTTGCCTTGACAAGGTGACTTTGAAGACAAAGGTTGGAAGCAATGTGAGGTGCCTTCAAGCAAGATGAGAAGTCCAGGTGAATGTGGGAAGGTATGCCCACCCCTGCAGATCAACACAGTCCCTGCAGCTAGCCAAATACATGCATCAAGTGACCAATAACACAGTGAAATAAAGTATCATGGAAAAGATGAGTTGAATTTGATTAAAATCTATTTTATCCACAACACTACTCTGATCACTAAATGACACTAACTCCCAAATTGCAGAGAATACGCATGCAAAAGGAACATCTATCCATTTCCAAGAAATCATAAACAAGTATTTTTGGATTGAGATTGTAAAACTTTCCAATCACTCTTCCCACAAGAGAGGTGATAGGCAAGCCTAGGCAAGATAGGAAAATCTTGGTGGGCTTTCACCAAGTAATGTTATTTTTCACATTATTTTATTAGGTGGGGCATCATTAGACCTAAATATGCAAATCGGACCTTTGGAGGATGATATAAATTGATGAGAGCCTCATTCTCCTTTCATCATCACTTGGATTTGGATTCTATCTCTTTTTGAAAATTTCGTTATAGCTATTGGAGGACAAATTTGATAATATTTGATGCATTTTGATATTTGGAAATCTTGTCTTGGATATATTTGCTATACTTGTGTCTTTTTCATGATCTATCTTTCTATTCATGTCACATGTATAATGTATGAAATATTCGCTCATGAAGTTTAAGTTGTTGCCCTAATAAGAAATGTGAATTTGTTGAATCTTGATTTTGTGAGGGTTTTCCATATGTTTCATGCTTGGTATAGTGAATGACTATTCCTAAGGGTATATGATTGCCATAATTGCCTTGAAAAGTCATCAATTTCAGCATCAAGAAGTATAAATTTTCCTAGTGACCTAATTGCTACCTCTAGGGCTATGCGAAGTTGCTAGGGAACTCCTTGATTGGGTAAAAGAAACTCTAAACATTTAAATCTCATTGACTCCACTCTCCCAATAGACTAGGTACTAGTCTAATCCTTGATGATCATCTAAACGAAAATATTTTCACCTTCTCTCTCTCTTTCTAAGCCCTAACCCTAGTGTCTCCTAGGACATCACCCGAAATTTATTGTAGCCGTCCATTTGGTGAGTGAGTTGATCCATAGTTGCCTTAGGGTTTCCTCTAGGCCTCCACAAATTTTGAGATCAATCTCATGTATAGATTTGGATTTATTCCAATCCCTAGCTCCAACTCCGTTCTTGGCTCTAGGTCTCATTTGGTTAGTGGCTTCAATGAGGATCAGTGCACTAAATCTCAAGACAAATCCGATCTCTTTGATCCTCTTCCTCTCCCTTACTTGGTCAAGACCTTTTGTTTGAAGTTTCACCCTAAACCTTTGACCTTGTTTGGGTCCACTAGGTTTTCTTTGTGGTCCAGCAACTGTGTCACTCTAACTTCACAAGGATCATTTAAAGAACCCTATTCTTTTAGGATTATTAGGTCTAGGGCATGTTATATCAAGAAATATTCCTCATCCCTAGGTTTAGGTTTCCCTTTAGCCCTTTCTGGAGAGCCATCCATCTTGCTTCTTGAGCAAGTAAGCCCTATCACTAGAGTCTCTCCTTTGAATAGGCTATTGAAATCACTATGTCCCATTCATTAAATACAATTCTTAGTGATTTCCCCTATACCGGGACTCCTCCCATCGGTGAAATTCTATAAAGAGCAGGGGGCTTTAGCTAAGGTGACAGTGGGCTATTGCTCCATTGTTGCCACTTGACTTGGTAGTTTCTCTATAAGAGCCCCTCCTAGGACCCCTACTAGATTGAGCGGTAACAGGCATGATATAGTAACCCTTCTTCTAGATCAATAGGTCTTCTTTATCCTTCCCCTTAACAAGAAAACCCTTTGTGTCCACAAGATGATCCTTCTAGTTATCGTCTTGTTCACCTTAGCTCTGATACCATGTTGCAAAATACAATGTGGCAACTATTAATTCAATTTTTCCTTAACCTTAATAATTGTTTGTGAACTTTATTTATCTTCTTGTGATTCTTTATTGGATCTTTTTCATCAAACAATTACCAAGAATAGAAACAATCAAGACAGTTGACACAGAAATTAGGCTCCAAGCCAGGGAAAAACCCCTCCAAGGAGTAAATCCAGAAAAAAATCTTCTCTTCTTATAGAATCTACTTCAAATGGGACAACAAAGACCCAAACCATAGACCAAGTCCCCCTCCAACTACCAAGTCAGCCCTAGAAGAAGTCCTTCCAGATAGATCAAATCATCACGGCTCAATCCAGCATCAATTTGCAACTTTGACCACAGCTTTGACCCTGCAACTTCAGCCCTATAACTGCTACAAAAACCCTAATTCATCTGCTTCAAGAGATCCTTCTTTGAGCAAGACAAATCTTCCCATGGTCAACGAAGTCAAAACAAAATATTTCCTCTCCCAGCAACTTCATACTGCAACTTGTCGGACCTGCAATTTCGACCATCCCAGAAGCTGCAAAAACCCTAATTCTTCGCACGTGTGAGAGAGATAGAGCCCAAAAACAAGTTTTCTTCCTCATTTTCTCCTTCTATACCTTCGCCCTTCTTTTCTTCTTGCTTCCTAGCTACAGATCAAACTTCTTCTCTTGAGATTGAACTTGTGAGTATGTGAGTGCCAAATGAGGTCGAATTTGCTCCTTCATATAGCCTTTCCAAGGGTGCATATTCCCTCCTATAAGCCAACTTAACACTGCTAGGGCCGAATTTTACTTGGAGGTTTCTAGGACTTTCTAGGCTCTAAATTCTTTTACAAGATATATTTTGCCTAGAAAAGTCTTATAAACATGATGTTGACTCTCTTGACTCGTTGCAATAAATCCGATGACCTAACAAACCCTAGAAGCATGAAGAATATGCTTTTACCTTGAAGACCATAAATAAAGAGCATGAAACCCATGCTTTAAAATAATAACTTTTCCCTTTCTTCTTTTGTTACATTTTCAACACCATGGAGGTTAACCTATCAAAGGTAAACCATTTTTTCTATGCTCTCCAATCTAGGACTGTGATTTGTAGATTCAATGGTTTCGGGCAATGTAGCACCACCCGTATAAAACCTACGAGTTCCTCCGGGTCTTTGCAGGTTCTATAGCGAGACGGATCACTCACATAGAACCCGCGGCTAAGACTCGTACTCATGGAAACTCATATTCAACCCAACTACCAGTATAGGACCCGCGGGTTTGCCATTAAACCCGTATTAGACCCTTATTCAACCCATCGACCCTCAATTTGCAATTTTATTTTCTTTTTCTTTTTGTTTGGAGATGAGGTGGAGGGAAAGGGAAACTGGAGGCAAGAAAATGATTTATAAGCACCTCTCTCCCTTCCATTTGTCATTCACTTTTCATTAGAGTGTTTGACTCATTTCTGTGAGTGTTGAGTGACTCCATTACACAGTGAAGGAGCTCTTGAAGGAGGCTAAAGAAGGCTTCATCAGATCAGACCCAACTTCATCACAAATAGGTAGGCTTCATGAATAAACTTTAGATTGGGTTTCCATGTAAAAAAAAATTGTTTTCAATTTAAATTTTGTTTTTAAACATGAATTATTTTTTTATTTTTTTTTTAATTTACAATTTTAATTTTTTTTGGGCCCTATGGCTGAGAAACTCAGCCACACAGGGCCCGTGTGTGGCTGAGAAACTTAGCCACAGGGCCTGAAGGCTGAGGAGACTCTCTCCTCAACTCGCAGGCCCTGGGCTAAGTTTCTCAACCACACATGGCCCTGTGCCGCTGAGAAACTCAGCCATAGGGCCTGTGGGTTGAGGAGAGAGTCATGGTTGAGTTTCTCAGCCACACAGGGCCATGTGTGGCTGAGAAACTCAGCCACAGGGCCTATGGGCTAAGGAGAGAGTCGTGGGAGTCTCTCCTCAGCCCACAGACCTTGTGGTTGAGTTTCTCAGCCACACACAGCCCTGTGTGGCTGAGAAACTCAGCCATGAATCTCTCCTCAGCCCGCAGGCCCTGTGGTTGATTTTATCAGCCGAACAAGGCCGTATGTGTTTGAGAAAGTCAGCCACAGGGCCTACAGACTGAGAAGAGAGTAAAAACAAAATTGAAATAGAACTGAGAAAACAATTAAAAAAAATTGAAACAAAAAAAAATTACATTTTAATTATTGAATTTAGAATTGCAGATTCCAGAATATCAATTAAATTTTAAATTTTTTTTCTTTCAAATTTCATCGTCGTGCCACCAAAGGGCACTAGAAAGTCTCGTGATCTGGCATGGGAACGTGGTCAACGACTCATTGTCGATAATGACCACCATGTCAAGTGCAATTATTGCAATGTCACAATGCATGTAGGCATAAACAAGCTAAAATGCCACCTAGCTAGAATTCTTGGGAATGGTGTGAGATGTTGTCAAAATTTCCCTGATGAAGTCACTGTTGAAATGGCAGCTACTTTGGAAGCCCTTAATGAAGAAAGTTCTAAGAAGGCAAAAAGGAAGGCTAAGATTGTTGGGATAGGTAGTGTTAGGTCCCCATAATTTGTTAGATTTGGTGAGAACAAATGAACAGGGGTAACATCAAACCAATCTTTGGAGTCCTAGGACCTGTTAGGGTCCCGTGATTTGGCCGATTGGCTAGCCAAATGACGATGTAACATCAAACCAAGCTTTGGAGCCCAAGGACCTAGCCTTCCTGGACTCAGAGAGGGCTCTCTCTATATGTGTAAAAGATGTCGGTGTGTTTACTTGCGATGTTCTGATATTAGGCTAGTTATGAAATGTGTTTTTGGTTTTTTAGATTTTAAGTTTGTGAGGGGTGAAACTGATCAAATACATAAACTGGATAACAAGATGTAGATAAATTGGGCTATGGGGTCAAACAGGTCAAGGAAGCTAATGAGGTGATGATGTAAAGCTGCTGTAGGGCCGATTTGATTCACAATAGAAGGGATCTCTGGGCAAAATGGATTAAATGAACAATAAGTTGGTGAAAGACAAGGGATTTCAAGTGCACACTAGTTAATAGCAGACATAAACATGTAATAGCAAGCCATTAATCATGCTAGGAATAACTATAAGCTAATCAATACATAGAAATCAAACATTCCAGCCATACATAGAGGTATAAGACCCTCTAACTTCGGGAAATGGCTATCAGACTTTGGGAAAACACATGAGACAAACTAACAACTCATAAAATATGCTGGAACGCCTAAACATAGTCTCTAAGTCATTGGGCACTTGGACAAATAAGTTTTCATAGTTTTAGGCAAAGGGCTAGATCGGGACTAGGCCTCCTTGGTTCAACAAGATGATCAACAAATCAGTCAAAGAGAAAGTTTTATGGACAGAACTATGGGCAGCTGATAGGTAGGTAGGGAAAACCATACATCCTACTCAACATACATAGAGCTTATGAATAAAACTTAGCAACAATACCTTAAGTTACTAAAGAGCAGCTAAGAATTCTTTAGCATAACTAAGGGAGAAGAAAACATCAAGCTATGAAGATTCAAGGATTTTGAGGTGCCTCCATGGGCATATCTCAAAATCAATCTTTACTGATCTATAGCAGCAAGAAATATGAATTATGAGTGAAAACTAGAAGACAAAACACATTAAGAAGCACTATACCATTCTACCATGTCAAGGAATCCATCAACAATCCTTCATCATTCTTCAAAAGCATCCAAGAGGCAGTCCAAAAATCATAACTCAAGTGTATTCTTCAAAGCTCATATGACCAATGTATTAATTCTTCTCTCAAGTTCAGCCTCTGATTTACAATGAGAACCATGGAATAAATAGGCTTGAGGGAGGGAAACCTCATGGAGCAACTAGCTATCCCATTGGCCAAGTCAAAATATCTAAACTTGTCCTTGAGGCTTTGCAAAGCCCAAGGCACAAAATATCCCATAAAATATCTAAAAAATTGCTAAAAATGGAAATTATATTGACTTTACATGATTTCCCCATGATAAAAATAGCTTAACGCACATTTGGGAAAAGCAGATTTTTGGAGTTCAAAAATTACAAAAATACTTCATATTTATGCCTGAAAAAGGTCCCCTGACTTGCTGGATGCAAATGGAAGCCTTCTCGATGTCAAAATGAGGCTCATGATGGGTCGTTGGAAAGATCTCTATGTCTGCTTTCGGCGCAAGTGGAATCACCTCAATCTCATCTTTGAAAGTCCCTCAAAACTGTACCTGTGCGCAAAAACCCAGAAAATAGCAGACTGCTGATATGGCGGGCAGAATGTGCAAAATGAGGCTGTTTTTCGCCAATTTGAGGGGGCGAATGATCTTCAAATGCCCTGAAAATCGCTGGAGACCTGATCATGGAATTATGGCATCCATTGGTATCATCCTCCTCCCTTGACAACTCATCAAACTGAAATGGCGAATTTATGAGTTTTGGCAAAAAAACCCAAAAATGCCAAAAAACAAAAAGTTTCCGAAACAGGCCCAAAATTGGCATGCATGACCCTCAAGGGTCCATAGAAACATGCTCCGAAGCTGAAGCCAACATATCAAGGGCTGATATGCTTTTTGCTTCTTTCCGTGCTAGGCGCCTCTCCTTCAACTTCTTCAATTTCTCTTGTGCTACCCTTCAATTTTCGCCTGGCAAATTGATTTAGCTTCTCAAAGTGAAGAGTCCTTTTTCTCTGTAGCTCAAGATCCCTGTTTGCCTTCTCAAGATTTGTTTCCAAATGCTGGTTAGCCCTCTCAAGCCATGCTTCCTTGTTTTCCTCAATTTCCTGCTCAAAGAGGGCAGTGAGAGGAAAGGCTTCGAATTGAGCTTGTTCTTCTGCTCTCTGCTTCTCCAAGGCTCTTCTAAGCCCGATGGTTCTAGGCCTCTTTCTCCTAGGCTGGTCTTCCTCCTCTTCATCATTGAACTCGCCAATGAGCTCTTCAATTCTTACTTGCGCCTTTTCTGCCTCCTTTTTATACTTGATCGCCCTTGCCTCATGAATGGCTGCATGATACTTCATTTGTTTGTTTTCAACCTCCAAGAAATGGTTGAAATTCCTCGCCCTTTGAAGGTCTTCTTGTAACACTTCAATTTGCCCTTCTTTGTGAATGAGGAGGTTTTCAAGGATGTGGGCCTCGTTATCACTGTCATCGCTTGGGATAGGGATGACAGCTGATTTACCTCCATGCTTGGCACTTTCTCCAATTTTACTTTTGCCTTTGAATGCCAATCTAGCGCTTTTTCTCCTTGGCAAGCTAGAAGCTGTCTTTTTGGGAAATTTCCTCTTTTTAGGAATAGTTTTGGTCACTGTCAAGGAGACAGCTTCAACTTGCTGTCCTTCCTCAACATCCTGTCCAGCTTGTGGCTCAAAAGGCGCTTCAATTGTTTGCTCAACCTGCTGTTCTTCAATTTCTGTCTGTTGCTGTTCCTCTTCCTGTACTTGCTGCTGTTCATCAACCTGTAGCTGCTGCTGTTCATCAACCTGTAGCTGCTGCTGATCTTCAAACTCTGGCTGCTGCTGCTCACTAATCTCCAACTGCTGCTGTCCCTCAAAATCTGGCTGCTGCTCACTGCCTTCTTTTTCTCCCTGTGGTTCACTGCCCTCTCCTTCTCCCTGTTCACTTGGCTGCCCAGCGGTCATCTTGAGTTTTTTATGGGTAGGCCTACTAGACAAAGGCACTGGGCGATGGACAAGCTGAGTAGGAGACACATGAACAGGAGGGACAGTGGCGAAATCTGTATGGCTGATGAAGGAATCCCATGAAACCCCTTTCTTCTCCAGCTGGTGTAAGAAGATAATCTTGATCAAGGAATGATGAAAGAGAGAAGGGATTTGCTGAGGTGGAGCCTTCTTTTGGACAATAGCTGCCACTTTCTCTATGCTTTTGGACAAAAAGTATGGAAGGTTTAATTGCCTGCTTCTGGTAAAATGCATCAACAAGCGAACATGATAGGCAAAAATTTGGCTAAACCTCCCTTCACAAGTGAAATATCTCATTATGGCTTTCATCAGCGGAGCATAACTGTCAAGAAGATAGGAGAAGGGGAAAATAGCAGTGATGGTTTCCCTATGTTCAGGTTTGATGAAAGGTTTATAATCCTCTAGATCAAGATGAGCTTGTTTAAACCACTTTTCACCATGATACGGGATCTTGGTAGCCTTGGATACATACCTCGGGGAGATTTTGAAGTCAAGACCCGCTAACTGGAAGTGTTTGTCCTTGAATCTCAAAGCGCACAAATGTGTAAGTGGCGAGAAACTCTTGACTTCTTCTATCCTCTGACAGAAATCAAGACAGCCTACTTCATGGAAATTGAAAAGCACTGATGGGTGGGCATTGATTTCTTCTATGGAGATAGGCTCATATCTCTTATGTGGACCGCTCTTGTGATCTCGCTTTGGAGGCATTCTGACCTTGACCAAACTTTGGAAGAGGCAAACTGCCTTTACTGTATGAACAATGCTCTGCTAGATTGAAACTGGCCACTAGACTGTTTGGACAAATATGGACATTGTGGTTTTGAATAAAATGTAACAATGTTTCCTTTGAATAAACCACCTCTGTACTTCTTAAAAAAAAACAGCCCTCCAACTCTGGATATACTTCAGCTAGGCAAACTTTTTAACAATGTTACCATGTGTAAAAGATGGGGTAACTGCTTGGTAGATTCCCTATGCACAGTTTTGAACAATCACCCCTCTTGTGAATTTGTTAGAGGCCAACCTACACTGGTATTTGTGTTTTCAAAACAAAACTCAAATATAAAAACACTGCTCTTCAGGTCATTCACCTTGAAAAATACCTCTGTCAACAGATTTCTGTAGAGACCATACAGTGGAAAGAAAGGAGACCTTTTGGTTAGGTGAAATATTAGCCCTCTGTGTTTAGGAAAACACCTTTCACTTGTGAATTTTGAGAAATCAATCACCACCTTTGTGCCTCTGGCTTCAATGTTTAAAGTTTCAACCATCAACAACTCTGCCCTTTAGAAAGTGGCTCTGTTCACCTTCAGAAAAACCCTGTTAACAAATCTTCAACATGATACAATATGGTTTCGGTAAAGGCAGACCCAAGTTAGATGTATAGCCAATGCACAGTGGTTTTAGGAAACATACTCTCTGCTTGTGAGTTTAAGAGATCCACCAACACATCTATACCCCTGCCTCCAATGTTTAAAGTTTCAACCATCAACAACTCTGCCCTTTAGAAAGTGGCTCTGCACCTTTGGAAAAACTCTGTTCAACAATCTTCAGAATGATACAATGTAGTGCAATGAAAAAGCAGACTTAGTTTAGGTGTAAAATCGATGCATAGCGCTTTAGGAAGACCAGCTCTTTACTTGTGAATCTCAAAGGTCAACACTACACCTGTACCTCTGTCTTAATATTAAATGCAATTACCAAGAACTCTGCCCTTTAGAAAATGGCCCTTTTCATTTGTGAAGTTTTAAGAAAACAAACACTGCTTTTGTACCTCTGCCTCCAAAGTTAGAAACCCATCAATGAAATCTACCCTTCAGTGTACTATTTATCCTTAGAGTCTCTTTGTCAATCAGCTTTTCAAAATGATACAATATGGTGAAAAAGAGGGCAGACCTAGATTAACAATACACAGTGCTTTATGAGGGACACTTTTTCTTGTGAAGTTAAGAAATCAAACATCACCTGTATACCTCTGCCTTTAGATCTATTTGAAAATGAAACAAACTGGTTCTCGACCATAAAACCCCGTATTATCATATTGCAATTACCTCATCTCACTGTGTAGAAAAGACTGCTTTTTCCTTTAACTAAAATGACAAAGTCTGGGGTTTTTAAAACTTCTTGTCATCCATCAAAACCTTGACATCGATGGGGAATTCATAAAAATACCTTAAATTTTGATGGATGCCCGCTTTGAAAGCTGGAGTAATGCTGGAGGTCTTTGACACTTGCGCGACATCCTTTAAAGAAAACCCACCGCGCAGAAGTTGCTTGTCGGGTCGGCCTGTCGTGTGGTCGGGCGGCCTTGTACAGGCACGTCGCGCCGACAAAGGGCCCCGTGTAATTTTCCGCCCAGGCACGTCGCGCCAAAACCCAGGCACGTCGCGCTGCCTCTGCACAGTGTTAACTTCTGCCTGATGACCCGAAAATTATTTCTTTGGTGATAGGGAGGCCAAAACGTCTTCAGCTTTTGAAAATGTCATTCCTACTCTCACACTTAATCCTTTATGTCATTTCAAACCCTTTTTCAACGGTTACCTTGCTTGGAAATGTAACGTAGGCTTTTTGAAATCTGTTTTGTTTTTCAAACTGTGGGTTTGTCATTTTGCATATGTAGACCCGAACAATGACTCTGACCCCGAGCTGAATACTGCTTTTTCTTTGAAGGACAAGGCTGGTTATGTAAATCTGTCTTTACAGTGTTTGGCCTTTGACAGCTTCTCCAAACTTTGAATATAACAGGTACCAAGTTTACTGATATAACTTTGAATTTTGGTTATGGTTTCTCAATTTCAAAGGCGCCCCTTTTTTCCAAAATGATTTCCTGCTTATAGGTACATTACCTATGATGTATCTATCCTTTGAATGATGAGAAAGATGTATTTGTTCCAAACCTTAAACTGACAATTTTTATCAAACCTCCTCCTTGTCCACTTATAGCATTGTATACCTTGGCGACTGTTTATTCAGCATGAGATGGCCTGTGTTCTTTCAAAGTGTTTGATGATTGCTGCTTCCAGGTGATTCACAAGCTTCCCTTGGGACTGTAAGTGCGCTCTTTTGATGGCTTGCTTTCACACTATACTTCACTGTGCAAATGACTTTTATTCAATTTCTTTGTATCCTTCCATTGTATTTCAAATCAATCAGCTTCAGCAACTTGCAATGGCTTTGGCCATCTACTCATGCATGGAGGAGGCTCTTCATCAGGTAAGGTGTCCGAAGGCTTTTTGACCACTATGTTTGACACAGCCTTTCTTTGAATGTGATGGTGAGTGAAATTCTTGAAAAACATCAATATTAGCACCTCTTTTTGCAAACATTACTGTATTTCAGAAGAAACCCTAGCCACAGTGACACTGTTCTAAGGGTGACTGAGATATTTATCATTTGGCTTGTTCATCTCATGACCTGTTACTTGACAAAAACTCTTTGTGACTATGAAGGTCAGTGCTTTTTGAAAAACCAAGGGCTTTCTTTCTGCCTGTGTAATGGCATTGGTTGACAGCATCTATTGCATTTGATCTTGGACAAAACAGGCTATTTAAGATTGGAATGTTTACTGATGACATGCTTTCTAAAGCTTCAACAATTCAAATGTTTTGAAAGTTTCAGATGATCTCTTTTATCAAATCAGACTCTCCTTCCCTTTGAGCTAGCATATTTCAAGCTCCATTCCTGTTATGATCATCAATTACATTCATAAAACCTGAAGATATTGTTTCGTTGTTTCAGTAAAGGCAAACCTGGACTTTTGCAACCTTCTGAGTCAATACTGGCCCGCGCCCTCTGCTTATGGATGAAGGAGGCGCCCTAACCCTCTGCTTGTAAATGAAGGAGGTTCTGGGCCTTGACAATTTACCAGTTTGCTGAGACAGTGGTATCCCTTTTTTCCTGTGATTTTCATGCTGGAAAGAGTTGTAAAGTCCAGATGAGTAGCTTTCTGTTTTGCAGACATATCTAAAGGCTCAAGTTACATTTAGAAGCAGTTGTTCCTCTAACTGTAAACTCAAACATTTTACTCCATGAGATGAAATATATTTCCTGCCTTTGTAGAACCATAGAACACTGTGACAAACCTAATAGTCAGCTTGAGGTTGGGTTTTATGCAGTGCTGAGATCTAGGGGATATAAGTGGCGCGACTTAGGGCTGCTTGTCAATTTCATTTGCAAAGTAAGAGGTCAGTCATGGTAGGCCTGTTGCAGATGGAGGCTTTTTTGGCTTTTTGATGATTGCCAAGTGTGAAATGTCTTAAAGCGCCACTTCCTAACATAGGGGAGACTTTCGAAACAGATGTAGATTTGCCTTTTAAAGCTCATGGGCAGACTAATAAGGCTGAAGCTAGATAGGATTGTGATAATGAGGTTCTGATTTCTACATGGGTGAACTGAATAGATAAAAGGGCAAAAAAGTTTTGGGAGGGTTTTCTGGATGACATATTGACATAAGGAAATCAGTTTCTAGAAAACTCAGCTGTAGATATAGTCATCACTAACATGTAAAAAATACTGATGGCTAACAGGACCTATCCTTCCTGGACTCAGAGAGGGCTCTCTGTATGCTTATATAAAGGATTCAACTTGTTTGATTTTAGAGTTTGATTTTAGGCTAGTTATAGGGATTAGGGTTTTCTTTTTTGTTTGTTTGGTTGGATAAGTTGTCAAGAAGAATAGGTAGAGTAAGAGAGAATCAATCCATTGGGCTAAGGAGTCTGCGAAGATTTTGAAGAGTGCAAAAATAGTTCAAGGGTGCTTCATAGGGCAAGTAAACAGGGCCAAATGGATCTAAGTAGGTTTTGAGTGAGTGAAATGAACATGGAGGAGTGAATATAGTAGTTAAGGGGCAATCAAGGATCCTTTAACAAACTAATAACAAGGAAAAGCTTTCAGCATGATTAGCATAGAAAAAACTTGAAGAGCAATGAAGGATTCTTCAACCAAACAATACTAAGCAGACCTTAGAGCAACAAATGAGTAAACTTTAGAGAGCAGTTAAGTATTCTCTGAAACTTACTTGCAAACAATTAGATTTTTAACATAACATTTCAATAAAACTAAAGAGCATTGAAGAATTCATTAGTTAAACTTCAAGGAAGAAAACATAAAGATCAAAGGATGCAGAAAAAGAAGGGTGCCAAAAAGACATATCCTACTCTAAGATTTCTATCCCATGATCAAAGAAACATAATGAGAACTGAAGAAAACATGTACAAAAGGTGGAATACATCACCATTCAACAAAGCTTTATGAATCCTAAGAATGAGCTCAATCCACAGCTGCTCAGTCCAAAGCCATCACAAGACACCAAAGCCGATTTCACAAATAAACTCAGATTCTATATCATATTATGCTCAGCAACCAACCAACAATTTACAATGAGGCCTCAAGGCTCTATTTAACTAGCAAATGAGGAGGTGGAAACCCTAAGAGGCTTCTAGAAACCATAAATACACCATAATGTCATTTATGCCCAAAGAGGCCATGCAAGGCCCAAGGCGCATAATAACTATTGAAATAAATGAAAGATAACTTAAACATAACTCCTTAATCAAATCTGGAGTGATTTGCCGAAAAAATCTTGAAAATATCCTTCGGTGTGTTTTGTTGACTTTTTTGCAAGGGGGCAGTTTCAGAGGTCTGAAGGCACAGCGCCTGCACAAGAAAACTGGGTCCTCTTGCAGCCAAGTTTTGAAGGCCTTCCCGATGTCGGAATTGGCTCCATGATGGCTCGTTGGAAAGCCTGTTGAGTCTACTTTTCAGAACTGCCCTTGGTTTTTCTGATTGGGCTCCATTAACCAGTTCAAAAAGCAAATCTCCCAAGGCTGCTGAAGGCGCAGCGCCAGCACTGAAAACATGGCAGAAAGGTGAAAAATGGCATGTTTTTGGACCTTTTGAGGAACCAAAAATGCTCCAAATGCTCTGAAATTTGGTGTGCATGATGTCCTTGGGCTGATGAATCCAAAAATGTAAACTTTACCTCCATTGTATGCCCGTAGGAAAAGCGTAGCGCCAAGGGTGCTGTGCCTTCGACCCTTAATATCAGTCAAAAAACCAAAAATGTCAAAAACTTGCCAAAATTTGCAATTATCTTCCTCATGGGATTTGGGAGGCCTTTAGAGAAGCTTCAGCAAGGATTCCAAGGTTTGCTTGGTCTTTTGCCTCTTTGAGTGCTTGTATTTCGGCAAGGGCTCCTTTGAGGTTGGCCCTTGCAAATTTGTTCCTCAAGACATAGTGCTTGGCCATCTTTTTCTGTAGGCCAAGGACCCTTTGTGTCTTCTTCAGCTGCTTGTTTAAATCCTTGTAATACTTAATGATATACTTTGCCATGCCAAGCTTTCTTTGTAGATCCCTAATCTCTGCATCCTTGCTTTGGAGCAAAATGCTTGTAATCCTCTCCTCATCTTCATTTTCACTGTCAAGGTCAATGAATTGGCACTCTTGTTTAGTTTGATGCTTGCCTTTCTTATCTCCAACAGTGACCTTTTCCTTGCCTTTGTCAAGCTTCTTTGTTGATGTAGAAGGCATGGCCCCTTGCCTTTTAGAAGCAGCAAACACATGCCTTTCTCCTCTTTGGTATGTTAAAAAAAGAGGTTCAACTCTGCTCATTTTAGTGCCATATGTTTTGTTTCCATCATTGCGGTCATCTTTGTTTGGCTCACTGACATCTTGGCTCACTTGTTCATTTGTATCATTCATGCTGATATCACTACCCTTTCTTATTCTGTTTTCCTCATGGCTATCTTCATGATCACTATGAACTTCACTGTCATTTGTTTCACTTATGTCAGTTTCTTCATTACCTTGACTGCTGCTTACCTCATTATCTTCAATATCAGCCTCACTGTTTGCCTCTTCACTGATTTCTACACTATCATCATTACCACTGTCAGGAGCCTCATCAAACTCTGTTTCATTGTCTTCTATCTCCGTGTTTTCTGCACTATTCTTTGTATTGCTTTCATCTTGTTCATCATTACTGCTAGGAGTCTCATGGTTGTGATCTTTACTGCTATTATCAAACTCTTCATTTTCTTCACTGTTATCATCAGCTTCACTGACTTTTTGGTCTTTGCTGTCACTGTTGTCCTTGGCATCATCCTCTGTCTCTTTGTCACTTTCTTCATTTGTATCCATATTGCCTTCTGCCTCTTCATCTTCAACATCATCATTGCCCTTATCATCATTTGTTTCTTCCATGCTGACATCATTGCCCTCTGCCTCTTCATTTTCTTCCTCTTTACTGTCCTCTTCTTCATCATTGCTTGATTTATCATTGCCCTCTCCTTCATTCTTATTTGATGGTTCATCTTCATTTCCCTCACTATCTGATGCATTAGGACAGGGTGAGGAAGGAGGATGGGATGATGAGGGCACATTTTGCTGAGAATGGGATTGTGGGTTTGTGAAGACTTCATGGACAATGAAAATCTCCCATAGTATGCCCTTTTGCTCCAGTTGATGTAGCACAACCATCTTGATTAAAGAGTGATGAAACAAACTTTACATTTGCTGGGAATAGTTCCTCTTTTGTACAATAGAAGACATCTTGTCAATACTCCTATAGAAGTAGTAGAGTAAATGAAGCATCTTAACCCTAGTAAAGTGCATGAGTAATCTGATATGATAGGAGTAAAGTCTAGAGTACCTTCCCTCTCATGTAAAATATTTCATGACGACCCTCATCAAGGGTGCATACCTCTCTAGCAAATGTGAAAAAGGGAAGATAGATTTGCAGCCTTCTTTGTATCTGGGTTTAAGAAATGGCTCATAGCATCTTATGTCTAAATTTGCTCTTTTGAACCATTTTTCACCAACATTGGGTATGCCTGTAGCATGGTCAATGGCATCTGAGGAGAGTTCAAAGGTCACCCTTGCAAAGTTTGATTGTTTGTCATGTAGGTTAAGAATGAATAACCTTGTGAGCTCTGGGTGACTTTGTACTTGTTGTACTCTTTCACAAAAGTGAAAACATCCCACATTTTGGAAACATGTGACAATCATAGGAGAGGCATTAAGCTCCATTGTGTTTTGAGGTTCAAACCTATTAATCTTCCCACCCCTGTGTGGATGCCTCCTAGGCACTTGGCCTTCTTCACCACTACCATTTCCTCCTTCTCTTGACATTTTGATTACTGTTGTTTTGAAACAAACCCTAGCTCTGCTTGTGAAGCTGATATGAGAAGTGATGGAATGATGGTAAGAAGGCAGCTTTTGCAAGTGAGTGAGAGGGATCAATGAAGGTGTAAGTGTATGACTGTGAGGGAGAGCTAGAACTCAAGGACAAACATCAGCTACTTGTTATAATTCTGCTCTGACAATAACTTGCACTTATGCTACTTTTGAAATGGAGGGGGCAATGTAAGGTCACTTTGTTTTCAGTGTATGGAGCAGAGCCTTTAAGCTTTGATGGAAGACCAACTTCAAATCACTGCAACCACACTACTGTATCCCTGTTTGACTGCTATCTCCTTGCTTGCAGGTGATGGCGGTTTAAACAGGGTTTTTAGTATGAAGATTAGGGTTTTACCTTAGGGTTTGTTCAATTTCTCTTAACATCAAAACATCAAAAAGCTCTGGAGGGAAAAGCATGACATCCACCTACCAATTTAGAAATGCTTTGAAGACCCTTTGATGGTCGCTTTGGAGGTATTTTTGAAGTTTTAGGGCGTTTACAGGTGCAGGAGGAGTTTCAGGTCCAACGCGCAGCACCTGAACGCATATTCGGGCCTGTCGGGTCTACCGAAAGCGCAGCCCCTGCACATGTATTCGAACCTGTCGGGCTTCCTTGCCGAAAGCGCAGCATCTGCATGGTGTCGGGCCTGTCGGGATGTGAACGCGCAACGCCGGAACACCTTTGCACGGGCCTGTCGGGCTTCCTGGGTGAACGCGCAGCTCGCCTCTAAACACGCAGCGCAGTGTAAATTATCAAAGGGAATTCCCCCTGTTGAAATTTGGTTACCGAAGGACAGGTGGCTCCCTAAGGCTTTGATCTTTGGCCTAGGGAAAAGTGTCCAAAAGAATTTAATTTTTCTCCTAAAGTGACTTTATAATTTTTATAAAGTCAAATCTAATTTAAAAGTGACTTTAAGTGATAAAGTTACTAAAGTCTAATTTAAAAGTGACTTTAAGTGATAAAGTTACTAAAGTCTAATTTTAAAGTGACTTTTAAGTGATAAAGTTACTAAAGTCTAATTTTAAAGTCAATGTAAAATTAGAAAGGAAAAGTGACTTTGGAAATAAATGACTAAGTGGGTCTTTATTAAAGTGGGGTGAATTAAAAAATAGAAAGTGAGATTTAAATGAGCATTTAATCTCAACCCTAGATCTCAATCTATCTCAGCCATTGGATTTAGGGATTCCCCAAAAGTCACTTAGGGTTAGGTTAAAGGAGGAAAAGGAGGGAAAAGGTCATTCATTCTTTCATGAGCAGATTGTGAGAGGAGGAGAAGGAGAGCTGGAGAATTTTTTCTGAAGAGAGCTTGAGAAGGTGAAGGAGAGGCAAACTCAACAAATCCGTACAGCAGCAAGGAGGGCACGGTTTTCGAGGCAGCAAGAGGCTGCACGAATATCGAGGCAGCAAGGCCATACAGTAGCATGAAAATCGAGACAGCAGTCTGTACAACTGTTTTGTGGCATGTTTTTCGAGGAGAAAGGCAACACGATTTTTGAGGAAAAGTATAGCAACAAAGGGCTCGATTTCCAAGGTTGCTGGGCACGTTTTTCAAGGCAGCCAGCACAGTTTTCGAAAAAGGCAGTTTGCTGTAATAAATTTCTGTTTTGAGTATTTTGCTGTTTTGGCACGTTTTCCAAGGCGGAGGCAAGCACGGAAAACGAAATAAGTCTGTAATTAATTTGCTGGAATTTTTCCTGTATATTTCACCTCTCTGTAAAAGCATTTTCCAGAAATAAGGAGCTTTCAAACTGGTTTTCCCCAAGAGTTGTAGGGGGTTTTTTCAGGGTCACCTTGACCAAAAATATCTGTGTTAAAATGTGTGAATCACTGTTTTAAGCTTGCTGATTTTTATTTCTGCATTTTTCAGCATTCTGTAAATTTTCCAGAATTTGTGTTTTCAGCAAAAATTTATTTTCCAGTTTGTTGAATGTAAGGATATGGGAAAGGACATTTAACTATTTGGAGAAATAAGGTGAAACTGAAAACCGGGGTGGGAAAACAGGAAATTTCTACATGGTATCAAAGCTTGAGTGCTGAAAGTGCAGTTTGGGACAGCAAGGAGAAAAATACAGCCTGCTGATTTTTCACTTAGAAAATTCCAGCAAGCTGATTTTTTCACAAACATAATTTTTATCTTTACTACAACAGTGCTATTTTTCAGTTTTAGGACAACAGGATGTCATTGGGATTGAGGGTGGAGGATAGGTTGGATGGGCATACCAATTACAGCGTTTGGAAGGAGAGAATGCAGAGTATCTTTGAGGAGGCAGAAGTCTGGGACATCATGGTGCATACCACACAGCAGCGTGTTAATGTGCCTACTGATGCTGTTCAGTTGGCAGCGTATAATAAAAAGAACAACAAGGGTAAGAGACTGATCCTAGACAGAATCAAAGACCATTGCATTCCTCATGTGAGAGAAAAGAGAAATGCTCATGAGATGTGGACAGCATTGTCCAATCTCTACCAAAGTACCAATGAGAACCAGAAAATGGTCCTGAAGGAGAAGTTGAAGACCATTAAGATAGGTAAGACTGATAGTGCAACTGGATATCTCACAAAGATTACTAATGTGAGAGATGAGTTGGCAGCAATTGGAGCGGTCATTCAACCCGCTGAGTTGGTGCGGATAGCAGTGAATGGCCTCCCCAATTCATGGATGAACTTTGCTGATGGGGTTTGTGCACGTGAGACCCTTCCCACATGGGAGAGGTTTTGGGATGATTGCATTCAGACAGAGATCAGGAAAGGTCAGCTTGGGGCAGCCAAGCCAGTTGAGCAAGATGAGGATGTAGCACTGTTGGCAGGAGGCAAGAAAGGCAAAGGCAAGAAGCAGGGTTCCACAAGCAATGGTGGGGGCAAAGATAAAGGTAAAGGTAAACAGGGTGACACACAGAAGGACTATTCCAAGGTGAAGTGTTGGAATTGTCAGAAGATGGGACACTATGCAGTTGTGTGTCTGGAGAAGAAGAAGAAAAAGGGGAAGAACTAGGGCATGGCAGCATCAGTAGAGGTTGAAGACTTTGCAGATCGCTTTGACCGGGAGTTTGGGTTCATTGCGTGTGAGTCCTCTAGTGCAAGACTACCTGCCACAGAGGTTCAAAGGGAGCATGCATTTCCCTCGACTAGCGAAGCATCTTCAGGTATCTGGTATGTGGACAGTGGGGCTTCACGTCATATGACAGGAGTCCGTGAGTACTTCTCAGAGCTTTCAGAGAGTGGCACTGATATAGAGGTAGTACTCGGTGATGACAGAGTTGTTAGAGCAGTCGGTGTGGGAACACTGACATTTCAGAGGGAGTCTAAACCTCCCTTGAAGGTGTTCTGAGCAGCCCTTATGTGCCAGATGAGGAAGAACCTCATATCCGTCTCGCCTTGGAGGACAGAGGATATGAGATACCGTTCAGGGGTGGGGACAGTGCCGATGTATCCTGTGGGTGCTCCCACCGATTCAACGAGAGTGATAGTGCGCCGATGCAAAGGTGTACAAGTTTGCATTTCACCTCTTTGGTATCAGTGCGTAGGGGACCAAGCGCGTAGCCAGCTTGAGGCCGTGTGAGATTGGCACCGCAGGATGGGGCACACGTATCATGGAGCCTTGAGGACTTTGCGGGAGATCACTACAGGTGTGCCAGATTTCAGTACTGATCACTTTGATACTTGCAGAGGATGTGCGATGGGCAAGTTTGCCAAATCCCCTTTTCCCAGCAGTGACAGCAGAGCGACCGGGATACTTGATTTGATTCATTCCGATGTGAGCGGTCGGATGTCTCATGTTTCCTTGAGTGGATATGAGTACTATGTGTTATTCATTGATGATCACTCCAGGAGGACCTTGATTTATTTCTTGAAGACCAAGAGTGAGGTCTTCAAGCGGTTTCAGGAGTTCAGAGCTCTTGTGGAGACACAGACAGGTCGGAAGATCAAGTCCCTAAGGTCGGACAATGGAGGAGAGTACACCCTTGGAGAGTTTGTTGACTGTTGTGCAGAGGCAGGCATTAGGAGGGAGTTGACTGTTCCTTACAACCCCCAGCAGAACAGGGTTGCGGAGAGGAAGAACAGATCCATCGGAGGGGCTACCAAAGCCATGTTGCATGATCAGGGATTGCCATTGTTCTTGTGGGCAGAGGCCTGCAACACTGTTGTTTATTTCCAGAACAAGAGTCCACATCGTGCCTTGGGGCACATGACTCCAGAGGAGGCTTTTTCTGGGAAGAAGCCTGATATTGGTCATCTTCGTATCTTTGGGTGTATCACATACTCCTACATACCCAAGGAGAAGAGGACCAAACTAGAGCCCACCGCAGAGAAGGGTATCTTTGTGGGCTACAGTGAGACCTCAAAGGCTTTTCGGATTTACATTCCTGCACAGAGGAAAGTTGTTGTCAGGCGGGATGTGAAGTTCGAGGAGGATAGGGCCTTCAGGAGGTCACGAGAATTAGAGTATCTGGATCAACCAGATCCTCAACAGCAGTTGAGTCAGTCACAGGGATCCAGTGGGCAGGGATTAGGAGGATCCGAAGGTACATCTATGACGATGTCAGGGCCGTCAGTGAGCAGTGGCTCACTAAGTCAGAGGGGTGGTGCTTCGGGCAGCATGCAGAGCAGTCCACAGAGCAGTTCACTAGGGAGTCCACTGATGGACAGTTCACACGGTACTTCAACATCTACAGGTTCAGGTGCAGGCAAGAGGACAGCAGACAAACAGTCAGGAATTCAGGCTCCTGGTGATGATGAGGAGGAGGAGTTTCATTCTCCAATGGGAGAAGTATGCTCGGGGAAGAGGAAGCCCAAGTGGCTTCAGGACACCTTGAGAGAGGCCACATCTATTGTTGGGCCTAAGAGGCCGGTCAGAGAGAGCAGACCACCTGAGAGGTTTTGTAGCTATATGGCAATGGCTACCAGCATCCTTGACTCTGAGCCTTCTAGCTATGAGGAGGCAGCTAGCCAGCAGGTCTGGAGAGAGGCCATGCAGGAGGAGTATTTTTCTATCATGAAGAATGATGTTTGGGAGGTGGTGCCGAGGCCTGAGGGCAAATCCGTGGTTACTTCCAGATGGCTTTACAAGGTAAATCATGCTACAGATGGCAGCATTGAGAAATTCAAAGCGAGGTTTGTGGCTAGAGGGTTCTCCCAGGTAGAGGGAGTTGATTATGAGGAGACCTTCGCTCCCGTGGCTCGATATACTTCGATCCGCTCCATTATATCGATAACAACAGAGATGGGTTGGAAGATCCACCAGATGGATGTGAAGACCGCATTTCTCAATGGCTTCATACAGGAGGAGGTGTACATTGAGCAGCCACAGGGCTTTGAGGTGCATGGAAAGGAGTCCCATGTGTGCAGACTGAAGAAGGCCCTTTATGGCCTGAAGCAAGCTCCCAGAGCTTGGTACTCCAGGATAGATACATACTTGCAAGGGATGGGTTTCACAAAGAGTGAGGCAGATCCGAACCTTTACTATATTGTGATAGGTGAGGAGCCTCTCATTCTGGTGTTGTATGTGGATGACTTAGTCATTACAGGTGCAGAGAGACTCATAGAGCACTGCAAGAGAGATCTTGCGGCGAAGTTTGAGATGAAGGACATCGGCTTGATGCATTACTTTTTGGGTTTGGAGGTGTGGCAAGAGGAGGGGCATTTCTTCCTGGGGCAGGGGAAGTATATTGTGGACATCCTTGGCAGATTCCACATGGAGGATTGTAGACCCATGTCGACACCGATGATCACCAACTGGAAGAAGCTTCATGCTTCGGATTCCGAGCTGGTGGATCCCACATTGTACAGACAGCTGATTGGTTCCTTGATGTATTTGGTCAACACTAGACCAGATATTTGTTTTGCAGTCAACACGATGAGTCAGTTTATGTGTGAGCCTAGGAAGGTTCATTGGGTGGCTGCAAAACACATTTTGCGATACTTGCAGGGGACAGTGGATTATGGTCTGGACTACAGGCAGGGGGATGGAGTGAGATTGGCAGGTTACACTGATTCTGATTGGGCAGGTTGTGCTTCTGATAGGAAGAGCACTTCAGGGTGCTGTTTTGGGTTGGGTTCGGCAGTGATGTCATGGTTCAGCCGGAAGCAGCAGTCAGTAGCATTGAGTTCAGCGGAAGCAGAGTATATGGCAGCCAGTCTAGCTAGTTGTGAGGCCATGTGGTTTCGCAAGATGTTGTTTGGCTTATTTGGTCAACCGTTGAGACCTTTAGTGATTTACTGTGATAATCAGAGTTGCATTAAACTCACGAAGAATCCAGTATTTCATGACAGGTCAAAGCATATCGGGATCAAATATCATTTCATCAGAGACTATGTTCAGAAAGGAGTTGTGAAGCTTGAGTATATTCCCACTGATGAGCAGGTTGCTGATATTCTTACCAAAGCCTTACCACGGGGCAAGCATGTCTACTTCAGAGACAAGATGGGTGTGGTGAGGAACACCTTCCTCGGTAAGAGAGAGTGTTGAAATTTGGTTACCGGAGGACAGGTGGTTCCCTAAGGCTTTGATCTTTGGCCTAGGGAAAAGTGTCCAAAAGAACTTAATTTTTCTCCTAAAGTGACTTTATAATTTTTATAAAGTCAAATCTAATTTTAAAGTGACTTTAAGTGATCAAGTTACTAAAGTTTAATTTTAAAGTGACTTTAAGTGATAAAGTTACAAAAGTCTAATTTTAAAGTGACTTTAAGTGATAAAGTTACTAAAGTCTAATTTTAAAGTGACTTTAATAAAGTCAATGTAAAATTAATTTAATTTTTCTCCCAAAGTGACTTTATAATTTTTATAAAGTCAAATCTAATTTTAAAGTGACTTTAAGTGATCAAGTTACTAAAGTCTAATTTTAAAGTGACTTTAAGTGATAAAGTTACTAAAGTCTAATTTTAAAGTGATTTTAATAAAGTCAATGAAAAATTAGAAAGGAAAAGTGACTTTGGAAATAAATTACTAAGTGGGTCTTTATTAAAGTGGGGTGAATTAAAAAATAGAAAGTGAGATTTAAATGAGCATTTAATCTCAGCCCTGGATCTCAATCTATTTTAGCCATTGGATTTATGGATTCCCAAAAAGTCACTTAGGGTTAGGTTAAAGGAGGAAAAGGAGGGAAAAGGTCATTCATTCTTTCATGAGCAGATTGGGAGAAGGAGAGAAGGAGAGCTGAGACTTTTTTCCTCGAAGAGAGCTCGATGGAGGGGGAGGCAAACTTAGCAAATCCGTACAAAGAGCAAGGAGGTGACTACGACAAGAAGAAGAGGCCGCACGAATATCGAGGCAAAGAAGGTCAAAGAAGCAAAGACGTAGAAACTTTCACAAGCAGTCTGCTGCCACTCTTCACATTCGAATTTTTTCGAGGAGAAAGGCGCACGTATTTTTGAGGAAAAGTACAAGAACAAAGGGCTCGATTTCCAAGGTGGCTGGGCACATTTTTCAAGGCAGCTAGTGCAGTTTTCGAGAAAGGAAGTTTGTTGTAATAAATTTTTGTTTTGAGTTTTTTGCTGTTCTGGCACATTTTCCAAGGCAGAGGCAAGCACGAAAAATCAGATAAGTCTGTAATTAATTTGTTGGAATTTTTCTTGTATATTTCACCTCTCTGTAAAAGAAATATTCAAAAAATAAGAAGGAGATTTCAAACTGGTTTTCCCCAAGAGTTGTAGGGGGTTTTTCTAGGGTCGCCTTGACCAAAAATCACTATGTTAAAATGTGTTGAATGCCTGTTTGTATCTACTGATTTTTTATTTCTGCATTTTTCAGCATTGTGAAAAATTTCTAGAGTTTGTGTTTTCAACAAATATTTGTTTTCCATCTTGTTAAATGTAAGGTTATGGGAAAGGGAATTTAACTAATTCGATAAATAAGGTGAAACTAAAAACCGGGGTGGGAAAACAAAAATTTCTCTACACGTCCGAAGGCGTTAGTCGCTACCCTAAATGCGCAAAGTGTCGACCGAACGCCCAAAAGACGGTAGACTAGCCCAAATTCAACCCGAAATTCACAATTTTCTCTCTTGGATGCTCTGATGATCTTTGCAATGGCACAATAAATTATGTGAGGAACAAAATGATCTTTTATAGTCTAGGAAATTAAATTTAACTTTGATAACCCACTTTGCTAATGGTTTTACTTCCTTTCTTTTTAACTGATATCCCTTTGACCTTTTTGCTTGTAGTTGATAAAAAAAAAAAACTGAAATAGCCTTTTCCCTTTGCTCTTTGAATCATGAAAAATTCACCTTTGACAATTTTGGAGAGGGATGCACACAGTGGTATTTTCAAGGCTGTGTTTTTTCAATATAATTTTGAACTTGTCTTTCTTCCATTTTCTGACTAACAACCTTATAGTGTTGGTATGCAGGTTTGCTAAACATGGTGAATTTGACCTTTTTAATCTTGTAGGCTTGATATGTCTACTTTTGACACCTTTGAGACAATCACTCTTTTTCCACTACCATGGGTCTTAAACAATGCCTTTCACCTCCCTAGGCCACTTCTGATTTGTAGGTGCCTAAATTTATAATTTAAAACTTGTCCACTGATACTCTTTACCTCTTTCACTGATCCTTAGGCATGGTAAACTTAATTTTGAAAATTTCTGGGATGTCACACACAACAATCTCTTAAAAAAAAATTTCTACTGTCATCATGGAGGCCTAACATTTTCATTTTACCTCCTTGGCTATCTTGCCAAAGCCATAGGTTTCTGGGTTGCTTGAGAACAATTATTCTAAGTTCTATATAGCCCTTTCAAGTTCATTCTTTTCTATTCAGTTCACCTCACCTTTTTCCCAATTTTATCTATAATGTCTAAAAAAAACTTCTTTTCAGGTTTGGTTTCTTGGTGTGCCTCCTTCATGTGATTTGTTGCATTGGATCTCCACTTGGCACTCTGCTGGCCTATTAAGCCCAAAACCCTAGTTCTCTTTAAGCACAAGTGCTTTCCTATCTTCTTGCCATGAGTTGTCTTGATTTAGGATCCAACCTCCTACCTCATCAAATTTCTGTTGATGGATCTCTTAACGCTCCTACAGAAGTGTCAAAATATTAACATTCACAAAACTTGAATTTTGACAAGGTAGTCTTCTTTGGAGACTTTCAGATCTTCTTTGAATAACCATGTCTCAATATTCCAATACATTTGAGTCAACCTTTTGCACAAGAAAAACAATATTTGGAATACCAATGATGATCTTACAACCTATTAAACCCTAATGACTTAGTAGGAGGATCCTTTGACTTGATTCTTGACTAAAACCTGGTTTAGGATCTTTAAGTGTAAAAATAAAGTTTTTGACAAATTGATATATTGGAGATCCAAATTCCAATGTACTTGATTTATCTAAAGAGCCTACAGAGATGTTTTTGAGGCCATCAACCCTTGAGGAACTTGGTGAACATGGAAAAGAAGGGATGTTTGGTAACCCTAGATGGGAAGTGGAGTGATGGGAAAAAGAAAAACAGGAAACTAAGGTTATAGGTGGGAATATAGGATATAGATGAGTGGCACAAGCCCATGAAGGGTTTTTTAGGAGTGTTAGGTTAACCATGGAATAGCAAAATAATAGAATAGTGAAAATTTTGATATAAGGATAATGAAGTATGGAGATTTGCAAAACTCACAATATTCAGAATCTTGTTTTTAGAAATCTAGAACCGATATTTAGTCAACATAGCATATCGATGACTACTGTGTAGATCTTCATCTCAGAGTGAACCACAGATTCAAAGTGCAGGTATTGGTAACTCCTCTTCAAGTGTTGTGGCAAACAAGAGTATAACCTCTTCTTTCTTCAGTGCTCGTACAACTCCAAGATCTCAACAAACCTTGGAGAGTTTTAATGAAAAGAAGAGGAAGGAGACAGATATGGCAATGAGGAGGTTTTGGTACCATAACAATCTTTCATTCAACTACGCAAAGTCTTATTTTTATCAGCCCATGGTGGATTCCATTGCAAGTGTTGGTCTTGGATACAAAGTCCCATCTTATAATGCACTTAGGGGGAAAGAGCTAGATGAGGAGCTTGAGTGTGTCAAGGAACAATTGGAGAGCATTAAAAGCTCGTGCAAATTTATAGGTTGTACAATTATGTTTGATGGGTGGACAGATCAAGGGGGTAGAATAATGATAAATTTTGTTGTAACTTGCCCTAAATGAACCATGTTCCTAAAATCCATTGATGCATTTGCACATGTAAAAGATGCACATTTGATTTTTACATTGTTGGCTGATGTGGTGGAAGAAGTTGGGGTTGCAAATGTTGTCCAAGTAATCATGGACAATGCAACAAATTATGTGGCAGCTGGAGGGTTGCTTTGTGTCAAATATCCCACCATTTTTTGGACTCCATGCGCTGCCCATTGCATAGAATTGATAATAGAGGACATTAGGAAGTTGGAGTGGGTGCAAAATGTTTTGCAAGAGTGCAAGCAAATTACCAAGGATATTTATAATCATGCTTGGGTGTTTGAACCTTATGAGGGAATTCACACAGGGTGAGCTTAGTCGCCCAACTGTCACATGGTTTGCTACAAACTTTCTTTCCCTCCAAGGCCTTTTGTATGAGTACCAAGCTTTGAGAAGAATGTTTTGTAGCCAGCAATGGGTATGTTGGAAAGATAGCACCTAAGTCACCCGATGCGGGGATACGGGGATTCGAAGAATCGGATACGGGTACGGTGACCCTGGAACAGGGTACTTCTGGGATATGATACGTTATATATTATTTTATTAAAAAATATATATATTTTAAAATATATGTATATATTAAAAATTAGATATTTTTACACAAATTCATACTTAATTCATTGATTTAAACAAGATTTATCTATCATCTTAGATAGTCAAGGTTTTGTTTGAGTGATGGGTACATTTTTAATAGGGTCATGATAGAGGAGTTTGACAACCAATGTCACTAATATCAAGATACATAGAGAGATTGGTGCTCTTGATTAAATACGAGTTCCATACCCTAATACATGACAAAATTCGATGGAAACATTCCAATAACCCAATCCTGAAATCCTGAAAAACTGATAAGTCTGCTGGATTTTGAATGAAATCTAAAATTCTACTTTCTCCATATGAAATCCAATGAGGTCAGAACCACTCTCAAACATCCTGAGTCATTTCATGGTAATGTTAAAAATTTAAGTAAAAGGATGAAAATGAAGATTAAGGAGAATATTCTCCTTAATCTTCATTTTCATCCTTTTACTTTAAGAATTTAACATTACCATGAATCACATATAAAAACTAGGGCCATAGGCTTGATGCCCTCTCCTGAAAAATCCTCCTCAATTGGTGAAAAACAATGAGCAAAAGCCCCCCTTTATAATAAAAAAACAACGTTTTTTTGAACCTGTGGGCCCAGCCGTATCCAGTTTTATGGGATACGGCCTATCCGAATGGGGTACGGTCAGGATACGCCGTACCCCGTTCGGATACGCCGTATCCGTTGAATTGGGGCAGAATCCCGTACGTATACGTACCCGATACGGGGATTTGGGATTCGTGGCCCTTTTAGGCGAATCCGGTGACTTAGAAAACCAGAATCATTCTTTGTGAAAGCATTTGTCTTTGTTGAGAGTTTGTGGGACAAAGTCACTGAGATTGTTAGCTTCACTGAGCCCCTTGTGAAAGTCTTGAGATTGATGGATGGAGAGAAACCTACAATGGGATATATTTATGAGGGCATGGACAGGGCCAAAGAGGCCATCAAGACTTTCTATAAGGGAAATGAATATAAATATCTCCCTTTATGGCAAACTATTGATTCCAAGTGCGACAAGCAACTACATTCACCATTGCATGCCGCTGGAGCATATCTCAATCTGAGTTTATTCTATAATGAGGGGTCTAACATTCAAAGAGATACTGAGGTGATGAGAGGTGTCATGATATGCATTGAGAAGATGTTCCCGGATCAAGATATTCAAGACAAAATCAACACATAACGAGATATGTACAAGGAAGCATCTAGCCTGTTTGGATTCAACTCAAGTCGACGTCTCAAGGACAAGAATATGCCTTGTAAGTGCAAATTGTTATAACTTAGCTTGTAATTTTGCTAGTTCTCTTTTATATGTTTTGCATTGCAAACTAATAATCTTTGTTATTTTTTTACAGCTCATTGGTGGATAGATTGTGGCATTGAAGCACCACAATTATAAGAATTCGCCATTAAAGTTTTGAGTCAACCTTTATAGTGCTTCTTCTTGTGAGCGCAACTGGTCAAAGTTTTGATTCAACCCTGCAGTGCTTCTTATGAGCGCAATTGGTCAATGTTTGAGCACATCCATAGCAAAAAGAGAAACAAGTTGAAGCATGAGAGGTTGGAGCAACTGGTTTTCATCTACTACAACCTTCAAATGCTCACTATCGTCGCATAGAATGTCTAGGTACTGCAACAATGGCTCAGATCAGAGGTTGTCACCCTGATCCCCAATCTCTTTGTTTAAGTTGGGGGGGTAGACCCTATGGAAAAGGAATGAAAGAGAACCAATTGGAAACCAACCAATTTGGGAGACAGTTAAATGACCAAATACTTTTAAAAGATCTAGCAAGATTCAAGGATTCGATTGAATTGGAAAGATTGATATCAGTGCCTTATGGAGTAAACTATCTTGCTAACAATTTAGGACCAAGTACTTGATGAGAAACTATTGCTATGCAGTGGTTACTTAGAATGTAGAATGCAAGGAAAATGATTTGAAGGGGCGAGATGAAGCAAATTTTTAAGATGAGAGTTGATGTTAAAAGCCTAAAGTACTTAGATTATAAATAATCTGATCTAACCACTAAGTACTTAAGCGAGAATGCCAATTATGAAGATGCCAAAAGATTACTCAATTAAAAGATATACAGATCCACAGTAGAGCTCTCAAAATCAGATATCAATCACACTTACTTGAAAGAATTTTCCAAACATTAATATTCAATAAATATCCAAATTCAAGTAAACGAAACAACACTTAATTAAACATTAAACGATTTGAATCGATATAAAACGTTTAAAAATTTGAATGCCAATGATTATCCAACTCGTCTGAAGCATGAGAAAATAATTAGCACTTAAATCTCAAAAATTATTCATCAAGATATAACATGAAATATCGATGCTAAATAAACACTTCGTCAAGAAATTTATGGATTAAATGATATTCTAAAATAATGCAAATCCAAAAAATTGAATTTTCTCCTATAGTTAAACTTAGTATATTTTAAAATTTAAATCAAGTCAACCATAGGAATTTTTCCACAACTAAATATCTTGCCAAGCCTATAAAAAAATTATCATTGAAATGACCCAAAACCCTAATGTCAAAAAGTTTAACTTCAAAAATAAATTATCCAAATTTTTTAAACAACAAAGAATTAAAAAATTAAACTATAGACTAAAGTTAAACAAATAAATCTTTGATTTTTCAAAAAATTTAAAGTTAGGATTAAATGTTTTGAAGATTTTAAATATTTTTTAAAGTAAAAAAAAATGTTAATAAAATTAAAATACAAATCTAAAAGTTGAAATGTTAATAAAAACCTTTATACAAAATTAAAAAAGGGAAATGTTAAAAAGGAATCAAACCAAAAAAAAAAAATCAAAATCGAATGTCATAAATTAAAGTGCAATGGAATGTTAATGTTATTGTCTTTTAAATTTTAAAGTTTTTTTTTTTAAATTAAAAGTTAAACTAAATGAAAAATCGAGATCTAAAATAAAATAAAAATTAAAGTTAAATATCGTGAATCTTTTGATTTAGGTTATGACGCAGGTCAAAGATAAAGAGTGGGAGAGGAGAGCGTAAAGGTTTGGAGTATGCAGTCGACGACGGAAAAGAAGGTAGTGGACAGGGAAGGAGCTTATGCAGGGAGTTGAGAGCGTGAGGCAAGGGAGATGTGACAGCAAGCATGAAAGCAACGTGAGAAGGATGGAGGGCTATGTGAGGGAATGCGAGGAGCTGGCAGCGTGAAGGGAACCTGATGCAAAAGAGATGGCAGCGGATGGCTAGGGTCGAGGGAAAGCGTGCTAGGAGAAGGCTGAAGGCAGGAGGACGCAGGGATGAAGGGATAAGGAGCAGAAATGGCAGAGATAGCATGCAGGCAGGGAGCTGCGTGAGGAGATAAAGGATGAGGGAATGCAAGGATTTGAGGGAGATGATAGCGATGATGGCAGAGTGAGGGAGAGAAAGGGAAAGGAGCAGCGTGCAAGGAGAGCGGAATGACGGCAGCAGATGAAGCACGCAGGTCAGAGAAGGACAAACACAGAGGAAAATGCGGCACAGCTGGTGCATAAAAAATTTCAAAATTTTCCTTCTTCCAACAACTTATTTGTTCACCCAATAAACTCAGAAAATAAAATTTGATTTGGATATCCCTGCAAAATTTTGATCTTGAGATCAGATCTTACCCTCCAGGGCCTAGATCTATCTCAGATCTAAAACATTTCTCTGAAAACCGTCAAAGATCAATTGCACAAACTAGAAACAAGAAAACCCAAATACCCAGCAACTTTACAAAAATCGAAAATTGAAACCCCGAGTTAGAAATCAGAAACTAAAAAATTTCTAAATAATTACACCTTAAAAATACAGATCTATGCACAAGAATTGCAGATCTGTCAGATCTGAGGAGTGTAAGTCTAACTTCGCTCTCAGATCTGAAGATCTAAGGCTCTTACTAGCCAGATCTAACTTTAAATTCAACAAAAGTTAAGATAAATTTTTAATTTAGGCATAAGCCCTAGAAAAACCCTGCAAAAATAGAATTTAAGATAAGCCCGGGGAATTAGATCCGGAGAGCTCTTGAGATCTTATTTCCTTAGGAGTTAGCCGGTCCAGTCGAGGACTTCCCCAAACGCCCGATTCTAAATCCGAAAGATTTCTACACACTTAAAGTTAAACTGTTAAATCAATAGAAAAATAAGATAAAAAATAAAATTTTCAAGAGACAGAGATACATGTTAACTCAATCCAATTAATATTCTTACCCTAAATCCAATAACCTGAGCAAGATACCTGTGCAATAGATTACTCTACAAGAGCCATTAATCAACAATTCATTGAAATAATTACCAGTAGAGTATAAAGAACAAGTTTACCATAAAATGCCAAAGAGGAACACAACCATCAAATAAAACCCCAAAGATTACGTTTGTATTAATCCGGAAAAGTAGTATAGGAGAGCTTCAAGAGCTAGTACACGATCAAGAGATCAGATGATAAATCAGACTGACACTGACCTCTATTTTATAGGTACAATCTCCAACGGCTAGTTTGTTTGATCCTCGTCAAAGTAATCATGATCGTCGAAAAGGATTTTATTATCTTTTAATCTCATCCGTCAAAATTATAATTTTTTTAGGAATTTCAAATTTTTCAATTAATTATCTTTTAATTAACTCAAAAATAATATTTTTGAGTTAATTACCTCAAAAAATTGACTTTGACTTAACTACCAAGGCCCAAGGGTCCAAAATTCCTTAAAATTTTCAATATTCCCTTCGTCTGGGACCTTTAAAAATTTAATTTTTTAGGGACCCAAGAATTTTGCCTTTGAAGAATTAAATTTGACCTAGGACATAAAATTAATTAAATTTATGGCTTAAGATTTTTAATTTAATTTGGCCATAAAATTTAATTAATTGACTTATGAGGGGATTAATTGTTGTCCAACCCTCTTTACATAAAATTAATACATTAAACCATGAGGGGAACACCCATTCGTAATAGACCCTCAAAAATCTACCCAATTCTACGACTCAAAATATGATCTAGTAGACCTAGCAATCTGTAATAAAATGATCTAGCCAATTAGCTAGGATCATTCCCAGATTACTTTACAAAGACTTGATAAAAAACACTAGGACTCACTTAGTATCTTGACGACAAAATCCACCCTAGCTTTGGGATGAGGCTGGAGGGGAAAAACTTTAACGATCATTTGTGTCGAGAAACACAAATGAATCAGTGAGACGAAAAACCTCCTAAGATAGAAATTGTCACCAAAATACTAGGCTTACCTAGGCTGTTACATACATAATGGTCCTATTGAGATCATTTACATTATAGACATACAGAATGGGTTTACATCCTTTACAACACTGTCAACTGATGATGCAATCTGAATGGCGTGAACACCTCAAACATGATAAAACCCATTTGCAAAAATGGGGGTGTACTGCTATGGGGTCGTTGACACAGAGTGGTCAACATCTGGCTCTACTTGGGGACACATTGCTTCATTGAAGGAATGTGAGAATCCAGAATCTGCATCCAAGAAACACAAAAAATTACATAAGTAGCGTCCATCCAAATATCATCATATAACATTAAGCACATGAAAAATAGAAACTCTTCTATTATTTATTATTCTACTAACATGAAAAGTAAATCTAATCTAACTACAAAATGAAATGTTGAGAGGACAAGGTGTAAGGTTAGAGATATAATACAAAGGATGCCCTGTGGCATCAGATGTGTTCAATACAGTGCATACTGAGCATCTGCCTACTTTCAGGCAAGTCAGTGGGTTTTTTTTCGGATGTGCCATGTGCAATCTTGCATACGGTAGGACTTTGTCTTATCCGAAAATCGAGCTTCTTGCGGCCATCAGATGTATCAAAACATTTCCTTATTCTTTTTCTTTTTCGCTTCAGGCTTGTCTTCATGGCAGACGGTATTGTTGATGATGGGAAACAATGTGCTTGCGAACTTTCAGACGAATTAAACAAGATATGTGTGACATGCCTCTCTTCATTCTGCATCTGTTCTAGATCTTTTTCAACTTCTTCTCTGATCATGTCATCCTCAACTAAATCTTCATTAATGGGGCCAGCCACTTTCTCAAGATATTCACAACAAGACAGGACCTGCTTTAAAGGATTGGGAGATTTATGATCTGTTGAAAGCTCTTTGATTTTCTGCCATCTATCTTTTGGATCAGGCTGAAACTTTTGTACTTGTGATTTCCTTTCTTCTAACCTCTTATGCATGGAACTCATTTCTCTGGCATGCCTAATATTAATTTCGCTTGATTGAGCTCAGTTTTCACGAATTTGTCTTGCAGAGTGATATGATTTGTCTCCATAGTTTTCATTTCTCGAGTGTGCTTTGCTTCCATCGGAATCATATGTTTATGAATAATGGACATCTGATTAGAATGATTAACTTCCATTACCTTTAATCTGTTTTCAATGGTATCCATTTCTTCCATATATATAACACATGGTGCTTATTTTTTCTCTATGGCCAATAATCTATTCTGAAGAGATATTTGATCAACTTCCAAGTCGCTTATAATTTTATCATTCTTCGCTTTCATGCCCATGAAGCAATTTTGTATATAGTTTATCTCTTTCTTATGATTTGCTTGCATGGTTTCTAACTGATTGTTGTGATCAAATTCCATGATGGCCAGTCTTTCTTCCATGGCAGTCATTTGATTGGAGTAATTAAATTGCATTATCGTCATTTCCTTGATATGTTTTTCTTCTAAAGCCAATAACCTGCTCTGCATAGAACCAATTACCTTGGCGTGATCTGTTGTTAATTTTTCTTGATTAAGTTCCATATTCTTAATGAATTGAGCCTGGTTGGCCTCCATATTCTTGATTACCTGAGCTTGATTTAGTTGTATATCCTTAACCATCTGAATCAATTTGTTAACAAGATGCTTATCGTTGTCAACACTGATTTGACAACTTGTTTCTGCTTCACCACTATCATGGATTTGTGTTATCGTGGTACAAATGGATTCATCCTGAGAATTGTCTTGAAATCTCCCGTTGATAGTTGAGTTCTCTACAAGATCACTTTCATTCTTTTGCATAGTATTGGGAGCACAAGGCGAGCCACCTCGTTTTATATACTTATCTTTAAAAGCATTGATGATGTGTTGTACACAATAAAAATACTCCTCGGGACAATTTCAAAACTAATCAATAGCATCACCTTTTAAGGAATAGCCAAAGAGACATATCTTGACATCTTCATGATTATATTGTGAAGGACAACAATAGCTATTTATTATATGAGTAACCGTCAAGAGATGCTTTCGAGCACTGGCTGAATTACCACCCGAGAACATAGGCAATTTAGGAATGGCCTCTTCCGGCATGTCGTGAACTGTATTATCCATGATGAATTGCTTAAATGAAACAACCAAATGGATGTTAGAGAAACAAATCCTTGTTCAAGAAAAGTCAAGAGGTCCATAAGAAGCGAGCTTCTTACCAAAAATTCTTGTAAGGAATGAAAGAATTGGAGTCGCCACTTGAACATGAATCTAATTCTAAAACCGAAAAATTAGTCGAGAGAAGCAGATGGATATCAAGGAGGGGTTCTTGTTTGGGAGTAAATAGATGAAACAATGGAGTTGCCACCCAAACAAGAAACCAACCGAAATGTCCAGGTGCAAGAGAAGATTATGTGAAAATTCTACTGCAGTATCTTGGTTTATTTCTCCTACTTGATTTAGATTAATACAAGTTATTTTCAGAAATTAGATTCAGAAAATATTGAAATAAACACAACTACAACCTACACATGCAGATCATTTACTGAATAATACGCTCATTCAACAAAGTGACACATGGATTTTTGGACATAAGTACCCGAAAAAACCCAAAGCGAGAAAACCGGTGCAGCAGATATGAGGGTTATTTTATTAAGTAGATTCTGAGTACAGTAAATCTAGGTTCCAGATCTGGAAAACCTGACAGAGAATAAAAGAAATCAAATTTGCAGCAAACCTGATGTTCTAGTGCCAAATATCTGACTGATCCACACCCTCAAACGGGATTTACAAGACTCAACCCGGATCTGGCCCTAGAAACCCTCAGCGTTGCCCCTGAAGCCCCAGCGTTAGCCCTCCTAGCCTTAGAATGCCACTGTGCTGCCCAGAGAGGGACTGCGTAACCCCTGGAAGGGTGACGCAGGCCTTACGCTAGCCCTTGAGACCCTCTGCGTAACTTTTAAAGCCCCCTGGTGCCTCTGCGCTGTCCTACGTAGCAGCTGCGCAACACCTGCGTAGCTGCTACTCTACTTCTCTGCGCTGTCCTTGTTGCTACTCCTCTACCTCTTACTGACTCTTGGCTCCGGGATCAGATCATCCCTTTAGCCAATACTACCCCTCACTGCAAAAAATTCCTCCAAAAATTCTTAGCAAACCCGCCCTAGAATTCCAGATCTATTCCTCAACTCTACAACTGTGTCTCCTCCAACTGACCCTCAAGCCTTTCTCTTATACTTTTTCATTCATCTCATCAATGGTCGAGATTAAAACACTCATCAACGGTTGAGATTAAAAGACTACTTGATTCGTGTCTTTTAGAACATTTCAGCACATGTGTTAATTAATTCACTTTAATTATTTGATTTTCCTAAGTTTAGACTTAGGAAATCCATTAAAATAATTAATTATTTGAATAACTTGAACACCAACTGAAATTTCACAAAACACTTTCTGGGTTTTGGAGATCAAGTGTGTCCTAGCCCCTCCACAAAATTTTAGGGCTAGAGCACACCCGATGCTACACCAACTATACAAAATCTCAACACTCCCTCTTAGCACGAAGTGTGCTGTAGTAATGCATCCACACCATGCACTACAAGATTTTGACGTTGGATTCTATGTTGCTGATGCTTGGCATGCTGCCCTCCATCCCCTGCACTGCTGCTCTCTGTACATCTGTACTGCAGCGCCCTCTCAAATTGTTGCATCATGCTGCCCATAGCACTACCACTGCTAACTGTTGCACTGCAACTCAGTTGCTGAGAAGTAAGCAACTAAAAGACTCATGCCCCAACTGCTTGACAGATAAGTCAAGTTGCCCTCCACCACTGAAGCTCCCTGGATGTTGATTTACACTGTCCTCCTAGAGGCACTGTCATGCTGCAACACTGCACTGCGTGAGCACAGCTTCTTTACGTTGCTGAAATCCCATCAGCCCCTTTGCGTTGCTGCCTCCACGCTGTTGTTGCCTCTGCATTACGCTGCTCCCTCTTCAGCTCTTCAACTCCCTCTTCTGCTTCAATGTGGCCTCCTGCAACCATCTCCCGACTCATCCCGCTACTGTCTTAAGGCTCCCGTAGCTCGTATGTGATCCAAGAGTAGGGTTGACTCAACGATCCCACCACTTTCTGTAGATGCTCTACAGATCCATGTCACCCAACCTCTTCTCTCGAGGCACATGAGCACTCATGGCTGCATCATCATCAGAGCCATCTTCCTTTGTTGTTGCAGCCTTGGAATTAGAAGACCCTTTGTCCTTCTTCATAGGACAAATGTTGGCGAAATGTCCAAGATCACCACAGTTAAAGCACCGGACCTTGGAAAGGTCCTTCTTCTTCTTCCTTTGTTGTTTCTTTTCCCTTGATACAAGGGCTGCATCCTCCTCCTCCTCCTTGACTTTGGCCTTTCCACTTCCTCCACTGATATTCTGCTGCTTGGTGACCCTCCTGATCTCCTCTTGGCAGAGGATAGCCCACATGTCAGCCCAAGAAGGTAACGTTGCCCTTCCCAAAATGCTCTGGAGAAACGTTTCCCAATCTTCTGAGACTGCATTCAAAGCCGTCCTCACTAAGAGCCCCACATCTGGAGTAGCACCAATGCCAACCAGTTTATCTCGGATGGCTTGAAGTCTGAAGAGGAATGGATCTATCTCTTCACCCTTCATCATTTGGAACAACCGCATATGGTTCTCCAGAAGCATTCTTCTTTGTACGAAGCCTCCTTGTTACATCGTGTCCAAGGCTACCCACATGTCATTTGTTGTAGTATTTCCAGCAACATGAGGAATCACATGGTCCTTGACTCCATCTATGATCAAATGCTTAGTCCGCGATTGATTTTCTTCATACTTCTTTAGAGGATCCATATCAGTTGTTACAGCAAGAACCTTCTCTGCATGATCTTTGAGACCACACTCATCCAGAACTGAAAGGATTTTGGCCCTCCAGATAACATAGTTGGACATGTAGTCCAATCTATCTTGATCTCTCAGTCCATATCGAGCCATCTTGCTCAGATCTGACAGAAACAGTACTTCTCCCTCTGGATCTGGGTTTCTTGGTGACTCGAAAACCCTCTAGTAACTGCTTCTGTTGAACACTAATTTCCCTCCTGGAAATATTTCACCCAAACACAAACGAACAGCACTCTCTGATCCTCCTGGTCTAATCTCAGATCTGTCGAGTAACTGTCTTCCTCCTGCCTTTGTTGACTTAGCTAGGCACAATTCTGCACCTGCAGAATCTCCACCCCACCAGCACTGTTGAAGATCTGAGGAACTACTTCTAGATCTTGGCAAAATTCTTCTACAACTGGAGAAATGACTGGACTGGAGAAATCACTGAACTGCATAGCCTCAGCGCTGCTCAGAAGTGGACTGCGTAACCCCAGACTGGGTGACACAGCCCTTACGCTACCCTGGAAAGGGTCTGCGTAAGCCTGAAGGCCTTCTGCAGCTTCAGCATTGTCCTCTTATGGATTTGCGTTCTCCTGCTGTCAAGATGCCCTTTTCGGATCTGTTGCTTCTTCTGCCACCCTGCAGAATATTTCTTCAGCTGATTGCTGGAGATTCAGCTTGATATGCTATCGCTTTGATACCATGTGAAAATTCTTCTATCGCTCTGATACCATGTGAAAATTCTTCTACAACTGGAGAAATGACTGAACTGCATAGCCTCAGCGTTGCTCAAAAGTGGACTACGTAAGCCCAGACTGGGTGACACAGTCCTTACGTTGCCCTCGAAAGGGTCTGCGTAAGCCTGAAGGCCTTCTGCAGCTTCAACGTTGTCCTCTTATGGATTTGCGTTCTCCTGCTGTCAAGATGCCCTTTCCGGATCTGTTGTTTCTTCTGCCACCCTACAGAATATTTCTTCAGTTGATTGCTGGAGATTCAACTTGACCTGCTATCGCTCTGATATTGCTATCTGCTATCGCTCTGATACCTGATGTTCTAGTGCCAAATATCTGACTGATCCACAACCTCAAATGGGATTTTCAAGACTCGGCCTGGATCTGGCCCTAGAAACCTTCAGTGTTGCCCCTGAAGCCCCAGCATCAGCCCTGCTAGCCTTAGAATGCCATTGCACTGCCCAGAGAGGGACTGCGTAACCCCTAGAAGGGTGACGCAAGCCTTACGTTGGCCCTGGAGACCCTCTACGTAACTTTTGAAAACCCCTGATGCCTCTGCGTTGTCCTGCGTAGCTGCTTCTCTGCGCTGTCCTTGTTGCTACTCCTCTGCCTCTTACTAACTCTTGGCTTCGGGATCAAATCATCCCCTTAGCCAATATTGCCCCTCGCTGCAGAAAATTCCTCCAAAAATTCTTAGCAAACCCGCCCTAGAATTCCAGATATATTCCTCAACTCTACAACTGTGTCTCCTCCAACTGACCCTCAAGCCTTTCTCTTATAATTTTTCATTCATCTCATCAACGGCCGAGATTAAAACACTCATCAACAGCTAAGATTAAAAGACTGCTTGATCCGTTTCTTTTAGAACATTTCAGCACATGTGTTAATTAATTCACTTTAATTATTTAATTTTCCTAAGTTTAGAGTTAGGAAATCCATTAAAATAATTAATTATTTGAATAACTTGAACACCAACTGAAATTTCACAAAACATTTTCTGGGTTTTGGAGATCAAGTGTGTCCTAGCCCCTCCACAAAATTTCAGGGCTAGAGCACACCCGATGCTACACCAACTATACAAAATCTCAACAGATGAAAGGATTAGTGATATGACGAAAGATACGATGATGAATCGATGAAGAGATGAAATGACGCCAGAAAATGTTATGTCGTGTGACGGGTTAATGAATGGCGAAGAAAGATTACAAGATTAGAAAATGTCGTTGAGACCAAGGACAGAAAAACTCTATCCCCGGCAACGGCGCCAAAAAATGTTGTTGCACAGAATGTCTAGGCACCGCGACAACAGCTCAGATCGGGGGCTGTCACCCCCATCCCCAATCTCTCTGTTTAAGTTGTCTCCTTATAGCAGACTAAGGGGGGTAGACCCTATGGAAATGGAATGAAGGAGAACCAATTGGAAACCAACCAGTTCGGGAGACACAGTTAAATGACCAAATACTTGTAAAAGATCTAGAAAGATTAAAGGATTCGATTGAATTGGAAATATTGATACCAATGCCTTATGGAGTCAACTATCTTGCTAACAATGACCAAGTACTTGATGAGAAACTTTGTAAAACAAACTTGTAATTTCTCATCACGTACTTGGTCCTACATTGTTAGCAAGATAGTTGACTCCATAAGGCACTGGTATCAAGCTTTCCAATTCAATCGAATCCTTTAATCTTGCTAGATCTTTTACAAGTATTTGGTCGTTTAACTGTGTCTCCCGAACTGGTTGGTTTCCAATTGGTTCTCCTTCATTCCATTTCCATAGGGTCTACCCCCCTTAGTCTATTATAAGGAGACAACTTAAACAGAGAGATTGGGGATCAGGGTGACAACCCCCGATCTGAGTCGTTGTCACGGTGCCTAGACATTCTGTGCGACAACACTCACAAAACAAGTGCAACCAAAAGATATAGATCCAATTTTATTGGATACCATTGATTTAGAGTTTGATTAGGTTGTGGAGGAGGAGTCCCCTGATTTGAGTTGGATTGATAAAGAGACTGAGGATCTCTCTAGTTTTCCATCTCAAATGGAGACTCCAAATACACTTGCCTCACAGTTTCTTCAGTCTTCCGATGTTGGCACTAGCTCCATGAGGGCTTATTGTAGGCATAGTCGTCCATAAGTGATGAGACTCAAGATTGTTATCAAAATCATTTATCATTTATGACATGTATTTGAATTTTGAACTTGCTGCCATTTTTTATTTTAATTATGGAATCATTACTCATTTTCTTATTCAGTATCTAAATGTTTTTCTTACAAAAATTGAATACGTTGTGTTGTACTATCATAGAAATGAGATGATGCTATGAATTATTGCATATATTGTGGCTTTTATAACTTATAAGGATTGGAACTATCATAAGTTTCTTTTTTGTGCTTAAAATTTACCATATTTTAATTTTTTTTTAATATTTTGACGAGTCTTATACGGGTCATTCCTGAGTCTTACACGAGTCGAGGAGTCTTATACGAGTACGAGTCGTGCACCATTAGGTAAGTTTCTTTTTTGTGCTTAAAATTTACCATATTTTAAGTTTTTGTTTGTATTTTGATGAGTCTTATATGGGTCGTTCCTGAGTCTTATACGATTCGAGGAGTCTTATACGAGTACGAGTCGTGCAACATTAGGCCCTAAGAACTGGGGTGATGGCCATAATGATAAGGGGTAGATTTCATGTTCGGGTTTTTCCCACGTGCTAAATTTTATTGTCCCGACCATCTTATGCATTTTATGGTATTATTTCCTTTTGTATGTGGCCATGATATGCTTTTATCCTTTTTTAGCTGCATCAACCTCCGACGCATCGTTCCAGGCCCGACCCAAAAATGTGGACAAGGGGAGAGGGAGTACCAGAGCCTTGTGGACCCAGAGAGGGAAGACGATGAAATAGGGCATGTAATGTGCAGAGGGGAGTGAAAAATTTAAAACAGAAAAATGGGACTACACTGCCAAAATTGGGGTTTCCCAAGTAGTGCCCATCTTAAAGCTACAAGCTAGGAGGGGAGATCCCATGGGACTAGGGTTGAGGATTAACCCTTGATTTAAGGTGAAGGAACAAGACTACAAGCGAAACCCTTCCTTCTTCCAAGTCACCCAAAAATCCATATCGGAAAAAAAAAAAAGCATAAGCACCCAATTGCACAATGAAAGAAATACCTTTAGGATTGGATGGCCCACCTTCAAACATACGCTCTCGACCGATGGGCGAGGGGACGTATGACTGGCTCAGGGAGCGAAGATCAACTATCACAATATCGGCTATACTGGTGGCTGTCAAGGGTTGTTGGTTGTCATCTAAAGACAAATCTGGGAGAAAAATTTATCCTATGGGGTCACCCGCTGGTGGTGGGTAACAAAAACCATTGTAATTTTGTATAGAAGGTTCTCTTTTGAGTTTGACAAAATATCCATTGTAACTGAACATTTCTCTTAACATGCAACTTTTTGGGGAAGAGCATTTGATCCCTTTGGGGGAATCTTGTTGTAAGCTCTCTTCAAAACATATTTCAATCCCTTTTCCAAAGGGATCCATTGTAACTTCTTTTTTTCTCCATCCCTCATTCTATAAGAGGGATTTAATAAAGAGATTATTTTCTAATTTTTCTTGGGAATTAGGGGATTTTTCCCATAAGCACCCCCCCTTCCCCATTTGGGAAAGTGTCTCTTGTGGTGCTTGAATGATTTTCATTTCTTGCTAAACTAAAGTAGAGTAGCATAATCACACTAAATAAGTGTCTAGTTCTTATTTTTTGCGTCTAGTTTCTCCTATGCAATCTTTTCAATTATTTTATGCAATTTAGGTTAACTTGCAATTCACGTACTAACGTAATCATTTCTTATTTCATTGCATTAATCTAGTTTAGTTTGATCTCTTATCATTTGCTCTTTACTTTAGTCATTTTCTTTGCATTTCAAGCAATTCTATAGATTAGAGCTAATATTTCAATAGTTATATTTGTCTTTTGCAATAATTAATCTACCTCCCACTTTGTTGGTTGAAGTAGTAACTTAGGGACCCTATTTCCCCTACGATTTCTTACTTTGAGATCAGGGCGGCCCTGGTGAGGATAAGGCCTGGGGAAAGAGTTGAATTGAAACTTCTTTCAATCTTGCAACTAACTAATTGGAAATCTAACTTAACTTTGAAATAAACCAAGAACACATTCCTCTACATTTCTCTTGCAACATTGGTACTTGAATTCTAGTCTCATTCACCCTCTTTATTTTACAAAGTTTATCTATGTTGGGTGATTCAAGTACATACATTTCATTTACAAAGCATATTGTTACAGCAACTCTCCCTTTCAAGTATTTACATTTCTAAGCACTTCATATTTAGCATTCATGTACTAGCTTATCTTTATTGCCATATTTACTTTTAAAGCATTTATATTTTGGGCACCTACCTTTTGAGCTAAGTTGCACAAAACGCCGAAACGTTTCGGAGTTTCTGAAATGGGTACATTTAGAAATGCCACCTCCCAAAAATGGAAACATCAGTCAAAACGTCATGTATGTTAGTCTAATTGTCATTGATGTCAACATCCATGAGATGATGACAAGCAAGCATGGTGAAGCAAAGTCAAAGGAATCAATGAAGAGGTCCTTCATTCTATTTCTGCACTCACAAAGGATCAGTCACATTAAAAATATTTTTTCTGATAACATCGAGGCAAAATTCTTTCATAAGACCTCCACCATCTGAGAGAGCATAAATTCAGCTTTCCAACGAGCTATTACTCAGCCCAAAAATCCAAGCAGTTTGAGAGTTATTGAATTTTTAAATTAATACATAATTTCTGGTCTTGGAGCCAACCTGTTCCAGCCTACCTAAGTCGGCCTGCCTTGAGGATATAACTATTCAACGCTTGAACTACTATATATAAGTAATCCGTTTTCATTTCTTCATCAATAATTCAGTGATCAAGCACAGAAAAAGAGATACTTAGTTCACATATTGTGAACTTAAAGAAGAAGTAGCCTTTGCATATTCTGCTTTAGGCTTAACAGACCTCATTATTAGTGCAGCCCCAATGATGCTTGGATCTGTCTAAAGTTACAGTGATTTGGTCTCATCTGAAAATACAGTGGTTTAGACCTCTTGCTTTGGCACGTTTGAGTAGCTTAAATACGAAGCAGCAGTTACATAACACAACTTGCTCTTGGTGGCTCAGACTGTGACTGCAGTGACTCCTGAAATTCAGACTGGTAAAATTCGGACTGTAGTGACTCCTGTAATTTCGGACTGTGGAAATCTTCCTGTAACTCAGACACTGTGACAAGGTCACTGTAATTACAGCAACACGGATTCTTGGACAGTGCCTCGGATTCTTGAACAGTGCCTCAATTTAGTGCAGCAGACTCAGATTAAGTGCAGCATCATAAACAGAGGTTCGGACCACCTTTAGCTTGGACTGTATAGCTGAACAGGGACTCGGATTGGTGCAGTACTGGCACAACAACCTCCTTCAGTGTCTCGGATCCCTCTTCCTGAACTGTGTGTCTCAAAATACCCCTCTAAGACCAAGTGGGCCTGGAAATGAAAAAGTTAGCCTAATTAGGGCATGTCGTCCTCCTTGAAAGCTTATATATAAGAGAGCATTCGACCTCCTATGGACTCACTCATTTATTCATTCATTCAAGTGAAGGACTTGTTGGACGAAAAAAGACAATATTTTTTATCTCCCTCTCTCTACATCTCACACATGCGAAAGGTGTGAAAATTTCTAAATACAATAATGCAGAAATCCAACTGTAGTATCTTGGTTTACTTCTCCTACTTGTGATTAAATTATACAAGTTATTTCCAGAAAATATTCAGAAAATACTGAAGTAAACACAACTAACAGCCTACACACATACAGATCATTTACTGAATAATACACGCATTCAACAAAGTGAGACACATATTTTTCGAACAATAGTCCCCGGAAAGAACCCAATGCGGGAAAATCGGTGCAGCAGATATGAGGGTTTATTATTATTAAGTAGAATCTGAGTACAGCAAATCTGGGCACCCAATTGGTTAGCCCGACAGAGAAAATAATAGATATGCAGCAATACCTGCTGTTTTGAGACCAAAAGCTTGACTGATCCACACCCTCATATGGGATTTACAAGACTCAACCAATTTATGGCCCTAGAAACCCTAGCGCTACCCCTGAAGCCCCAGCATCAGCCCTGCTAGGCTTTGTGTGCCCTTGTGCTTCTCAGAAGAGGACTGTGTAACCCCAGATTGTGTGACGCATTCCTTTCGCTGCCATGGAAGGCCTCTGCGTAACCCTGGTGGCCTCCTAAAGCTGCAGCATTGCCCCTCCTGGGCTTGCGTAGCAGCTGATCCCCTCAGCCAATACTACCCCTCGCTACAAAAAACTCTTCTGGAAATTCTTAGCAAACCCACCCTAGAATTCCAACTTAGTCTCTCAGCTTTGCCTCCGTGTGTGTGTGTCCAACTGACACTCAAGCCTTTCTCTTATACTTTTTCATTGAACACATCAACGGTCATGATTTAATCTTTTATCGATGGCTAAGATTAAAAGACTGTTTGATCCGTGTCGCTTAGAACATTTCATCACAAGTGTTTAATTAATTCACTTTAATTTTTCTAATCTCCTAAGTTTAGACTTAGGGTCCTCATTAAAAAAATTAATTATTTGAATAACTTTAACACCAGATGAAATTTCTCCGAATGCTTTCTGGGTTTTGGAGATATGTTTCTTAGCCCCTCCACAAAGTTTCAGGGCTAGATCACATCCGATGCTACCCCAATACACAAAATCTCAACACTCCCTCTTAGCACGGAGTGTGCTCTAGCAATACATCCACACCATGTATCACAAGATCTTGTCATTGGTCTTTGCGCTGTTGATGCTTGGCCTACTGCCCTCCATCCACTGCGTTGTTGCTCTATGTACTGTTGCCCATGTCACTGCCACATCTGTACTGCAGCTCCCTCTCAACTTGTTGCATCATGTTGCCCATAGCACTGCCACTGCTAACTGTTGCACTGCAACTCAGTTGCCGAGATGTAAGCAACTAAAAGACTCCTACCCAATCGTTGACAGACAAGTCAGGCTGCATCCCATCACTAAAACTCCCTTGGCTACTGCTTTACGTTGTCCTCCTGAAGCCACTGCGCTGCTACAACTTTGCACTGTGTGAGCACTGCCTCTCTGCGCTGCTGAAGTCCTATCAGCCTCTGCATTGTTGCCTCTACATTGTTGTTGCCTCTGCACTACACAACTTTCTCTTCAACATCTCAGCACTGCCCTCTGCTTCACTGTGAACTTTTGCAACCATCTCCTACTTGTCCTGCTACTGTCTTAAGGCTCCTGTAGCTCATATATGATCCAAGAGTAGGGTTGACTCAAGGATCCTGCCACCTTGATCTTGTAGCTGCTCTACAGATCCATGTCACCTCACTTACCTGGCTCACGAGCACTCATGGCAACGTCGTCATCACTTCCATCGTCCTTTGCTGCTGCAGCCTTGGAATCAGAAGCTCCTTTGTCCTTCTTCTTAGGACAAGTGTTGGCAAAGTGTCCAAGTTCGCCACAGTTAAAGCACCAGACCTTGAATAAGTCCCTCTTCTTCTTCCCTTGCTGCCTTCATTCCTTTGATGCAAGGGCTGCATCATCTTCCTCTTCTTTCTTCACCCTGACAGTTTCGTTGTTGTTGTTCTGCCTCTTGGTGATTCTCTTGATCTCTTTTTGGCGGAGGATTGCCCACATGTCTGCCCAGGATGGTAACGTTGCCTTGCCCAATATGCTTTGGAAAAATGTTTCCCACTCCTTGGTGACTGCATTCAAGGCAGTGCTTACCAAGAGCCCTTCGTCCGAAGGTGCACCCATGGCAATCAGTTGATCCCGAATAGTCTAAAGTCGGAAAAGGAAGGGATCTATCTCCTCACCCTTTTGCATCTGGAATAGCCTCATTTGATTCTCTAGAAGCATTTTTCGTTGAACGGAGCTTCCCTAATACATCGCCTCCAATGCAGTCCACATCTCATTTGTCGTCTTCTTCCTGGCAATGTGTGGCACGACGTGATCTTTTACTCCGTCCATGATCAAACGCTTAGCTCGTGCTTCATTTTCATTGAATTTCTTCAGAGGATCTGCAGGCTCAGGTAGGACATTCTCTGCATGGTTCCTGATGCCATACTCATCCAGGACTGATAAGATCCTGGCCCTCCAGATGACGAAGTTGGACACACCATCCAGCCTGTCCTGATCTCTCAGCCCATGAGAAGCCATCTAGCTCAAATCTGACAGAAACACAGAAACGTTGGATCTGGGTTTCTTGGTGACTAAAAACCCTCTAGTAACTGCTCCTTCTGAAAACTGATTTACTTCCTGCAAATCTTCAGCCAAAACAATCGGACAGTTCTCTCTTATCCTCCTTATCGGATCTCAGATCTGTTGAGTGACTATCTTCCTCTCGCTCTTTGTTTACTTAGCTAGGCACAATTTGGCACCAGCAGAATCTCCACCACACCAACACTGCTGAAGAACTGAAGCACTGCTTCCGGATCTCGACAAACAGACAAGAAAATTGGATTGCGTCCCTCTGGCTGGCCTCTGCGTGAGCAGACTGGCCCAGCGCAGCCTCTACACTACTCAGAAGTGGACTGCATAACCCCAGACTGTGTGACACAGTCCTTACGTTGGCCTGGATAGCCTCTGCGTAAGCCTGACGACATTCTGAAGCCACAACGCTGCCCCTCTCTGGGTCTGCGTCCTCCTGCTGCTGAGCTGCCCTCTCCAGATCTCTACTGCTACCCTACAGAGAAATATTCTTCAGCTAATTTGCTGGAGATTCAACTTGATCTGCGATCACTCTAATACCATGTGAAAAAAAATTAATACAATAATGCAGAAATCCTACTGTATAATCTTGGTTTACTTCTACTTGTGATTAAATTAGTTATTTCCAGAAAATATTCAAAAAATACCAAAGTAAACACAACTAACAGCTTAGACACATACAGATCATTTACTAAATATTATGCTCATTCAATAAAGTGACACACAGATTTTTCGGACAATAGTCCCCGGAAAACCCAATGTGGGAAAATTGGTGCAGCAAATATGAGGGTTTATAATTATTAAGTAGAATCTGATTATAGCAAATCTGGGCACCTAACTGGTTAGCCCGACAGAGAAAACAATAGATCTGCAGCAATACCTGTTGTTCTGAGACCAAAATCTTGATTGATCCACACCCTCAAACGGGATTTACAAGACTCAGCCAATTTCTAGCCCTAGAAACCCCAGTGCTGCCCCTGAAGCCCCAGCGTCAGCCCTATTAGGCTTTGTGTTCCCTTGCACTTCTCAGAAGGGGACTGCGTAACCCTAGACTGGGTGACGCAGTCCTTACGCTGCCTTGGAAGGCCTCTATGTAACCCTGGTGGCCTCCTGAAGCTGCAGTGCTGCCCCTCTTGGCTCTGCATAGCGGCTGAAGCCCTCTGCGCTGCTTAGTTGCTGTTGTTGCCCTTGCTTCTCTGCATTGCTCCTAAATGTTACTCCTCTACCTCTTGCTGACTCTTGGCTCCGGGATCAGATCATCCCCTCGGCCAATAGTACCCCTCACTGCAGAAAACTCTTCTGAAAATTCTTAGCAAACCCGCCCTAGAATTCCAGCTCAGTCTCTCAGCTCTGCCTTTATGTGTGTGTGTCCAACTGACCCTCAAGCCTTTCTCTTATACTTTTTCGTTGAACACATCAACGGTCTTGATTTAATCTCTTATCGCCAGCTAAGATTAAAACACTACTTGATCGGCATCACTTAGAACATTTCATCACGTGTTTAATTAATTCACTTTAATTTTTCTAATTTCCTAAGTTTAGACTTAGGGTCCTCATTAAAAAAATTAATTATTTAAATAACTTTATCACCAGCTGAAATTTCTCCAAACGCTTTATGGTTTTGGAGGAGATGTGTTTCTTAGCCCCTCCACAGAGTTTCAGGGCTAGAGCACATCTGATGCTATCCCAATACACAAAATCTCAACAAAAGGAAGGCTAGGTTTTTGTAGCTGCTAGGTCGAAGTTTTCAAGAGGTCAAGGAGGGTCAAAATCTAAGGAAAGAGAGGCAATTTGATCTTGTTGAAGAATGTAACTAGTGTCGGTCTTCATAATTGTATTTGAGTCATGATGTATTATATTTATCAAAAGAAAGAAAATTAAATTTTATTATTAAATAAATTGACATATTAAAGCATGGATTTCAAGCTTTTGGATCAATTGTTTTTTTTAGGTCAAAGTCTCCATTGAAGACTTTTAAGGTTTATGTCAAGTGTACTTGTCCATGTCACATTCTAAAAGACCCTTCTTGGGATTTATTTGTCAAAGACGAAATTTATTTATTATTATAAAATAAGTCAATTAGGCCTCCTCCACCAAGTCGACCTCAAACTAGACAAGTTGGCCTAAAGTGAGGGGCGGAATCACTATATAAACGCAGCAACTCGACCTCATTTGTCACTCACTCACAACAAGTTCAATCTGCAACTTTTGGGGCCTGAAAAAGTGTGAATTACAAGGAAGAAGGAAAGGGATAGCGAAGGATAAGAAGGTCTCTCACAAGCATAAGAAGTTAAAAATTCTCTCTTTTTCCACCACGTGTGAAGTTGTGAAGCTACTGGAGGGCCGAAATTTTGTAGTTGTTGGGAGGCCAAAATTCTAAAGTTGTTGTTGAAGCTAGGGGCCGAATTTCTGGGTTCATGTTGGGTTGAAGCTGCTGGACAAGAAGAGTATACTGAAGTGTGCTATAACATATTGGAAAGTTGACTTGGTGGAGGAGGAAGGTTTGTTGGTCTAGGGTCTTGGTCTATCTCATTTGAATTATTGAAGGAAGAGTTCTTGACTGGGTTTTCCCCTATATAGGAGTTTTTCACTGGTTGTGCACCTTCATCAAGGGTCCTTGATCTTCGTGTTTTGCTTTGGTAATTGCTTGATGAACTAACATAAAAGAAGAACATAAGAAAGATAATAATAATTCGAAGAAATCACAAGTAATTATCAACAAGAGAAAATATTTTTGTCTTTCCAATTTTCTTACATAGTATCAAAGCTAAGGTGAAGAAGAAGGAAAAAGGGAACCTGGAGATCTATTGAAGAAAAGGAGATTAAACGAAGGTCATTAAGGAAAAGTATTATATGAAAGGAGAAGTTTACTATCTACAGGAACTCTGTCAAACTCAAAGAAGGGAGAAAACAAATTAAAAGGAGCCTCAAACTACAGAGCCTAGAAAAAGAGGATAGATCTCATCTAGTTCTAGGAAAAGTCAAGAAGCCTGCAGAGTAAGCAAAGAAAGCAAAGTTGTTAATTTTGGGCAACTAGGTCCAAACTCCATGTTGTACTGCTCAGATGTTGATGCCAATATTTTTATTGGATTCCTCTTTCGAAGAGGTGCAAGATCAATCTAAAGATCATCTTGATCGGATGAGCAGAAAATTTATTTTGAATTTATTCCACTTATGTGCAAGGTCGGCCAGATTTGTAATGTCGGCTTGGAGCCCCAACAGATGTGTCACACACTCCCACAGATGGATATATATATTGGAGACTTGGAGGTCATTTGATTACACACATTTTTGGAGGCATTCTCTTCTCTCAGATGGTGCTGCGTTTAGGGCTTCTCATGGAGCAGAGTTCTTGGTTCAGCGTTAGGGCTTCTTGGTGCAGCATTTTGTTGAGCCGTCTTGGGGTTGTGTGACACATTGGGTTGGCTGACCTAATGGAAACTTTTTTGGTTGAAGCATCCTGCTGATCGTCATAACGCCACCATTCTTCATCTCTATTTTTTATTGGCTTGTCTTCCATCGATCTATCGGTATATTCTATCAGCGTCTTACTTTCATGTGATTGCTATTTGGGTCCTAGAAGATTAAAGTAAATTTGCATCTATCATAGAACATCTTCAGAAATTAACATGGTATCAGAGCTAAGGAGAAGACAAAGCCCAAATTGTGTTGAGAGCAATCACCAATCTATTGGGAAAGATCTAAGAGCATCCATCTGTGTAACACTCACACTTGAGAAATTAACATCTCTAGAAGCCGCAGATGTAATTGTCCATGGTCCTTTGTGAATGGAAAGGGTCTGATTTTATGGAGACAACTTCGTTGGTTGTGGGAGACTACTTGTGCACTTGTTAGGGCTATATCCAAGCTAATAGCCACTATAATTTTTGTCTCTATATCTATGGAACTTCGCTCAAGATTTGTATGAAAAAAAAAGGAAGGCCGATTCATTTTAAGATGTCCTCATGTCCTTTATGGCAGGGCCGAGTTTGAGTAGTATCCTTGCTGAAGAAGAAGGCAATTCTGGGCATATGACTTGACACTATCTCTTTGTGACAAGGTGGCTGGTATCTCTAGGCCGAGTCTCTGTTTTGGGTAAGCCGAAAAGCCTAAAAGACGTTCAAGTTAGCCCACAATTGATTAAAGCTAGAACGCAGGAATGAAGGACCTAGAATAAAGATTATGCACAGGTTTTGAGGTATCTTAGTGACTGAAATTCAGGGTTGTCATGATCTAACAGAAAGCCCTAACCTGGGTCGAGATTCTTCAAGAATCAGTGCACAAGTTGAGGTGTTATCAAGGGCTGAAATATGTAGTCCGTCAAAGGTATGCATTTGTCTTTTGGTTTCGATTAATTCCGAGTATAGAAGGGTTAAGTTGAACAGTCTAGTATGGAAGCTTATGTACAGTTTGGAGAGTTGTTGAAGAGCCCTTCTCTGAAAGGCATATTTTTGAGGACCAAATTACTGTGAAGGGAGGCCAAGGCAGCTCCCTAGAGGGCCGAGTCAGTCAATTAACGGCTTCTTCAGCCTGCATGGAAGTGTCGTGGATGTAAGGAATGGCAGCGTATGCTACTATTGGTGAGCCGTTGCACTTGGAAGGCTACTTCAGTTAGGTCGCAACCCTTTATTCTCTTGTTTGATGGGTCGAGCTCCATAGGCAGGAGGTCGAGGTTGTTGTAGCAAGGCTAGGCATATTTCATGGGCATTTGAGGAAAGTTCTCAGCAGTGTTTGTCTTCACGTGCAGGCCGCATATGTTCTATGGAGATCACAGAAGTTTGGTGGAGAATGTAAACTAAGTTGCAATCTCTGCAAGGAAGTGTGGTAACACAGCAAAATATAATGCGACCTCCTGAAGTATAATGAGGTCAACTAAAGTAATACGGTCAACTCTGAAACATTCAACGGTGATCTCTGAAATATACTTTGCAGATAAGACATGTCATAAAATGCGAACAATACAGTGCAGATTATACGTAACAAGTGCAAACTCTTCTAGGATATAAATGTGGGTCACGTATAACCCAGATACATCTAAGGTAAAGAAAGGTATGATGAAGTATGGTCAAATACAGATTACGCTAAGTGTAGACTCCAGACAGGAATATCAATGCGGATATTTTGAGCATAGTTGCAAGTGAATAAGATGTGGATTTTATTCTGAGTATAATTGTAGATTCCAGAAGAGAATAATATGCGGATTTTAGGATCAATAACGACATCACTGTTCAGTGAATAATAGTCTGGAACACATCATATAAACAATGATTTTCTAAAGAAGCTTTGTGGACAGAGCTAGTTTTAAATGCGTGGATAAAAGGGTGAATTTGAAACCTGTGTACAGTGACGTTGGAGCAGCATAATCACTATGTGAAGGTAGACTTGTTGAGTTGATATTTGAGCCTTAAGTACAGTGCTTTGGAAATCTACTGTAAGAAGGCAGATGTATTGAAGTTAAAGTATGCAAGGATTTTTGTGAGCAGCTGGGTGTGCAGCAACACTAATCTCTGAATGAAATCTTGGTTGCAACCTTGTACTTTTCAAAGCAGAAACCGAGTGCCATCTTGTGAAGGTGAAGACGTTGTCTTCTAGGTAGCTGTTATAGTGTTTAGGGCTATAACAAAACCTGTCGGTGCCCTAACTTGAACAGTGACATATGGCAGAATATGTATGACCATGAAGTTTGAAATCTTCAGTACTGTATGGCAGTGAAGATGATAGTGATGTGTATGATAAAATTATGGCAACATTGTAATCAGTGATATGACAGTGTATGGATGTATGACAGATGTATGGCAGCATATGGCTATGATACTTGTATGGCCATAATTCCATCAAATAAGCCTTGACAGTGGGTGAGTAAGAATCAGGCCTATGATTACAAAACCCTTTCCGAAGCAAGGAAGTTGGTGTCTAGGATGCTCGAATTCAAAAATAATCATGAAGGCATTTTTCAAGGTTGTGCCAAAGGAAAGCATAAAAGGGGACTTTTCTTCATTCCTCAAGTGTCACAAAGACATTTGATACACTCTGTCTTATCTGATATGCTGCCTATGAAATCCTTGGGAGGATGTTCTTATTTCATGACTTTTATAGATGACTTATGTCGCAAGAGGAGTTGGCATTAAGAGGAAGACCATAACCATGCATGCTCTTAAGCAAATGGCGTTGTTGGAAGGATGCTATGCATGAAGAGTACGAGTCCATTATGAAGAATGATGTCTGGGATGTGGTTCTGAGACCGAAGGACAAAGATGTTGCCACCTCGAAATGGCTCTAAAAGATCAAGCATGGATCTGATGGGAGTGTTGAAAAGTACAAGGCAAGATTTGTTGCCCGAGGCTTCTCTCAAAAGGAAGGCATAGATTATGATGATATATTTTCCCTTGTGATCTATCATTGCCCTTGCTGCCACGCAAGGATGGAGTCTCCATCAGATGGATGTGAAGACCACTTTTTCTGCATGATTCGATAAAGGAAGAGATGTATGTGAAGCAACCTCTGGGGTTCGAAGTCTAGGATAGAGACTCTAATGTATGCAGGTTGAAGAAAGCCCTCTTTGGGTTGAAGCAATCACCCAGGGCTTGATACCTACTTGATGAAGTTGGGCTTCACTCGAAGTAATGTTGATCCAAACCTTTACTTCAAGGTTGACAGGGAAAATCCTCTCATTCTGGTTCTCTATGTGGACGATCTCTTCCTGACAGGTGCTGACCCTCTCATTCATCAGTGTAAGAGGGAGCTAGCTTCCGAGTTCGAGATGAAAGACCTAGGACTGATGCATTACTTCCTAGGCTTGGAGGTCTGCCAGAGACCTGGCGAAATTTTCCTCTCTCAAGGAAAATATATTGTGAAGCTACTGGATACATTTGGTATGGTGGACAGTAATTCCATGTTGACACCAATGGAGCTCAACTTTAAGAAGTTGAGTGAATACGATGTTGGGCCCGTGCTAGCAAATCCTACCGAGTATCGACAACTCGTAGGGGCCCTAATGTTCTTAGTTAACATCCGTTCGAACGTATGTTCTTCAGTGAACACTTTGAGTCAACACATGGTTGATCCTCATAACATTCACTGGGTTGGTGCCAAGAAACTCTTGAGATATCTCTGGGGCACGATAGACCATGGGCTAAGATACACTGTCAGGAGTTTGAGACTCCGTGGAAATACTGATGTCAATTGGGTTGGCAGTGTGGTGGATCGCAATAGCACATCTGGATGTTGCTTCACACTTGGTTCTGCTTCGACTAGGACGCAGAAGTCGGTGGCTTTAGGCACCGCTGAGGCCGAATACATTGCAACGTGTATGCCCTGTTGTGAATCTATTTGGCTGCAAAAGCTCTTCAGTGAACTGTTTCAACATGTGCTAGATACCACCGTTATCCTTTGTGATAACCAGCGGGGGATTCGTTTGTCAAAGAATCCCGTGTTCCACGATCAATCCAAGCATATTAATATCTGGTACCATTTTATCCGGGATATGGTACAGCGAGGCGTTGTAAGGCTCAATCATATAGGAACTGATGAGCAAGTCGCGTATATTCTCACAAAGCCCTTGGGGAAGATCATATTCCTAACCTTCCGTGAGAATCTTGGAATCGTGGAACGACCCTATGCTGAGGATCTTGTTGGATGATGAGCTCTAGGAGATCCAAGGGGCTTTGGGGATAGCTTCTTGGAGCTATAAGCAACCACAGGGCTAGGCTTGCTGAACCTTGTTGGTGTGCTTCCGCCCCACCGTGATGATATTGAGTTTGTTTACCTCTCTTTGATCTGTGCCCCATATGCATACTACCCATGGAGTACCAAACTCATGGGAAGTACCTCTCATCTTGGCCAATGAGGTGGGAAATGTGGATAGAGACCGATAGCAAGATCGATGGACACATCGGAGATTGCCATACTCTCTATGTCTAGGATGGCACTTGTCCAACCACTTGATCTGGGATCAAGTTTAGTTTGGTTTCGGACCTCCAACTGACTTCGGGTCAGTTAAACTAACTTCGGGTTAGTATGAGACTCCTTTGAGTCCTATAGAGGTTTCGGACCTCTGAGTTGACTTCGAGTCAGTTGGGAGTGATGTATTTGTGACTCGCCGTTTGAAATAAAGAACCCAGCAAAGCAAGTTACAGCGGGATGACGCACAAGATGGCACAGGTGGATGAAGTTCTCCCTTGTTGAAAGGGAGTGTTAATTTTGGGCAACTAGGTCCAAACTCCATGTTGTACTGCTCAGATGATGATGCCAATATTTTTATTGGATTCCTCTTTCGAAGAGGTGCCAGATTGATCTAAAGATCACCTTGATCGGATGAGCAGAACATGTATTTTGAATTTATTCCACTTATGTGCAAGGTCAGCCAGATTTGTAATGTCAGCTTGGAGCCCCAACAGATGTGTCACACACTCCCACAGATGGATATATTTATTGGAGACTTGGAGGTCATTTGATCACACATATTTTTGGAGGCATTCTCTTCTCTCTCGGATAGTGTTGCGTTTAGGCCTTCTCATGGAGCAGCGTTCTTGGTTCAACATTAAGGCTTCTTGGTGCAGCGTTTTGATGAGCCGCCTTGGGGTTGTGTGACACATTGGGTTGGCTGACCTAATGGAGACTTTGCTAGTTGAAGCATCCTGTTGATCGCCATAACGCCACCATTCTTCATCTATTTCTTTTATTGGCTTGTCTTCCATCGATCTATTGGTATGTTCTATCAGCATCTTACTTTCATGTGATTGCTATTTGGGTCCTAGAAGATTAAAGTAAATTTGCATCTAGCATAGAACATCTTCAGAAATTAACAAAAGTCCAGAGAAACTAAAATCTTGGCCACGAACTTAATAGTGGGTGGAGTAAAGGACAACCTCATTCCATGTATATTCAACATAGATTTCACTCAAGAAATGTACGAGGCTCTATCCAAATTATTCATAATCAAGAACATTGATCAAATTGCAAGCCTCAAGAATGAATTAAGAACTATTAAGGTGACAAAGGACGATATTGTGGCATCCTTCTTTATAAGGATATCTAGAATCAAAACTGAACTCCAAGCAATAGATGAAATTGTTCCAGAAAAGCAGCTCGTAATCACTGCTCTTATAGGTCTACCGAAATCTTAGAGTGCTTTTGCATCAAGAATCACCAGTTGGAAGGATACTCCAACATTCGAACAAATGTGGAATGCATGCAATCAAGAAGAAGCCAGAATATTGTTAGTAAGCAACAAGGAGGATGAAGAAGAGAACATATCAAATGCCTATTCCGCTCATCACAAGAAGAAGGGAACCTTCAAGATGTACAAGGGACCAAAGAAGAAAGTAGACCTATCAAAGATTGAATGCTACATTTGCCATAAGATGGGTCATTATAAAAATCAATGTCCAGAGAATCCAAGGAATGAGAAGAGAGAAAGAGAACATGTGAATATTGCCGATGAAGCTCCACCTAAGAAGAGCAAGACTGAAGAATTGGAAGTCAAGGACTTATTCTTCTAAATCCCCTCTCTCATATCCTTCTTAGTCTTCTATTTTTAAAGTTTTGAATTATTCTCCTTTATGTTTTGATTTCTAGAGTTTGTTGGTCTAACATGTCTTGTTAGAACATTTTTAATTATTTTGATAAGTTGTAGGTTTCCCTCAAGATTAGACTAAGAGGGAGCCTCCATTTTTCCAAAGGATAAGTATTATGTTCTTTGTTTCATCTTTTCAAGTTTGGTTTCCTTCTCAAATCAAAAATTTGTTTGTATTATGTGCTAATAACCTTTGTATTTTCCTTGGTTAGGAAAGCCAGCTAAATACTCTAAGGTTATGGAGGAGACTTCAAAGGATAGACTCTCAGTTACAAAGGAAGCCCTTCAAGAATTGATGTCCTATAAGGTTTGTAAGGAACAACTCAAGGTATGTCGTAAACATTGTTATAAAGTTCTCTTCATGTAAAAGGTACAATCATTCTTCTTTTAAAATTTGTTCTACATTACTAACATCGTCATGTCTAGGATTTTGAATCACAAAGATTCTTGTTAGGGTGATTAATCATTGATTGAATCTACCCACATTATATTATCATTCTTGTGGAACCCTAAAAAGGTTCACTATAAAACCCTAACCTAAGGGTGTATCAATATTGATTATGAAACCCTAGTCTATTTAGGGTTGTTGATAAAATCTAGAAAACCTATTCATTTCATGTTTAGGGTTTTGGTATTGTTATGATAGAAACCCTAGTCCTTTAGGGTTTGCTATTAATATCTAAGTTATGTATTGAAACCCTAGATATTTAGGGTTTGGTGAATTAAGGTTTGTAAACAAAATCCTTGAAAGTAAGATTCTAGGAATGAAGCCCTAGGTATATGTTCGTATGTTTGATTGAAACCCTAGCCCTGTGAAAATCATTGTGTATCTACCTTTGATGTATTAACTTTTATCTTGGGTTTACCTAGTAGATAATATCATGAAATGCAAAGGCATGATTATGAAATACTAGATATGTATATATGAGTATGGTAACCTAATTGTCGTTGCTCATGTTTTAGTTTGTAAATTCTAGGGTTTGTAACAAGCCCTAGTAGAGATTGATATTCTAGGATATGATGATATTGTTTCGATATGATTTAGTTTTATGATAAAATCTAGGGTTTGCTACAAACCATAGAAGAATTTAACATTGTTGAAACCTTAGACACTTGGTAGGATTGTTGTTAACTGTTGATACCTAAGGCTTTGTGTCTCGAAGATGCAATCTAGGGTTTGCATTAAATCATGGTAGAGTCTGACATGTAAATTCTGAAAATTGGTGAAACCCTAGTGCTATGATTAATATCTTAACTGAATTGCTTTAAGGCGTGATGATGGAATCTAGGTGATTATGAACCTAACTAGGTTTAGGTGTTTATCTAGAGTCTAAATGCTTCCATTATAGTAACATGATTATGGTATAGTTAACTTCATGCTTCTGTATGTTTGTATTTGGTTGTACTTGCCATTTAAGTTTTGCAAGAACATAATCTTCAAGATGATGAAGATGTTCATATAAGCATGATGATGATGACCAAGATGACCTTGATGAAACTGTAAAAGATTCTCTAATGTTATAAAAGAAGGAAATGGTTGATCTCCCTAAGTTGAGAGGGAGTCCAAATAGAAGAAAGGGTAAATCTCCCCGATTGAGAGGGAGGGCATATTACGACAATCATAATAAATACCTTGAAGAATAAATAACAACAAATAAATGTTCATGTTTCATGAAGGTGCAAAAAGACTTGAGAAGATATAAAGATACATTTGGTGTTGCCGAAGAAATGAAAGAAGAAAGCTTCCGGCAAATTGTGTAGTATCAAAATGAATAAGGACCCTGAAGGTTTGTGTTTACTTATGTGTATGTTTGAAAGTTTATTATTGATTGGGGTTTGTGTCTGTACAGGTAAAATCTCTCATTAAGAAGGTTGAACACTCTGGAAGCATGCTTGGACAAATGGATATGTCTAGTTTATTAGGGAGAAATGAAGCATCTACTGGCGGATGCCTGGAAGGACATATAGCTGGCCTATGTGTTAATGTCTAGATCACGAAGAGGGAGGGTGGCATTGGTCTTAGAGCTCTAACCTTGTATATGCACCTAGATCCCTGGGTTGATGGTTAGTGAATAAGCCGGATGGTACCTAGACTCGCTGAAAGCTTGAGTCCATCATGTTGAGAATTTGGTAGGGCAGTGTTTAATTCAATTCTCTTCTTGATAATTACTTGCAAGCTTACTTCTCTTACTTGGGACTTCTCTTTATTAGCTTATTAGGTCTTTCATCAAGTCAATTATCAAAAAACAAGAGACACAAATTTAGGCTATTCAAGCCAGGGCCAAAACCTCTTCCTCTTGGAGAGGAAACCCGCAAGTAATTCTTCTTATAGACTTTCATTTGACAAATACCATGACCATGACACAGACCCTTGACCTTAGTATACCTCCAACACCCTTGTCACCTGCTCTTCTTGGCTCCCTATGATAACATTCATTTCTACACCATTCTGCACTTGCACAAGGGAAGCTCGGTCCCTTGTCTAATATCCTTGAACAATGTGCTTCTCCTTAGTCTTATATAGATATAGCCTTGGCCTCCTCAAAACTCCTTCTTGATCTTCTTATTGTATCCTTTATGCTTGAATCCGAGATCCCTTTTAACACTGTGATAATCCTCCCTTGGTACTGTAGACAATTTTCGACCTTCTTCAGATATATGTTTCTGTCCCAAAACAGAGATATTATACTCCTTCTCTGTGCTATATCTCCTCCTTCTTCAGCACTGTATTACGCATGGGATGACAGGCCTCTCCTTCGCTGTAATAGATCTTGGCTTCCTTGCTTTTTAGTATTGTGTTACAGATCTATTCTTCATTGTAATATGTCTCGTCTTCCTTGCTTCTTTACTATGATACTTACCTTTTCCCTTGCTCTATAGCAGACCCAATCTTCGCTTAATTGCAGACCCAATCTTTGCTATATCACCACAAACTTTGTCACTATAATATATGTTCGAAAATCTCAGACAATTTGATCTACAATTTTCTCTATTCTGCACAACATAGTTGGGTATACATAGTTGTCTCAACCTATAATTAAGCCGACTTGACCATGAAGGAGTGTGACGGTTCATTAGGAGTGTTTTCAAGCCAACTTGACCAGTTGTTGTGAGGCCGACTTCAAGGAGCATTCTTTCAGCAAGGTGACAAGGGTGTTGAACATATTTTTACATTGTTTCTTTGACACTTTATAAGCGTAACATTGCTTCATGTACATGACTCTAATTTGTACATTTATGACAAGATGACAAATCCTAAAAGACATCAAGAAGAAGTCTTTGACCTATAATAAAATCCCTTGCTCATGAAACCCATGAAGCAAGCTTAACAAGAAATATATTTGATTATCTTTGTCTTCTTCATTACATAAATACATAATTACATAGTCATTATGAAGACCGAACCTAGTTACACTTTCCAACAATCCCTCTTAACTAGGGAGGTATTCATAATGGTACATGGTTACTTTCAATCTGAAGAATCTCATAAGAAGAATCAGATTGGTAATCGCATCTATATAACATCATATCAACCAACATTGTCCTAGTGAAAGGCCTTGACTAACAACCCCATCTCTCCATGAGATAATGGACTACAATGCTGGCGAGACACATGACTTATAGACACCATTGTCATTGTCTCTCCAAGGTACATACTCCACCCGGGTGTCCCAAAGTATGACCTTCTTGGACTATTCTTCTCTTGGGTAGCTAGCCCTCAAAGAATATCGGTCCACGACTACTCTTATCTTGAATGCCCTATCTCGTTCTCAAAGAGTATCGGATGCCAGATGATTACCCAATCCTCCATTCTATCTTCCCAGCTGAAGACCAGAATGATGTGTCTATCTCTCCCTCTCAGCCAGGGAGGACCTATTCCACAAGGGAATGTACTCATTCATGTACAATGAATGTACCTAAGCTCATTCTTAGGAATTACCCATTTTCTTCCAAGTAAGAAACTTACCACCAAGCTCCCTCTTAACCAAGGACCTGCAGCAGCAATGGTGAGACACCCAGCTGCTCATGAAGAATTCCTCCCCTCGATGTCATGGATTTTGATCTTGAGGAATTTTCATCTTTATCTTCATAGGGCACAGATGATCCATCACTTTCATTCATGATTCATGTCATCTAGCAGAAAGTGATTCATCAGTCTTTCTCATCTGATCCACCTTTATGCCATGCTGCTTTCCTTCGAACCATCTCCCAAGGATCTTACATCCTTCCACATGGTTGGTAGCCCTGCATAAACATATTCAGATAAACATATACATAAGAACTTTTAAATCAAAAGTTACCTTAGTGATGATCTTTCACCATGACATCTTCCTGTAGGCATCAGCATCCTTTATTCAGATTGACACATCTCCTAAAGATATGTATTGTCAAGGGTCTTCTTCTTTACCAGATTTCTATCAAAGTCTACATATCTTCCCAGGAGATCTCCTAGTCACATCTTCTTGGCTTCCGGATGATAACTGCCTCTTGACATGGTTGCACTTCATGATCTCTTCCTTTCTTTCTACACACAACTTCATTCCCTGGAACTTCCAGTATCCAATTCCTTGTTTGTATACAACCATCTCATATTCCATATGAGGACATATTAATGACATCATGATAGAAGCATTGTACATTAATTGCATCATGATCCTCCTTTCTCTGATCATACTTCTAAAGGTAAAAGTCCATCACCTGCAACCATAAGACATGACTCCATAGCATCCAGTGTTAGCATATAAATATATGTACCTCATCTTTTTCCTTTTGAGTCATCCTACAACAATTTCCTTAGAATGAAGTACTTCATTCCCTTGACCTGCTTCATCAATATGTCATCATATCCTAATCCCAGAATTCTGTAAGATAGAATTCCCGACGAAACCTTTTTCTTTCTTTCTAACCAGTGAATCTAAATACAACTCCATTAGAAAATGTCAGCACCTGTTTCCATATTGATTATTGAATGATGGCCCTTGATCTCGATGACTGCCTTCCATCAATGTTGTTATCAGTGAGGTTTACAGGAGCTACTTCTTTCATAACTGTATTGCAGACATCTTCCCATGACAAGTGATCCTTCCATGCTTCTATCATGATGCCATTAATGTACAATGCTTCCTAACATACTACTTTACAACCGACAAAAATCACTTAAAGGGGAAGATGATCTCAATCATAGTAGAGATCTTTCACTTCTTCTTTCTTAGATTTCTTTGCATTAGGTTCTTCCCTTTCTTCTGTGACATGTGCTACAAAAGCTTGATTCTCTTCACTTGATCTTGTATCAACTTTGGCTTTCAATTTAGTTTCCTTTATTTTACATAAAGACCATAGATTCTTGAATGGTGTGGCTTCTTTCTTCCCATATAAGCTTGAAGTGAAGTTTCCCCATTCTTCCAGTAGAGCATTCAACACCATTATAGTTATTTCACTATTAGACATTACTTCTCCCAATTCCTGCAGTTGGTCTTGTATTTCAGAAATCCTCATAAAGTATGAGGTGATTCCTTCCTTTCTTGACAATTTCATCTTGTATAGTTCTTGTCTCAAAGAGATTACCTCTCCTGCAGTACTTACAGAGAATAGCTCCACCAACTTTTCATATATTCTTTGGCAATTTCTAGTTTTGATACATAGGGTATGAGTGAGTCCTTGATGGATTCTATGAGAATCCTTTGGGCTCTTATTTCTCCCTTCATGTATTTGGCATGAGATGGAGCATCTTCTTTTGGAGGTTGAGTTGTAGATCCTTCGATGTAGCCCATAACTTCATCTTCGATTAGATTCAAATATGTTCTTTTCTTCCATGTGCTAAAGTTTGATGACCCAACCAATTTGTTGCTTTCTTTACAATAAGTCATTTTGATAGATTCAAATGAGGTCATAGAAATACTTCCAATTTGTTGCTTTCTTTACAATAAGTCATTTTGATAGATTCAAATGAGGTCATAGAAATACTTACTTGTGTAGATTGATTTCTTCCTTCTATCAACTTCCTTGATGATGATGATGACGGGAACTCCTCCTTAGATTGAATTCTTCAAAGAGGGTGATCTTGGATCCTTTTGGAGGTTGAGTTGTAGATCCTTTGATGTAGCCCATAACTTCATCTTCGATTAGATTCAAATATATTCTTTTCTTCCATGTGCTAAAGTTTGATGACCCAACCAATTTGTTGCTTTCTTTACAATAAGTCATTTTGATAGATTCAAATGAGGTCATAGAAATACTTACTTGTGTAGATTGATTTCTTCCTTCTATCAACTTCCTTGATGATGATGATGACAGGAAGTCCTCCTTAGATTGAATTCTTCAAAGAGGGTGATCTTGGATCCTTGATGATCAAGAATGACTTGGTGAATACTTCAGAATGATGATGTCTTCAATAGTGTTGGATAGTGCTAGATGGTGTTTCTTCCAACAATGTCTTCAATAACATAAATCTTTGATGGCAAAGATCATCTCCCTAATGAGTGAATCCTTTGAAGGTCTTATTGAGATGGCTTGAAAATTTTCTTGCAAACAGATTTGACTTTCCAATGCAAACTTTCACCTTGACTTTGAGGCTTTCTAGAGAAATAGATTATTGCTCTTTTAATCCTTGTGTATCTCCTTGTTAGGTAGCCCTTGTCTTCAGCACCTTAGCTCCGATACCATGTTGAGAATTTGGTAGGGCAATGTTTAATTCAATTCTCTACTTGATAATTACTTGTGTGCTTACTTCTCCTACTTAAGACTTCTCTTTATTAGCTTATTAGGTCTTTCATCAAGTCAATTATCAAAACACAAGAGACACAAATTTAGGCTATTCAAGCCAGGGCCAAAACCTCTCCCTCTTGGAGAAGAAAACCCGTAAGTAATTCTTCTTATAGACTTTCAGTTGACAAGTACCATGACCATGACACAGACCCTTAACCTTAGCATACCTTCAACACCCTTGTCACCTACTCTTCTTGGCTCCCTATGATAACATTCCTTTCTGCACCATTCTGCTCTTGCATAAGGGAAGCTCAGTCCCTTGTCTAATATCCTTGAACAATGTGCTTCTCCTTAGTCTTATATTGATATAGCCTTGGCCTCCTCAGAACTCCTTCTTAATCTTCTTATTGTATCCTTTATGCTTGACTCCGAGATCCCTTTTAACACTGTGATAATCCTCCCTTAGTACTGTAGACAATTTTTGACCTTCTTCAGATATATGTTATTGTCCCAAAACATAGATATTATACTCCTTTTGTGCTATATCTCCTTCTTCAGCACGGTGTTACGCATGGGATGACAGGCCTCTCCTTCGCTGCAATAGGTCTTGGCTTCCATGCTTTTTAGTACTGTGTTACAGACCTTTTCTTCACTGTAATATGTCTCGTCTTCCTTGCTTCTTTACTGTGATACATACCTTTTCCTTTGCTCTATAGCAAACACAATCTTCACTTAACTGCAGACCCAATCTTTGTTGTATCACCACAGACTTTGTCACTGTAACATATGTCCGAAAATTTCAGACAATCCGAACTGTAATTTTCTCTGTTCTGCGCAGCATATTTGGGTATATATAGTTGTCTCAACCTGTAATTAAGCCGACCTAACCATGAAGGAGTGTGATGGTTCATTAGCAGTGTTTTCAATCCGACTTGACCAGCTGTTGTGAGGCCGACTTCAAGGAGCATTCTTTCAGCAAGGTGACAAGGGTGCTCAACATTTTTTTACATTGTTTCTTTGACACTTTATAAGTGTAATATTGCTTCATGTACATGACTCTAATTTGTACATTTATGACAAGATGACAAATCCTAAAAGACGTCAAGAAGAAGTCTTTGACCTATAATAAAATCCATTGCTCATGAAACCTATGAAGCAAGCTTAACAAGAAATATATTTGATTATCTTTGTCTTCTTCATTACATAAATACATAATTACATAGTCATTATGAAGACCGAACATAGTTACACTTTCCAACACATCTTAGTCCCACTCGGATAGATTACCCTAGTCGGGTATCTAGTCTGCAACACTGAGTGTGTTAGAACTCTTCATAGTTCACTCTGGAGATTTTCCATGTAACTCTATAAATATAGGTAATTATGAATACGTCCCTAGTTAAGAGGGAGTGTTGAAGAATGTAACTAGTGTCGGCCTTCATATTTGTATTTGAGTCATGATGTATTATATTTATCAAAAGAAAGAAAAATAAATTTTATTATTAAATAAATTGACTTATTAAAGCACATGTTTCATGCTTGGTCAACTGTTTGTTTTAGGTCAAAGTCGCCATTGAAGACTTCTAGGGTTTATGTCAAGTGTTCATGTCACATTGTAAAAGACCATTCTTAGGATTTATTTGTCAAAGAAGAAATTTATTTTATTATAAAATAAGTCAATTAGGCATCCTCTGCCAAGTCGACCTCAAACTAGACAAGTCAACCTAAACTAGGGGGTAGAATCACTATATAAAGGCAACAACTCAGCCTCATTTGTCACTTGCTCACAACAAATTTGATCTACAACTTTTGGGGCCAGAAAAAGTGTGAATTCCAAGGAAGAAGAAGGAAAAGGATAGCGAGGAGAAGGTCGTCTCTCACAAGCATAATAATTTGAAAATTATCTCTCTTTTTCCCACATGTGTGAAGTTGTGAAGCTGTTGGAGGGGTCGAAATTCTGCAGTTGCTAGGAGGCCGAAATTCTGGAGCTATTGGTGAAGCTGGGGACCGAATTTCTGGGTTGATGTTGGGTTGAAGCTATTGGACAAGAAGAGACTATTGAAGTGTGCTATAACATATTGGAAAGTTGACTTGGTGGAGGAGGAAGGTTTGTTGATCTAGGGTCTTGGTGTATCTCATTTGAATTACTAAACATAGAGTTCTCAAGTTTAAGATAAATTACCTCAATTATAGCTATATTAATTTCTCAACAGATAGATGGTGCATTAGACGTTGCTATAGGAGGGAATAAAGCCCTAAAGTTATCACCTTTTCCCTTGTAGCAAGAGTCCATTGCTCTTAGTGTCAGTCTGCCATTCCACTCCATTAATATCATCAGTTTCCTTATTATAGTCGTGACTCGTATTGGCTCCCTCGATGCAATTGATCGTCCTTACTGGAAGATTCCTTCTTATTAGGAGGATACAGCCATATCCATGCTTTTGTCTTTGTTGTAGTTTCTCTTGTACTTTGATTTTCATGGTTGGGCTTATCATCAGTATTATATGATTTGCCTTTCCCACAACTAGTCCAGAAGTCATTCCATTTGTCTGCCTTTTGTTATGAGCCCTCATTCTTCAATGTCAGTGTTTGATTAGACTTGGAGGTCACGGGTGTGGCAGCTTTCATGTTCTGCTGAGTGGTTTGCCCAAGCGTGCCCTGCCCAAAAACGGGAGTTGATGTGCTACTAGGGAACAAGTTGTTATCAAAAGCAGGTGTGCACTGGCCAAAATTTGGTGTTGAAGATCCCAAATGGTTGAGTGCTTCTATGGGGTGAGCTCTTATCATTAGATTCGAAAGATTAACCTCTTTCCAACTTATTCAATTCCTTAAAATCCGTTATGTTCCAATATTGCAATTATTTCATGGTTTCCGCGTGTTGCCTTTCCAATTGCCGCCAAGGTTTTGCATACTCCTCACTGAGTATTGTTTCCCAAGGTTCATTTTTAAACACCCTCCAAGCTAGTAGGCAAGCCAACTTTGATACCACTGTAGTGAACTAGGGAAATTTGGCCTAGTGTTCATTATAACAATTTGTCCCTTTCTTCCTAATGTAGTGACTAAATTTAATAAACATACAAATGTTATTTGATGGAATAGTTCAACTCCTTCCTTTTGCTAACAATGATATAAAACAATGGCAAAATATATATATATATATATATAGATATATATATATATATATATATATATATATATATATATATATATATATATATATTAGAGTGTGTGTGTGTTCATTCCAACAATATATCAATTGTTGTATTTCCAAAAGAGAACCACGCGTATCTCAGGACAAATTCCAATTTGAACAGTTCAACTACAGGGTACCACACTGAAATACAAACTGGAAGTTTAATTCATGTTAACCTAGACATAAAACTACTCACTACACTAGATACTACAGGTTTTGGCTTTCTTCTGTCTAACAAACACGTTTTTCGAACCAGTTTAGTTCTTCGTGAGGGTTGTCTATTGATACGACTCTTCTTGAAGTTATAGTGAGAATTTGGTTCCTTCGGGATCGTGTTCAATCCACATCCAAGATTCTCGACATGGTCGATGCCTCTATTCATACCAAGCTCGATCCCAATGCAGCCATGAAGTGAATATGCAGGTCCCACGACCACCACAAAAACGCAATGAGTTTATTTTTCGTTGTCCAGACTCAGCCGCTTTTCTGTTCCGAATTAAACGGATGTTTTTATTATGGTGTCGGTTGCTGACTAGGACCGCACAAACCCTTTGACGTTGCTATCATCGATGTTGCCCAAATATCTTATACGTGCAGATCCCTGATTCGTAACAAGACTGGATGTGAGCCACCGCTTTGACTTAGGTACTTCTACTGTAATTATGATTCATATAACGCTCACTCGCACAAAAATCCTTCAGTTTTTCCTACAACACAATCTCAGAAAACCTTGATCAGCCTTCGAGGATCCGGAACACCAGCTGAATCACTTTATGGATTTCGACGTGTACATAATTGCTTTAATAACCTCAGATTGTTGATTTATGGTAGCATCGGATGTGCTCTAGCCGTGTAACTTTGTATATAGGCTAAGACACATGGATTCCATAATACCCAAAAAGGATTTCGGAAAATCCACTTAGAGATGGTTTAATTAAATTAATTAATCATTTTTTAATATTTTTCCTAAGTCTAAACTTAGGGAAACTGATTAATTAAAGGGTATTAATTAAACCAAGTGTGAATCTTCTAGATAAAGTCATGGATCACCTCCAAGTTAATCCTAGCCCTTGATTATGTTTTAATCTTGGTCGTTGAAGGGTCAACGAAGGACTATAAGAAGGAGGGTGAGGGACCTATGGAAAACACACATCAGACAGAGAAAGAATCCAGAGATAGATTTCTTTAGCTGAAGGAAGAATCGAAGTGATTCTCAATTGCAGAGAGGGGAAGGGAAAACTCCAAGAGGGAGAGTTTCTGAAGAAGAGAGGGTACAGGGAGAGAAGAGAGAAAGGAGCCACCGCAGCAGCGCAGAGATAGCCAAGCAGCAGTTACGTTAGGCCAGCGCAGAGCAGCAGAGGGAGTTTCGATTTGAGTTGGAGAGGCAGCTGAGGGTTCATCCAATATCCGGAGGGCATTTCTGGAAGGGAAGGAAACTCGTGTCTCACCCAGCAGTAAGCACGACACAGTCACAACGAGCAGCAGTAGCAATGACGCAGTGACAGCGTGGAGGACGCAGTCACTACACAGAAATTACACAGAGCCACTCAGTGTGCGTGCAGGTCAATGCCAGAACTTCATGGTGAAGTGAGAAGTGTCTCATTAGCCCATTCTCATCAGATTTCTTCAAGTGATTGGTTGATAATTACAATCACACATTTGTACTCAGAAATTATGCATAATAAAGAAACCCTCATATCTGTTGCACCGGTTTTCCCGAGTTGAGCTTTTCCGAGGACAATTGTCCAAAAATAATGGTGTCTATGTGTGAATATTTGTGTTATTTCTTTCATGTTGTTTATTTATCGTGAAGTCTGCAGCATATTTTATTTTGATATTTAGCATAGTAAAATGTTAAATAATTGTGTTGAGAATGCAATAGAAGAAATATAATAAGTAGCTACAGTAGAATTCTACATTATAGAATTTTCACATGGTATCTGAGTTGTCAGATCCAAAGGAAGCAGGGTCAGAAAGGAAACTGTGCAAACCAGAAGCTTTAGAAGGGACGCAGTGCAGAGAAAAGAAAGCACAGATAAGTATGGCAAGACTTAGATGTTTTATCCTCTAGGTTAGAAGAGGATTGTGCATGCTTGTCAAGTTCAGCATCTGCAGGAACCTGGTATATTGATAGCGGGGCTTCAGCTCATATGACTGGAGTACGAGAATATTTCTTGAGCTATAGGGAGGAGCAGATGAACTTCCAAATCACTATGGGGAATAGCATGAAATGCACTCCAGTTGGGAGAGGAGCCATAGTGTTTCAGACGGAAGTTGGAACCAGTGTCAAGGTCACAGATGTACTACATGTGCCAGGGCTTGGGATGAATTTAATCTCAGTATACCAGTTGCAGGACAAAGGGTATGACATACACTTTACCAGGAAGAAGGTATATGTCAAGCACCCTAGTTGGAAGAAAACAAGGTAGATTGGAGTTAGAAGCAACAGACTATACAGGTTGCAGCTTGAGTCTCCGATGGCACTAATCAGTAGTAATCTTGAAGACAAGAAAGGGTTGAATGAACTTTGGCATAGAAGAATGGGACACTTGCACCATGGTGCATTGAAGATGCTCAGAGAAACAGTTGATGGGGCACCTGTTCTCAATACAAAGCATGATGATGTATGCCGAGGATGTATACTTGGGAAGTACGCTAAGGCAACCTTTCACAGATGTGAAAAGCGAGCAGCGAGTATATTGGGACTGATACACTCAGATATCTATGGAAAAATGTCCACTAACGCTCTCAAGGGTGGCAAATATTTTGTCACATTCATCGATGATCACTCCAGGAAGACATGGATTTACTTCCTAAAGACTAAAGATGAAGTCTTTGAAAAGTTCAAAGAATTCAAAGCTCTTGTTGAAAATATGATGGGGAAGAAAATCAAGACGTTGCGTTCAGATAATGGTGGAGAATACATAGATGGAGACTTCACAGATTTCTGTGCAAAGGAGGGCATCAGGAGGGAGTGGACTGCACCATACAATCCCGAACAGAATGGTGTGGCAGAACGGAAAAATAGGACAATTGTAGGTGCAGCCAAGGCCATGTTATTCGACCTTGATTTGCCCAGATATTTATGGGCTGAAGCCTGCAACACAACAATGTACATCCAGAACAGGACTCCTCATAGAGCATTGAGGAAGAAGACACCTGAAGAGGTTTTCACAGGGAAGAAACCAAAGGTAGGGCACCTTCGAATATTTGGTAGCATGGCATACTGTGATGTACCAAGCGAGAAGAGAAACAAGCTTGATCAGATTGCAGAGAGGGGGTATCTTGTAGGATACAGTGAAACCTCCAAGGCATATAGGATCTATATTCCTAGCAGTAGGAAGGTTGTGATAAGACGCAATGTCAAGTTCATAGAGGATAGAGCTTTTCAGAAATCGTGTGATATGCCTGCAGAGGATCAAACTGCAGAAGTTCCTTTAGTTCAAGAGCAGCAGGGGCACCAAGAAGATCAGACAGAAAGACAAACTTCGGTACCTAGTACAGGTACTAACATTTTCACAGAAGAAGATCAAGAGAAGACTCAGTCTGAGGAACAGCTAGATCAAGAGGAAGAGTTGAGAGAACAGCCTTCCACCAGTGGTCAGATCAGCAAAGAGGCTCAGCAGATACTAAGGGATGCAGAAAACTTTATTGGGACTCCCAAGAATGGGAAGAGGCAGCATAGACCTACTGACAGGTACCAGGCTTTGGTTTCCCAGGTAGAGGAACCTTCCAGCTTCCAGGAAGTTGTTCAACACCAGGTAGGGGTAGATGCCATGATAGAGGAGTATGCTTCTATCATGACAAATGATGTCTGGGAAGTTGTGCCCAAACCTCAGAGCAGATCAGTTGTTGGATCGCATTGGATCTACAAGATCAAATACGCTGCAGATGGTAGCGTAGAGAAATATAAGGCAAGGTTCGTGGCAAAAGGGTATGCTCAGAAGGAAGGCATTGACTATGAGGAGACCTTCGCACCAGTTTCTAGATATACCTCCATCCAGACTGTTGTATCCTCGGCAACGCAGATGGGATGGGAGATTCATCAAATGGATGTCAAGACAGCATTCTTGAATGGAGAAATTGAGGAAGAGGTATATATCGAACAGCCAGAGGGTCTTGAGACTCATGAAAGGAAGTCTCATGTATGCAGATTAAAGAAAGCCATGTACGGGCTCATGCAAGCTCCGAGAGCATGGTATGGTCGAATAGATAGCTATTTGCAAAAGTTGGGGTTTGTCAAGAGTGACGCAAATCCCAATATTTACTATTTGCTGGTAGAGGATGAGCCATTGGAATTATTACTATATGTAGATGATCTGTTTCTCACAGGATCATCTAGGCTCATCAAGGATTGCAAACAGAATCCAGAAGTAGAATTCGATATGAAGGATTTGGGGTTGATGCATTACTTCCTAGGATTGGACGTATGTCAAAAGGATGGTGATATCTTCATGGGGCAGGAGAGGTATGCCTTGGAAATTTTGAAGAGGTTTAGAATGCAGGATTGCAGGCCCATGCCTACTCCCATGATCACCAATTAAAAAAATATAGATGCATCAGAAGACGCAGAAGTAGACCCCACCTTATACAAACAGCTCATTGGGTCTTTGATGCATCTGGTTAACACCAGACCGGAAATTTGCTTTACTGTCAACACTCTTAGTCAGTTCATGGTGGAACCCAAAAGAGTCCACTGGGCAGCAGCAAGGCACATGCTGAGGTATATACGAGGAACAGTGAGATTTGGTATAAGGTATGGCCGAGGAGAGGATGTCAGACTCAGTGGATTCACGGATGCAGATTAGGTAGGAAGCTCAGTGGACAGGAAAAGTACCTCTGGGTATTGTTTCAATGTTGGATCAGGAATGGTGTCCTGGTGCAGCAAGAAACAGAAGTCAGAAGCATTGAGCATAGCCGAGGCAAAGTACATGGCAGCTAGTACAGCTACATGCGAAGCCATTTGGCTTCGGAAACTACTTGTGAGTCTATTCAGGAGCAGGATGGAGCCAACTTACGTTTACTGTGACAATCAGTGTTGTATTAAACTCTTTGAAAATCCAGTATTTCATGATCGGTCCAAACATATTGACATCAGGTGTCATTTTATTAGAGAATGTGTTCAGCATGAGACAGTACAACTCCAATACATTCCCACAGGAGAACAGACAGCAAATATACTAACTAAGACTCTGGGGAGATTAAGTTCACTCAATTCAGGGAACAGTTGGGTATGACTGAAAATCCATTTCAGTAGTCAATGGATCTTCAACGCAGTTGCAGGAGGGAGTTGCAGTACAGTAGCAGTTGGCAGCCGCATGGAGAGTCAGCAACAGTACAGATGCAGCTTATTTGTGTGCAGTATTGGTGAGCAGCATCAACAGCATAACAGCAGATGTTACAGAAATCAAAGCAGCACTTTGGGTTGTCTTGCTAGAGCACTTTCCTCGTTAAGAGGGAGTGTTGATTTATGGTAGCATCGAATGTGCTCTAGTCGTGTAACTTTGTATATAGGCTAAGACACATGGATTCCATAATACCCAAAAAGGATTTTGGAAAATTCCACTTAGAGATGGTTTAATTAAATTAATTAATCGTTTTTTAATATTTTCCTAAGTCTAAACTTAGGGAAACTGATTAATTAAAGGGTACTAATTAAACCAAGTGTGAATCTTCTAGATAAAGTCATGGATCACCTCCAAGTTAATCCTAGCCCTTAATTATGTTTTAATATTGGCCGTTGAAGGGTCAACGAAGGATTATAAGAAGGAGGGTGAAGGGGCCTATGGAAAACACACATCAGATGGAGAAATAATCCAGAGATCGATTTCTTCAGCTGAAGGAAGAATCGAAGTGATTCTTGATTGCAGAGAGGGGAAGGGAAAACTCCAGGAGGGAGAGTTTCTAAAGAAGAGAGGGTACAGGGAGAGAAGAGAGAAGGGAGCCACAGCAGCAGCGCAGAGATAGCCAAGCAGCAGTTACGCTGGGCCAACGCAGAGCAACAGAGGGAGTTTCGATTTGAGTTGGAAAGGAAGCTGAGGGTTCATCCAATATCTGGAGGACATTTCTGGAAGGGGAGGAAACTCGTGTCTCACCTAGCAGTAAGCACCGACGTAGTCACAACGAGCAGCAATAGCAGCAGTGACGCAGTGACAGCGTGGAGGACGCAGAAATTATGCAGAGCCACTCAATGTGGGTGCAGGTCAGTGCTAGAACTTCATGGTGAAGTGAGAAGTGTCTCATTAGCCCATTCTCATCAAATTTCTTCAGGTGATTGGCGGATAATTACAATCACACATTTGTACTCAGAATTTCTGCATAATAAAGAAACCCTCATATCTGTTGCACCGGTTTTCCCGAGTTGGGTTTTTCCGGGGACAACTGTCCAAAAATAACGGTGTCTATGTGTGAATACTTGTGCTATTTCTTTCATGTTGTTTCTTTATCGTGAAGCCTGCAACATATTTTATTTTGATATTTAACATAGTAAAATGTTAAATAATTGTGTTGAGAATACAATAGAAGAAATATAATAAGTAGCTGCAATAGAATTCTACGTTATAGAATTTTCACACGGATTATCTCAAACGCTTCAGACGCCTCATAAAAGCATGACGACCTTGAATTATTGTTGAAAGATCTTCGCTTTGCTCCCAGAAACATTCGATTTCCCTCAGGAAAGTACTTTGATAGCCACCGGGTAAATCAGTCTTGGTCTGTCCTAGAATTTGACTTCAACAACACGTAAGGTCTCAGAAACAGATTCTAATTACTTTTGCTTCAGAAGGATGTTGTCATTGATAATCTTCCTCAGACCAAAAGTTCTCCCAATAACCTATGCCGGAACCAAAAAGAAAGAAACTAACTAGGGTGGAATCTTTCGCCACCGAAATTAGGAGGAAAGAGGCTTAAAACCTCAAAGCCTCCGGCTCAAAAGAACAGAGATAAATGATCCAATTCATAATGATTCAAATGGATCCAATCCTCTTGAATTTATAGATTTCTTTGAGGATTCTCCTTCCTTAATTGATTGAGTAAACTTTACTCCAAGGCCCAACTTTGGGTTTCTTTTCCCAGCCACCCCAAAACTCGTTCCATAGTTGTAAATTTTGGGGTTTTTCCCCTTTATGAAAGACTATAAAGACTATAGCCTATGGGGATTGATAGGCTACTTCGTCCCCTGATCAATTAATTTTTCAGGAACATTACAATTAAACGATATTTCACACTATTTGGTTAGATATTTAGGCATAAAGGGAAAAAACACACTTGTCTCATTGCAAATAGATGTCATCTACCCAAAATAGATGCAATATACCCATTGCTAGGAATTATTAGAATCCACTTCATGGAAAATTTTATTGTCAGCTCATGAGAAATGACATCTTGGTTAATAAGAATGAATGCACAAAATCAATTGTAGAAAAGAACAACACCAAAACTAGATCAATTTCTAAATATTTTCAAAACGAAATATTCTATCAATATCATTATTCATAGATGTGGGTCTGGGTGATAATTGATCATATATATGGAGTGAAAGAGATCAGAAAAATCAAACTCTCTTCCAGGTTTAGTATGCTCGTGCTATCAACTGGCAGGGATGGATTTCAATGTAGTTACAACTTACAACAATTACCAAGGTGTTTTCAATGGACATCTTACATTTAAAAATAAAAACCACAATTCTCTGGTGCTGCTACTACAAGCTCAGATACAGTTATAACCTGATCAAGTAAGATTGTCATACTCTATACATGGCCTGCTTGAACTAATAATGTCACATAAACATTTTACCAATTAATCATGATAGGAGGTCTATCCATGCTCCAGGTTAAACCTGGCCTTTTTCCCCTTGGAAACCACTAATATCATTCCATCTATTGCAACCTCTTAGTATCTGGAAAGTTTATTGGTTTGTCTAATTTGATTGAAGCCTGTATAGCAGGTATTTATGCGTTTTCAACTTCGCAATTGCAGACATGCAGTAATATGGAAACAAAACCAATAAAAACCAGAACAGTCATACAGTAGACAACCTAAGACCAAATGAACTGATCAGTATACCCAAAAGATTCCTCATAAATTAAGTTTTCTGCAGAAAACAGTCCACCAAGGAATTTACTGTGTCTCTTACATAGTTCTCAAGTTTAAGAATCAACTACTATGCAAGGACCTCAATGGGTTTTGGTTATTTCTGTGTCAAAGTACCATATCATTGAGTACCAACCAAAATACTATAACTCTCTAAAACCTAAAAATATTCACAAAGAGGCAACCAGGAAGAGAAGAACGGCTCATGATTTCTACTTTCAAGGCAGTCCCCCACATAATCAATTATGCGCAGGTCTATTTCATATTAATCCCCTATTCATTTCCTTTGGTCAAATGTTGAATATTATTTTTGAATGTGTAACACAAGTAAAAATTTAGGTTATTCACAATTATCATACGAGGCTGGCTAGAGTTGGGCTGCCATTCTATCTTGGCAAACTCTAGATGTGAGAATCATGTTACCTGGCTAGCCAGAGTTGGGTTTGCTACTCTAGCTTGCAAAACTAGAGATGTGAGTACAAACCTAGGGATGTGAGTACAAACCTACAATTTTACATGACATCTTGACAAGAAACGTAAAATTTGAGCATAACCAGAAAAAAAACGACAAAATTGATAGAAAATTTTGCAAGCCCAAAATCGACTGAATCTAAAGTTTAATATATCCATCCAAATCCATGCACATAGTGTTTTCCAATTTACACTGTGACTGAGAAATATTTATAATGTACTTCTGAACAGAAAAAGATAGTAAAATACTAACATGCAGTCACATGTTTAGGGAAAAGTCTAGTTACTAAGCCATCACTTAGGAAAAATAGAAAACAATATCACAACAGACCTAAATAAAGGGGTATATTTCATGTTTCATGTGTGTGATTGAAAAAAGCATTAGCTTGTCTTGGGCGAACCCAACATAGAAATATTTTGGAACAAACAAAGATCAAAACATAAATGATAAAACAAATAAAAATCTTACTATTTCATAACATACCAGAACACATTGCTCTGTGTGATTGATATGTGATAAGCTCTCTGGTAAACAGTTGGCCAGCAAATCAGGAAGATGCCAGTTAGAAAAGGATGAAAGTGATGACATAGAAGGCAAAACGGTCTTTAAGTCTGCATGCAACTTTTGAAAATTCACTTTATTGGGCAGAGATGGAAGTGCTGTCATAAGTTCCGTCTGTAATTTGTGAAAATCATCCCTACTCGGTATATGCGGCAAATGATGCACTCTTGTGAGATCCATAACCTTCGGTAGTTTTGTCACTGTGTATATTGTAAGGCAGAGAAAAATGAAGAATCCCACCAAATGCCTAAAACACAACATATCTCCAATTAGGTGAACATTAATTAACTCTCTCTTTGTACAGTCTAAATCAGAAAAAAGACATTTCAAAATCTACAAGATGGAAAACTACAAGTTCACACAGAGTTAATGTATGTTTGACTATAAAAATGTTATAGAAACCTCAAATACAAGCCTGCACATACAATTTGTCAGATGTCTAAAATTGTTATGTAATCAAATAATATATATATATATATATTCCACACCAAACAAATTTAAATTCTTTTGTTTTATTAAAGAAATCCTAAGGGATGCTTCCCCACATTCATATATTGCATTCTTAGCAAATCCATCTACATAGACTAGTGTTCCTCAGCCAAAGGAATTTAAGCCTAGCATGTACTAGCACAAAACTTGGCCGACAACATTTGCAACTAGTTAAGCTAACCACTTGGGCTATATATATAGCCCTGAGGGTTAGCTTGATCAGTTGTGGAGCCAAATATGAAACCTCTCAAAGTTTGGAGGTCATGAGTTCAAATCTCCCAATTCCCTTGTGGTTAAACACTATATTCAGAGTTGACAGTTTATCTTGTTTACCATTCATGGATCATGGGTAAGCGCACAAACAGTTTTCTACCAAGTTCTCCTCAGGAAAAAAAGGGATATATATATATAAGGTCCCTAGAAGAAAGAACCACAGATGCAATAGAATATGTAAAAGAGTAAGTTAATGAGTGGACAGAAGCCACTTCCTTTCCAGCAAAATTTAGGCCCAAATCCAGCAGAGATCTATAACTTGGTATTTATTCTTGGTATTTATACTTAGTTACACGAGAACCGCTCCCGGCATATAAGGAACCCATTCTGGCAGTTCCTGCGTTTCCGGGAGCTTCCAAACGGGAGTGAAACGTTTCACTTTTCCACGAAATGGTGAGGGGAGCGAGGGCAAGTTTCTGGCACATGAAAGACATTGATTGGGGAACGTGGGAGCGGTTTTTTCAGCGTTTCCAGCTGTGGGAGTTGATACAGCACAGTACAATGTGTTGCATAAAGTTTTGAGTGAATGTAAGACGAGAGTACGTTATCTGGTAAAGCGCTTTCAAGAGACAAGGCAGCGTGAAAATGTGGATACATGCTTGCACCGAGAAGTGCTGCGCGTCAAAGCCAGGCCATGCCACCTCATGGATCCATTAGTTGTGTACGCCAGTGTGAATGTGCAGCCAAATTTAATTCATTCATTGCGCCAATAAATCAATTATGGTGATAGATACATTAGAGTAGCATTTAAATTAAAATCTAGTCTTAAATCCTGTTGGAAATATGTCAATTTCATTATTTCATAATTTATTTTCATTATAGTTCGTCACATTTAATGAAAAAGCCTACATAGTAGGTGATATTTTTGATATTTTTTGCTTTTAGATATCATAAAAAAGTAAAAGCATAATGTTTTTTCAAAATTAATTTTGATTATTGATATAAAAAATATAATTTTTTTCTGAACTAATTTAATAATGATATTTTGATATTTTTGATATTTAAAAATTTCTAAAAAATATAAGATTTTTTTTAAAGCTTGGGAGGACTATATCTTCAATGTCTAATATATTTTCGATTGGGGCGAAGAATTGACAAGTGACCTCACATGAAGGAGTTTCTTAAGAGAGCCCCTCATCGCAATATATCCAAGACCCCGAGGATAAATATATAAGAATTTTAAATTATGTAATTTTTTTTTTTAATTTTTTATTATATAATACTGCCGCTCCCAATCAACTGTTTCCTGTAAATTTGGGGAAACTTCTAGCCATTCCAGACACTCGTACCCAAGTTCCCAACGTTCCCCCATTCCAGAAACTCGTGCAACATAGTATTTATACCATGTATTTACACCCAAGGGCTTTGACATTCTATAGACTATAAAATAAAATAGAAAAATATCTACCTGTGAACCATTAGAATTAAACGGGAGAACCTTTCTATGATATTAAATCACTGAAAACAAAAATGAACTATGAAATTTTATAGCTGGGCTATTGAACCACAGAAACCAGATCATCCAAAGCTAATATCTTTGATCAAATCTCTAATTAAATTCCAATTTCAATTTTAATTGTGGGAGGAGGACCAACACACTTATCAAAGGGAGCTTGCACTGCTGGTGAAAGCCAAGTGTTGTTATTGCTCCCCTCAAAATGATTGCCCAAGTGAGATGTAAACCCCCATGCCCCACAAAAGAGTCATTTAATAGTCCAAGCCATTAAGACAATGTCCCACGTCTTGATAACTAGTGGTTTCTCACATTGAAGTTTAAAGAAAGCATTATATATATATATATATATATATATATATATATATAAGTCACCTGACACGAGGACACAGGACAGGCAGGACATGAAAATTTGAGTGTCTGACAGAGGCACGCTGACCCCCCGGAATAGGACATGTTAGGACACGTTCTATATTACTTTATTAAAATATATATATATATATATATATATATATATATATTAAAAATTAGATATTTCTTACACAAATTCTCATTCATGATACAAATCCAAACATAGATCTAGATTCTACGTTGTAAATTTAAAATTTGTAAGTTTTACAAAGTAATATTATACATACAAATACAATTGTGACAGATTCATCAATGATCCAATAGGAGAAAGACAAGAAACTTCAAACTGCAGTTTTTTCATTAAGTCATCAAAATCAAAATGTGTTACATGTGAAAATTTCTGAATCTACTAAATAGAAATCCTACGACAGTAAATCTGATTTACTTCTCCTACTTGTTTGATTTACTTAACAAGTTATTTTCTGAATTATTCAATAAAACATCAAAGTAAATACACTGCAGCCTACACAACTATACAAATCAAGTACTGAAGAATAAGCAACCATTAGAAAAAGGACACAATTTTTCGGACAAATGTCTCCAGAAAAACCCAATGCAGGAAAACCGGTGCAGCATCTCTTGAGGGTTTTTATTATTATACAGGTTTCTAAGTACAAACTAGGGTGCCATAAATGGCTCACCGAACAGAGAATTTCCTTGGCAGAAGTACCTCTATCCGGAGACAGATATTATGGTTGATCCAGCTATAGAAATTTTGGTTCCCAACCCCAATTTTCAGTTTCTCCTTATTTCTCCCATAAAGTTAAATGCCCATTCCCATGGCCATACATTCAACAAACTAGAAAAATAAATATTTTCTGAAAACACAAATTCTGGAAATTTCACAGTGCTGAAATGCAAAAATAAAAACTCAGAAAAATAAATCAGCGACACGCAGAATTTTGACACGTTGATTTTTGGTCAACTTGACTCTGGAAAAACCCCCTAAAACTCTTGGGGAAAACCATTTCGAAAGCTTCTCTTTATTTCTGGAAAATGCTTTTACAGAGAAATGAAATATACAGGAAAAATTCCAGCAAACAATGTACAGACTTATCTCGTTTTCCGTGCTTGCCTCTGCCTCAAAAATGTACCAAATTAGCAAAACAGTAATAACAGAAATTTTACAGCAAGAGATAACAGCATTTAATGTTGTACGTCCTCCTCGAAAACTGTGCCAGAAATTTTGTATTGTTGTATGAACTGTACGGAAATTACAGCAGCTTCTTTTAGCCTCGAAAATCGTGCCAACTCAGCCTCGAAATGTGTGCTGCATACTGCTGCTACTTCTCTAAATTTGTGCCTCCTTGCTGCTGTACAGACCTCGAAAAATTTGCCCACTGCTGTTGTATAGAAATTTGCCTCTAAAACTGTGATGATTTATTGTTGTACGGACTACTGCCTTGAAATGCGTGCAACCTCTCCTTGTTGTACGGATTTGTTGAACTGCTCCTGTCTTTCTCTTTCTCAAAACTAGAAATGTCTCCAGCTCTCTTCTCCTCCTCCTTTCAATCTGCTCATGAAAGAATGAATGACCTTTTCCCTCCTTTTCCTCCTTTAACCTAACCCTAAGTGACTTTTGGGGAATCCCTAAATCCAATGGCTGAAATAGATTGAGATCTAGGGCTGAGATTAAATGCTCATTTAAATTTCACTTTCTATTTTTTAATTCACCCCACTTTAATAAAGACCCACTTAGTCTTTTATTTCCAAAGTCACTTTTTCCTTTCTAATTTTATATTGACTTTATTAAAGTCACTTAAAATTAGACTTTAGTAACTTTATCACTTAAAGTCACTTTTAAATTAGATTTGACTTTATAACTTTATAAAGTCACTTTAGGAGAAAAATTAAATTCTTTTGGACACTTTTCCCTAGGCCAAAGATCAAAGCCTTAGGGAACCACCTGTCCTCCGGTAACCAAATTTCAACACTCCCTCTTACCGAGGAAGGTGTTGCTCACCACACCCATCTTGTCTCTAAAGTAGACATGCTTGCCCCGTGGTAAGGCTTTGGTAAGAATATTTGCAACCTGCTCATCAGTGGGAATATACTCAAGCTTCACAGCTCCCTTCTGAACATAGTCTTTGATGAAATGATATTTGATCCCGATATGCTTTGACCTGTCATGAAATACTGGATTCTCCGTGAATTTAATGCAACTCTGATTATCACAGTGTATCACTGAAGGTCTCAACGGCTGACCAAATGAGCCAAACAACATCTTGCGAAGCTAGATGGCCTCACAACTAGCTAGACTCCAAGTCGCCATGTACTTCTGTCACGAACTCACGTTACCGACTATTGCTTTCGCCGAACCACGATCACCGCCAAACCCAACCCAAAACAACACTCCATGCCTTTCCTATCGCTACCAACTCCGCCCAATCGAATCAACTGCCAATGCCTGCTATCCATCCCCCTACCTATAATCCAGACCATAATCCATTGTCCCCTGCAAGTACCGCAAAATGTGTTTTGCAGCAACCCAATGCACCCTCCTGGGCTCACACATGAACTGGCTCATCGTGTTGACTACAAAACATATATCTTGTCTAGTGTTGACCAAATACATCAAGGAACCAATCAGCTGTCTATACAATGTGGGATCCACCAACTCGGAATCTGAAGCGTGAAGCTTCTTCTAGTTGGTGATCATCGGTGTCGACATGGGTCTACAATCCTCCATGTGGAATCTGCCAAGGATGTCCACAATATACTTCCCCTACCCCAGGAAGAAATGCCCCTCCTCCTGCCACACCTCCAAACCCAAAAAGTAATGCATCAAGCCGATGTCCTTCATCTCAAACTCCGCCGCAAGATCTCTCTTGCAATGCTCTATGAGTCTCTCTGCACCTGTAATGACTAAGTCATCCACATACAGCACCAGAATGAGAGGCTCCTCACCTATCACAATATAGTAAAGGTTCGGATCTGCCTCACTTGAAACCCATCTTCTGCAAGTAAGTATCTATCCTGGAGTACCAAGCTCTGGGAGCTTGCTTCAGGCCATAAAGGGCCTTCTTCAGTCTGCACACATGGGACTCCTTCCCATGCACCTCAAAGCACTTATGCACTCGGTACTTACACCTCCTACAACACACCGGAATGAAACCCTCACCTATCACAATAAATAAAGTTATCTGCATCCTCTTTGTGAAACCCATCTCCTGCAAGTATGTATCTATCCTGGAGTACCAAGCTCTGGGAGCTTGCTTCAGGCCATAAAGGGCCTTCTTTAGTCTACACACATGGGACTCCTTCCCATGCACCTCAAAGCACTGTGCCTGCTCAATGTACACCTCCTCCTGTATGAAGCCATTGAGAAATGCAGTCTTCACATCCATCTGGTGGATTTTCCAACCCATCTCTGCTACTATCAATATGATGGATCGAATCAAAGTATATCGAGCCACGGGAGCGAAGGTCTCGTCATAATCAACTCCCTCTACCTGGGAGAACCCTCTAGCCACAAACCTTGCTTTGAATCTCTCAATGTTGCCATCTGCAGCATGATTTACCTTGTAAAGCCATCTGGAAGTAAACACGGATTTGCCCTCAGGCCTCGGCACCACCTCCCAAACATCATTCTTCATGATAGAAGAATACTCCTCCTGCATGGCCTCTCTCCAGACCTGCTAGCTAGCTGCCTCCTCATAGCTAGAAGGCTCAGAGTCAATGATGTTGGCAACCATTGCCATATAGCTACAGAACCTGTCAGGTGGTCTGCTCTCTCTAATCGGCCTCTTAGGCCCAGCAACAGATGTGACCTCTCTCAAGGTATCCTGAAGCCACTTGGGCTTCCTCTTCCCTAAGCACACTTCTCCCACTGGAGAATGAAACTCCTCCTCCTCATCATCAGGAGCCTGAACCCCTGACTATCTGTTTGTTGTCCTCCTGCCTGAACCTGAACCTGTAGACGCTGAAGTACCGTGTGAACTGTCCATCAGTGGACTCCCTAGTGAACTACTCTGCATGTTGCCCGAAGCACCATGCCTCTGACTCTACGAGCCACTGCTCACTGATGGACCTGACACCGTAATCGATGTACCTCCGGATCCTCCTGATCCCTGCCCACTGGATCCCTGTGACTGACTCAGTTGCTCCTGAGGGTCTGGCTGATCCAGATACTCTAACTCCCGTGACCTCCTGAAAGACCTGTTCTCCTCGAATTTCACATCCCGTCTGACAACAACTCTCCTCTATGCGGGAATATAAATCCGAAAGGCCTTCGAGGTCTCACTATAGCCCACAAAGACACCCTTCTCTGCAGGGGACTCTAGCTTGGTCCTCTTCTCCTTGGTACATAGGAGTATGCAATACACCCAAAGATACGAAGATGACCAACATCAGGCTTCTTCCCAGAAAAAGCCTCCTCTGGAGTCACATGCCCCAAGGCACGATGCGGACTCCTATTCTGCAAATATACAGCAGTGTTGCAAGCCTTTGCCCACAAAAACAATGGTAACCCCTGATCATGTAGCATGGCTTTGGCAACCCCTCTGATGGATCTGTTCTTCCTCTCCGCAACCCCGTTCTGCTGGGGGTTGTAAAGCTATGAACTCCCTCTAATGCCTCCTTTGTGTCAACAAACTCACCAAGGGTGTACTCTCCTCCATTGTCCGACCTCAGGGACTTGATCTTCCGACCTGTCTGATTCTCCACAAGAGCTCTGAACTCCTGAAACCGCTTGAAGACCTCACTCTTGGTCCTCAAGAAATAAATCCAGGTCCTCCTGAAGTGATCATCAATGAATAATACATAATACTCATATCCACTCAAGGAAACATGAGACATTCGACTGCTCACATCGGAATGAATCAAATCAAGTATCCCAGTCGATTCGCTGTCACTGCTGGGAAAAGGGGATTTGGCAAACTTGCCCATAGCACATCCTCTGCATGTATCAAAGTGATCAGTACTGAAATCTGGTACACCTGTAGTGATCTCCCGCAATGTCCTCAAGGCTCCATGATACATGTGCCCCATCCTGCGGTGCCAAATCTAACACAGCTCTGAACTGCTAGCTCTGCTGTCGGTACTACTACAAAAAACCAAAAAGGGCTGAAATGCAAACTTGTACACCTTTGCATGGTGTACACCAATCACTCTAGCTGAATCAACTGGAGCGCCCCTGGGATATATCAGCAACTGTCCTCTCCTGAACAATATATCATACCCTCTGTACTCCAATGATAAGACAGATATGAGGTTCTTCCTCATCCTTGGCACATATAGAACATTTGACATTTTCAAGGGAGGTTTGGTTTCCCTATAAAATGTCAATGTCTCCATACCGACTGCTCTAACAATCCTGTCATCTCCGAGTACTACCTCTATATAGGTGCCACTCATAAAGCTCTAAAGTACTCACGGACTCTGTCATATGACATGATGTGAAGCCTTTGTCAACATACGGATACGAAGATGCTCACTTCGTGGAGGGAAATACACCTCCTCTCAACCTCAGTGAGGTGATCCTGCTAGTGGACTCGTGATGAGCCCAAACTCTAGGTGGCTTCTTAGTAAAGTCCTCTATCTCAGCTGATGCTGCCATGCTCTGGTTCTTCCCCTTCTTCTTCTCCAGACACACAACTGCATAGTGTCCCATCTTCTGACAATTCCAACACTTCACCTTGGAATAGTCCTTCTGCGTGTTCCCCTGTTTACCTTTACCTTTGCCTTTGCCCTCACCAACACTTGTGGAAGCTTGCTTCTTTCCCTTGCCTTTCTTGCCTCTTGCCAACGATTACTACATCATCTTTGCTCAGTGGGTTTGTTTCTTTAAGTGGCTCTTCACAGTTCTGTCTGTATGCAATCATCTCAAAACCTCTCCCAAGAGGGAAGGGTCTCACGTGCACAAACCCCATCAGCAAAGTTCAGCCATGAACTAGGAAGGCCATTCACTGCAATCCGCACCAACTCAGTGGGTGGAATGACCTCTCCAACTGCTGCCAATGCATCCCTCACATTAGTAATCTTTGTGAGATATCCAGTTGCACTATCAGTCTTTCATGTTCTCATTAGTGCTCTGGTAGAGATTGGTCAATGCTGTCCACATCTCATGAGCATATCTCTTTCCTCTCACATGAAGAATGCAATGGTCTTTGATTCCATCTAGAATCAGTCTCTTACCCTTGTTATTCTTTTTATTAAAGGCTGTCAATTGAACAGCATCAGTAGGCACATTAACAGGGTTTTGTGCAGTACGCACCATGATATCCCAGACTTCTGCCTCCTCAAAGATGCTTTGCATTCTCTCCTTCCATACACTATAGTTACTATGCCCATCCAACCTAACCTCCACCCTCAAGCCCAAAGACATGCTTGCTGTCCTAAATAAACTGAAAATAACACTATTGTAGTAAAGGCACTGTTTTCTGTGTGAAAAATCAGCTTGCTGTAATCTTGCTGTAATTTTTCTTCTTGCTGTCCCAAACTGCACTTTTCAACAAAATACCTCTGATACCATGTAGAAATTTTGGTTCCCAACACCGGTTTTCAGTTTCTCCTTATTTCTCCCATAAAGTTAAATGCCCATTCCCACAGCCATACATTCAACAAATTGGAAAAATAAATATTTTCTGAAAACACAAATTCTGGAAATTTCAGTGTTGAAATGCAGAAATAAAAACTCAGAAAAATAAATCAACCACACACAGAATTTTGACACGCTGATTTTTGGTCAACTTGACCCTGGAAAACCCCCTACAACTCTTGGGGAAAACCAGTTCGAAAGCTTCTCTTTATTTCTAGAAAATGCTTTTACAGAGAAATGAAATATATAGGAAAAATTCCAGCAAACAATGTACAGACTTATCTCGTTTTCCGTGCTTGCCTCCGCCTTGGAAAATGTACCAAATCAGCAAAACAATAATAACAGAAATTTTACAGCAAGAGATAACAGCATTTAATGTTGTACGTCCTCCTCAAAAACCGTGCCAGAAATTCTGTATTGTTGTACGCACTGTACATAAATTACAGCAGCTTCTTTCAGCCTCGAAAATTGTGCCAACTCAGCCTCGGAATGCGTGCTGCACACTGTTGTTGCTTCTCCTCGAAATTTGTGCCTCCTTGCTGCTGTACGGACCTTGAAAAATGTGCCCACTGCTGCTGTACGAAAATCTGCCTCGAAAACTGTGTTGATTTATTGTTGTACGGACTGTTGTCTTGAAATGCATGCAACCTCTCCTTGCTGTACGGATTTGCTGAACTGCTCCTCTCCTTCTCTTTCTCAAAACCAGAAATGTCTCCAGCTCTCTTCTCCTCCTCTTTCTCAAAACCAAAAATGTCTCCAGCTCTCTTCTCCTCCTTCTCTCAATCTGCTCATGAAAGAATGAATGACCTTTTCCCTCATTTTCCTCCTTTAACCTAACCCTAAATGACTTTTGGGGAATCCCTAAATCCAATGGCTGAGATAGCTTTAGATCTAGGGCTGAGATTAAATGCTCATTTAAATCTCATTTTCTATTTTTTAATTCACCCCACTTTAATAAAGACCCACTTAGTAATTTATTTCCAAAGTCACTTTTCACTTTCTAATTTCACATTGACTTTATTAAAGTCACTTTAAAATTAGACTTTAGTAACTTTATCACTTAAAGTCACTTTTAAATTAGATTTGACTTTATAACTTTATAAAGTCACTTTAGGAGAAAAATTAAATTCTTTTGGACACTTTTCCCTAGGCCAAAGATCAAAGCCTTAGGGAACCACTTGTCCTTCGGTAACCAAATTTCAACACCAGAGTCAGAATGACGAACCCCACAGGTGCCTACGCAGTCCCCAGCAAGCTCTGCGCTGGAACTGTGTCACCCTTCCTAGTGGCTGTATCACATTTCTTCGATATGCTGAAACTGAGCCCGATCTGCCCCACAGAAACCCCAGCGCTGCAGCCTCTGGCTCTGCGTCATCTCCTCCTGGACTGCGTCACCTCCTCCTAGACTGCGTCACCCCTCTGTGCCTACGTCAGCCCTCTATGCTTGCATCAGCTTTGCATGAGCCCAACTGGGCCTGTGTCACCCTCTCAAGGGCTGTGTTGTCTCTCCTAGGTAGATCCACCTCTTTGCAACTGTATTTTCGGCCTTGGATCCAAAATCCTGCTATAGAACTGCCACTCACTGCACTGCAAGCTCACTCCGAAATTCTCAGCAAATCGCGCCCCAAAATTTCGACTGAGCTCAAGTGTTGCTACTCTGTGTGTGTTCTCCAACTGACCCCAAGGCTTCCTTTAATACTTTTCCAATTGATGAATCAACGACCGTGATCTAATCTCTAGTCGATGGCTAAGATTAGAAAAGACATGATCCTCGTCACTTAGAACATTCTCACCCACATGTTTAAATTAATTAATTATTTAATTTCCCTAAGTTACACTTAGGGTCTTCACTAAAATAATTAATTATTTGAATAACTTAAGCTTCGGGTGGAATTTCTCCAACGATTTTTGGGTCTTGGATATTTCATGTGTTCTAGCCCCTCCACAAAGTTTCGGAGCTAGAGCACATTGATGCTACTCAAAAAATCAACACTCCCTCTTAGTGAGGAATGTGCTCTAGCAACACTTAACCTGAAGCATCACCCTGATCCACGACATCAGCCCTCTGCTCTGTTGATGCTCAGCTGCTGCCCTTAATTCACTGCGTTGTTGATATCTGTACTATTGCCCATGTCACTGCCACTGACATTGCCTCATCTATATTGCAACTCCCTCTCAAATGTTGCATCATGTTTCCCATAGCACTGCCATTGCTAACTGTTGCACTGCAACTCAGTTGCTGAGAAGTAAGCAACTAAAACATCCCAAAGACTTGACATACAAGTCAGTCTGAGTGCACCTCGATATTGAAGCACCCTCTGCTGCTAATTTGTGTCGACCCTCTAGAGCTATGCGTCGCTGCTGCTCTGCACTGTGTGAGCACTGCCTTTGCGTTATTGAAATCCCATCAACCTTTGTGTTGCTCCCATGCTGCTACTACCTCTGCTCTGCGCTACTCAAGACTTCAACGTCCTAGCTCTGCCAATGCTGCTTCATCATCCTCCGCACCAACAAACTCGAGTTATCCTACTACTGTCATTAAGGGCTCCCATAGCTCGTATGTGATCCAAGAGTTTGAGACACCTCAAGGATCCTACCCCTCATCCTGCTACTGTCATTAAGGGCTCCCATAGCTCGTATGTGATCCAAGAGTTTGGGCACCTCAAGGATCCTGCCCCCTCTTGCAGTTCAAAAGAACTATAGATCAATGTTGCCCCACCTCTTCTCCCGAGGCACATGAGCACTCATGGCAACATCGTCATCATCTCCATCATCGTCCTTAGTTGCGGCAGCCTTTGAATCAGATTTGTCTTCACCCTTCTTCTTCTGATGGCATTGTGTGGCGAAATGTCCTAGTTCACCAGACCTGAAGCCTCTGAGCTTCGAAAGGTCTTTCTTCTTCTTCCGCTACTGCCCATGCTATCCCTTAGATGCAAGAGCCGTATCTTCCTCCTCCTCCTTGATCTTGATCCCTCCACTGCTCATGCCCGCCTTGGTCATCCTCCTGATCTCTTCTTGTCGAAGAGTTGCCCACATGTTTTCCCAACTCAGAAGTGTTGCTCTGCCCAAAATGCCTTGGACAAATTTCTCCCACTCATCGGTAACTGCATTCAGAGCAGTCCTCACCATAAGACCTTCATCAGGTGTGGCCCCTATGGCAACCAGCTGATCACGGATCGCCTTCAATCTAATGAGGAAGGAGTCGATCTCTTCTCCCTTTAGCATCTGAAATAGTCAAAGCTAATTCTCTAGAAGCATTCTCCTCGAGACAGAAGTCCCCTGATACAATATGGTCAAAGATGTCCACATCTCATGTGATGTATTCTTCTTAGCAACGTGTGGGACCACATAATCCTTGACCCTGTCCAAGATCAAGCGCTTTGCCTTCGCTTGAGCTTCCTCATACTTCTTCAATTGATCAACGTCAGCAGGTGCCAGGAACAACAACTACGCTCTCGTCGAGATGCTTGATGCGATACTCATCCAGGACAAATAGGATCCTGGCCTTCCAAATGACAAAGTTGGATGCACCATCCAACCTGTCCTAATCCTTCAGTCCATGTGCAAACATCTATGCTCAATTGAATATGACGAATTGATTCACTTCTCCCTCTTTTGTTGCTGCCCTAGCAAAACTCGAATCTGGGTTTCTTGGCGCTAGAAACCCTCTAAGGAATCACGCTCCCTCTGAAAACTGATTTCCCTCCCGGAAATCCTCTGCCAACCAATGTCGAATCAGCCCTCTCCGATCACTCTTTGCTGCTTTGATTTCCCTCTTGAAAATCCTCCGCCAACCGATGTCGAATCAGCCCTCTCCGATCAGTCTTTGTTGTTGATCAGCACTGGAACTAGACTTCTTAGCAAGAAGTCTTCTGAGGAACTACTTCCCCTTACTTTGTCACGCCCTGCTAGACATTGTTATGCACCAACAAAAACAATGCCCCACCAACAACTACTGAAGAAAAACAATCTACACTTCCAACCTCGACAACCAGAGGCTCAAAATTTTTGTGTTGGCCCAGCAAGCATTGCGCAGCTACAACGTCACTTCTCCAGGCTCTGCATCCCTCTGTGTGAACCTTGCTAGCTCTACGTGAGCTCCACATGTGACTATGTAATATTCCGAATAGGAAATAAACGGCAATATAAAACAACATAAACAAAAACTACAGCTAATAGAGAGACATCATAAAAAACATTGCAAACATGGAGAAAATCTAAGCCATTTTATTATAAATCTGAAAGAGCGAATGAGTATAGAAGGTGATCAGAATGATGGCACCATGGCTTGCTCAAGGCAAGCTGAAATCACTCTCAAAACCTGCGTAACTCCCTGAGTTGTTGCTGCTGCTAGAAAATGTTGCCTATGACTGGAATAGAGCTGCTCTTTAAGGTTGTTCCCCTGCTCAGAAAATTGTGAAACTTTGTGTATGGGCTCTCCTCCAAAAACCCGAAAAAACCCAGGAAGGAATTCCAGAAAGGCTAACCCCAGAATTTGACCCCCTTGGGAAAATCACGCACTCCTGGTGAGTACGCTGGCCCCTGAACTATATGACTGGAAATGCTAGCCTCCTCCTACTCCAAAAGATGACTTGTGAAGGGTCGATCCCTTCACACTTCTCCCGGACTGAAATCCCTGATCTCCCTTCACTCCCGGCGTTGCCTCCCTCCAAGACTGCGTAATCTCTGAGTGTGACTGCGTAATCTCTGAGTGTGACTGCGTGGCTCCTAGTTGAAAGGCTCTGCATTCTCTGCTCTGAAAATCAATGGTGAAGCTCCTCACCTGAGCGAGCACTCGAAGTCCCCCGACGCTGAGGGTGGGATCTCCACTCGAAGACACCCGTGTGTTGAACAGCACTTGCAGACTTAGTTAAACAGCGTAAGCGTGCTCAATATATGTTAGATAGAAATTTTGAAGATGCATAATAGAATGAATGAGTAGGCTAGCCTCTCCCTCCTTTTATGCTTGAGACCCTAGCTATCCCTTAGGCCCCCCTAAACTACGTTGTCTCCCCATGCCACGTTGTCTTGCCTACATTACTGTCCTGGCCCACACTGCCATTGCGTTGCCTGGCCCACGCTGCCTTTGCCCTGTCCCTCTCCCTGCGCTGTCACTTGGCTCCCCTGGGCCCCATGCTGAAATCAGAATAATGTTAAGTGACTTTAGGGAGTTTATTTATCCTAAGTTGGGTTATGGGTCCCATCACCCCTTTATTTTATGATTGAACATTAGAAAGGCAAAATCTGAGCAAAAATTAATATTGCCAATTAGCTGCTACTAATTGGGAATATTACAGTCCTCCCTGCCAAAATGTTGCTTGTCCTCAAGCAACTGCAAAGATGGGTGCTGCAAAATCTTCTCACTCTCCCAAGTGGTATCCTCATCTGGCAAATTTCTCCATCTCACCAAATACTCCTTTATTGTCTTGCTCCATAGCTGTCTCTCCTTGGTGTCTAAGATGGCTTCTAGTTGTAACACCAAATGGCCCTCATCATCTGTAGGTGGGAGCTCCTCTGTTGCAGTCACCTGCTACCGCAATGCCTTTTTCAGGCATGATACATGGAAGATGTTATGTATCCTACTACCTGTCGGCAGCTCCAACTCATAAGCAACCTCCCCTATATCCGGCGGACCACTCTGTAAGGTCCATAAAAGCAAGGCTTGAGCTTCTCGCCTTTTGCTTCAACGTAGACTGTCGGCAAGGCTGAAGTCGAAGGTAGACCAAGTCAACTACCTCAAACTGTCTCTCTACCCGCCCTCTATCGGCATATAGCTTCTGTTGATTCTGCACTGTGGCAAAGTTGTCCTTGAGAGCCCGGAGTATATCTTGGCTCTCTTGGATCCAATCCTTGGCCCTAGGGGCCTTGCTAGATCCAAACATAACATCAGCAAAAGTCAGAGCATGATATCCATACAAAGCATAAAATGGAGACATACCGATAGACATGTGGAAAGTGGTGTTGTAGCAGTATTCTCCCAAATGTAGCCAACAAAACCATGCCTTCTGCTGCTCGGTGACATAGTTCCGCAAGTAGTCTTCCATTACTATCTATGTCTGCCCATCTGTCTGAGGGTGATAGCTGATACTAGGAGTTAACTCTGTACCCACCAAACGAAAAAGCCCTTGCCAAAAACTGCCCATGAAACGGTTGTCCCTATCACTGACTATCGTCTTTAGAAGACCATGCAATCTGAAAACATCACGGAAGAACAACTCTGCCACCTGTGCAGTTGTGTACCGTGCTGATATGGCAAAGAAGTGAGCATACTTTGTCAGTCGATCAACGACAACAAAGATGCAATCCTTGCCCTGCACCACGGGAAACCCAATAATGAAATCCATAGAAATGCTTTCCCACTTTCCTTCCAGAATGGGAAACGGCTGTAGTAATCCGATTGGGTGGCTCATCTCCCCCTTGTTCCTCTGACACACCTCGCACTCCCTGACATGCCGTAGTACGTCCTCTTTGAGGCCTTTCCAAGAAAACCTCTCCCTGATAGCCCTATAAGTCTTCGTGAATCCCTGATGGCCTGATAATGGTGAATCGTGGGATGCACACAGTATCTTCTCCTTGAGCTGAGAATCCCCAGTCAAGAAGATCCTATCTCTGTAGTAGATGACCTCATCCATCACCTTGTATCTGTCATCTGTAACATGGCCATCTAGCACCTCACAAGCAAAGCGGTCCTTGGAGTACTCTACCAGCATTTGAGCCCTCCAGTCTCTATCTATGCTCATCAAGGACAGCGTTGCTGGTCTGCGTGATAGAGCATTGGCCACTACATTGTTCTTCCCTTTGACATACTCAATATCAAAGTCGTAAGCCTGGATCTTACTGACCCACTTCTGTTGCCTCTCCTGCAACTGCTTCTGCTCAAGGAAGAACCGGAGGCTGTTGTGATCAGTCCTCACCCAAAATCTGTTGCCCACCAAATACTTCCGGAACTTGGCCAATGCATGCAATAATGGCCAGCATCTCCTTGTCGTATATCGGATACAACCTCTCATGCGGCAGTAGCTTTCTGCTCTCAAAAGCTATAGGGTGGCCGCCTTGCATCAATACTGCGCCTACCCCCTCCCCTGAAGCATAATACTCCAAAATGAAGGGCTGCGTGAAATCTGGCAAGGCCAACACCGGGTAGCTGCTCATCACCTCCTTGAGCCCGTCAAAGGCCCTTTGCTCAGTATCAATCCAGCTGAATGCCCCCTTCTTGGTAAGATCTGTGAGGGGTACAGCAAGCTGGGAAAACGACTTGACAAACTTCTGGTAGTAGGTGCAGAGGCCTACAAATCCTCGGAGCTCTGTCACACTCTTCGATCCAGCCATTCCCGGATGGCACGGATCTTCTCCTCGTGGACTCTCACTCCATCCACACCAATGATATGCCCCAAATAGAGCATCTCTGTCAATCCGAGCTTAGCATAGAAATGTTGCTCCTCCAAAATACACAGTACAGCCTCAATGTGTTGCAAGTGCTCCTCCCAAGTGCGGTTGTATATAAGGATGTCATCAAATAACACCAGCACGAACTTCCTCAACTGACCACGGAAGATGTGGTTCATGCAAGATTGAAAGGTGGTCGGTGCGTTGGTTAGCCCAAAGGGCATCACCAAAAACTCTAAGTGGCCATAATGGCACTTGAAAGCAGTCTTGGGGACATCCTGGTCCCTCACCCGGATCTGATGGTATCTCAACCTCAGATCGATCTTGGAGAAGAATTTCGATCCCCTCAACTCATCCATCAACTCGTCAATCCTAGGAATGGGGTATCGGTTCTTCATCATCTTTTTGTTGAGTGTGCTATAGTCGATGCACATCCGCAGAGTGCCATCCTTCTTCACCAATACCACAGAAGAAGCAAATGAGCTAGTACTAGGCCGAATGTGTCCCAGTGCTAAGAGCTCATGGATAGCTCTCTCAATCTCATCCCTGTAGGCCTTGGGGTGCTTATAGGGTGTGGTGATCACTGCTTGGATCCCCTGCTCCAACTCAATGGTGTGCTCAAACCCCCGGTCCAGTGGCTACCCCAGTGGTATGTCCCCAAAAACCGTGCAGTACCTGTCCAATATCGACTGCACATCTGGATGAACTGCCTGCCCTGTGGCCCCTGCCTCCGAAATACGCAGTTCTACTGCCCACTCTATGTCTTCCTTCCTGAAGTCTACCTCCATCCGGTGTGTTGAAACTGTATATGGAGGATATGTGTGCATGCCTCTGATCATCACATGTTTTCCGCTCTTCTTATCCGTCCACTCGATCTCCAATGTCTGTGGTGACCTTACCCAGCGTAATCAGGCACTGCACTCTCAATACCACATTGGTATCTGGGATGTCAACCACAAAGAAGTGGTATGTCATAGTGTAGGTCCCCATGGTCACTGCTAATGCCGGGACATATCTTGCACACTGCATAGTTCTGGCACCCGATACCAGTATTGGGAAACCATCAAAACTCTCCGTCGGTATGCCCCTCCTCTCTGCCAGCTGGGCATCAATAAAGTTGTGAGTGGCCCCGCTATCTACTAGAATTGAAACGCGTTGTCCCTATACTATGCCTCGGACACGCAGTGTCAGATACTTCAGAACTCCTCGCAAAGATGCAAGGACTCCTCTGGTGGGTGCAAACACTGCCCCTCCTGCTCCTGGGGGAGGAGGTGGAGGATGCTATGTCACAGGGTTCACCGAACCTAAAGCTTGAAGTTCGAAATTCGGCGAACCTAAAAAAAAATTTCGAATTCAATCAGGTTCGGCGAACCTAATGCTGAACCTGAAGCCGAACATTAAACCAAACCTGAAGACGAACATTATTCCGAACCTGAAGCCGAACCATATCGAACCTAAAGGCGAATTTTTTGATTTTTTCCCATAAAATTCGATTTTAATAAATTTTATGATTTTTTTTTTTGCTTGAGCGGTTTTTGCTAGCAGTTTTTTTAAAGGGTTATTAAAAACAATGGGCTATTCCCGCCAATTATTTTCCCGGTTTCCATTATTTAAAAATGGTTGCTATGATTAATTTTTACAAGTGAAATAGTTTGTTGTGTTTCCGCTGCCGAGTTTGTTGAGTGTTGCCGCCGCCGCATTCCTAAATCTTGTTGCTATGTTCCTGCGTTCGAACTTCGTTTTGTTGTGCGACTATGAACGCTGTCATCATCGTTTTGCTGTGCGACTGTGTAGGCTATCATCATGGTGTCCAAGCTTCAAGTTCAAGCTTTCAAGTTTCAACAGGTTAGTTCAAAGTTTCAAACCACTTTTATTTTCTGCGTCCACCATTTTTATTTGGAATGCTGAGTGGCTGAGCCTGTCCTCATCCCATCTGAAACCGCAATGCTAAACCCTGAGCTTGTCTGCAATGTTATTTTAATTTTTTGCCGTCCACAATGTTCATTGTTATTTTACCGTCCGCAATGTTATTTTAATTTTTACCGTCGTAATGCTATTTATTAAGATTTGAGGACGAGCTCTACATTATGCGTCGGGAATGCTAAGCCTCTCTTCATCGAGTCATCCCATTCGGCGTCTACAATTTACATTATAGACATTTTTTTTCTTTTAAATTTTGGAAATTAAAAATTATGGCATTCATTTTTGTATTTGCAAACTAATATGGTGTACCGTGTACCGTGTAATTTACATTTAAGTAATGTCATTGATATAACTAGATCCTATTATGATTAAGTTATTCATGTGTTTTACTAATCAAAATTCCTACTCGTAGTTTTATAATTTATTAATTGATTTTGATTTTTTTTTATGCCATATATATATTTATTGAAAAATATGTATAGTCGAACCTAATGTCGAACCTCATTACGAACCTCATCGGAAAATTCGAACCCGAATCGAACTTAATCGTTGCCGAACTCGAATTCGAACCCGAACCGTGTGACATAGGGTGGATGATCCCCTCTCTGCACTACAGCGCTGGCCTCTCCCTCTATCCCCTCATAAATATCTTCTTCTCCCTCACTGTCGGAGAAGACCTCTATGTAATGTGCCTTCCCTGCGGCACATCGATGACCCGGTGCCCATGGCTCCTGGAATGTGAAGCATAGCTTCCTCCGCCTCAAGTCTCTCGGGGTATCATCGTCCAAAGGCCCTCGGCCTTGGTTCCCCTTCTGCGGTGGAACTCTCGTGTCCTTCCCCTTTGGCTAAAATGCTAGTCTCTGGGGGAAGGGAGCTCTGGCCCTGGGCAAAGCATCCTGCAAGTCTGTTGTCCTCCCGACAGCATCATGAAGTGTAGCAAGCCTAGTGGACCTGACTAACCCACGCAGAGGTTCTGCCAACCCATCAAATAACATGTAAATCCGCCTGGCTGCAGACAAATCTGGTACCATCACTAAAAGTCTCAAGAACTCGAAAATGTAAGTTTCCGGGTTCTCGATCTGTTTGAGCTTGGCTAGCTCGACAAAATGCTCCTCTGGATCCTTCCGGCCAAACCTCTCCACCAATCTCCAGGTGAACTTTGCATACGCTGTCACTGCTAAGTGACCCAGCATGGCCATCCCATGGAACCACCAGTCATGGGCTTCTCCCTCAAGGTGCAGCGTTGCCACCATGATGGCCTCCACCTCTGCCATTTGATTAAGCTGAAAGTAAATGTCCAGCTTCTCCACCCAAGCTTTTGCTGAACATTTAGATGACCTATCATAAGTTGGCAAGAAAAATATGCCCATGGTACGTTGCAGCTCACTTCCCTGCGTGTACCCACCACCTCCGTTCTGGTTCCGGGGTCTGTTGTTGTTCCTGAGCTGGTAGAAATCATGGAAAGAGAGAGCTTGATCAAACCTCGCCCATATGACTGATACTCTGCAAAATAATCCCCGTAATGAGCCATCTCCGGCTCTTGGGGTCCTCTGGTTCTGGTACCTGCAGTCAAGAATGTGGGCATCGTGGAACGTGGGGGAATGCGCAGCACCACCTGTTGTGTTGTGTTCCGCTCATGTGTGTGATGGGAAGTGTTGGATCCCTCTTCGATGTAAAAACCCCTTGGGGTCTCACGCTGTCTATTCTCCCCAACAATCTTCTGACCCATCTCCTTTATCTTCTTCGAGAGCTCCTGCACAGACTTCAGGAAGAGATTCCCAAACTCCTTCCCATCATCTCTCTCTTTTGCCATAAGTACTTCCACCTCTGCGTCCTCAACTGGAACGCAGTCCCCCTCTCCAAATGTGGCCTCGAGCCTTCGCTCTCGGCTCCTGTATCGCTGCATCCGGTAAGTGATGTATTCTTTACCTTCGGGTGTCATACACTGATCTGCTCCATAGGCTGAGCCAAGTCTATGAGCTCTAATACCACTGTAATATTCCGAATAGGAATTAAACAGCAATACAAAGCAACATAAACAGAAACTACAGCTAGTAGAGAGACATCATAAAAAACACTACAAACATGGAGAAAAGCTAAGCAATTTTATTATAAATCTAAAAGAGGGAATGAGTACAAGAGGTGATCAGAATGATGGCACCTTGGCTTGCAGAAGGCAAGCTGAAATCACTCTCAAACCCTGCTGGAAATGGCAACTTTCTCTCTCGACTGCGTAACTGCCTGAGCTATTGTTGCTGTTGGAAAATGTTGCATCTGACTGGAATAGAGCTGCTCTTTGGGGTTGTTCCCCTGCTCAGAAAATTGTGTAACTTTGTGTATGGGCTCTCCTCCAAAAACCCGGAAAAACCCAAGAAAGAATTTTGGAAAGGCTGACCCTATAATTTGACCCCCTTGGGAAAATCACACATTCCTGGTGAGTATGTTGGCCCCTAAACTGTATGACTGGAAATGTTGGCCTCCTCCTACTCCAAAAGATGACTTGTGAAGGGTTGATCCCTTCACACTTCTCCAGTATTGAAATCCCTGATCTCCCTGATCTACCGGTGCTGCCTCCCTCCAAGACCGCGTAATCTCTGAGTGTGACTGCGCTGCCTTAGTGACTGTGTGGCTCCTGGCTGAAAGGCTCTGTGTTCTCTGCTCTGAAAATCAATGGTGAAGCTCCTCACCTGAGCGGGCACTCGAAGTCCCCCGAGGCTGAGGTTGGGTCCTGGGATCTCCGCTCAGAGACACCTGTGTGTTGAATAGCACTTGTAGACTTAGCTAAACAGCGTAAGCGTGCTTAATATCTATTAGACAGAAATTCTGAAGATGCATAATAGAATGAATGACTAGCTAGCCTCTCCCTCCTTTTATGCTTTAGACCCTAGCTGTCCCTTGGGCCCCACTAAAATGCGTTGTCTCCTCGTGCCATGCTGTCCTGCCTACACTGCGTTGTCCTGGCCCACGCCGCCACTGTGCTATCCCTCTCCCTACGCTGTCACTTGGCTCCCCTAGGCCCCATGCTGAAATCAGAATAATGTTAAGTGACTTTAGGGAGTTTATTTATCCTAAGCTGGGTTATGGGTCCCATCACCCCTTTATTTTATGACTGAACATTAGAAACACAAAATCTAACCAAAAATTAATATTGCCAATTAGTTGCTGCTAATTCGGAATATTACAGACTGCGCCACCCTTCCTTGCCTCTCTCTAGATCTGCGCTGTCACTCGGGACAGCTACCTTCCTGCAACAAATTTTCTTCGATCTTCTAATGATGGCTTCAACTCTTCCTGGTCTGCAAATGCTCTGATACCATGTGAAATTTTTTGAATCTACTAAACAGAAATCCTACTACAGTAAATCTGATTTACTTCTCCTACTTGTTTGATTTACTTAAAAATTTATTTTTTGAAGTATTTAGTAAAACATCAAAGTAATTACACTGCAACCTACACAACTATACAAATCAAATACTGAAGAATAAGCAACCATTAGACAAAGGACACAAAATTTTCCGGACAAATGTCCCGGGAAAAGCCCAATGCGGGAAAACTGGTGCAGAAGATCTTGAGGGTTTTTATTATTATGCAGATTTCTGAATACAAACTAGGGTGCCATAAACGGCTAACCCAACAGAGAATTTCCTTGGCAGAAGTACCTCTATCCGGAGACAGATATTATGGTTGATCCAGCGTCAGAATGACGAACGCCACAGGTGCCTACGCGGTCCCCAGCAAGCTCTGCGCTAGAACTGCGTCACCCTTCCTAGTGGTTGCGTCGCCCTTCTTTGATCTGCTGAAACTGAGCCCGATCTTCCCCACAAAAACCCGAGTGCTACAGCCTCTGGCTCTGCGTCACCTCCTCCTGGGCCTATGTCAGCCTCTCCATCAGCTCTGTGTGAGCCCAATTGGGCCTGCGTCACCCTCTCAAGGGTTGAATTGTCTCTCCAGGGTAGATCTACCTCTCTGCAACTGTATTCTCGGCCTTGGATCCGAAATCCCACTGTCGAACTGCCCCTCACTGCACTGCAAGCTGACTCTGAAATTCTCAGCAAACTGCACCCCATAATTTCGACTTAGCTCAAGTGCTGCTACTTTGTGTGTTCTCCAACTGACCCCAAGCCTTCCTTTAATACTTTTCCAGTTGACGAATCAATGGTCGTGATCTTATCTCTAATCGACGGCTAATATTAGAAAAGCCCTGATCCTCGTCACTTAGAACATTCTCACCCACATGTTTAAATTAATTCACTTTAATTATTTAATTTCCCTAAGTTAGACTTAGGGTCTCCATTAAAATAATTAATTATTTGAATAACTTAAGCTCCGGGTGGAATTTCTCCAAACAATTTATGGGTCTTGGATATCACATGTGTTCTAGCCCCTCCACAAAGTTTCGGAGCTAGAGCACATCCGATGCTACTCAAAAAATCAACACGACATAGTTAGTAGCAATGCCAATGGCAAATAAACATAACAAATACAAAACAACTACAAGCCTCAATGCAATAGGTAGCTCATGAGTCATCAATCATCATCACCAAAATGAACATCGTTCTCATCATCATGGTCACCACTGCTCTCCTCTATTACATCCTCCTCTGTATCCAATGTCATCTCTGCATCTGCTGGTGTGGAGGATGACCCCTCAATAGTATCACCATCATCAAAAGTGACAGGCTCTAGCACTGGCTCATTAAGATCCAAGTTGGCCAACGCCAACTCAATGCCGCTATCCAAAACCATATCATCAAGAAAGACATCCCAAATATTTGTCTTTCCCTTCAACCACTCATCCCTCTGCCTGTAAATAAGACGGAGGTTGGTGTGCAAATACACCATTGTCTCTGCCCCAGACTGCTCAAGCTTGCTCTTCTTGACACTATACAAATTCCCATATGTGCTCCAATTCCTCTCGCAGCAAGAGGATGAAGTCACCTAAGAGAGGAGCCTCATGGCTAACTATTGTAGAGGATGGCCTGTTGCCCACCAAGAATAGGGCTTCTTAGCCCCCTGTCTCTAATCACATCATATCCTGCAAATTGAGCAGTGCCAGTGGAAAACCCTGCAAAGGCATCCTCCACCTCATCAAGGGATGCTCTATTCTAAAAATCTGCCTCAATGCATCCTTCCTCCCTTGTGAAATTTCACCATCCATGCGAGGAAGGGAATCTGCAGGAAGGTCCACCATTCAACCACTCATGGTTGTAGTATTTTGGGTTCAATGAGTGAGCCAAACAATGCAAAGATGTGCAATTCTTGTCCCATCTGTGGACAAGAATATCCTGTATGGTGGTGAAGAAGGCCTCTAATGATGTCTCATACTCGGGGCACTCACTCTATAAAATAATGGTCCTCATAGACTCAATCATGGAATCCCATCTGTCATAAACCTCTCCTAGGATGGGTTGGTATGTATCTGCAAATCGTAGCAAAGCAATGATAGGGTCCATGATCTTAATAAGTAGATATACCCTCTCCCACCAAGCATCATCTAACAGTGTGTCCTTCACTCTTTTTGAGGCTGCTTGATCTGTCTTTTTCCAAAAAGATTAAAACTCCGAAATAACCATGGCCCCAAGAGCAGTCTTGACCTCCCTCAACCTCTTCAACATGATGAATGAAGAGGCAAATCGAGACACGATCGGACATAATCGGGACACGATGGGACACGACCGAGGGACACGTGTCCCATCGAATCCCACAAGACAAACACGACAGGACACGATCGGAGGACACATGTCCCATTGAATCGTGTCCAATTCGTGGGATTCGTGACATGACCAGGGTTTTGAGTGAATCCAATTTCTTATATATATATATATAGTATTAAGAATGATTCCTTTAGACTTCAATAATATTATCTTGGAAGGTTTTCAAAAACCACAATACAATCCAAAAACTTCCAAAAGTGGAAAATCACACCCCACAAAAATCCATTTAATGTCCAAGCCATTAAGACAATGTCTCACCTCTTGATAAGTGGTGGTTTTTCACATTCAAGTCTAAAGAAAGCATTTTTCAAGATTTTTTTTGGTCATAAAAATATTTAAACTCCACAAGAAGTCTTGAAGCCATAACAATAAAGCTTGTCATGTCACTTACAGGAATTGAACCTGGTAGGGAGGATACATTCCTCTCAACCACCCAAGATAAACCAGATTAACAGTTTTTGGGACTTTCGATATATATATCTCGGTAGAGAGGATAATTTTCTCTCTCTCTCTCCATATATATATATAAACCAAAATTTCAAGAGTAGTGAATTTAATTGCTACCAAGAATACTGAAATTCAAAGCCCAATATGTGGGAGGTGTAATTTTTTTTATCATAGAAATTTCATCCAGGTTTAAAATGAATTTACTCTAGTAATACTATCCGCTTGGAAATTTGTCAAGAACTGTGATACAATCTGAAAACTTTCCATGGTGAATATTCACATTAAAGTATCTAGAAGTACTCTCTCTCTACACGCACCAGAATTCAAGAACAGTGATATAAGCTGAAAACCTTCCAAGACGAACTACTCTGACTTGCAACCACGGGGGAGCCATTTACTCACAAGTCCAGTGGTTAACTCAATCAATTTAAACTAACCAGTTTCAAGGCAAAGCTCTTGTTTAAACTAACCAGTTTCAAAGCAATGATATTTAAGGTTTCCCAGTAAAGTTCCTAACACATGTTGAATCTAAAAGCAATTAAATAAAAAGGCACTTTCCTGAAGAAAAAAAATTATATATATATGAGATACAATCTAAAGACCTTCCAAAGCTAAACAATTATATGAAATGAAACCATGAGGTGGCTATTTACTTACGTCCAAACATTGAGTGTCTCATTGTGGATTGTAAACATGCTGAGAAGAACCTGTTTGAGAGGCCATTCTGATCTGTAATACCTCAAAATATATTCGTTATCCCGCAAATATTCGGGCAAAGCATGGTACTCGACAAGCTGATACTTGACCTTCTTCCATAGTCTCTTGGCCCTGTCGGGGGAAGCAATATCCCCATCATGATCCACATGAGGATGACCTTCAGAGTTTCTCGAAACCGACACATCTCTGAACCTTAAATTCCCAGAATCGGCCTCTGAAGAGCCCATTCTTTACCGCCCCAGACCTTAATCTCGGCACTTTTTAATGAAGTCCACACCAAACGAATCTCGATTCTATTTTCCAATTGAAGATTGATTCGAATACAAAATAAAATATTCGTATACCCCAAAATTGAGTTAGGAAAATTTTCTGGACTGGCCCAGATTGGAATTTAGAAAATTCAGGAAGAGTTCTGGAACTTATTTGTGCAATTCTGAATCTGCTTGGTATGTTTTGAAGAAAAAAATCTGGACTGAATTGGGTATCTAGCTCTCCTGAGCTTTAAAAAAACCACAAACAACAGGATAAATATATATACATATACGTGGTCAAATATATATCTCCAATTCGAGTTATATTGGAAAAAACAAAGATATTCTTGAAACCCAAAACCCAGGGAGAAATTTTATTGGACAACTATTCTTACAGAGTATATTGTTAAATAGAAATGGGGCTTTCAGGAAAATCAAATTTCAATTACATCTTTTCCTAAATACGAAAATGGATTGAAATTTTAGAGATTGAGAAACCATGGGTTTTTCTGACGGTAGCATGCTCAGTGGTATTGAACAAGTATTGAATAATTCAAACCATATCCGAGCTTGCCGTTTTATATGCCAAAGGGCTCTGACCTTTGGGCACCCAATTGGGAAAAACGGCAACCAGAACTGCGGCGAGATATTTTCGGTGAACAAACTTATAGGATCTTCTTAGAGGAAACCGGGAGATACAGCAACTCGAACTGCAGCAAGATACTTTGGGAAACAACGTGGATATGTAACTAATATTTAATTATAAATCTAATATTTATTTGATATATTTTACCCCCGGAATATTAAATATTATATATATATATGAGAGACGTTATTTCAGTTTTGTGCATCTTCCAATAGCTTGGACAGACACCTGCCGCAGCCCATGAAACCTCTCAGAAAATTGAAACTCCAAACCTTTTCCAAAATATCACGAAAATCCTTGGTCGCCTTTTTTAACGGACACGATACGCAGTGTTGGTTAACATGAAAGTTGGAAGCAGTATTTTCAAGAAGTTTGAGAATACCTTATTATCTTTTTATTATAAATTAGAAATTAAAAAAAATACTGCCTATAAAGTAGTCAACACCACACTCAGAAGATGTTACTTATTCACGAGTATTCCAAAAATAAATGGAATAAAAATGATACCTAAATTAAGTAATTCCAATCTAAAGACCATGTTTATAAAATGACATGTAAAGTAATTTCAAACTTAAACATGCTACGTGTATGAAAAATGTTAATTTGATTATGATGAAAGGGATATATATGTGAATGGGTTTATTTACATTATTAGCGTTGTGGTAATGATTTTGAATCTTGGTGTAATTTTGTGGGAAGATTCAGTGGTTGGTATATTGGGATGTTATTTTTTCTACTCAATTTCAAATCCTAGGTAGAGACATCTTTGGCATGTTATGATGAAGCTTAAGGAGTAGGTTCTCTCATCCTCCCTCTTGCTAAGCCATTCACGGAGTAAGCTTCCCAACCTCGTGGAGTCTCATCTCTTGTTAAGTCATTCAAGGAGTAGGCTCGCCCTCCCTCATGGAGTCTTGTCTCTTGTTAAGTCATAAAGATTACTCTATTATTTCCAATATATACTCTTGGTGTTATAGTGGCAACAACTAGGCAGTCACTCTACTATTCTCAATATATACTCTTAGTGCTATAGTGGCAACAGTAGGTTTGATCTTGGGTCTCACCCAAATTAATCTCCTCTTATTCCTCTCTAGCTAACTGAGTCACAAATTCCTTGTATATACCCTTTGTGTATCACCTCTTATTCCTCCCCATATTAGTTTATTATTCCCAATAAATACTCTTGGTGTTATAGTGGCAACAACTAAATTTGATCTTGGGTTTCACCCATGTTACTATCATCTTATTCCTCCCCATATTACTCTATTATTCCCAATACATACTCTTAGTGTTATAGTGGCAACAACTAGGCTTGATCATGGGTCTCACCAAGATTACTCAAAAAAATATTGGGTCTCACCTATATTTACGCCGGAGGCGTTCTCTTTGTTGGAGTGGGGTGAGCAAACACTGTTCACCCCACCCGATCAAAATATTTTCTCATCGCCCTTCTGTCAAATAAAAAATTGACAACTGTCGCCTCCAGATTCGTCCTCCTGTTCAGACTGTCATTCAGACTATTGGTCACCCAGCATCCATTTAATGCATCAGCGGCGTACACGGATTTGCCTGACGATTTCTCCTCTCCACGGACGCCACATATTTTCCTAGCGATTTTTTGCACGCAAGAGAGGACAATGTCTTTCACCTGGCGATTTGTTGCACGCGAGAGGAAGAGGACAATGTGCATCCATTTCATGCGTCAGCGGTGTACCCTTTGCACGCTTGTGCAAATGCTAGTACTATTCTCTTATTCCTCCCCATATTACTTCATTATTCCCTATACATACTCTTAGTCTTATAGTAGTAACAACTAGACTTGATCTTGGGTTTCACCAAAATTACTCAAAAATATACTTATTCAACATGATCTTAAAAAAAAAAAAAAAAAAAACTTTATTAAATATAAACAATAAACCAAAAACATAGTCCTATAAAATATTAAAATAATAAAATAATAAGTTAACACCCAAAATCAAAATGCATTTACTTTCATACCATCACAAACAAATAATCTCCAATGAAAGATATCTTTTTAAAAATTAAAAACAAAAAACAAAAACAAAAATTCATTCCATTTTTATAAATAATATAAGATTTAACCATGCTAATTTTCTTTTTCAATTAATAATAATAATAATTATTATTATTATTATTATTATTATTATTATATATATATATATATATATATATATATATATTATAATTCCGGTAAAAAGCCTGCTGTCCGGGCCAATTCCTAATAAAATTGATGGAAACTAAATAATCTACAGCATATAAATTTTATATTAAAAAAATCTTAGGAATTTCTAACAACGAATATACTTTTTAAAAATACTAATATGCTATTTAAGAAAATGTTTGCTCTTGACGTCTTCTATAGAGAAAACCAATATGACTTTGCTGGCTTAAGAATCCTAAAGAAAACGAAAAAATTATTGGGTCCCTGTTGTACTTATGAAGTACACTAGGTCTAGCGTAGGTGTGTTATGCTGTCATCTCATTCCTTTAATTCGTATGGGAAAGGAAAGGTCCTCACACACTCCATCTCTCTTGTGTTGTTTTGTTGAGTATGGACCAAGCAAAAGTGACTAGATAAATTGGTCCTTAAAACAATAAAGAGAAATTATATAGTTTTCATAAAAATAATTGAGAGTATATTGGATAATATCTCTTGAATTTAGTTGTTAGATTTTAAATCATTTAATTTGAGAAATATATATGCTAAAAATATATATAATAATAATTATGAAATACATTTTTTATCATGGATATTTGAATGTAGTTATGAATAGGTGTATGGTTTGTAAGCAAGGGAATAAGTGGGAGGGAAGGTGTTTTTATCTAGCATATTTTTGTTGCCATTAATTTGAATATCTTTATCGAAATTTTCGTCATACCATGCCAAGCATTCAAGGTGCTTGTAAATAGATAACCATATTAATTCGCTGGAGAGCTGGAAAATTTGTATAAGTTACAAGGTCCAATTACATCATGGAGGATACAAGGCTCATTTGTTGGATGGGTCTAAGATATTAATGCTAAAATTTGGAGTTAGAATACCACGCAAAAGGCTAAAGATCCAAAACTTGACTAGGAGGGCGAGTCATTGTCGCTCAATGTGTTACTTAACCAAATGTTGCCATTCCAACTTTCATTGTTTCATATTCATTCAATCTACTCTAGTTTCAAATTTTGCTATAGTTTGTGCTTCTTTCCTTTGTAGTGGGTCTCTCGTCAGTTGTTCACCTTGCTTGCAGGGAGAGATTTCATAAGAAGGTTGGTCTCCCTTTTGTTGTTCACTATAGCACCAAAGCTCGCTTGTCCTAGTTTGTGTATTATCAGAACCCCTATGCCCTCTTTGGCCTTAGCCTCCTAGAGGTTCCCTTTCACCATCCTCACATGGGTAGACATTGATCCAACTCCTCTTCCTCTTCTTGTTGATTTTTGTGGGCTCCCTCTCATCTTATGAGGGGCTCTTTCCTCTACTATGACTCACATCATCCCCAAATCAGTGTTCTAAAAATCCTCATTAGTTTGGTCTTGTCTCCGTGATGGGATGTTAGTGGCAAAAGATGAGCCCTTCATAAGTTCTAATCTTCGGTGTATTTACACAAGGTTACCACCTCTTTGCTCTTACTAGTTCTTGCTCCTAGACATATAGGTGTATGTTTATTTGTGGGGTCTCCATGACAGTCCCCGTGAATTTCTCTTGATTGGCCTATCATTTTTAGGTTCCTTCAGATCATCATGGAAAGATGCAGAGGAGGTAGATGTCGACGAGGTCAACGAGGGAGTCTGGGGGCCTCTACATCTCAGGCTCAGTGAGCTGCTGAAAACTCAACCCGCATATACTATAGCTCCACCACTCCTCTATTTGTTCGGCAAGAGATTGAGAAGAGGAGGTTATAATTGAAAGGAGGTTCATGACCAATGACAAAGTGTTGGCATGAGTAGGAAAATGGATCCCTGACACAGGCACAACGAGGAATCACAACACAAAATACATATGGTAGCATATATCTATTGGAGATCAAAATGATAATGGGACAGGTCCTTGTGCAACACTAAGAGGAGCAATAGGAAGTTCTCCCCTGTATAGAAGAGTCCCAAAAGTAGATAAGGGAATTGGACAAGAATGTAACCAAGATAGTGTGGGATTTAGCTAATTTGGAGTTCATAGACTTTGAGGATGATACCAGCCCACTTGACACCATCTAGGTGGATTCACCCTCTAAATGGTCTATCATGTTTTGCAATCTTGTCGATTAGTTTGGTTTCTTTTCTTGTTTGTCTGCTGAAAATGATAGGGAAACATAGGCAAGGCTAGCCAAATCAATATTATTTTACACTTTTGTACAGTTTTAGATATTTCAGTTGGACGAAGCCTATTTTGAGTGTGATTGGTCAGGTTTCCCTGATGGCAGCCAGACTAGTCACACATAGATGTCAGCATGCAATAACTATTTTGATATAATATAAAGTCTCACCTACCTAATATACACACCAAAAAAACTGTGAAATAAGTTATTGATTTTGACCATGGCAAGTGAAAAAGTAAATTAAAGAGAAATTTACTTGGTAATATTTTGGATATATATGAGAAAAAAATAAATTAAAATTAGAATTGAGCAATTTGTTATAATGTAGAATATTAAGTAATTGTTGTGTTTAGAGGGGCATTCTACAAGTTGATGCATGGTAGATTGTCTTAAATGTGTGAATATAACTTTGACCTCAACTTTTTGCAATCAAGTAATAATAATAATAATAATAACCTACCTAGATCCATGTTAGCCCTGGATCTACCAAGCCGGCAGAGGGATCAAATTTCTTTCCACTCTAAAAGAGGTTTGCATGTCCAAGAGATTTGATCCCTCTCAAAGAGGTTTGCATATCAAGAGATTTGATCCCTGGTGCTTGGTAGATCCAGAGTTAAGATAGATCTATCTCCCCTTTATATACGTTATATTTCACATGAATACATTACAACATATTATTATTATTATTATTATGAGTTCTCAATACCATGGGCCATTTTTTTTTTTTTTTATAGGGTTATTTTTGTTTTTATTTTGTTATTTTATTTTGACTAAGTTAAAATGTTTACATTACGTTACATTATTCTTTTCTTTTTTATTTTTATTTTTTAATTAAGTTTATTTTTTATTTTTATCTAATTTGACTTAGTCAAAATATTAAACAATACATTACAACATCTCTACCATATTGGGTTGGAGAGTGCCTCTCAACGCAATAATAATAATAGGGTTTATAATGGGTGGTTGGGAGGAATGTTTGTTATACTCCCCGCCTAGGTTTGATTCCTACAAGTAAGATGATTGTTAATTTTTGGTAGCAGCAAACAAGTGTTCTAGTCTTTATGGTGTCTAAGAGACTAAGGAACATGAGATCTCCAAAACCCAAAAAAGGTTTCATGAGAAAAGCCTTGGAAACACCTCAATTAGATTAATTATCCAATAATTAAATATTTCCTAAGTCTAACTTAGAAAAATTGGTTAATTAAATCAGATTAATTTAGGGAAATCGATTTTCTCTAGAGACTTCTAGGAAAGTGAGTTGATGGAGTCAATATGATCATAGCCATCGATTGAGGTGTGATCATGGCCTTTGGTTGCCCAATAGAATATTATAAAGGCAAGGTCGATGGGGTTGGAGAGACACGGTTAACACAGAAAACATTTGAGTAGTTTGACTTACCCAATTACAGTGATTCAACAAGGGCGTAGTTGAAGCTAGGGAGACACCGAGAAGCGGTGTTTCAACAAAGATTTGGGAGCAGATTACTTCTCCTACTTGTAAATTACATTAACAAGTTATTTTGCAGATTACTTCTGAAAACATTGAAGCAATTACTGAAGCAACCTTCACTTAATTAATTTAGATGCAGAAATGGGAAACTGAGCAAAAGAAATAACACATACAGGACACCATTATTTTTGGACAAATGTCCCCGGAAAAACCCAATGCAAATAATCGATGCAGCAGATCTGAGGGCTTTATTATTAAGTAACAGTTATATCTGAATACATCTCTGATTGTCTCACTGGACCAATTTGTTACAGAGAATACTAACAGAGAAAAATAGTTAGATTACCTCACTCTACAAGTCTCGGTTGATCAGGTAGCTGAATTGACGAAACACTAGCACCCTCTGCACAACCTCTGCATAGTAGTTGTGTAGTCCTGTGTGGAGACTATTATGAAACTGCATCATCTCCTCTGTGTAATCTTTCAACCCTCATGAAACTCGATCCCAACCCTCATGGCTCATAATCTCGATTTCCAAGCTGAAACTCGAACTTCTGCTCAGAAACTGCACTACCTCTGCGTATGGCCTGCATGGCCCCGTGTCACCCTCTATGGGCTTTGTGTTGCTTCCTCTTTGTCTTTCTCTGCCTCTCTGCTGATAATCCTAGGCCCCGGAGAAGATCCTCCTGCAAAAACTATCTTTGCCCCTCAACTACGTGAAGAATCTCTAAATCGAAGTTTCTCCCTGAGCATTACTCACTAAAGAAATCAATCACTTGATCCTCTTGGTGTATTTTCCAAAGAACCCTCAGGTCTTCCTTTATAGTCTTCTCATTGAGACTTCAACGACCAAGATTAGATCTCCAATCAACAACTAAGATTACATTTAGACTTGATCTACTTTTTCTAGAAGTTTCACCCACATTTTAGATTAACACCCATTAATTATTTTAATTTCCCAAGTTAGACTTAGGGTCCTCATTAAAAATAATTAACTTATCAGATAAAATTGTTTATGGGTGGAATTTCTCAAAACAAATTCTGGGTTATCTGGAATGCATGTGTCTAAGACTCTCCACAAAGTTTGAGCCTTAGAGCACATCTGATGCTACCACAAATCAACACTCCCTCTTATCGAGGAATGTGCTCTAGCAAATATGCCTTGTTGCACACTGTTCTGACTCTGAAGCATCTCCCTCTGCGTTGTTGATGTCTGACATTATGCCCATCAACCACTGTGTTGTTGTTGCAACTGTACTGTTGCTGATCCTGCCACAATCAACACTACATCCGTACTACAATTCCCTCTCAAACATTGCATCTCTTGCTAACACTGCCACTGCTAACTTTGCACTACAACTCAATTGTTGGGAGAAGAAACTAAAAAACATCCAAAAATTTGAACAAGTGTTCAGGATGCATCTCGACGTTGAAACACTGACTGCTGTTAGTCCCACATTATCCCTCTGAAGCACTACATTGTTGTTGCTCTGCACTACGTCCCTCTGCGCTGCTGTAACTCTGCTTTGCGTTACTCAGATTATGGCGTTGTTAACCACTACATCTGTCGTTTTTTCACTCATCTACACCAACTGAAAACTCCTCCAGCCTACTACTGCTGATCTTGGGCACCCGTAGAAATTTATGATCCAAGATATGGACTTCTCAAGGATCCTTCTCAATTGAAGTTCTTGCAAACTTACAACTCAATATCGCCCCATCTCCCTCTTGGAGATGCATGGGAACTCATGGCATACTCATCCTCCTCGATCTTCGTGGGTGCAGCCTTCGGATTGTGCTTCCCATCCTTGTCCTTTTTCTTCAAAGGAATCTGGGTAGTGTAGTGACCAATCTCACCACACCTAAAGCACTTTATCTTTGAGACGTCTTTCTTACGTCTCCGCTGCTCCTGCTGCCCCTTGGATGCAAGGGCTACATTTTCGTCATCCTCCTGCTTCACCTTCGACCCACTACTATTGTTGTCATCAAGTTTACACTCGACCAGGTCCCTCCTTAGCTCTTCTTGTTGAAGAGTAGCCCACATCTCTTCCCAGCTTGGAAAGGTTGCTCTCCCCAGGATGCTCTGGACAAAAAACTGCCATTCTTCAGTGATTGTGTTAAGATCCAGTCTCACCATTGTTGTAGGGGAAGGGGTGGATCCCACTGCCACTAGTTGATCAAGGATTTCCTGAAGGTTTGACAGGAATGGAACAATACGCTTATGATCCGGATTTATGCAGGAACGCAATAAAATACAGAAATAGACATAAACACAGAGATGCAGCGGAAATAATACTTCAATTCATTAATATCAAATAACTGAAATATGCTTATAGACATAATGGAAATAAAATAGCTAGGGCGTTGGTAGCGTATATCTGAGAAGAGATGTGGTGGCTAAAAACCTCTAAACTGTGTTACAATGAGGCTCGAGGGCCTGTTTATTATTGAGAAATAATGGAGAACTCTAAACATCCAAAATCCTTACCCTAGGAGATGAAGCGCCAAAACTATGGGCCCCGTTTGGTTAAATTGGTGTTTCAACTTCCCAGGGACGTAACTTCGGCATACGATCTCCATTTGACGCGTATCATACCTCGTTAGAAAGATCTCTACGAGGAGTACAACTTTCGGTGTGAGGAACACAAAATTGGTCAATGAACGCATGTTGCTCCTGATTTTCCCCCAACGTCATTTAGAACCTCAACGGCTCACAGAGGTCGGGACCCGAAAAGCGCTAAAAATAATAAGTTGTGTTCAGCACTGTGGCGCTCAGTGGTGGGGGTTCAAATGGAATATATGGGTGGCCACCAATATCCACCTAGATCATTAAGGCCCCAAAACGGCTCCGGGAGTGCAGGACCCGAAAACCTGCTAAGAATAGTAAGTTGTGCTGAATGTGAAAAGCTGCAAGAATTGATGGTGCAGGTCCAAATGGAATAGGTGGGTGGCCACCGATATCCATCTGGATCATTCCTCCCTCCTTAGGAAGCAATGGTCCCCATTGCATTGAGATCCTCCATGAGATGAGGAAAATTTGGTTGAACTGGGTATTATATTTGTCGAAGATGTCATGGACCTGCGGACAAACATGATGGATGCGTTTAGTAATTTTGGTTTATTTATTAGCCTCAGACAGTACATGTGAGGATTATGTATGTGTAGTTGTAGGAGGTATGGCAACATCAGGTGGCGGTGCGTCGGGGGTCAGATCAATGGAGTGCTTGTCCTGACAGTGTAGAGGAACCTCTGTGAGTGAGGAGAAAATGTCCTCGTATTCCTCCATGACTTTGTCCATTTGCTGTAATCATGCGGGGAGCCCTGTTTCGAGGTTGTGGCCACAACATTCTTCTTTCCTTGTCAGCGAGTTGTAAGGAAAATAAATTTCTTGGTTTGGGAAACAATCTTATTGTGTTGTTTTGCAGTAGTTAAAGAGATGACAGGAGGCGGTACTACCTCTGGTATCATGTACAAGTTATTTCCCAAATAATAATAGCAACACGAGGCCTAGACTCATACACAACATGTCGCCTCCACAATTATGGTTGGACCAATAATACATTAGCTACATCAAGAGGAGAAATATCACATAATACCTCATCCGTGAATGGCTTGATGCTGTACGGAAGGTGACACTGTTGGCAGATGCGGATATCTCTCCCTGGGTGAAGCCACCTGATGGTATACGGCTACGGGTGTGCTATGGTCGGTAGGACGAGCCACTTCACGACCTCTGCTGAAATAAGGTTCTTTTGGCTTCCGCTATCAACAAGGAATTGGAGTGGAGAACCCTTCACCCACATCTACGAATGAAAGAGGCGCTCCCCCTCCTCTGGATCCTCAGGATCCTCCCTCTGGATCTTGGTGGTGGAAAAAATGGCACTGGGATCTGCATCAATGATTTTCTTCCCTTTGTCATTGCCTTTGTCTGGTTCTGACTCAGGATCAGAAAATGCATCTGATTCGGGTGCCTTTAGTTCGGCCACCAACGACTATTTGGCTCGACACTCGTTTGTGCTATGAGTGGGGTTGTTATGAAATTCATACCACTTCCCCGTTTCCTTCTTTGGATTTGTGGTGTTGTTCTGAGTCACCCTGCTTTGGCCTTTCCCCTTGTTCTGTGGTTCGGGGGCATCTTTCCCTGGCTTCGGATTCGCATATCCAAAGTCTCTCTTCTTCTACTTAAATTTATGCTCGATCTTGGCGGCATAGCGATATGTCGTGCTAAGCGATGTAATGCCGAGGAACTCCATTTCCTCCTGAATGTGTTTGTGCAGAAAACCAAGGTACTTGAGCACCAAATGTCTTTCTAAATATTTAATACCCAACTTTGTGCGCAGGGTATGGAACAAATTCATTAGTTCGTGCACATCTTGATCCCTTTGCTGCCACAGCATGGTCCATTGAATGTATTTGTCATCATAGCTCCCCACGGGGTAATATTGTTCCTTGATGTCGTCTCAGAATGAATTCCAAGTGGGTGTGGCCGAGAACATAGAGGGTTCCCCTTCATCCTCTTGCTCACAGTAGGTTTCCCACTAGTATTTGACATGGGGAGCGACTTTAAGGAGTGAAAAAATAATCTTTTCTTGGTTGGAGAAATCATGGACCGAAAAATACCCTTCCAGCAAAATTTAACCATCTATCTACGACTTTTGCATCTATCTAGCCTTCAAATATAGGAATGTCAAAGTTTATCTGTACCTTGAAGGGGGTGGCGCCTCCAGAGTGGTTGTTGGATGCAGATGCGTCGTAGGTGGGCAGTCGTTGAAGGATCTGAGCAAAGTTATCCAACATCGTGTTCCTTTGCTTCTCGAGGGCCTCCTCGAGCAATATTTTGATAGGATATCTTTCTCCCTCGTCTTTCTTTTCTTCCGCCCCTGGGAGGTCGTCAGGGTTTGCGAGGCTAATCTTGCAAGGGTTCAACCAGATCGAGCCCTAACTCCTTATACCCTGACCGTGTTGGGGAAATGCAAAGAAAAACAGAGAAAGAGCATACCCGCTCTGATACCACTGATCCGAATTTATGCAGGAACGCAATAAAATACAGAAATAGACATAAACACAGAGATGCAGTGGAAATAATACTTCATTTCATTAATATCAAATAACTAAAATATGCTTACAGACATAATGGAAAGAAAAATAGCTAGGGCGTTGGTAGCGTATCTCTGAGAAGAGATGTGTAGGCTACAGATCTCTGAACTATGTTACAATGAGGCTTGAGGGCCTATTTATTATTGAGAAATAATGGAGAACTCTAAACGTCCAAAAACCTAACCCTAGGAGATGAAGCGCCAAAACTATGGGTCCCGTTTGGGTAAATTGGTGTTTCAACTTCTCGGGGACGTAACTTCGGCATACGATATTTGTTTGACGCGTATCATACCTCGTTAGAAAGATCTATCCAAAGAGTACAACTTTTTCTTGAGCAACATTGTTCCATGGACTCATGTTTCTCCCGATTTTCCCAAAAAACATCGTTTAGGACCTCAAAACGGCTCCGGAAGTTCAGGACCCAAAAAAACTGCTAAAAATAGTAAGTTGTGTTGCAACTTAAAAACTGAAAGAATTGATGGTGGGGGTTCAAATGGAATAGGTGGGTGGCAAACAATATCCACCTGGATCATTAAGGCCCCAAAACGGCTCTGGGAGTGCAGGACCCGAAAACCTGCTAAGAATAGTAAGTTGTGTTGAATGTGAAAAGCTGCAAGAATTGATGGTGCGAGTCCAAATGGAATAGGTGGGTGGCATCCGATATCCAACTAGATCAACTCCCCTTTCTGCATCTGCATCATCCCGATTTTCTTCTCTAAGTACATCTTTTGTTGCTCGGAAGAGCCTTCATACAACACTGCCAAGGCTTCCCACATCTTCCTAGCGTGTCCTTGATGGCTTTGTGGGACACAATGTGATCTTTGAATCCATCAAGGAGCAACCTTTTAGCCTTCGCCATATTAGTTGTGTACTTCTTCAACGGATCTAGATCTGCAGGGACAACTACCATACTTTTCACGAAAATATTGAGATTGTATTCATCTAGAAGGCGTTGAATCTTCGCCTTCCATATTACATAGTTGGAGGCTCCCTCTAATCGGTCCTGATCTCTAAGCTCATGAGCTGTCGTGGTTGTCAAAAATGTCAAATATGCTCCTCTCTTCTCCCTCTGTGTAGCACTGGACAGGCTTACACACTCCTTGTTGGAGCTTGTAGATCTGCCACCCGAATCTGCTGCTTAGATCTCAAAATATAGAATTCCTCATCTAGGAACTCCCAGAGGAAGTAAATTCCCTCGTTGTGTTGCTTCTTCCTTTTCTGATGACTTTCTGCCTAGCAAAAAAAAATTTCTTGCAGAAAAAATGCGTCCCACCAGCTCTCTGGTGCTTTCTTTGGCTTGGTAAAATTCTGATCTCAAATCCCTTCTTCTTTGTCGACTCACTCAGAGAGATACTTTCCCTGAAATTGCATCCCTCCAGGCCTGGACTGCGCAATCCCTCTAGGAATTCGAACTGCTGCTTTTTGCAACTATTCAACCTCCTTCTCAGTACTGGATCTTCTCTTCTTGTTTCACATGCAATGCTCCACAAGCTCTGATACCATGTGAAAATTCCAAGTCCTAGATCTAGAATCCTACTGCAACAAATTGAATTACTTCTCCTACTTGTAAATTACATTAACAAGTTATGTTGCAGATTAATTCTGAAAAAATTGAAGGAATCAATGAAGCAACCTTCACTTAATTAATTTAGATGTGGAAACGGGAAATTGAGCAAAATAAACAACACACACAGGACACCATTATTTTTGGACAAATGTCCTCGGAAAAATTCAATGCGGGAAAAACGGTGCAGCAAATATGAGGGTTTTATTATTAAGCAGCAATTATATATGAATACAAATATGATTCTCTCATTGAACCAATCAGTTACAGATAATACCGACAGAGAAAAATAGTGAGATTACCTCAGTCTCTAAGTCTCGGCTGATCTGGTAGCTGAACTGATGAAACCCCAACACCTTTTGTGTAGTAGTTGCACAGACCTGCATGGGGACTGTGTTTTATCTGGAATTCATGTGTTTAAGCCTCTCCATAAAGTTTGGGACTTAGAGCACATCCGATGCTACCACAAATCAACATAATTCATCTGCAGAGGAGGTCAAATCAACTAGTGTGAGTAGCTAGTTTGACAGTGCGAGTGGCAGAGGATCTTGTTTCGGTGAGCCAAAGTTGGATCTATCTTCCGCGGGCAAAGTGAGTGGGCCTAGATTAGTGTTGGAGGTAGAATGACTTGCAGGGAAGCATTCTTGGAGGCTATACAAATTTATTCGAAGCAAGCAATGCACATTTCTAGCAGGGATGTGAATAGCCAAAGGAAGTGTGAGTTTGCTAACAGAACCCAGATCGAGTTGCAAAGGGAGACATTGAGTCTCCAGTATATTTTTCCAATGGAGATTAGTATTGTTGGAAGCTTTTCCAGTAAAAGGCAATCAATTGTAATATTTCTCAATTTTTTGAATAATTATAAAACCCTCATTTGTTGCACTGGTTTTCCCTTCAGGGTTTTCCCAGGGACTATTGTCCAAAATAATGGTGTCAATTTTTTTATGTGTGTGCATTATTTTCTTAGTTCCAATATTTTATTTTCCACAACATTTTTGTTTGTGAAGAATTGTAGTGTGAGTTTATCGATATTTGTCGTTAATAATTAACAAAAGACAAATAAACTGCAAAAGTTAGGAGATAAATTTCTAGTTGTTGCAATTGATGGAAATTTCACATGGTATCAAAGTAGATTAGATCAAAGAAGATCTGGAGCAAGGTTGGTCTAGTTCAGAGGGAGATACAAAGCACTAAAGAATCGATATGTGTAGGCTAGCTAGGCAGTGCAAATTTCAGAGGCAGAAATTTGATTTCCAGTTGAGGAAGGTGATCTGAAGGTAGTGTGAGTTATCCAAGTGAATAGCAATAAGCAGTGAGGTTGTTAGAAAAAGGTTTCTGAAGCAGATCAAAGTTCGTAGAGTGGATCTAGTGCAAAGGGTTTGTAGCAAAAGGTTTTATAGCATCAAATCAGCACAGGGCTTGGAAGAGAAAAGCACACAAGGATTTCAACCTAGTTTATTTATTTCTCCAGTGTATTTGAGTTTCTCATATTTTTCCAGAGATGGCTGCAAAAAGGTTCAGATATCAGGATGATTTGAACTTGTCTTCTAGATTGGAAGATGAATTCTCTCAGATAGATTGCCTCTCTAGCTCGACTTCACAGGGTGTCTGGTATATAGAAAGTGGAGCACCGATACACATGAAAAGGGTTAGAAACTACTTCTCCATGTATAAGGAGGAGGAGATGAAATTCTAGATATAGATGGGAAACAAAATGAAATGTACTCTAGTAGGGATAGGTACCATCAAAATTTATAAGGAGTTAGGAGCAAGCACCAATGTTATAGATTTGTTGCATGTGTGAGGCTTAGGCATGAAACTAATTTTAGTTTCATAACTACATGACAAGGTATATGATTTTTGCTTCATATGGAAGAAGGTGTTCATTAAACACTAGAATTGGAAGAAGGTGAAGCAAATTGGGATTCGAAGCAACATATAATATAAGTTGCAACTCGATTCTCCAATGGCACTAGTTAGTAGCACCAGTAGCAGTGGGAGAGACACGAGTGAATTGTGGCATAGGAGAGTGGTACATTTACACCCTGGAGCACTGAACACACTTAACGAGACATTGATAGGTGTTCCTGAATTGAACACAGAACATGAATATTTGTGCAGTGGATGCATGCTTGGGAAACACGCTAAGGAAACGTTCCCAAGAAGTGACAGTAGAACATATTGTGTGTTGCAGCTTACGCATTCATATATTTGAGGCGCAATGTCCACCAAATCTCTTAGAGGGTACGATTACTTCGACACATTCATAGATGATTAATACAAGAAGATCTAGATCTAATTTTTGAAGACCAAGGATGAGGTCTTCAGTCATTTCCAAGAGTTCAGGGCTCTAGTGGAAAACATGATAGGGAAAAATCTCAAGGTGTTTCATATGGATAATGGAGGAGAGTACACAGATAGTGACTTCACGAGATTCTATGCAAAGGAGGGAAATATGAGGGAGTGGAAAACTTCATACAATCCACAACAAAATGGAGTAGCGAAGTGGAAGAACAAATATATATTTGGGGCAACAAAATTTATGTTGTATGACCAAGATATTCCCAAGCTTTTATGGGCAGAGGCATGTAGTACAACGATGTACGTACAAAACAGGGTTCCTCACAAGGCATTGGGGAAGATAACACTAGTGGAGGTTTTCTCAGGGAAGAAACCAGAGGCTGGTCACTTCAGAATATTTGGTAGTATAACATAATGCCATGTGCCATATGATAAATGAACTAAGTTAGATCAGATTATAGAGATGAGGTATTTCATTACATACAACAAAAATTCTACAACATATAGGATCTATATTATGAGCAACAAGTGGATCATCGTGATATGGGACATGAGGTTCATGGAGGAGAAAGCCTTAAGAAGATCTTGCAAGTTGCCAACAGGTGATCAGAGTGAGCCAACAGAAGCTCCATTGGTCCAACAACAGGGACAACCATAGGCACATTTGCAAGGTCAACAAAATACTAGTACAATTACTGGTACAAGCATTATCTCATGTACAGGGGATCTAATGATTTCACAACAGAGAGAGCATCAAAGGAAATATAAGGAGCAGGTAGAACCACCCACCACTAGCGATATAACCATCAGAGAAGTTTCTCAGATTTCGAAAGATGCACTAGAGTTTATGGGGGCTCATAGGATGAGAAAGAGGGAGCACACACAACCAAACAGGTACTAGGTGTTTGTGGCATAGGTAGTTGAACCTTCCAATAATTATAAGGAGGCTACATAGCATCAGGGGTGACATGATGCCATGGTGGAGGAGTACAACTCCATCATGACAAACAATGTATGGGAGGTTGTACCTAGACCTATGGATAGGTTAATTGTAGGCTCCAGATGGATCTAGAAGACCAAGTACACTGCAAATGGTAGTACAGATAAGTACAAGGCTAGGTTCGTGGCTAAGGGATATGTGAATAAGGAAGGTATAAACTATGAGGAGACCTTTGCACCAGTGGCAAGATATACTTCCATCCAGTCAGTGATATCTCTAACAACATACATGGGATGGAATATTCACCAAATGGACGTCAAGGCAACATTATGTATCAGGGTGATAGAGGAGGAGGTATATGTCAAACAATTAAATGACTCTGAGACACATGAGAGAGACACACAAGTGTGTAGGCTGAAGAGAACACTATACAGTCTCAGATAGGCTCCCAGGGCAAGGTATGGTTGGATAGATAACTTGTAGCAAATGGGATTTCTGAAGAGCAAATCAAACTCCAATTTCTACTACTTGATGGTTGGAGGTGAGTCACTCATCCTAGTGTTGTGCGTGGATGATCTTTTTTTGATAGGGTCATTAGGGTTCATAAAGCGCTACAAGGAGAACTTGGAAGTAGAGTTTGAGATGAAGGATTTTGATATGTATTTATGCAAGAAAGAAATTAAATATAGATTCAAACAGAAACCCAGAGCTACATTGAAAACAAAACTTCAATTCATTAATAACAAATATTGAAAATTGTTTACATGCATAATGGAAATAAACTAGCTCAGACGATGGTAGCTTATCTTTGATAAGAGATGTGATGACTACATCCCTTCTGAATTGTGTTATAATGAGGCTCAAAGGCATTTTTATTATTGATAGATAAGGGAAAACCCTAAACATACAAAAACCTAATTTCAGGCAATGAAGCGCCAAATGTTTGTGGGCCCCATTGAGGTTAGTTGGTACACCAATTTATGAGGGTCGTAAGTTTGGCATACGATATCCATTTGACACGTACGATACCTCCTTAGAATTATCTATCCAAGGAATACAACTTTTGACTACCAACATATAATATAAGTTGCAGCTCGATTCTCCAATGGCACTAGTTAGCAGCGCTAGTAGCAGTGGGAGAGACTCGAGTGAATTGTGGCATAGGAGAGTGGTAAATTTACACCCTAGAGCAGTGAATATGCTCAACAAGACAATGATAGGTGTTCCTGAATTGAGCACAGAACACGAAAATTTGTGCAGTGGATGCGTGCTTGGGAAACACGCTAAGGAAACGTTCCCAAGAAGTGACAATATAACATATTGTGTGTTGCAGCTTATGCATTCATATATTTGAGGCGCAATTTCCACCAAATCTCTTAGAGGGTACGAGTACTTCGACACATTCATAGATGATTAATACAAGAATACCTGGATCTAATTTTTGAAGACCAAGGATGAGGTCTTCAGTCGTTTCCAAGAGTTTAGGGCTCTAGTGGAAAACATGATAGGGAAAAATATCAAGGTGTTTCATATGGATAATGGAGGAGAGTACATAGATAGTGACTTCACGAGATTCTATGCAAAGGAGGGCAATAGGAGGAGTGGAAAAATCCGTGCAATCCGCAAAAAAATGGAGTAGCGAAGTGGAAGAACAAATATATATTTGGGGCAGCAAAATTTATGTTGTATGACCAAGATATGCCCAAGTTTTTATGGGCAAAGGTATGTAGCACAATAGTGTACATACAAAGCAGGGTTCCTCACAAGGCATTGGGGAAGATAACACTAGTGGAGGTTTTCTCAGGGAAGAAACCAAAGGCTGGTCACTTCAGAATAGTTGGTAGTATAACATAATGCCATGTGCCATATGAGAAATGAACTAAGTTAGATCAGATTATAGAGACGAGGTATTTCATTACATACAACGAAAATTCTACAACATATAGGATCTATATTGTGAGCAACAAGGGGATCATCGTGAGATGGGACATGAGGTTCATGGAGGAGAAAGCCTTCAGGAGATCTTGTGAGTTGTCAACAGGTGATCAGAGTGAGCCAACAAAAGCTCCATTGGTCCAACAACAGGGACAACCATAGGCACATTTGCAAGGTCAAAAAAATACTAGTACAATTATCGGTACAAGCACTATCTCATGTACACGGGATCTAATGATTTCGCAATAGATAGCGCAACAAAGGAAATATAAGGAGCTGGTAGAACCACCCACCACTAGCAGTAGAACCATCATAGAAGTTTCTCAGATGTCAAAAGATGCACTGGAGTTTATGGGGGCTCATAGGATGAGAAAGAGGGAGCACACACAACCAAATAGGTACTAGGTGTTTATGGCATAGGTAGTTGAACCTTCCAATAATTATAAGGAGGCTGCATAGCATCAGGAGTGACATGATGCCATGGTGGAGGAGTACAACTCCATCATGACAAACAATTTATGGGAGGTTTTGCCTAGACCTATGGATAGGTTAGTTGTAGGCTCCAGATGGATCTAGAAGACAAAGTATGCTGCAAATGGTAGTATAGATAAGTACAAGGCTAGGTTCGTGGCCAAGGGATATGTGAAGAAGGAAGGCATAAACTATGAGGATACCTTTACACCAGTGGCAAGATATACTTCCATCTTGTTAGTGATATCTCTAACAACATATATGGGATGGCATATTCACCAAATGGACATCAAGGCAACATTATGTATCGGGGTGATAGAGGAGGAGGTATATGTCAAACAATTAAATGACTTTGAGACACATGAGAGAGGCACACAAGTGTGCAGGCTGAAGAGAGCACTATATAGTCTCAAATAGGCTCCAAGGGCAAGGTATGGTTGGATAGATAACTTGAAACAAATGGGATTCCTGACGAGAAAATCAAACTCCAATCTCTACTACTTGATGGTTGGAGGTGAGTCACTCATCCTAGTGTTGTGCGTGGATGATATCTTTTTGACAGGGTCATTAGGGCTCATAAAGGGCTACAAGGGGAACTTGGAAGTAGAGTTTGAGATGAAGGATTTTGATATGGATTTATGCAAGAAATAAATGAGATATAGATTCAAACAGAAACCCAGATCTACATTGAAAACAAAATTCAATTCATTAATAACAAATATTGAAAACTATTTACATGCATAATGGAAATAAACTAGCTCGGACGATGGTAGCTTATCTCTGAAGAAGAGATGTGATGACTACATCCCTTCTGAATTGTGTTATAATGAGGCGCAAAGGCCTTTTTATTATTGATAAATAAGGGAAAACCCTAAACATATAGAAACCTAATTTCAGGCGATGAAGCGCCAAACGTTTGTGGGCCCCATTGAGGTTAGTTGGTACACCAATTTCTGAGGGTCGTAACTTTGGCACACGATCTCTGTTTTACACGTATGATACCTCCTTAGAATTATCTATCCAAGGAATACAAATTTTGACTACAAACCCTTATAGCACACCATGTGTTTGCTCGTTTTCCAAAAAAACGTCATTTAGGGCCTCAAAATGGCTCCATAAGTTTAACACCCGAAAAAAAATACCAAAAATAGTAAATTGTACTACAATTAAGGAAACTAAAAGAAACAATGTTAGGGGTCCAAGTGGAATAGGCGAGTGCCCACCAATATCCACTTGGATTAATCCTCCCCCTTAGGAAGCAATGGTCCCCATTACGTTGAGTGCCTCCATGAGATGGGGAAAATTCTGTTGAACTTGGTCCCTAGTGAGCCACTTGCCTTGGTGCATGATTTGGCCAGTTTTGACAACCCCATACAATTGGATCCTTCGTTGGTGAGTGTTATTGACCTATATGTCCATGATTCGATTAGTTGTGGCCTGTTCCATGCAGTTTGGGTTGAGCTTTGTTGGTGTTAGTTGTTCAACAATGTCTAATGTGTCCAACAATGGTGGAAAGTATGGCTGAAGGTGGTCCACATTGAACATTAGGTGTAGGCCAAGGAATGGGGAAATGTTGAGCTCAAAATTGTTGTCTCCCACAACCTTGGTGATGGTGTAAGGCCTGTATTAAAGTGGTCAGAGCTTTTGATGGGCTTCGACAAAGCATTATTTTGGCAAGTGCAACCAAAATTTGTCGCCCACCTAAAACTTATGTAGTACTCGATGTTGATCATGTTGTTGTTTGTACTTGGAATTGGATTTATCCAAGATTTCGTGAACTTACTAGAGGATTTTTTGGATGCATTCGATAAACTTGGTTTCTTTATCAACCTCAGACTGTACATGTGCATATTTTGCCTATGTAGTTACATGAGGCATGGCCCCATCAATCAGACACTATGGTTGAAATCCCAAACCTACTTGAAAGGGGAGGCGACTCGTTGATCTATGGAGAGATCTATTATAATTGTGTTGCACATAAGGAAGGCTCTCATCCCATGTTCTTGGATGCTTGGAGTTGTACAAGTGTAGTATGTGCATGATCATCCAATTAATGAACTATGTCTAGCCATAAGTCTAGGGATGGAATGTAGTCAACTTGATCACCTTGGTGTCCAATAATTATGAGAGACTTGAACAAAATGTTCTCAGGAACCTGTTATCCTGATTTGATATAATAGTATGTGGGATCCAAAAATTCACCCACACTTGTTCAAAGAAGAGTTTGGAAGTGTCCTCTATTGTGATACTCTTCTAGCAGGCCGCCAATATAGCCATCTTAGAAAAAATTTATACGACCACAAATACAAATTCATTATCGTGCTTGGTAGAAGGAAGGCCAAAAGGATAGTCCACGGAGACGAATTCCCAAGGTTGGCTGGGAGTAGGAATAGTAGTGGACATGCCTTGCATCTTAATGTTTGTCTTGGAGATGGCACAAATAGTGCAAGATATGATATATTTTACAACATCCTATTAGATTTTTGGCCAATAAAAATACTTCTAAAGTACTGCAACTATTTTCTCCACACCAAAGTGTCTCGCGATCCGACTATAGTGCACCTCCCAAATTAGCTTGGCACGCTCGCTTGAAGGAACACAAAGGTGGCCTAGGTAGCATAATAATGTGTCTTGGAGGTGGAAGTCTGGAACTTACTTGCCTTCCACTAACATCTAGTATGTGGTGGTGAACTCTAGATCATTTTTGTATGGTTGCGGCCATCTAGAGGTCTTGTGGCCACAAGAGTTGAGAACAGTGGTTAGTGTTGCAACCGGGGGCCGACTGAGGCATTATTCAACATGATTGGGGTTTCCATTCTTGTATTTAATGTTCAAATGGAATTATTGCATATATGTGGACTACTTCTGATGATGTTTGTTTTGCAAGTTCCCTTGCATCTATATAAATTGAAGAGTTCGGTGATTTGTGTGGATGATTGTCTCCCTCCCCAGAATGTAATGTTTCGATTGTCATCAAGTCTGCACGATGGAATACATCTATTTATAATAGGCAGGGTATTTCCGAATTGTATCGAAAAGTGTATCACTATGGTAGGCCATCGAATTCCCATGTTGGGTGAGAATTGCAACAATAGCATATTCAGAGGATTTTTTCCAAGTTTCAAATGGTTGTTGCAAGTATGGAAATGTGATTACTGGTGTAGATAAAAGGCGTTTATTTTGTTTAACGAACTCCTCTTGTTGGGACTTAGGCTAGAAAAACTTTTCTTTCACTCCGCCCTTGGTAACTTGATTCAAAGGCCAAGTGATATGAGAGAATCCCAACACAAAACTTCGATAAAAATTAGCAAGTCCCAAAAAGTTGTGAAGCTCTATTGGAGTGGTTGAAGCTATCCAAAACCGAATAACTTGGATTTTAGCCAGATCCACATGCACGCCTTTCTCATCAATGATGTAACCCAAATATTGGGACTGACTCATTCCAAAGGTGAATTTCTCCTAGTTGGCACATAGTTTGTAATGTCACAGGGTTTGAAGGACCTGTCAAATGTGTTGTAAGTGCTCTTACCAATTCTTGCTAAAGATGAGGATTTCGTCTAGACAATATACAACCACAAACGAGTTGGTAAAGGGCCATAAGATGTCATCCATCAACCTCATAAAATTTTCAGGGGAATTTGTCAACATGAAAGGCATGACCAACCACTCAAAATGACCCTCCTTTGATTTGAAGGTGGTCTTCCATACATCTATAGGCTCTATTGTGACCTATTGATAGCCAAAATTTAAATCGATCTTGTTGAATTACTTGGCCCACTTGAGCTAGTCAAGAAGGTCATAAATCCATGGGATTGGATACATGTTCCTAACAGTGATTTTATGTAGTGCCCAATAATCAGTGTAGAGTCTCCAGATCCTATTCTTCTTATGTGCAAATACAATCAGGCTCCCACAAGGTGAGGAAATTTGCTAGATGTGCCCCTTTTGCAAAAACTCCTATATCTACTACTTCATTTATTCATTTTCCAGAATAGAGCGACAATATATCAGCCCATTGGGTAGAGGCACTCTGGGAGTCAGATCGATCAAATGCTTGACCTAAAAGTGCAAAGGTACCCCTATGGGTGAGGAGATGATGTCCCTATATTATTCCTCGACCTTATCAACTTGATTCTACTGCGTGGTGGAACCATTCTGGGGGCCATGGATGTGGCCGTGATTTTCCCCTTACTTTGAGAGTGAATCAGAAATAAAACAAATTTCCTGGTCTGGGAGATGATCTTACTGTATTTCTTAGCAAATATCAAAGAGATGGTGGTAAGGAGGGTTATTTTTGGTGTCTTGTATAATTTACTTCCCAAAGTAATAATAATAGAGTGAGGCTTAGACCCATACCCACCATGTTGCTTCCATAAGTATGGCTAGCCTAATAACACATCACAGACTTCAAGAGGAGAAACATCACACAATACCTCATTTTTGAAGGGCTTGATGTTGTAGGGAAGGCAATACTTTTGGTTAATGTAGAGATCTCATCCTTGGAGGAGCCACCCGATGGTGTATGGCTACAGGTGTGGTGTGGTTGGTAGGCCCAACCACCTAATGAACTCTAATAAGATGAGGTTCTTTTGGCTCTCGTTGTTGAAAATGAACTATAACAAAGACCCCTTCAACCAAATTCGTGAGTGCAAGAGATGCTCCCCTTCCTTTGGATCTCCAAGTTCAATCTTATGAACCTTGGTGGTGGCAAAAATGGTTTTGGGCTTTGCATCGATAATTTTATTGCCTTTTTCATTCCCCTTATTGGGTTCTGGCTTAGAGTCAAAACATGCATATGATTCTCAAGCCTTCAGCTCGACCATGTTGGCGAGAAAGAAGGTCTCTGAGCAAGACCCAAGTTCAGAAGAGAGGCCAACAAGGTTTCCGCAGTAATCTAGCACAACGTCGGCATTTTCACCCTACTCCAAGGAGCAGAGAGTCTCACCCGAGGCATGCCGTGACCTTAGTAAGGTTAGGAACAGATCAAGTATCAACCGATCACAACTATAAATAAAAATAGAAGGTACTGGGAATAGTAAACAGATCTTACTACTTTGCACAATATGTCACTCATTAAGCATATTTAGGGTGCAGAATTGAAATTTAAAATGGGCCATACATTCACAGTAACCAACTGATTAACACGGAACTCAGAACACTAAACACAAGTAGAACTATATTTAATTATCAATAACAAACAACTACATTACTCCGCATAGTCTATTATAGAGAGACAAAGTACAACAACGACAGAACAGAGCTCTCTCGTGACTCTCTTCCTCAGACCTCTGCTGGACTAACCTCCTGTCTACATTGGCTGACTGCCCATTTGTTCCTTCGCCAATGTGACTGTCAGTTTTTCCTCTTTTCCTGCTTTGTTGTTTGCCACTTCTTCCTAATCACTAGGAGTTCTGATGCCTGTCCTTGTTGCCCATTCCTGCCATATGTTTTGGTTTTCCGCAACTGTCGTGCCACCTATTCTTCAACTCTCCACAACCGTGACAACTCCCTGTCTATCGTGGTTGCGCTCCGCCACCTGTTCTCCACAACCCAAAATTGTTTCATTTTCAAAACAAAGGCCCCAACAGGCCCCGACCAAATGCTATTGACTCGTCCCAAGTCAATCCTTTTCTACTGCTTTGGTCTCCATTGGTCTGTCTGCCTCTGTGGCCGGCCCTGTCTTCTCCGTTTCCTCACTCTTTCCAAAAAAAGGCCCCAACTCGGAAACATTTGCCAATGCTGAAGATTTGAGTTCGGCAAAGTCATTAATTTCCTGTTGCCATTCCTTAATGAGTTGGTCTGTTTCTGTGGCAACTCGTTCAACCTCGGTTGCTCCTGCATAGATCGACAGTTTGTTGAATACTTCTTTAATTTTGATTTCAGCCTCAGCGGCCATCTGCTGTATTGCCTCTACAGTATGCTTGATTGGTTGTCTCAGTTCTCTGAGGACCTGCTTTGTGGCAGCAGAATGCTCCTGTATCTTCTATATCGTGATCTCCAGTGCCTCCGCTTGATTATATAACTGGGTTATGCTGATGGGATCTGTGGCCTCCTTGATTTCTTGTGAAATCTGCTGCAGTTGTGCTGAGATTGGTTGGGCTTTCATAGTTAATGAGTTATAACACTTGTGTAAATACTTCAGTAGGTTGTAAGCCTCTCTTACTGTTGTCCCCAGGGTTTCCTGCATTCTAGTTTCTTGTTTCTTCTTCTCAGTAACCTTCTTGGCATATTTAACAGCAAGATCTGGTAACGCCGATCTTGTCACGAGCGCTTCCTTCAGCTCTTGATTTTCCTTGCTGAGATTCACGCAAGTTGTCTTCATGTGGATAGACCTTTCGACTACGGTGCAAGTCGATATGTCTTCCTGTGTCTTGTCATCCTGAGCCATTACTATTGGACAAAGATCCTTGAAAATATTTGTTACCTTCTCTAGTTGTTCCTGCAAACTTTCCTTCTCTCCCTTTAACTGGTTGTGCTCTTCAGTAAGCACATTGATCTGCAGTTGTTGCTGTTCGAACCTCTGCTGGAGGTCGTTGTGCAGTCCTTCTGCCTGCTGTGCCGCACACTGGATGAAGTTGTACAATTTTTTTGTGCCCCAGGTCTACATACTCTCAGCACCAAACATATCGTTGTTTAGCAATCTCTCTCTGAGGGGTTGACCGCTAGTTATTGATCTGGCTGAGTGCTCATTTGGTTATGTGGGTTTTTATGTTGCGACAGTTGACTCCCTAGGTTATTCATACTTGTGGTAGGCTAAATCTGTCATAGTATCAAATTTTCTTGCTAAAAATGGTTCAGCTCCTTTGGCGAGGGCGTTGTGTTTGCGATAAAACATCCCCCCCGAACTAATAGGTCCAGGAAAGTGCCCTGTCCTACCAGAGGTTGGTTAACCTCAGGTACCATAGTCGTACTCGAGTTAACTTCCGCCTCGGTGTCACCATTTGTCTTGATTTTTTCCTTGACTGGGCCTGAAATGGTTGCTGATGTGGTTGGAGTGCGGGTGGAATAGTCTTTGGAAGTGAATGACGTGTGAGGCAAGGAATGGTGAGTGCGAGGTGAAGAGGTATGAGTGTGGGGTGGAGATGAGGTTTGAAAATTCAAAATCGAAAACAGATTGAACACAGGTAGCTCGGAGGTGACCTGGGTGGCCACCTCTGGCTCCTCTTGAATTGGTACTCTTGTATCCATAGGTTGCGTGTGATCTTCCTCAGTGAGATCAACTATTTTCCTAAGCACCATGAATCTTGCTTTCTTGGCATTAGGGGTAGCTACGGGTGGTTTAGGTGCCTTACTCTTTCGGATTGGAACTACTGTGGTTGTTGGGGGTGAATTAGACATGGTGGACAGTAGGGTAGTGATGATAGGTGCAACCATGGAAGGTGATGCAGAACTTGAGGACTGAAACTCTGAAAAAGAAAGAAACACAGGGGAAGCACTTGTGAGAATTTGAATTACCCGATTGAAGCCCTTTACCTTCGTGTCTAGCTCCGCTAGTAAGGGTGTTAGCTGTAGTTGAGAGACTCTGCTCACTGTCTCATCTGGTGTCTCCCCTAGTAGTACTCTTGGCGGCATGCCCTCAAATGAATAGTGATGGATTCCACTTCTGATCTCCATTCCCACCCCTGGCCAGGAACAAACTTCGGTGTGGAATGCATTTTTGTCAACCTGAAACTTTAACGGTCTCATCTTAAACGTTGTTTCATCCACGCAGGTGGGCCTGATGTATGTCTACTTGTGAGTGAAATCAAACCATATATGAGAGGAATATCTATCCAACAGACTCCTCGGAAGCCTTTGCTGCCTCGCCACTATATCCACCATTTGCCTGTACCAGAATGTGAATGCCTCTTCATTTACCTCCTTTGTGTTGGGATCTCCTAAGATTTTCCAGGGCGTAAACTTCATTGCCATTGGCTGATGACTTGTGATTTCCGCGAGCTGTCTCATCGTCGGGTGAGTCCATTTCCAAATTGCAAATGCCACGATGAGGTAGTCGTAAATGAACCCAGTGGCTCTTTTGTAGTTATCTTCACAGGCTTCGAACAGTTCGTTCAGCAAAAATGTACACCAGTTCAGCTGGGTTCCCTGGAGGCAGTGTTCTGCAATAGAGATGGTGTTGAGGGTACATTAGCCCTTTGTGTAGCGCCTCATCGTTTTGCCTGCAATTAGGTAACAATAAAATTTAACTGTTGGGCTATTTACGAGGTCTAACTTCGCCCCCCTTCCCTCCTCTTTTAGTGTCATATTTCTTATATTAATCACAATCTCCCGCCTTCTTTACTCTCTTAGATACATTTTGGAATGCCATGGATACATCCCTTCCTTATGCTAATAATCCCATGAGTCTGTGGATATCTTCTGCATGTATCGGTATCTCCCGCCCTAGCCACAACGATCCATTCTTGAGTCTGCTCAGCAGGAATTTCATACACTGCATTTTTGCTCATGTGGTTCCGAACACTGGGAGGTTCCTGAGGTTCAGTATTGTTGACCTCTAGATACCTCTAAACTCTGGATTCAATCTTGCTGCTTCCTTTCCTCCTTTCATAGCGTAATTATCTATGTAGACCTGCCTCTTCATAGCTAGAAATTTGTATGAATCTGTGAAATCTGTGTCAATCAGCGATGCATTCTCATACTTTCCCACTAGCGATTCCATTTTCTGAATTCTCTCGTCGATCTTAGGCTCGACGACTGCTAGTGCTACCTTCTTCATATTTGATCTTATTTTGTACACTTGAAGCGTTATGCCTGCTTTCTCTCTGTAAATTCCTACTACTGGATTGTCCCTTTGAACTTCCTCTGAAAAAAATTCACTTACTGCTGCTACCGTTTCTTGTTCTAACTCGGAATTTTCCAACATTCTCGTGATTTCTTCTTTCATGTGAGTTAAGTAATGTAACCGACACAAATGAGGTAAAGTTGATAACTTGGAAGAACACTTAATTAATTTTTCTGTTTTCCCTCGCGTAATTTTATTAACTGTGTATTATTATTTAATGCAATATGTGTGTGTAGTTTTTAACTACTGACTGTGAATGGATTTTAAAAGAGAGGGGATAAAAGGATTATGGATTAATGTGGTACCTATTACCTGCAGGATGTTACTAATTACATGCAGTAATTAAATCTGTAATCTGCCTTAATCACCTTATAATTATAAGATGGGTTGTTATGATTGTGATGATGTTTATTACACTTGCTTTTCCACACATGGATGATGTATATGATTTATCACTCTCTCTCTGCACTGCACTGTTATGTTCCCCGTGCTGTTAAAACAAGAGAGAGAGTTTCTCCATATTTTTTTTTTTATTTTAGTTGTATCTCTCTATTTGTTCTCTCTCTCTTCTAGTGCTAGATGTTTAATTGCTTAACTACCCTATCTACTCACTCACCTCTCAAAGGTGAGTTATTTGGAAACAAAGAAGGAATACACATGATAAGGCTTTCTGTATCAGGTCTTCAAATCTTCATCCTTGAACACTTGGACAGTCCAGAAGCTAAAGAAACTGAATGTTCTAAATTTAATTCAATTATGAAGGTATAATCCTATCCAAATGGCCTCCTGAATGTCTAATGGGAATCTTTCTTTGAAACTTAAGCACCAGCAATGTGCCTCTTTCCTTCACCCTAACGTTTTATGTTTGATAGATATGAATATCATGTTAAGCCTCTGCCTGCTCTTTGGAGTGGCCGAATGGAATTTCAATTTGAACATGTCCTCTTCAAGTTTGCAGTTTATCGGTGCTTCCTGATTGTCCTCTAATATCAGGTAGTGTTGTTCCATTAGCAAACTTGGTATGATAAATTTAGCAGGTACCACCGCTTCCCTCCCGTACACCAGTTGGAAAGGAGTCTGGTTATGCAATCTTTTTACAATTGTCCTGTATACCCATAATGTTGTTGGTATGCGCTCATCCCAGTAATCTTGATTAGCATTGAAAATATTTGTTAGTCCCTTTTCTAGGATCTTATTAAATGCTTCAACTGTTCCATTTGCCTGAGGATGGTACAAACTGCTCTTATGATGTTGTACCATAAAATTTTCTAACAGAGATTTGATTGTTGTATTGATGAAGTGTGTACCTTGATCGCTGGTTAGACTTCTAGGGCAGCCAAATATGCTAATGATATTTTCAAAAATGAACCTGGCTGTTGTTTCTGCCGTGCAATCCTTCACTGGTACCGCCTCTGCCCATTTGGTAAGATAATTTGTTGCAGTAATTATGTACCTTTCCTGTGACTGTCTTGTGACAGGTGCGATTGGTCCTATAAAATCAACGACCCACTTCTCAAATGGCTACAATGCTCTTATAGGTTGAAGTGGTAGCTCATCTCTGTGTGATGGACGTCCCATTCTTTGGCAGACGTCACATTTGTTTACAAATGTTTTACTGTCCTTGTGTACTGTGGGCCACCATAACCCTGCTTGTAATATCTTTCTTGCGGTGGGTTTTGCGCCGACGTGACCCCCCACAACTCTGCAATGACATTCCCATAGTATATTCTCCCTTTCATGGTACATGACACATCTTATCAAGACTTGGTCTAATCCCATATTATACAGTTGTCCTGCTATTAATTGATACTCAGCTGTCTTTACGACAAGATGTCTTGTTTGAGTCACTGTATATTCAATCGGGCATTGTCTTGTTGCCAGATAGACTACTATCTGATCTAAATAGTCCGGGATGGATTCTATTCTAAAGAGATTAGCATTTGACAGCTGATCATCCAGGAACCCTCCATTCTCTCCATTTTATAGCCTTGATAAATGGTCAGGACAAACATTTAGTCTTCCTAGTTTCACTATCACTTCAAAGGTGAACTCCTGGAACAGTAGGAGCCATCTACAGATCCTTCCTTCAAGGATAGGCTTGTTAACTAGGTACTTCAATGTTGAATGGTCCGTGAAGAATTTGAACATACCTCCTAATAGGTAATGGTGAAACTTCTGAAGGGAATACACCATTGCCAGAACTTCCCATTCTGTTGTTGTGTAGTTCCTTTCAGCCATCGACAACTTCCTGCTTGCAAAGTAGACCAGGTGATCGACTGAAGTTTCTCCTGGCTGAGCCAGAACTACTCCTAATGAAATGATGGAGGCATCAATATGGACATGGAACTGCTTGTCCCAATTAGGATGAACTAAGATGGGTGCACTTGCTAATTTATATTTCAGTGTATTGAGGGCAGTAGTACACTTGTTGGTCCAAATGAATTGCTCTGATTTCTGCATCAGCTTTTCCAATGGGGCTGTTATCTTTGCATAGTTGCAGATGAATCTTCTGTAGTACCCGGTATGGCCTAGCATTGATCTCAACTGTTTCACGGTTTCTGGTGCCTCTATGTTAATTATAACTGCCACTTTTGCCGGATCCATGCAGACACCTTATTTACAAACAACATGTCCTAGCAGCATCCCAAAAGGTACTGCAAAGATTCATTTCTTAAGATTGAGTGAAATCTGGAGTTGTCTGCATTTGTCTAACATTATCCTTAATTAGGTTGCATGATTTTTCAAAAGGCTGTAAACTATCTATTCATCCATATAAACCTCAAGGAACTTGTGGATATGATCCGTGAAAATACTGTTGGCACACTTTTTAGCGCAAAGGGCATTACATGATATGCAAATGAGCCCCATTCAGTTGTAAAAGTTGTTTTCTTCTTGTCTTCTTCAACTATCCTCACTTGATGGTATCCTGAAAATCCATCTGTAAATGAATAAGCTTCATTCCCTGCCACATTGTCGAGTACCTCATCACTGAACGGAGTGGGGAATGGATCATGTATGCATGCGTTGTTGAGGCTCCTGTAGTCAACACATACTTGAATCTCAAACTTTTCCTTTTTGCTTTGTATGACTATAGGACTGACCCACTCTGCTTCTTCCACTAGAAAAATCAATCCTGCTTTCAACATTTTATCTATCTCTGCCTTTACTTTCTCTTTTACCCTTGGATTCAGACGGTAAGGTCTTTGATTTACTAGTCTTGTGTCAGGCTTCAAGATTATACGCATTTCCCCCATGTCTCCTTTTATTCCCTTTAGCTCAGCTACTAAGGATGGGAATAAGCCTTCATATTCCTGTAGAAGATTAAATATCTCCTTAGTCATTTCTGCATCCCAGTAGTCGCCAATTGACGCAATTTTGGGTTTTTCTAGGGTTCTGATGTTCAGCTTTTTGGTCTTCAATCGTAGTAGATGGATTCCCTCTATTTTAGGTTCTTCTTGTATACCTCGCTCCCCTTCTTTTTCTTCAAAATATAAGTGTCTAAGATTTTCTAGATCATCATCATCCATTTCATTGTCTATCTTTTTGCATGCTATTGACTGTTTGATAATCTGTTCCAAGAGCGGTTGTTCCTCATCTTCCTGAATCGTTGGAAAAAATAGTATCCTTTTGATGGCCTGTAGTGACTATGTAACTGGTTTTGTTTCTCCTTCAAAAGAAAAACATTGCGTAAACTTAGCCGCAACTACTTGCAAGGTGCCGGTTCCTCTTCTCTTCTCTTCAATTATGTACCAAACTTGTGGGATTGAATCTAGTGAATATATAAAATTGTGCATCACAGATATTCCGGGTACCCCGCTTTCTTCCAGTGGTACTCACAATTTTGTAAATGTTTAATGGGATCATAATCCCCTTGGTAATTCTCAATGAATTGTGGTCCTTCATCTTCTTTGAATCTGACTCTTAACGCTGCTGCAACATCCTCCCATCCCAACTATGAGTTGCGATGATTACTCCACGATCTTGCCGACGTGGATTGTACAGCTACATATGTTAGCCCCCTATAAATTTTTTGACAAGCAAACAGGGGGCTAAAATGTTTTTGAGACTTCAAGGAATGCATTTCCCCTGAAAACACATCATCCTTGAAGCCTCCTTGTGCCTTTGTCCTTTGATGAAACCCCCTCTACTTTTTCCAGTTATAAAGCTTCTCTGTTGTGAAGAAATGACCAAAAGGCCTCCTTTTTCCCTTTATATCATCCCTTCCAAACCCCTGTTTCATCCCCTTTTACTCCTCTCTATTTTCCCTATTAACCCTCTAAACCATCTCAAATCCCCTTTAAACCTTCCAAATACACTTTGTTTGGTTTAAATTCCCTTTTTCCCTCTACCGTTACCCTTCTTTGGCCTTAAAAGCATTAAAATTGGCCAAAAAACCACTTTCTACCTTATATTAAGGCCTAGCCCCTTTCGGCCTAGCCCCCTTAATATTTCTCCCCACGCGATCGCAGTGCTAGAACCAGGCGCCAAGGTGGAAGGCGCTTACTGCATTTGAATATCGGGAGCATTTTGAGTCGTCGATCTATACAGATCGAACGGTCGTCGCGATCCCCGCAGCGTCCTTTACCTTACCCTTTCACCGTCATTCATTGCATCTCCACCGTTCATTTACCCGCCAAATCAACGGTCCATATTTTACCCGCCCGGTGGTCCCCGCACACTGTTCAAAACCACCGGTATCTATCACACCACCTTTGAGGGGTGGGCGGTATTTTCCAATGGGCCAGCGATTCCATACAACATCCGACGCGTGGCACTGGTACGGCTGGAAAACCGCCCACTCATCGCGCGTTATCATTTGGTACAGGACACGGAGCGATATGCATATCGGCTGTCCGATCTGCGATCACCCATCTAACGGTTGTCGCTCCACAAAGTTGCGCGCGGGTTAATCAGAGGCATCCATACCCCTGGCCCACTGTTCGTCGCCCTCCGACGTGTTTTCCACCGTTGATCTCCATCGGAGATCGGACGGACCAGATTTGATTGCTTGACCCGCCGTTGACCACTCCCACCACGTCATTTTTCCACGCATGTTCGTAGTTTTTCGCCCGTCCACCATTGTTTCATTGCATTTCCACCTGTTTCCTCCACGACCGCCATTTCTATAGTTCTGCCACCATTCCTCTGGTTTTCAAAGAATTCTTCCATCACCCCTGAGATTTCATAACAAGGTTGTTTCATTGTACAAGGATCACAGAGAGACCATTATAGCGGCCCCGCGTATCAACAGAAAGGATTCGAGGGGATTAATGCTTATTGTTGATATAATTTACGCTTAATCCCGCATTCAAAGGAAGAGGCGCAGTATGAAGACTAAGCACGTGAAACAAAGATATGTAGAAATTAGCTGAATAAATCACTTATTCACTGAAGATTAACCTGGTCATATATCAATTTCGAATTGCATACATAACACATAACCTTCTTCTACAATTAATTGTCACATGCGGAAATAACAGAAGCAATCTCACATCAATTCAATCACACATTAACTCGGTATGTATGGGGAAAGCCTATAGCTGAAAACCCCGCAGCTATTGTGTATATTATAATGGAGAAATCAAGTAACCAAACAAGTACAATACTCCTCACAAGTACTCAGTACTCTCTCATGAAGTTACTCACAATCTAGCTTGGTTTTGAACAAGTCTCCGGTTCAAAACACACCACTAACTGCCTTGCCTCTATTGCGCAATCATGGCCTGTATATGAAGAGGTTCAAGGTTCGAATCCCCTTGCCTTGATTGCGTAATTGTCATGGACAATTCCTCCAAGTGTAATGCAAATCTCATGCAAAACCAATCTACCAACTGATAGCTTTACTCACTCTTTCATCTACCTCTTCCACTGGTCTCCACTGAACTGATCATGCACTGTAGTGAACTGAAGTGTTCTTGAGTTGACTAATGAGTTAATATTTAGTGAATTAAATATTATTTAATTCACTCCACTCATATCTAGTTGATTAGTTAGTTAACTAATCCCCAACTAGTTCAACTAAAACAAACAGAACACAACTCCACTATCTGTCCCGTTAACTCCTCCAAAACTCCTGCCACTGAAGTCTAACTGAAGCCAACCATGCAAGATGCCATCCAACCCTAGGAACCACGTGATTCCTTGTGTCAGTTGCATGAGCCACCTCCATGACTCAAACTGAAGTGCGCCAAGAGAGTAAACTGCTGTTTATAGTCAAAATATTATTAAGGGTAAATAATATTTGACTTCCATATTTTAGGAGATCAGTCTAAAAATAGCCTGGGTCCTAAAAATTAGGGTCTCATCTATTTTTACCGACATGTCGCATACTCCAAGAATCTCCAAGTAGAATTCCCAAATTATGCTCCGTATGTCTAAAAATAGACATAGTCTAAAAATAGACTTTGCGCGAGAATTTGCCTGCGGGCCCACTTAGTGAAGGCGACTTCATTTCACTAAGCTCCATCATCTTGCTGCATTCTCAACACTCCCTCTCAGCAAGATATGGATTATCTGCAATCCCTATCCTGCCTCTGTGGAATTCGAACTTGCTCCTGGTGAGCGCCTTCGTCGGGATGTCGGCATCCTGATCCTCCGTGGGAACATATGAAAGCATCATGATTCTCCGCTGAACACAATCTTTGATATGATGGTACCTGATGTCGATGTGTTTGGACCTATCATGAAATACTGGATTAGCCGAGAGTTTAATGCAACTCTGGTTATCACAGTAGATCACTGTAGGCTCCAAATGCAACCTGAACAATCCTGTGAGGATCTTCCTCATCCAAATAGCCTCGCATGCAGCCAAGATAGCTGCCATGTACTCGGCCTCTGCTGAACTGAGTGCCACGGATCTCTGCTTCCTGCTGTACCAGGAAACTGCTGTCGACCCAATGCTGAAAACTCCTCCCGAAGTGCTCTTCCGGTCCGTTGGACTCCCTGCCCAATCTGCATCAGTGAAACCAGAAAGTTTCACTCCATCCTCCTGTCTGTACCATAGACCATATCCCGATGTGCCTCTGATATAGCGCAATACATGCTTGGCCGCCTTCCAAAAGAGCTTGGTAGGCTTAACCATAGCTTGCGAAAGCTGGTTAACTGCATAGCATATATTGGGTCGTGTATTGACCAGATACATAAGTGACCCCACCAACTGTCTATAGACAGTGGCATCCACTACCTCCGCTGAAGTAGCATCCTCCTTCCTCCAACCACTAGGAAGATGAGTGTCAACAGGCTTGCAACCTTGCATGTTGAACCTCTCCAGAATCTCCGGAGCATACTTGCCCTGAGAAACAAACAGTCCTCCGCTGCGCTGCCAAATCTCCAATCCCAGGAAATAATGAAGGATGCCCAAGTCCTTCATCTCAAACTCTCGTGCAAGATCCTCCTTGCATGAAAGTATCAACTGCTCATCGCCAGTCAAAATCAGATCATCTACATACAGTACGATGATCAACGACTTCCCCTCCACCACAATCTGGTACAGGTTAGGATCCGCCTCACTCTTGGAGAATCCAAGCCTGGTGAAGTAGCTGTCTATCCGAGTGTACCAAGCACGAGGTGCTTGCTTCAGCCCATACGGTGCTCTCTTGAGTCGGCACACATGCGACTCACTGCTGAAGATCTCAAAACCTTCAGGCTGCTCTATGTACACCTCTTCCTCAATAACTCCATTGAGGAACGCAGTCTTCACATCCATCTGATGAATGTGCCACCCCATCTGCGCTGAGAGAGCAAGGATCGTCCGTGTGGAAGAGTACCTTGCGACAGGTGCAAAAGTCTCCTCATAGTCAATCCCCTCGATCTGTGAGAAGCCACGGGCGACAAATCTCGCCTTGTACTTCTCCACACTCCCGTCAGCCGCCTGCTTCACCTTGTAGATCCATCGCGAACCTACAACTGAGTTCCCAACCGGTCTTGGGACAATCTCCCATGCACTGTTCCTGATGATCGAATCATATTCTTCGATCATGGCATCAACCCATGCGGGTTCCTCCACAGCTTCCTCAAAAGAGGATGGCTCCGTCACAACACATTGACTCACAAGAGCCATGTATCCGGTGTACCGATCCGGTGACTGTCTCTGTCTGCGCTGTGCTGTAGGTGGTCCTACAACCTTCTCTGCATCCCGAGCCAGTCGCTCAGCTTCTGTAGTGCGCATGCGCCCTCTGATGGTTGGCGCTGCCTAGGTGGTTTCTTCCACCTCCTGAACCTCCTCTTGTGGCTGATCCACATCCGGAAGCTCCTCCTTAGGAACTAACAGCTCCTCATCTGCATGCAAGTGTAGCTCCCTCTCTCAGCCGAACGCGCAAGCACCTGCTCCTCTGAATTTGCATATCCGTCGCCACCAACGGTCTTGTGGCTGTCGCCCCTTCTTTGTAGATGATTTGACGGGGTGTGTCGGTGTACCCACCGTGTCCAACCGGCGGTTGGATCCGGGCTTCCTTCTCGCATCCTTCGTCACCGCATGTAGACAGGAGAACCAAAGATCCACAAATGGGAAATATCAGGCCTCTTGCGAGAATAAGCCTCCTCCGGTGTACTCATGCCAAGAACCTTGTGAGGACAACGGTTCTGCACATACACTGCTGTATTGCATGCCTCAGCCCACAAGTGAAGGGGTAGGCCCTGATCATGCAACATCGCCCGTGCAGCACCCACGATCGTTCTGTTCTTCCGCTCAGCCACCCCGTTCTGCTGTGGGTTATGGGGTGCGATGAGCTCTCTCAGAATCCCTTCTGCGCTGCAGAACTCCTTGAATTCAGCCGAGATGAATTCACCACCGTTATCACTCCTTAGAGCAATCACCTTCTTCCTCGACTCCTTCTCGACCAGTGCTTTAAACTCACAGAACTTCGCGAATGTATCGCTCTTCTTCTGCATGAAGAAGATCCAGCACTTTCGAGAGAAATCATCAACAAAGATCACATAATATTTGTGCTTTGCTGTCGAAGCAACTGAGAAAGGACCACACACGTCTGTGTGAACTCTCTCAAGGATCGTCGTGGCGCGACTATCCTTCTCGTGAAAGGTGGCTTTCACATATTTCCCTAAAGTACACCCCTTGCACTGATCTGACTGCGCAAGGGTGCCCTTAGGAAGTCCAGTAGAAATCTGCTGCAGAATCTTCAAAGCTCCATGGTGAAGATCGCCCAATCTCCTGTGCCATAGTTCGCCCTCATCATCCCGGCTCACCACATCTCCAGCCTTGCATGCCATAGCTGCGCAGTCATCTACCTGCAACTGATAAAGGTTCTGAGTTCGAACCCCTATCTTCGGGGTCTCTCCAGTAGTCTTACTGCGCAGGAAAGCTTTTCCTTCGCTGAAGACCACATCATAACCCTTATCCTCCAACATCGCTACTGAAATCAGGTTCTTCTTCAATCCAGGTACATGCATGGCATCCTTTAAGACAAAGGGTTTACCAGACTCCCTCTGAAAGGATACGGTACCGATACCAGTCGCACTGTATCTACCGTCATCGCCCATCTCGATGTGCATACCCAAATCCTTGTCCTCCAGATCTGAGAACAACTCCCGATCTCCCGTCATATGAAATGACGCTCCGCTGTCCAAGAACCACACCGATCCCATCACACTTGAAACCAAGCATGCAATCAGTGAAAAGTCAAGCTCGAACTGTGAAGCCAAAGCTTCTCCATATGCAGATCTTCCCGCTTGCTTGTTCTTCTTCTTCTTTGGACAATTGGTAGCATAATGTCCGTGATCATGGCAGTGAAAACACTTCACTTTCGCCATATCCTGCTTCTTGCCCTTTGCACCAGAATGAGAGGTTTTCTTACCCTTCCCCTTCTTTGCTTTGGCAACCAAAGCGCAGTTTTCTTCATCAGCTCCCTTTGAGGAAGATCCATCTCGAGTAGTCCTCCTTATCTCCTCCTGCATGAGATCCGCCCAAAGGCGCTCCCATCCCGGCAGCTTCTCCCGACCATTGACACTATCTTGATATGAGTGCCAAGCCATCGGAAGACCAAGGAGAGCCAGGTCGACCATGTCCTCTTCATCGTAGGTAACTCCCACCGCCCGGTTCATCTGCACGTGAGTGAACCGGCGGGTATTTAGCGATGCGTGGCCCTTCTCCCATCTTGATGTTCTGACTTGTCTTTGAAGCGCCGACTTCCTTCATTCACTCTTACTGCGGAATAGTCAGTCGAAGATTCCATTAAATATGGAGTAGCCTTTCCATGCGAGCTCAGATACAATATGATCCTTGACGCCCGCAGGATCCTTCGACATTTCGCGATCTTCTTTTGCCATGCATCGACCGGGCGCCAGTGGAGCTTTAGGACATCCATCCCCGACTCCTTGAGACCGACACTTCCTCTTCTTGCTTCCATTCGATCCTTCCATGCAACATAGTTCGAACTGCCTTCAAGAGCATATTCAAGTCGCAATCCATTGAAAGAAGACATCTTTCAACACCGGCACCAAGAAAATCAACCTTCTGCAAAATTCGAATTCCAAACTCCAAGCTCTATCGCTTCCGATCTACACTTGAAAACAAATTATTTCCAAATCAGAGATTGACTGCAAAGGGCATTCACGAGATCTTTCACCTTACAAAGAAGGATGAATATTCCGGAGGCTACCTGGCCCGCATGCAGACTCTGTCCGAGGAAATAAGTTTGCAATCACCGTAATAGACTTCGACAATTAATCTTGCTCTGATACCATGTAGAAATTAGCTGAATAAATAACTTATTCACTGAAGATTAACCTGGTCATATATCAATTTCGAATTGCATACATAACACATAACCTTCTTCTACAATTAATTGTCACATGCGGAAATAACAGAAGCAATCTCACATCAATTCAATCACACATTAACTCAGTATGTATGGGGAAAGCCTATAGCTGAAAACCCCGCAGCTATTGTGTATATTAGAATGGAGAAATCAAGTAACCAAACAAGTACAATACTCCTCACAAGTACTCAGTACTCTCTCATGAAGTTACTCACAATCTAGCTTGGTTTTGAACAAGTCTCGGGTTCAAAACACACCACTAACTGCCTTGCCTCTATTGCGCAATCATGGCCTGTATATGAAGAGGTTCAAGGTTCGAATCCCCTTGCCTTGATTGCATAATTGTCATGGACAATTCCTCCAAGTGTAATGCAAATCTCATGCAAAACAAATCTACCAACTGATAGCTTTACTCACCCTTTCATCTACCTCTTCCACTGGTCTCCACTGAACTGATCATGCACTGTAGTGAATTGAAGTGTTCTTGAGTTGACTAATGAGTTAATATTTAGTAAATTAAATATTATTTAATTTACTCCACTCATATCTAGTTGATTAGTTAGTTAACTAATCCCAACTAGTTCAACTAAAACAAATAGAACACAACTCCACTATCTGTCCCGTTAACTCCTCCAAAACTCCTGCCACTGAAGTCTAACTGAAGCCAACCATGCAAGATGCCATCAAACCCTAGGAACCACGTGATTCCTCGTGTCAATTGCATGAGTCACCTCCATGACTCAAACTGAAGTGCGCCAAGAGAGTAAACTGTTGTTTATAGTCTAAATATTATTAAGGGTAAATAATATTTGACTTCCATATTTTTAGGAGATCAGTCTAAAAATAGCTCGGGTCCTAAAAATAAGGGTCTCATCTATTTTTACCGACATGTCGCATACTTTAAGAATCTCCAAGTAGAATTCCCAAATTATGCTCCGTATGTCTAAAAATAGACATAGTCTAAAAATAGACTTTGCGCCAGAATTTGCCTGCGGGCCCACTTAGTGAAGGCGACTTCATTTCACTAAGCTCCATCATCTTGCTGCATTCTCAACAAGATATATCTGTGTTCTATATTAGCAGAGTACTTTTCTCCAGAAAGACTGCCTTTCGGCGTTCTCCATGCCCCCTCGAGCCCTAAAGAAGCTAACTACACTGAAAGAAGTCTCTGTTACTGTCAGGACCACATTTATGAGGTATGGAGATACCTATAGACCTTTCTACCGACGTCACTTATTTCAGAAGGCTACCACAGAGTACCATCAGTCGGGTTTCTTCATAAGAACACACTTGAAGTTATTAACGAGACTTTTGGACCATGCTCCAGAGTACACACAATTAATGAAGAGCCATTTTTCAGAATGGGCATTCGACCTACCTCTCCTCTGTCTTAATGAAATTCATTTAATGAATATCACCTACCTTTGTTATTCTCTTCTCCTATAAGAATTTCCAAGAACACATTGTAAAGGTTGTTGTTCGGCTGCTGCCGTTGCTGTTAGAGGGATTCATTCTAACTGTTAGAACAGTATTGGGAGGGATTAGCAGAGTAGTCGTTATGTAGTAGGCTGGGAGGAGAAGTTTGGATTGTAACATCCATTGAGCTCAGTGTATGTGATTGGTTTTGCATCAATTAATCAAAGCACATTTCATAGGATCCTGGTCTATTACTATTGGTGATGTTTTCCTAACTCTGTTTATTACATTTTCAGACTGTTTCATTGTTCTTTTGGGCTTGCATCAGAATATTGGCATAGGATTTACCCTTGTTAGGTACCCTATGTTTCTGCTCTCCTTGCCCTCTATGTTTTCTGCTAAACATGTTATCTAAGGATTGGTTTCAGTTAATTTAACCAGTGTAGTAGTTCCTTATGCTGCTAGCTGATGTATGAATTGATGAAATCTATCTTTAGTTGTTCTTGTTGGGTTTAAGCTGGAAGATTTGGGAACACTGGGGATTAGAGTTAGCCCTGTCCACTAGGATCCTTGTACGACCAGCTGGCCTTTGTAAGATCTCTTCTGTTAAACTCATTCTCTGTTTTCCCTTGGAGCATGCTAAAGCTGACCTGGAGTTAAATGACCTCTGGCCCGATCTACAAGCTGCCCCTTTGTCCCTCCTTTGAAATTTGCCTTGAGTATGTCCAAGCAAGTCTGGAGTTAAATGACCTCTGACCTGATCTATAGACAGAAATTGGGTTGCTTTCCTTCTTTCACTTTCAATCCTTAATGTTCCATCCCACCATCTAATCTAAAAATATCCTTTAGTATTAGATGACTTTCCCTTTGGAAGCCTTGGCTAGTTGTTGCAAGTAATTCCCTTTCATGACTCCATAGCCCAATGGATGGCACTTTATTGACCTATCCTCTTAGCTGAAACATCCTGCTATTTTGTTCCTTTTCTCCCATTACTTTCTCAGTCTATGATCTCATGACCAACCCAACAACTCTCCAACCAAATCATTTAAAACCCCCCTTTGTGCTTCATAGCTAGCTTAATACCTCATTTTGAGCTTCAAAGATATATCATTCTTTGTTTTATTAGAGAGATCCCTCTCTGGACCTAGGAGGGCTAGATCTTGAGGTCCCAAAGTGGTTTGATGTTGTCTTATCTTTTGGTATTGCTAGATCTGCCAAAACATAGGAACCCAAACATAATGGCGACTCCACTGGGGACAAGACCAAAGGCTTGATTTGGTAAATCACTGTGGTGGACAGTAGAATTGTAAAACATCCACCTGGCGACTCCACAATTCTTGAATGACTAAAGGGCTCCACTGGTGATCAGTAGGCCGCTGATTATCTGTGTGTTCACAAGACTCCACTGGGAGACCATGTCGTAGTAACAACATCAACCGTGCTAAAGATCTAGTCACTTCACTAATGGAAGACTTTGAACAATTTGTAGAGATGAATTCAAGCCTCATAGCAGAGTTCCAGTATGGAGTAGCAAGTGTGCTGGCAGAAATTGAATGGGAGGACCTTCCAAAGATTGTCCTTCTCAGCTCAAAACTCGATACTCAACCAGTGCTTAAGAAAATGTTTCTAGATTTGGTGGTTGAGAGATATGAAGTTGAGATCGAACTTTTGAACTCACAGGAATGATCATATCAGTTCAGAGACCCCAGAGCATTTTTGGAAAGTCTCCCGCCCCCTAAAAATGAAGAAATTCCACTGCTTTTCGAAGTACAAGAAGAATATGATCCGGTTCTCAAGAGCCACACTGAAGATGCTGTGGAAGAAGCAATAATAAAAGCTGCCCAGGATAAAGACAGCTTACCAATCATGGAGGGCCTAAAAGAAGAACTTGTACACCAAGTGTTCATTGATCCTGTGGCAGAATATATGGAGGCCCTAATTTGCTCAAATACTCCAGCATTGATCTTTAACACGGGCCAGATTCATCGGGAGTGGTATCTACTGATGGTAACCTCAGTTTTGAAGAACCACATGCAGAGCACCCTGTGGTTATCTCTGGCAAGCAGTCAATGCTCATATCCTTTTTTGTTACTGCTTGACTGGCTGCATTGGCATTATTGTACCACCTAGAACATCAGAGATTTCCAGGTTAGAGTAGGGTAGGTAGGAAGTCTGAAATAAGCTCAGCCTGTGAGCATGTAGTTAGTTGTTTTAATTTCTGCAAAGTCCAGCAAGCCAGACAGTCTAATCTTGGCTTGACTGTTTTTCAATTTATGTCTTAGAATATAGAGAAGAAATCTGCTAGACAGTTTAATCCTAGCAGATATAGTTTAGGTAGAGAAACTATGAGGCCAACAGTTTAATCGGGTCTAATGGAGTAATAAGGGTAGAAGTAGAATAGGTCATTTTCTTGCTTGTAAAAATTGATGATGTAAAGGGTCTCCAAGTCCAAATGCACCCAGAAGAAAAAAATGTTAGGACTATAGTGTGGGTAGGTAGTTGTTTGGGAGAATGTTTACTGTTGATTTGATGTCTTCATGATTTGTGGCAGCTGATCCAAGAAAGAAAATGGATGGGTCAAGTACCAAGCATCTGGCCTACACCAAAGATTTATACTCTGAATTCTTGACTCCTTCAAGAAGAAGCCATCCCCATGTGGAGCCACTGTTCGCCCCCTATAAATTTTTTGACAAGCAAATAGGGGGCTAAAATGTTTTTGAGACTTCAAGGAATGCATTTCCCCTGAAAACACATCATCCTTGAAGCCTCCTTGTGCCTTTGTCCTTTGATGAAACCCCCTCTGCTTTTTCCAGTTATAAAGCTTCTCTGTTGTGAAGAAATGCCCAAAAGGCCTCCTTTTTCCCTTTATATCATCCCTTCCAAACCCCTGTTTCATCCCCTTTTACTCCTCTCTATTTCCCCTATTAACCCTCTAAACCATCTCAAATCCCCTTTAAACCTTCCAAATACACTTTGTTTGGTTTAAATTCCCTTTTTCACTCTACCGTTACCCTTCTTTGGCCTCAAAAGCATTAAAATTGACCAAAAACCCACTTTCTACCTTATATTAAGGCCTAGCCCCTTTCGGCCTAGCCCCCTTAATCTTTCTCCCCACGCGACTGCGGCGCTAGAACCAGGTGCCAAGGCGGAAGGTGCTTACCGCATTCGAATATCGGGAGCATTTTGAGCCGTCGATCTATACAAATCGGATGGTCGTCGCGATCCTCGCAGCATCCTTTACCTTACCCTTTCACCGCCGTTCATCGCATCTCCACCGTTCATTTACCCGCCAAATCAACGGTCCGTATTTTACCCACTCGGTGGTCCCCGCACACTGTTCAAAACCACCGGTATCTATCGCACTGCCTTTGAGGGGTGGGCGGTATTTTCCAATGGGCCAGTGATTCCATACAGTATCTGACGCGTGGCACCGATACGGCTGGAAAACTGCCCACTCATCGCGCGTTATCGTTCGATACAGGACACAGAGCGATATGCATATCAGCCGTCCGATCTGCGATCGCCCATCTAACGGTTGTTGCTCCACGAAGATGTGCGTGGGTTAATCAGAGGCATCTGTACCCCTGGCCCACTGTCCGTCGCCCTCCGACGTGTTTTCCACCGTCGATCTTTGCCAGAGATCGGACGGACCAGATTTGATTGCTTGACCCGCCGTTGACCACTCCCGCCACATCATTTTTCCATGTGTGTTCGTCGTTTTTCACCCGTCCACCATTGTTTCATTACATTTCCACCTGTTTCCTCCACGACCGCCGTTTCTATAGTTCCGCCACCATTCCTCCGGTTTTCAAAGCATTCTTCCATCACCCCTGAGATTTCATAACAAGCTTGTTTCATTGTACAGGGATCACAGAGAGACCATTATAGCGGCCCAGCGTATCAGCAGAAAGGATTCAAGGGGATTAATGCTTATTGTTGATATAATTTACGCTTAATCTCGCATTCAAAGGAAGAGGCGCAGTATGAAGACTAAGCACGTGAAACAAAGCTATATCTGTGTTCTATATCAGCAGAGTACTTTTCTCCAGAAAGACTGCCTTTCGGCGTTCTCCATGCCCCCTCGAGCCCTCAAGAAGCTAAGTACACTGAAAGAAGTCTCTGTTACTGTCAGGACCACATACCTTTCTACCCATGTCACTTATTTCAGAAGGCTACCACAGAGTACCATCAGTCGGGTTTCTTCAGAAGAACACACTTGAAGTTATTAACGAGACTTTTGGACCATGCTCCAGAGTACACACAGTTAATGAAGAGCCATTTTGCAGAATGGGAATTCGACCTACCTCTCCTCTGTCTTAATGAAATTCATTTAATGAATATCACCTACCTTTGTTATTCTCTTCTCCTATAAGAATTTCTGAGAACACGTTATAAAGGTTGTTGTTTGGCTGCTGTCGTTTCTGTTAGAGGGATTCATTCTGACTGTTAGAACAATATTGGGAGGGATTAGCAAAGTATTTGTTATGTAGTAGGCTGGGAGGAGAAGTTTGGATTGTAACAACCATTGAACTCAGTGTATGTGACTGGTTTTGCATTAATTAATCAAAGCACATTTCATAGGATCCTGGTTTATTACTATTGGTGATGTTTTCCTAACTCTGTTTATTACAATTTCAGACTGTTTCATTGTTCTTCTGGGCTTGCATCAGAATATTGGCATAGGATTTACCCTTGTTAGGTGCCCTATGTTTCTACTCTCCTTGCCCTCTATGTTTTCTGCTAAACGTGTTATCTAAGGATTGGTTTCAGTTAATTTAACCAGTGTAGTAGTTCCTTATGCTGCTAGCTGATGTATGAATTGATGAAATCTATCTTTAGTTGTTCTTGTTGGGTTTAAGCTGGAAGATTTGGGAACACTGGGGATTAGAGTTAGCCCTGTCCACTAGGATCCTTGTGCGACTAGCTGGCCTTTCTAAGATCTCTTCTGTTAAACTCATTCTCTGTTTTCCCTTGGAGCATGCTAAAGCTGACCTGGAGTTAAATGACCTATGGCCCGATCTACAAGCTGCTCCTTTGTCCCTCCTTTGAAAGTTGCCTTGAGTATTTCCAAGTAGGTATGGAGTTAAATGACCTCTGACCTGATATATAGACAGAAATTGGGTTTCTTTCCTTCTTTCACTTTCAATCCTTAATGTTCCATCCCACCATCTAATCTAAAAATATCCTTTAGTATTAGATGACTTGCCCTTTGGAAGCCTTGGCTAGTTGTTGCAAGTAATTTCATTACTCCATAGCCCAATGGATGGCACTTTCTTGACCTATCCTCTTAGCTGAAACATCTTGTTGTTTTGTTCCTTTTCTCCCATTACTTTCTCAGTCTATGATCTCATGACCAACCCAAAAACTCACCAACCAAATCATTTAAAACCCCCCTTTGTGCTTCATAGCTAGCCTAATACCTCATTTTTAGCTTCAAAGATATATCATTCTTTGTTTTATTAGAGAGATCCCTCTCTGGACCCAGGAGGGCTAGATCCTGAGGTCCTAAAGTGGTTTGATGTTGTCTTATCTTTTGGTATTTCTAGATCTGCTAAAACATAGGAACCCCAACAAAATCCATGAGTAGGACTCTATGTTCAATTGGTACTTTATCCTCTATTATTGCAATAAATGTATTTACTGCATTCATATTTGATAAAGTCAAATATCCTCTTACCTCAGTTCCAATCCAGTTGACTCTTTGGATGTTAGCACATCTTATTGTATTGGTCTTGTATCCTCCCTTCTGCCAATAATCCCAGGCTATTTTCGAACCTAAGTCTAAGCTCTGAACACTTCTCCAGCTAACAGTTCCCCTCACTGTTGGGTTGATGTAGTCTTCTCTCTTCCCTGCCGTCATTTGATACAGATGATCGAGAAATTAAGAATCCTCTCTGTTGTCAAAAGTTTCTGTATATCGGGGTCCTTGATATGGGTCAAGTGGATGAGTGACCTTGACTTCCCCATCTTCAAATATCATCAGTTCCTTTTTCAAGTCGATCACTGCATAGTTATCAAAAGCCAAATCTATCCCTAAAAGTGCCGGATAGGGATCCTTATCCCCCATGATATCTATCACTTCAAAGTCTGTGGATGTCTTTACCCCCACAACATCAACTTCGACCTCTTCCAGCCTGCCTATGGGCACAATGCAGTACTCATTTTCCATGCGGAACTGGATTGGTGAGTATGTCAACTTTGGTCTCCCCCAATGCTTCCCATGTCTTTCTTGGCAGAATGTTGACATCTGATCCTAGGTCAAGCATGGTGTCTTTAATTTGGAATCTCGTGACTTGAGTATTTACGTGGAATTCCTTTCTTGTTCTTCTCTTATTTCTTTTGATTCTTCGTAGATATTTATGGGTTGAGTCATTTGACTCCTCCGGTTCTGCGTTTTCCTACACCACCATCTCCAGGTTTTATTTCAGTTGTTCCAGCATTGGTGCATTGGTTACCATTTTAAAAAATAGTCAGAACCATTCTTCAATAATTGTACTTGTATGGGTCTACTTCTCTTTTTCTACAGTCGGCTGTGGTAACTCAATGCCTTTTCTCCCCCCAAGTTGGAAATTTTTCCACTGTCTCTTTAAAATATTGCTTCTGTCTATCTGGCCTGAAAACTGGCTTTGGAGATGCTGGCTTGATCAGCTTTATCGAGTCTATATTCTGTGCATCCTCCCCTATTCTCTTTCCTCCCCATGTTACTATGGCTACATTTTTCATAGCCTGAGCCTCTACTATTCTTGGTTCTGCGTTCACCGGATTTTCTCCTCTCTATCTGGCTCTTTCTTCCCATCTCTTAATTAATTCTGGACAATCTTCAGTTGCGTGTGTATTGACTCTGCACTGAGAGCACCATGGTCTTCTGGGAAGTGGACATTCCCTTTCTACATGGTCTTCTTGGTCACAATTGTAACATCTTACAGGTCCTCTTCCTCCATCTCTACCTCCTCTCATTCCTCCTCCTTGTCCCCTTAGAGCCTCATTCACTCTATAAGATGGCCTGTCCAATCGTTTTGCCAGTGCATCCAGGGCTCTAAACTGCTCTGTATTATGTATTGTGGAAGAAAAGAACTCACAATATATATTGTTTGGAACGTTGGATTATTTCTGCAAAATTGGGCATAGTCATGGTGGATGACCAATGCCTTTACATATTTCGCAGTATTCAGTTGCGGTCTGATTCTATTGTGCAGGGAACCCTAGGAAGTGGGGTTGTGGTGGGTATAACCCTTGAGTGTTAATCTGTGCAACTCGCCCTACTGGTGGAGTCCCTTGTGTCCTTGCTGTTGAAGCCCCCGTATTCTGTCCTCGCAATCTTGGGCATTGGGTGACCACGTGTCCCTCCATCAAACAATGTGTACACCACACATTGGGTCTTGTAGGTCATATTGGCTGAATGTCTTTCAACTTCTCCGTTAGACTAGCTATCTGATGTTGTAACCCCAATATGGAAGGGTCTTGAGCTGTTGTTCCTCCCCTAAATTCTTGCAGATACCCCACCATAGCCTCTATCTTCATAGCTTTCTCCAATGCATCTTGTAATGTATCAATCTTCTGTTGTGTTAAGGGAGTTCTCGTCAACGGAAGAAGTGCCTTGATAAACCAATCTCTCTGATGATTTAGATCGATTGGGTAACTCAGTTTTCCAATCGCATCCTTGAATCTTCTCATCAGATCGCATGCCATTTCACCTTCTCACTGTTTAATCTCCCACATCTTTGATAAGCCTTGCTGATCTGTCTAAGGTAACTTAAATTCTTTGACAAATTCTTTCTTTACATCATCTATCACTGGTTTTGGATGAGGTTTGGACCATTTAATGAACCAGCGGAGAGCTCTCTCTCTTAGAGTAGTTTGAAATTTTATCAACTTAACTGCCTTTGGTGTCTGCTGAGCCCTCCATATGGCTTCACAAAGATACCAGTGCTACTCCACATCGTCGTTGCCCCTCCCAGAGAACTCTGGGTATCAGGTAAACGATCCTGCCATATTTCTTTGTGTGGATGGTACTAGAATAAAACCTCTATTCCCTGGCTGTGAAATTGTTGGGTGTGGAGCCTGATTATCTTGTTTACTTTGTATCACAACATTGGACCCCTGTACCTTAAAAGGGGCGGCAACGCCGCCCGTAATTAATCGCTGTCGTGGGGGGTCCAGGGGGGGGTGGCAGCGCTTTTCGGAACCCCCCTTGGTGAGGGTTTTCAGGGGCAGCTCCCCCGAAGCTAAAAACAGATGTAAAATTGCCTTGTAAAAGTATAGTAATTTCTAGTCAATCTGGGCCGTTGATTAGGCAAATGATCTGACGGTAGAAGTTATGTTTAGATTAGGGTTTTTTGCCCTAGAAGGCAACCCCTCGCTTTTATGAGGGCATTTTATTGTGACTATGTATTGGATGTGTATTCTCAGAGGGGGAAATAGATAGGTAGACTGAGAGAGAGAACAGAGGATATTACAACGGAACTACTCTAGGTTGTGTCTCTTCATTTTTTTGGATAATAGAAAGGAAGGACTGGCTGTTCAAGGTGGACGTAGCCCAAACTTGGTGAACCACGTATATCTGTGTCTCTCTGGTTTTATGTTTTTTCTGTGCTTGTTTTTTTTCTCATATTTTATGTGTCACATTGCTCTATAATATATAATTTTTCTAACAACTGGTATCAAAGCCGAAGGTCTATTTGGCTGATAAACTCGCAAGAAAGGAAGGGTTCCTGGTTCAAGTGGGAGCAATGGTGGACGATGGTAAGTTTAGGGTCGAGAAATTTAACGACCAAAACTTCCCACTGTGGAAGATGCATATGGAAGATTATATGTATCAGAAAGATCTGTACCTACCATTGAGCGGAAAAACAATGAAGCCGACGGCCATGACAGATGCAGAATGGAACATTCTCGATAGAAAGGCACTCGGAACAGTACGGTTGTGTCTTGCGACGTTAGTCGCCTTCAATATTTCGAAGGAAACAACAAAAGAGGGTTTGATGCAGACGTTGGCGAAACTATATGAAAAACCCTCGGCCTCAAACAAGGTATTTCTTATAAAACGACTATTTAATATGAAGATGTCGGAAGGTGGATCTGTTGCAGACCATTTAAATGAATTTAATACAGTTACCAGTCAGTTAAGTTCTGTAGGGGTAAACTTTGATGATGAAGTTAGAGCTCTGTTATTCTTGTGCTCGTTACCAGAAATTTGGAATGGTTTAGTTATGGTCATTAGTAACTCTGTCTCTGGATCTAGTACTTTAAAGTTTGATGATGTTGTTGGTGCTATCCTTAGCAAGGAAATGCGACGGAAAAGCTCAGGTGAGACATCAGGTAATGCTTTAAGTGCAGAGTCTAAGGGAAGAAGAATGGAAAGAGGAAAGAGCTCAGGATATCGTAGTAAATCAAGGAAAGGTAGATCCAAGTCCATATTGGGGATAATGTGCTGAAATTGCAGAAAGAAAGGACACCTAAAGAAAGACTGTAGATCTCGGAAGGGAAAAGAAGGAGACACACAGCAAGAAAACAATCATGAAGCAAATGTGACAGGTGATGTGTTACAAGATGCTTTGATTCTTTCTTTCGAAAATGTTAATGATTCTTGGGTTGTAGATTTAGGGGCTTCATTCCATGCCTCACCTGATAAGAAATATTTTCATGACTATGTTCAAGGAGATTTTGGACAAGTTCGTTTGGGTGATGATAAACCTTGTAAAATTGTTGGAATGGGTAAAGTTATTGTAAAACAACAGAATAGAAACCAATGGCTACTAAAGGAGGTAAGGCATGTTCCAGATCTGAAGAAAAATCTGATTTCAACAGGGCAGTTAGGCAGTGAAGGTTGTGTGACAACTTTCACAGATAAAACTTGGAAGGTCACCAAAGGAGCGTTGGTAATAGAAAAAGGTGAAAAGGTCGGTACATTGTATTTATGCAATGGTATTTCTAACTCTGTTAATGCTTTAACTTCCAAAGGAGCAGATGCAGCATTATGGCATCATAGGCTCGGACACATGAGTGAGAAGGGAATGAAGATTCTTCACTCAAGAAATTTGTTGCCAGGGTTGAAGAATGTTGATTTGGATTTCTGTGAGAATTGCATTTATGGAAAACAGAAGAGAGTAAGATTTCTCAGAGTTGGGAAAGAAAAGAAGAGCGAAAAATTGGAGCTTGTGCATACAGATGTATGGGGACCTGCTCAGGTATCATCTCTCGGTGGCTCTCGTTATTATGTTACTTTTATTGATGCTGCAACTAGAAAAACATGGATTTATTGTATTTAGAATAAATCTGATGTATTTGATACTTTCAAGAAATGGAAAGCTTTGGTTGAGATTGAGACAGGAAAGAAGTTGAAGTGTCTCAGATCAGACAATGGAGGTGAGTATTGCAGCAAAGAGTTTGATAGGTACTGTTCAGAGCATGGAATTCGTAGTGAGAAGACAGTTCCAAGAACACCACAAGAAAATGGTGTGTCAGAAAGGATGAACAGAACAATCATGGAGCGTGCAAGGTGCATGAGATTGCATGCGGGATTTCCTTTACAATTTTGGGCAGATGCTGTAGATACTGTTGTTTATCTAATAAACAGAGGGCCTTCAAGTTCCTTGGATGGTGGTATTCCAGAGGAAGCATGGACAGGTAAAAAGGTAAACTACTCTTTTTTAAAGCCTTTTGGTTGTGAGGCCTTTGTCTATATTAATAAAGAAAACAGAACAAAGCTTGAGGAAAAATCAAAGAAATGTACCTTTATTGGATATGGTGCTAATGATTTTGGTTATCGCTTATATGATTATGAAAATCACAAAATCATTAGGAGCAGAGATGTAATATTCAATGAAAAGGTCTTGTATAAGAATCAGCTGCAGGAAAAGAAACAGGAAAAAGAAAGCAAAGAATACACGGTTCTTGATGAGATAACTGAAAAAGTAAAGGTGCCTGAAAATAATAATAATCAACAACCACAACAGCAGCAACCACCACAACAGCAACAGGCACCTCAAACACCTGAAAGTGGTGTTAGAAGATATACCAGGATAAGTAGACCCCCTGAACGATACTCTCCTTCATTATATTATTTATTGTTGACTGATTCTGGTGAACCTGAATGTTATGAAGAAGCAATGCAAGTTGAAAGCAGGAAGAAGTGGGAGCTAGCCATGGAAGAAGAGATGGACTCCTTAATGCATAACCAGACTTGGGACTTAGTCAGGTTGCCTGCAGGTAAAACTACATTGCAGAATAAATGGGTTTACAGGCTGAAGGAAGAAGATGGAGGAAAAGAGAGGTACAAAGCTAGACTTGTGGTGAAGGGGTTTGCACAGAAGAAAGGTATTGATTTTGATGAAATATTTTCTCCTGTTGTTAAGATGAATTCAATCAGAACTATTTTAAGTCTTATAGCAGCGGAAGATTTACATCTTGAACAGTTAGATGTAAAGAAAACATTTCTCCATGGAGATTTGGAGGAAGAGATATACATGCAGCAACCAGAAGGATATGAGGTAAAAGGGAAAGAAAAATTGGTGTGCAGGTTAAAGAAGAGATTGTATGGCTTAAAACAGGCTCCAAGGCAGTGGTATCTAAAATTTGACAAGTTTATGTCTGAACAAGGTTATACTAGATGTCACTCTAATCATTGTGTTTATCTGAAAAGGAAAAATGATGGCAGCTATATTATATTGTTATTATATGTAGATGACATGCTTGTTGCAGGGTCTAACATGCAGGAAATAAATGTGCTCAAAAGAAAATTGGCAAATTCATTTGCAATGAAGGATTTGGGAGCTGCAAAACAAATCCTTGGTATGAGGATAACTAGAGACAGGAAAAATCGCAAATTAACACTGTCTCAAAATGAGTACATAGAGAAGGTGTTGAAAAGATTTAATATGTAGAATGCAAAACCAGTTAGTACACCTTTTGCTAGCCATTTCAAACTTAGTAAGGAGATGTGCCCAAAGACCCAAGAAGACATGGATTATATGTCTAAAGTTCCATATGCATGAGCAGTTGGAAGCTTAATGTATGCAATGGTTTGCACAAGGCTTGATATTGCACATGCAGTTGGAGTTGTAAGAAGGTACATGAATAATCCACGAAAAGAACATTGGATGGCAGTAAAATGGATTCTCAGATATTTGAGAGGTACCACAAATCAAGCATTATGCTTTGGTGGTTGAAACATTTCTCTACAGGGATATGTTGATGCAGATATGGCAGGTGACAGAGATAACAGGAGGAGCACTACAGGATATGTATTTATTGTAGGTGGAACAACTGTCAGTTGGGTTTCAATAATCCAAAGTGTTGTTGCACTTTCAACAACATAAACAAAGTATGTTGTTGCTACAGAGGTTAGTAAAGAAATGATTTGGTTACAAAGGTTTATGGATGAATTGGGTAAGAAGCATGATATGGGCATGCTATACAGTGATAGCCAAAGTGCCATTCATCTTGCAAAGAACTCAGCATTTCATTCTAGGACTAAACACATACATCTCAAGTACCATTTCATACGGTCAGTATTGGAAGATGGAGAGTTGAAGCTGGAAAATATACACACTAGCCAGAATCTGGCAGATATGCTAACAAAAGTTGTAACCAGGGAGAAACTAAGAATGTGCTCAGTTTCGATTGGTCTTCAAGGATGACGATGAAGATGAGAAACAACCAGGTCCAAAGAGGAGTCATTGTCCAGCAAATGAAGTAGCGGTGGAGTTGCTATAATCAGTCTCCAAGTGGGAGATTGTTGGGTGTGGAGCCTGATTATCTTGTTTACTTTATATCACAACATTGGACCCCTGTACCTTAAAAGGGGCGACAACACCACTCGTAATTAATCGCTGCCGTGGGGGGTCCAGGGGGGGGGCGGCAGCGCTTTTCGGAGCCCCCCCTTTGCAGGGGTTTTCGGGGGCAGCGCCCCCGAAGCTAAAAACAGATGTAAAATTTCCTTGTAAAAGTATAGTAATTTCTAGTCAATCTGGGTCATTCATTAGGCAAATGATCTGACGATAGAAGTTATGTTTAGATTATGGTTTTTTGCCCTAGAAGGCAACCCCTCGCTATTATGAGGGCATTGTATTGCGGCTGTGTATCGTATGTGTATTCTCGGAGTGAGAAACAGAGAGGGAGACTGTGAGAAAGAACAAAGGATATTACAACAGATCTGCTATAGGTTTTGTATTTTCATTTTGCTGGATAATAGAAAGGGAGGATTGGCTGTTCGGGGTGGACGTAGCCCAAACTGGGTGAACCACGTATATCTATGTCTCTCTAGTTTTATGTGTTTTGTGTGCTTTTATTTTCTGCATATTTTATGTGTTGTTTAGCTCTGTAATATTTAATTTTCTAACAGAAATTTTATTACTAGCACTATTGCTATTAAGTATTGTTGCTATAGACTGAACACTATTGATCTTGCTAAACTCTCGTAACTTAACAAAAATTTCACCTAGTGGTTGATAGAGTTCCAGGGGAAGGTTGGGACTAGAGCTACTTGAACTTTTGGGAATAGATTTACCTTGAGTTATGGGTGTCGGCCTCTCTCGGAATAGTTGCTCCATCGCAACATGCAACTCCACATCGAACATATCCTCGGGGCACGCATCCTCCACGTTGGAATTTTCTCCCTTTTCTCTTTGGGCTGGGCTCCTATACACTTTCCTGACTTCCTTGATGGTCCCTCCTATTCCTTAGGATCTCGTCTAACCTACCATTTCCTTTTTCATCTGTGGTGCCTTCTCCTTGTCCTGTCGACTAATTTCCCACTTCTCTAACTCCTTCATCACCCTCTCCCGCCACTTCTCAACAATTTGTGCCCTCCGATGTGCTCGTCGCTCTCTCAACTTACTGGAGGTCTCGGCATCCATATCCCTACTCCCCCTTCCAACTTACTTGTAGCATCTCTCCCTCAGATCCTTTCCCCCAGTACTGGAGGTTTAAGTCTCCATCTCAGATTTTTGAAATTCCATTAATCCCTCATCTACCATTAAAGCTTTTATCCACAATGGAATTTCCTTCAACAAATCTCCCCACAATTCGGATCTGAATATGTCTTCCACTTTTGAAAAGGACTGGTAAAACTCAGCTGCAAATTCCACAATATATCCTTCCAAGGTAGATTGTACCCATAAATCTACGGCTTGGGTCAAATCGGTATCTAACCGATGGAGTGCTACTAGATCCACATGCGTCCACTTGCGACAGACCTTACGCAACCCTCCTTGGAATGTATTGACTTATAGTCTCCGAAACCAATTAAAGTTCCTCCGAAAACTTTACCCAGAAAATTTCGTATAGATCACTTACAGATTCAGAGAATAGAACCTGATCCTTGATAGATTTTTCCCTCTATTGTCGCAAATCAGCTTGTTGCGATATGAACTGATCTAAGTGGTTATCCCACCAGCTTCGTAGTTCTCTCTCGTAGATACGCAATACCATGATCTAGCTCCTAAATGAACTTTCAGGTCCCGACAACTGAACCATTTTTTGGTGAGAAAGAAGGTCTCTGAGCAAGACCCAGGTTCAGAAGAGAGGCCAACAAGGTTTCTGTAGTAGTCTAGCACAACACTGACATTTTCACCCTACTCTAAGGAGCAGAGAGTCTCACCCGAGGCGTGCCGTGACCTTAGTAAGGTTAGGAATAGAACAAGTATCGACCGATCACAAATATAAAGCAAAACAAAAGGTACTGGGAATAATAAACAAATCTTACTACTTTTTACAAGATGTCACTCATTAATCATATTCAAGATGCAAAATTGAAATTTAAAACGGGCCATACATTCACAGTAACCAATTGATTAATACAGAACTCAGAACACCAAACGCAGGTAGAAATATATTTCATTATCAATAACAAACAACTACATTACTCCACAGAGTCTATTACAGAGAGACACAATACAACAACGACAAAGCAGAGCTCTCCTGTGACTCTCTTCCTCAACCCTCTGCTGGACTAACCTCCTATCTACGCTGGCTGATTGCCTATTTGTTCCTTCGCCAACGTGACAATAATTTTTTCCTCTTTTCCTGATTTGTTGTTTGCCGCTTCTTCTTGATCAATGGGAGTTCCACTGGCTGTCCTTGTCACCCGTTCCTGCCATCTGTGTTGGTTTTCTGCAACTATCACGCCACCTATTCTCAAACTCTCCACAACCGTGACAACTCCCTGTCTACCGTGGTTGCACTCCGCCCCCTGTTCTCCACAACCTAAAAATATTTCATTTTAAAAAAAAAGGCCCCAACAGACCACTAGTGATTTCTTGGCAGGACACTCATTTGTGTTGTGAGTGGGGATCTTGTATAACTCTCACCACTTTCTAGTGTCTTTATTTGTCTTTATGGTGTTTTTCTTTTCTTGTAGCTTCAATGGGTTGTCTTGGGTCACTAAACCTTGGCTCGATCCTTTGTTCAATGGTTTGGGGGAAGATTTTCCTTTCTTCAGATTTGCAGATCCAAAGTCTCGCTTCTTCTGTTTAAATTTATGCTCGATCTTGATAGCATATCGTTATGTGGCGCCAAGTGAGGAGATGTCTAAAAATTCCATCTCATCATGGATGTATTTGTATAGAAAACCATGATACTTGAGTACCTAATGCCGCTCAGAATCCTTGATAACCAACTTTCTGAAAAGGGTATGAAAAATATTTGTGAACCTTGGCATGTCTCGATCCCTTACTTGCCACAATGTGGTGCATTTTATGTACTTATATTCATATCTCCTGACAGGGTAATATTGTTCCTTAACGAAATCTAGGAAAGAATTTCAAGTGGGTGTGATTGAAAATAGTGAGGGTTCCCTCTCATGCCTCTGTTCAGAGTAGGTATTCCATCATTCCTTGGCATGGGGGGTGGCCTTGAGGAGTGCAAAAGTAATCTTTTATGTATTGGAAAAATTAAGGACCAAAAAATATCCTTCTAGCAAATTTAACCATTTATCTAAAACACATACATCTATTTGGCCTTTAAATATAGGAATGTCAAATTTAACTTGTACCTTGAAGGGAATGGCGCCTCTCGGGTGGCTTCCAAATGAAGATGGTTCGCCGAATAATACCTGCCGAACGATTTGGGAAAATTTATCCATCATTTCGTTCCTTTGTTGCTCGAGGGCTTCTTCGAGAAATTTTTTGAAAGGATCTCCTGCTCCCTCATCTTTCTTTTCTTCTGCCATGCAAGGTCGTCGGGATCGACAAAACCAGTCTTGCAAGAGTTCAACTAGTTCAAGTGCTAAGTCCTTATACCTTGACCCCGTTGGAGACATGAAAGAAAAATAGAGAAAGAGCAGATTTCTATGATACTACTAATCCAAATTAATGTAGGAATGAAATCAAATAAATATTCAAACATATACAAAAAGCTACAACGGAAACGAAACTTCTTTTTATTAATAGCAAATACTGAAAATTGTTTAATAGCATAATGGAAATAAACTAGCTTGGGCGATGGTAGCTTATCTCTGAGAAGAGTTATGATGGCTACATGCCTTCTGAAATGTGTTACAATGAGGCACGAAAGAATTTTTATTATTCAAAAACAAGGGAAAACCCTAAACATCCAAAAACCCAAACCTAGGAGATGAAGCACCAAAAGTTTGTGGGCCCTTTCAGGGTTAGTTGATACATCAACTTCCCGGGGTCGTAAGTTTGGCATACGATCTTCGTTTGACGCGTACAATACCTTGTTAGAAATATTTATCCAAGGACTACAAATTTCAACTAAAAACCCCTATTAGTGGTTAAGGGTTTTCCCATTTTCCAAAAAAACGTCGTTTAGGGCCTCAAAACGGCTCTGGAAGTTCAAGACCTGAATAACTGCCAAAACTAGTAAATTCCACTACACTTAAAGAAACTAAAAGAAATAATGTTGTGGATCCAAGTGGAATAGGCGGGTGACCAACAATATCCACCTGGATCAAATTTGGGGATAATGCATTACTTCCTAAGCCTTGAGGTATGGTAAACTGATTGGGAGATCTTCCTTGGTTAAGGGAGATAGACTATGGAGATCCTGAAGAGGTTCAATATGTAGGACTATAGGCCCATGTCCATGCCTATGATTACTAATTGGAGGAAGATATATGCATCAGAGGATGAAGATATGGACCCAAAATTGTGTTATCCTTGGCTTTTTCATGAGTAATTTGAATCTGAGGTTTATGAGTGCTCTGTTTAACCTCTTGTTTTTCTTCTTCAATTTCTTGTTTTCCTTGTGTAATATATCTAGCTGTAAAGTAGAGTTATCATTCATTGTATTTTTCAACTTGACTTGCTCTTTCAAAATCTCATTTTCATTCTTAATGTGCATGTTCAATATCTCTAATTCGTACTTATCTTGCTTAAGAGTTTCAATCAGAGGTTCTTGTGGATTGACAAATATTTCTTGACTCATTGAGGCACTTATTTCCAATGATTCCACGTAATCATATATTTGTTGTTGAACTGGGTCTATACCAGGAGGTATTCTACTAGGGCTTTCTTCAAAATGATATAGAGGAGAGTTTTGAGGACTGAAAGTAGGAGAATTGTTAACAGGTGTTTGAACTAAGGTTTCTTCATCTTCTATATTTATGAATTATGTCTCCTTTGTCAATGTATTTTTCATAATACCTCGGAGTCTAGAGCTCCTTCTCAGCTTTTGTGGATTCTCATCCTCTTTATCAATATCCTCACTTGCTTTCTTTTCTTTTCCTCTGGCCCTAATTTGTTTTTTAATTTCTGTTAACTTCTCAGAAATTAGTTCTTCATCTTCTTCCTATGGTGGGGTGTCAGGCTTGTTTTCAATAACCATGCCAGTTTTATTTCTTCTACTTCTCCTAACATTTCCTTCCTTAGGTGGTGATTCTGCCTATTCTTGAAAATGATTTCTCACAAGAAAATCTTCCCAATTGTCCCCTATGCTCTTTAAGTGGAATTCATCCAATATTTTTACTAAACCATGATGATGCAGAGTGGTTTCTAAAATTTTGACTCTCTTTTGGACATTGGAATCCATTCTCTTTAGACTATTGAGTAAAAATAAAGGTAAGTTTATCTCACCATCTTCTAGAAAATTCATTAATAGCCTGATATGGTAAGCATACATAGTTCCAAAACTCCCTTCACATGTTATAAGTTTTTGCAAAATTAGCAGCATGTTTCTCCACTTACTTTTCAAAGCAATACTTGGAATTCCTTTCCTAAAGATTGAAACATCCATACATGGATTTTTAAGCATCTCCTTCCATGACTCATTCTGAAATTCTTTGTTTTTGAACCACTGTTCTCCTTTCCTTGGGAGTTCTGTTGCTTCAGCCAAAAATTATTTTGTTATTGTGAATTTGATGTCTCCAATCTCTACCTTAGCCCCATCAAAAGATTTGGCAAACGATTTGGTAATCTCCTTATGGAAGCCATCAAAATTTTCTATAAAATTCAACCATCCTGCTTGTTGTAGTAGCTCCCTGACTTGTGGATATGCCTCCATATATTTGACTCCTACCGGATCTGTTCTGAAAATTAGACCTATTATTCTGCTATGCAGAGTATCTTCTCCTTCAGAATTACCCTTCCTTGTTTGAAAATGGATTGGCTGCAAAGAGTGATGGAGGTTAATGAACGATGGAGGTAATTAAGCCATGGAAGAGAATGAAATGGCTACGGATCTGATGGAGAGTTTATGGTGAACTTGTGGGGAAATATGTGAATGATATGATCTTAGAGAGATGTGGCCTAATAGGTCATGTTTATGATTATGATCGTTAGTCATTAATCAAGAGTTTAATGATGAATCGTTATGTGATGTTAGATAATGGATATGGTAAAGATATTTCATGACAGGGGTTAATCAATTTGAATGATAGGTTGCTTAGGAAACATATGATTATACACATTGTACCTATTTCATGTTTTAAATTTTTCCTATTAAAATAAATTTTCACAATTTACCTCATAATTTAACCTTGTTGCATGTTATGCTTGATTTTTTTCCTTAGGTCCTCCTTTTTGTGGCATGGTGGTCTTTAGAACATAGTCCCATGGTCCCTTCTTGCAATCATCTTGTCTTTATTTGTTGGAGTAGGCTGCAGAATCAGATTGGCTGCAGAATAGGATCAGCTACAGAATATGAATAGCTGCAGAATGTACCTGGCTACAGAATATGATCTGGATGTAGAATGCGATTTATCAAAATAATATGAAGTATGGATGTGGATGTGGAGTGAGATGGAATATGAATATGGAATGAAAAAAAATGTTATGATGGAATGAAAGTGAAAATATAATGGAAGTGGAATGAGATGAAATATGGAGTGAAATGAAATGAATTTGCAATTTGTATTTTGCAAATATGAACACTTAGTTACAGAAAAAGAAAAATGAAAGTATAGGATGTCAGAGAGTTCTAATTTTCACCCTGTACTTTCTGCATAAGAATTCCAATAATTGATTGGTTTTCATACTTATACTTTATTTATTTATTTTTATTTTTTTATCAATAGAAAAATAAGAGCTAAGTTAGTGAAGAAGAAGAATTCTTCTTCACTAACTCCATATCAATGTTATCCTGAAATTTTCTGACAAACTCTTCTCTTGAAAGTGGCTTATGATATAATTTCAGCCTATGACCATTTACAAGAATAGATACCTTTTCTTCATCTATTGTTCTGATCTTTACTACTCCATTTTCAAAGACTTTCTCAATCTCATATGGCCCAAGCCATTGAGTCTAAACTTTCCCTTGAAAATCCTTGAATTTTGAGTCAAACAAGAGTGCCCAGTCCCCTTATTGAAACTTCTTCTCTTTGATATATTTGTCATGCCATTTAGTCCTTTGATGTTGGACTATGTTGGTTCTTTGGACTGCATCTTGTATGATTTCATCTAGTTCATTAATTTTCTCTAGTCTATGCTTTTGTTCTTCTGTAAAATCAAGTCCCATTTGGACTACCATCTTGAAGGTTTTGATCTGAAATTCTATGGGGAACAGGACTTGTTTCCCATAAACAAGTTCATAAGGAGTATGTCCTGTTGTGTTTCTCCATGTAGTTCTATAGGCCGATAAGGCTTCAGGAAGCCTTTCTGCCCAATCTCTTCTATGTAGATGAACAGTATTTGTGAGAATTCCTTCAATCACCTTGTTGGTAGATTCAACCTAGCCATTTGCTTGTGGATGGTAAAGGGTAGACTTCCTGTGCTTGATTTTGTAATTTTATACCATCTTTTGCACCATATTTGATGTAAATTGAGCTCCTTGATCTGTTACAATTTATCTTGGAACACCAAAACGAGTAAAGATATCCTCAAAAATAAAATTGACTACAAACAATTCATTAGCAAAAGGTAATGCCTTAGCTTCTACCCATTTAGTGACATAATCAGTGCATACCAGGATATAATTCCTTTGTTTAGATGGAGGATTGATAGGTCCAACAAAATCCAAAGCCCATTTTTCAAAAGGTTCAATATGTACCTGAGGTTGTAATGGCATTTCATTTGAAGGAGTAGGTTTCCCTACCCTTTGACAACTGTCACGCCTTTTAACATATTCTTTGGCATCTTTGAAGATAGATGGCCAATAATATCCTAAATGAAGGATTTTATAGGTATAATAAGATCTGGACTTGTCTAGTACAATTCATTATTAATCCATGAAAACTTTGCACTTGTTTGAATGATTTTTCTTTTCTCTCTAGCATTCATATTTGAAGGTAATTTTCCTAAAAGTAAGTAATTGGCAATATCTGCAAACCAAGGAGTTTGAGTAGTTATTGCAAAAAGATATTCATTAGGAAATTTATCCTCAACTAGAGTATTGTCTTTGATATTTTGCATTCTAGATAGGAAATCAACAACTGTATTTTGTTTTCCAGGCCTATCTAGAATAGTATTGTTAAATTCTTGTAGGAGAAATAACCATCTTATGACTCTGTTATTAGTAACATATTTATTCACTAAATACCTAATTGCAGAGTGATCTGTGTGAACAAAGGTTTCATAGTCTGTTATGTAATGTCTGAATTTATTGATAGCATGAACAACAACTAAGAATTCTTTTTCAGTTACAGTATAATTCAACTCTCAAGGATTCAAATATTTACTTGTATAGTAGATGGCATAAGGGATCAGGTATTTTTGTCCTAACACAGCTCCTAGAGTTGTGTCTGAAGCATCTGTTGATATATGAAAAGGTAGCTTCCAGTTAGGCCCTCTTAAGATGGGTTCTTCAGAAATTTTTTCTTTTAGGGTTTCAAATGCTAACTGGCAGTCAGAATTCCATTTGAATTCATAATCCTTGGTGAGTAATTTTAAGAGAGGGGATGCTATCTTAGTGAATTTTTCTATAAATCTTCAATAGTACCCTGTGAATCCTAGAAAACTTCTAACATCTTTTTGACAACTTGGAACTAAAAGTCTGGAGATGACTTCAAATTTTGATTCATCAACTCTAATTCCATCTCCTGAAATGTGATGTCCTAAAACAATCCCTTCAGTAAATATCATGAAACATTTTTCATGACTTAGTGAAAGGTTTGCTTCTTTACACCTTTTTAGAACTTTTTCCAAGTTTTCTAAAGCTTCTTCAAATGAATTACCATAGCCTGTAAAGTCATCCATGTATACTTCTACACAATCATGTATTAGATTAGAAAAAATTCCTAGTACTACCCTTTCGAATGTTGCAGGTACATTTCATAATCCAAAAGGTAGTACTCGGTAGGCATAAGTTCCCCATGGACAGGTGAATGTGGTTTTATCCTAATCTTCAAGTGCAACTTGAATTTGATTATAACCACTAAAACCATCCAATAATAAGAAATACTTTTTTCCTGCTAATGTATCTAACACTTGATCTATAAAGGGTAAAGGAAAATGATCTTTAAGAGTAGATTTATTCAATTCTCGATAATCAATGCATACCCTCCATTCACCATTTTTCTTGGGTACAATCACCAAAGGAGAAACCCACTGACTATCTGAAATGGGATAGATAAAGTTGACATTCAACAATTTCTTCAACTCTTCTTTGACAATCTCCCTAAAATTTGGATTCATCCTTCTCTGAGGTTGTCTTATAGGTTTACAATTTTCCTCTATGTAGATGTGATGAGTGCAAGTCTTAGGACTAATCCCTTTCATGTCAATGTATTCCCATGCATATGCAGATGAATGTTTTTGTAATGTTTTGACTAACTCTTCTTGTTGTAATTTTTCTAGGTTTTGTTTATGTTCAAGGTTTTTCCTGGAAATATTTCAATTGTAGAGCTACCAAATTCTTCCATAGAGTAAAGAGAAATCTGCCTAGATGACAAAAATTCAATATTAGATCTTTCTTGGAATTGATCATGTCCATATTCTGGAGATGATTCAAAATTTTCTAGAGTATTCAAGATCTAAGTATCTTCACTAGTGTTTGAAATAGTGAAGAGAGGCTGTGTTATCTCAAAATCAGACCCTGATAGGCTGCTAATCAAGAAGACTCTGAGTAACTTATTTCAAACCAAACTTTTAGTTGAGGCTTAGCCTCCTCAACCTGAGAGGGATCTCTCAATAGGTTTATGATTTTCAAATAAGGATTATATGGCTAACTCTATGAGTAAAATGGATAAAAATGGATAATTGGTTGTACTGCTAATCAACAAACATCTATTGGGCTTATGGAGTCAAGTGTGTTTTCACAAAACATGAGTATCAGCTTCATATGGAAGTCAGGGCATTTCAGGGTTCAAATGCATCAAAACAACAGTAGGATAGAAAATAAACACAGTTCATGAACATATGAAGGAAGTTAGAGCACCTTCAGTGAATTCTAAGTAACATACGTTAGTGCCACTACAAGTAATTGAAAGAGGAAAACCATGAGAATATCAAACATCAATAACCCTTTCTGAATCTTGAGTGATGAAATCAATATCTCTGTATTAATATAAAAGCACAGCTTCTGCTACAACAAAACAGTATGCTTGTTAATGAAAATTGCCAACTCTATGCAATTCGACTTCTTGTCTTTTATAGAGTCATCATTACATTCTTGGATTTTTCCCAATCACTTGAGAAAAATTCAAATTTTCTAGCTTAACACCTATCAACTGCTAAAACAAACTTTTAATTACATCTGGCAGTTAAAATGTCTGTTATGGAGTCCTAATACAACTAGGATTAAAACTCTTTATTATAACTTAACAACCTTATCCCAATATTAAATCTTCTATCTGACAGCTGCTCCTCCTAAACTTTGACCTTGATGATGTCCATCTCCTTGTTGTTTTACTGTATTGATTTTCCTCTTATCTGCCCTGAAAGATAGGAACATGCTCCTTGCAAAATAGATATAGTGCTTCATTTATATTTCTTCAAAACATCTGTTGACCAACTTGTGCTCAAAACATGTGGCAAAGTCTTATTAAGCTCTTGTGACTTTGTCCTTCCAGCTGTGCCCAAACCAAACCTTTGAAGAAGTGCCAAAAACTGTTAACATTCTTGCGCTACGAAATTGTCTGCTCTTTTCGTAGCGCAGAACTTTAACTTTGAAAACTTCACTTGGAACCTTCATTTTTCTCTGTTTTGGCATTGGATCTTCACTTGTGATCTTTTTACATTCTTCAATAGCATCAAGGTTTAAAAAAAACCCTTTCTCCCTTTGAAATTTTGTAAACTTGTTCAAACTGCATCCTACAGCAGTTTCGTAGCGCGCTACGAAACTACTGTGCATGACACCTACAGTAGTTTCATAGCACACTACGAAATTGTTGTGTATATATTTTCACAACCTGTTTCAAAAAATTTGAGTTTCCCACCTTTACTGCCATCATTTCTTTTATATATAAGCTCTTATAATAAACAAAAATCAACTCTGAATTGCTTTCAAGAATGAAATATTTCCATATAACCCCAAAAATGTGTTAGGAGATGTCACTTACTGTTTACACTCATTTTTGTTGTGGTTGATCTTCAGGCTTAGCTAGCTGTATCTCAAGATCTTCAACCTGCCTTTTAAGCCTTCTATTATTTTCTCTTAGTTTGGTATTAACCATCCTTATGAACTTTGCTTCTTTGATTGCAGGGACAGTCCATATGAAGAATTGATCCTGAATGTTGATTGACTCAATGTTTGAAACCTTTTCTAGCTCCCACAGACCTTTCAACCTCTCAAAGTTTGACCTTTCTACAACATTCATTCTCACTTTCTTCTTCAATTTGTCAATTTCAATGTTCATGCAGTGCTTTCTTTGTGTGAGATAAAATCAATGATAACCAACCCCTTTTCAAATTTGCAAAGGACTAATGACAAATGACCCCTAACGAATCCCATAATGATTTCATAACTACTTTGTATGGTTGCATGCGTGAGGGAGGATTCATGGATTGATACCATAATCATGAAAATTTAACCCAAACTGATGGATGTGACAGCTAAACCGAAAAAATTTGAATCCCCAATTTCGTAGCACTGGTAATGTGATTTCAGGATTTTGCGCTATGAAAAGACCAGCGTTTTTGTAGCACAGAAGCAGTTTTTTACACTGAGCATGCTACGAAAGCGTGGTTTCGTGGCTTATTCAATTTTTTTTTGAAAAAGACTTAAAATATGGTTTTGAAAATGTGGTATGAGACTTCTAATGTATGAAATAAGTTTGCTAGACTTTATTTGACAATGATAATAAAACTCTAACCTTATCACCTACCCTTTCAAACTTGAAATGACCTAATAACCTATCTAAGACCATGACTAAAACAAGGTAAACTTTCAGAGCTTATTGATCATGGAGTGAACCTAAAAGACTTTATTTGAACTTGAAATATGACCTTTAAAGACTTCTAGCTCTATGACCTATCCTTTACCAAGACTTAAAATGATTTTTTAGACCTCCTTGAAATCATGACCAAAAGCAAAGTTGACACATTTCAAATTTGAAATTTTGAAAATTTAGGGTGTGATAACAGTGGCTCCACTAGGGATAGTGTGCCCCAATGGTACACTAAGAATCGGTAGCTCCAATGCGGCTATTCATTATTTAGAATAAAACTCTGAAATTCTGCCCAATCTGCTCCCCAAGCTTTAATGATTTCTACAAGAGGGACTCAAACTGCACCTACTAAAATGCTCAGTCAACCTTGATCTTATTCACATACTCCTACCTACCCTAGTAGTTGCAAACTCCATTTTAGCTCAATCAATATGAAATTTCCAATGAAGCCAATCAAAAATCTGATCTGACACTTGAATCTCTTGACTGTGCTTGAACCAAAAGTGAACATGATGTTGAGATGACCAAAACAACTTATAATGTATCTGATCTTCATAATGAAAATGAAAATGAAACACTGGGGTGCAAAGCTTTGCCATATATTCACCTATAGGGTCAAATAAAACATGGTCAGTTTGATGCTTCTCATGATATTCTGCAGCTTTGGACAACTCACCCATACTTTGATCAATCACATAAGACTTCAGTTGTGTACCTTTAAACTGTTTTTCAAACTGATTTACAAAAACAATGTATTCTTCCTCCATCTTTAAGAAGAAAGGTAGCAACACCCCCTCTTTGTGTTTTGGCATTAAAATCATTTGAAAAGACTGATCTTGATCATGAATACTATGAGAATGAATTTTATCTTTTGAAACTTGAATGTCCTTTTCAATGTTCTCTGCAACTTCATCCACAAACTGAAACTTATCCTTTGACTTGCACTCAAATGATTTCAGATTAGAAGACAATGGTAAAGAAAATTTTTTAGCCACTTCTTCATTAATGTAATCATCATTTGATATAGGCTGATGCAAGAAATGACACGAAGAATCAACCTTTTCCTATACCTGAGGATTATAGCAAAACATTTCCAATATTTCCTCTTGTTGTTTGAACTGATTCTCATTCTCCTGATGATCAAGGGATTGACAAACCTACTGCAAATTTTCCTCAAACTCAGAGGATATGACATGATTTTCATCAGTAAATTCCTGCTAGGTTTCATTTTCATCCAAGGGAGATGTTATCCTTTCTTCTAGGTGTTGAAATGTATTGTTATGAAGAGCCTCTAAAATTTCTTCATCCATAAATTCATCATCATCATAACAATCCTCCAAATATTGAATAAAAATCAAAGAATGTTTACAACAATCTTTGACTAGCAATAAGGAGGGATGACACTTTTTATACATCTCATAGAATTCATCATGAAAATTAGCAAGAGAATATAATTAACCATTTGCTAAATCTTTATACCAAGACCATGCTTTTCCTTCTAGAGTGGTCATAAAAATCTTCATAAGACAGTCTTCAGGGATCTAAACCTTAAGAATATGTACATGCAGATGAAACCTAACAAAATGAAGAGCAACATTGTCTTTCTTTTCATCTTTGAATATTGGAAGACCATCTAACCAATCAACCTTTGGCATAGGATTTGGAAAACCAGGGATATGAGACAAATTCATATTAGCATACATTGCATTCATTCTTGCAATGGAACTCGTCTTGAAACTTCATCTAGCTACTGATTTTCAAGTAGTGGAGTCACCTTCCAATTTAATTATTTGATGTGTGGAGTCACCAAGGTAGTTTTGCAGCCTCTAACAGCTTCCTGAGCTCCTGCAAACTTCAGAAGTTCAGCTTCTTGATTTCAGGAATGAGTAATCTTCAAGCTCCCAGCAGACGCACCAAAATGTTATCTCAAAATTAGACCCTGATAGGCTGCTGATCAAGAAAAATCTGAGTAACTTATTTCAAACCAGAATTTTAGTCGAGGCTTAGCCTCCTCAACCTAAGGGGGCTCTCTCAATAGGTTTATGATTTTCAAATAAGGATTATATGGCTAACTCTATGAGTAAAATGGATAAAAATGGATAATTGGTTGTACTGCTAATCAACAAACATCTATTGGGCTTATGGAGTCAAGTGCGTTTTCACAAAACATGAGTATCAGCTTCATATGGAAGTCAGGGCATTTCAGGGTTCAAATGCATCAAAATAACAGTAGGACAAAAAATAAACACAGTTCATGAACATATGAAGGAAGTTAGAGCACCTTCAGTGAATTTTAAGTAACATACATTCATGCCACTTCAATTAATTGAAAGAGGAAAACCATGAGAATATCAAACATCAATAACCCTTTCTGAATCTTGAGTGATGAAATCAATATCTCTGTATTAATATAAAAACACAACTTCTGCTACAACAAAACAATATGCTTGTTAATGAAAATTTCCAACCCTATGCAATTCGACTTCTTGTCTTTTATAGAGTCATCATTACATTCTTGGATTCTTCCCAATCAATTGAGAAAAATTTGAATTTTCTAGCTTGACACCTATCAACTGCTAAAACAAACTTTTAATTACATCTGACAGTTAAACTGTCTATTATGAGTCCTAATACAACTAGGATTAAAACTCTTTATTATAACTTAACAACCTTATCCAAATATTAAATCTTCTATCTGACAGTTTCTCCTCCTAAACTTCGACCTCGATGATGTCCATCTCCTTGCTGTTTGACGGTATTGATTTGCCTCTTATCTTCCCTGAAAGATAGTAACATGCTCCCTCCAAAATAGCTATAGCGCTTCATTTATATTTCTTTAAACCATCTGCTGACCAACTTGTGCTCAAAACATGTGGCAAAGACTTACTAAGCTCTTGTGACTTCGTCCTTCCATCTGTGCCCAAACCAAACCTTTGAAGAAGTGCCAAAAACTGTTAACATTGCTGCGCTACGAAACTGTCTGCTGTTTTCGTAGCGCAAAACTTTACCTTTTAAAACTTCACTTGGAACCTTCATTTTTCTCTTTTTTTGGAATTTGATCTTCACTTGTGATCTTTTTACATTCTTCAATAGCATCAAGGTTTAAAAAACAAACCCTTTCTCCCTTTGAAATTTTGCAAAATTGTTCAAACTGCATCCTACAGCAATTTTGTAGCGCGCTATGAAATTGCTGTGCATGACACCTACATCAATTAAGTAGCGCGCTATGAAAATAATGTGTCTATCTTTTCACAGCTTGTTTCAAAAAATTTGAGTTTCCCACCTTTACTGCCATCCTTTCTGTTATATATAAGCTCTTATAATCAACAAAAATCAACTCTGAACTTCTTTCAAGAATGAAATCTTTCCATATAACCCCAAAAATGTGTTAGGAGATGTCACTTACTGTTTACACTCATTTTTGTTGTGGTTGATATTCAGGCTTAGCTAGCTGTATCTCAAGATCTTCAACCTGCCTTTTAAGCCTTCTATTATTTGCGCTTAGTTTGGTATTAACCATCCTTATGAACTTTGCTTCTTTGATTGCAGGGACGGTCCATATGAAGAATTTATCCTGACTGCTAATTGACTCAATGTTTGAAACCTTTTCTAGCTCCCACGGACCTTTCAACCTCTCAAAATTTGACCTTTCTATAGCATGCATTCTCACTTTCTTCTTCAATTTATCAATTTAAATGTTCATGCAGTGCTTTCTTTGCATGAGATAAAATCAATGATAACCAACCCCTTTTCAAATTTGCAAAGGACTAATGAAAAATGACCCCTAACGAATCCCATAATAATTTCATAACTACTTTGGATGGTTGCATGCGTGAGGGAGGATTCATGGGCTGACACCATAATCATGAAAATTTAACCCAAACTAACGGATGTGACATCTAAACCGAAAAAATTTGAATCCCCGATTTTGTAGCGCTGGTAATGTGATTTTGATATTTTGCGCTACGAAAGGACCAGTGTTTTCATAGCGCAGAAGCAGTTTTTTACACTGAGCGTGCTACAAAAACGTGGTTTCATGGCTTATTCAAATTTTTTTTTTTTTAAAGACTTAAAATATGGTTTTCAAAACGTGGTATGAGACTTCTAATGTATGAAATAAGGTTGCTATAGTTTATTTGACAATGAGAATAAGACTCTAACCTTATCACCTACCCCTTAAAAATTGAAATGACCTAATCACCTATCTAAGACCGTGACTAAAACAAGATAAACTTTCAAAGCTTATTGATCATGGAGTGAACCTAAAAGACTTTATTTTAACTTGAAATATGACCTTTAAAGACTTCTAACCCTATGACCTATCCTTTACCAAGGCTTAAAATGATTTTTTAGACCTCCTTGAAATCATGACCAAAAGCAAAGTTGACACATTTCAAATTTGAAATTTTGAAAATTTAAGGTGTGATAACAGGCTGTATGCTTCTTCATCATCAATCTATTGTTTGTATCTATTTCTGTGATTGTTCTTGCTGGAGGATACAAAGTGAATTTCTTAGTTGAATTACCATCAGAGATGTACATATCACCAAATCTACAGCTGAGGAAAGCATTAGCTGTAGCCAACGAAGGTCTTCCTAGTATAAGAGGATGTCCTCCTAGATCAATTTTAGGAGTTAAAATCATAAAGTCAACAGGATACTCCCAAGAATCTAAGGACACTGAAATATCTTCTAACACACAATCTGGTTTGATTACAGACCTATCTGCTAACTGGAGTAATTTGGGTGTATAAAGAAGATTAGGAAGCTTAAGTTGTTCCATGGTTTGCTTACTCATGATGTTTATTGCTGCTCCTAAATCAATTAATGTGTTTGGGATTTCAATTCCATTGATATGTGTTTTGACAACTGGACTTCTGGGATCTAGATATTTTTGAATGGCAATATTTCCCATCATTATGTCTGCTAATTTTTCCTACTAGTTGAATTTTATTTATTTCTTTTATTTTTCTTCCTAGTTTCTTCATACTCAACTCCTTTATTGTTTTAGCTAAGATTTGGATTTCCTTGATGGCTTGTAATAATGGAATTTTAATACAAAAATTTCTTAATTCATCTAAGAAATCATAGTTAGGCGACATAATATGTTTTTCTACACCTCTATCAATTTGTAATCTTTCAGGAAAAGGAGGTGTAGAAGTAGATGTTGATGGTTGCTCTAACATAGGAGTTGAATTCATTGGTTCTTTTTGTTTTTCTTTTTCAATGTTTTGGTTTTGAAGAGATGTGATTTCTTCAAAAATTTTATTAATTTGTAGAGAATCTTCCTCAGAATTGTCTTGTTCTTGTATTACCACAGAAGGTTTCTTCTTTTCAAGTATCCTTCCAGATCTAAGTTGGACATCATTAAGATCTAGAGGAGTAATTAAATAAGTTGGAAATTTTCGACCTTCTATCATATAGGTATTTTGAGGGTTTTTATTGTTGGGGTTTGGTACTGGCTGGGTAGGTAACTGATTTGGTTTCTGAGGGAATGGTAGTGGAAGTGGTGGATTTTGATTTTGAGATTGAGATGTGGATTTTATTGGGGGGGATAATTTGGATAAGATGGATAGGATGGATAAAATGGTGGATATGGATAATACTGAGAGAACCTTCCATAGGGATTTTGAATCCCTTGAGCCCAAGGTTGAGATTGATTTTGAGATTGAAGCCAAGGTTGAGATTGATTTTGAGATTGAGGCCAATGTTGATGCCAAGAATTCCAATTTGGTGGGGGCTGATTATACATTTGGTTTTTAAACCCTTGAGTTTGAGGCCCTTGCCAAGGTCTTCTATAAACAAAACAAAGAGATTCTGTAGGATTTGTAGTTGTTTCCCCTTGAAAGACAGCCTTAAGACCAGGAATTGAAGGACAACTCTTGGTCTCATGGTGCTCTGAACAAATCACACAAGTTTCTATTACGTTTTCATCAAGAGGACATTCTCTTAAGGCATGCTTCTTTCTGCACTTGGGTCAGAATATTGCTAAGGCATTAGTCTCAGCTTTCTACTTGTTTTGTAGCTTAAGGGTGTCTATTTTCTCACTAAGACTCCCTAGAATGTCAGTTTTGAACTCATCAAGCAGGTTTCCAATTTTTGCCCTACTTACTGTTCTAACTGCATATTTGTTTACCCTAGCTAAAGCAGGATCTCTTGATCCTTTCAAAATTTTTGATTTTCCTCTTGAGAGATTAATACATAGTTCTCCAATATCAGTTAATATAAGTTGAGATATGTCTCCCTTCCCCATTATGTTAAGTATATCTATCCATTCATCTCTAATTGTCTTCAATAAAAGAGCTTTTAGAGTATCTTGGTCTAGATTCTCCATCTTTGCTCTCTTGATGTTATAGTTGAATATTTCAATTAAATATTCAAAAATTTCATCCTCCTTTTGCATCATTTTAAACACTTCCTCCTTATGGTTAATAGGTATACAATAGTCCAAATACCTTTCTAGAAATTCTCTTCTCATATCACTCCATGACTCAATAGACCTAGTTATTAGACACATGAACCATTTTAGGGCTGCTCCCTTCAATGTTGAAGGAAATAATTTTAGTTTTTGAGCATCTTGTAGATAGTCATAAGTTCTGCACAAAAATTCAAATTCAATTAAAAATGTCTCAGGGTCTTCACCTTTTAATCCATGAAATTTTGGAAGAACATAAGGTGAAATATTTTTCATGGGAACATTTGCCTCTTCATCTACTACATGGAATCCAAAGGAAATTTCAACTCCTATTCTACCTCTACTGCCTTCTGAATTTCCTCTACCTCCTTCTGCATTTCCCCTACCTCTTCCTCTATCTCCTCCTCTACCTCTATCTGTTCCAAATAACAAGTTTTTTCCATTGAATATTTCTCCTTCTCCTTCCCCTCCTTCTCTTCCTACCATGATAGATTCTTCAGAACTGATATAAGGTTAAACCTGGAGGTATAATTGTTCTTCTGGTTATTCTATCAATGGTATTTTGAGGAAATGTTATTCCTCTTCCTCTTCACTACGGATTTCTAATTCTTCAACTAGAATATATTCCCCTGTAGAAGTGAAAAAGGTTATTCCCTATGTTGTAGTTCTAGGATCTTCTTCTTCCAATATTGTCTCAGTGGATGAAGTGGGAGACCCTCCTAACTAAATATCTGATATTAAAACTTCAGGAAATCTATGACCAGTATAGTATGGGATATGAGTTTGAGATGGAGGTGTACTACTTCTTGGTCTAGGTGGAGTGAGTGGCGTTGTATGGATTAAGCTTCTGCCTCTTATAAATCTGCCCATAGAGTCTCTTTCTCTACGCATATCATTGTTTTTGGGATGTAATAAATAAGGCTACCTAGTTACACTTCCCCGGCAACGACGCCAAAATGTTTAGTCAATTTAGTGTTCCTAAATTGCTTCCATTAATTATCAACCAAGGCTAGTAAACTGATGAAGTGTGGTGCACTATATGTGCCTAAGTGACCCTTCCCTTACTTCGTTGTTTGTGTTTTTATTGTTGTTTTGGGGGTTTTGTATTTTTAGTCCTAGGCTATTTAGAAAAGTGAGAATAAATCTAATTAAAAAGGAAGAAAAGGAAGTATTATGAAACTAAGTTAATTTTCTATGAAAGAAACCAAAGTTTATGGACAAGTTCTAAGACCTAGTTTTGGGCAAAAAGACAAAGAAATTACTTCAATTAGTGAGTAAACCTAATCCATGGATCTATGACTCAATTGATATTTGAAAAATGAAAGCAGGGAAATGTGTCAACTATTGTACTTCAGGTTGTTTCAACATTCAATGATTAGGTCAAAGCCCTATGAGATGAAATCAACTGTTTGCACTTTAGTTTCTAAAATCTAAAATAGAAAACATAGAATGCAATTGAAATTTATCTAAGATTCTTTAATTACTCCATCTACCCAATATGTGGAGAGTGACCCCCTTGAGGTAATGTATCTAAGCAATCATCGCATCTATCTAAACTAAAGAATTACAGTAACTTAAACACTGCGTTGAATCTAATCATTTAATCATCCTTGCAAAGTATATTCAAATTAGTCTCTATCAGGTTGACCTTTAAGAAGATTGTTTTGTTGAAATGAAATGAGGATCTTCTATCTACAACCAATTAAGTGAATAATTAACTTATCAAGTCTCATCCAAATCTGAAGCTTGTGACCCCTTGGTATGGCTTTCGGATAAATCAATTACACCCTTAATTATTAGCATGAAAATAACAAGAAATGAAATCTATTCAATCACTGCTCTTATAAGATATTCAACCATTCAATATAAGATTTGGTAAATAGGAAAAATGGACTTCATAAATGCTTAGTTAGACACAACAATTGACAACTATTTTTGAAAGATGAAAGTAGGGAACTAAGAAACCATGTTTCTCAACACTTCAACTTTTATTCCAATCCTGAAGATAGAGTTACCTATCTCCTTGAAAAAGTTTCGGAAGGAAAATCTACACAGTTTCATCTAAACTTATTAAAACTAGAAATTAAGCATGAACATAAAAAAAATACTAAACAGAATTGAAGCAAATCTAACTAGAAAACATTAAAAACCTCCTTTAGCAGAAGGGGCCCTCTGCTACCAAGTTGGTTAACTCCTTAGCTCCATAAAAATGTGATCAAAACAACATCTAGGAACTGATATTCTTTATTGAAACAGAGTTTTAGAAAACAGAGTATCTCATTGTAATTCTGAACTTGTGCTACAAAAACTTAGCTTGTTCTTGGTTCTATAGAACCTTTATTTATAAGAAATTTGCATAACTAACTATGAATAAATATAGCTAGAGGTGTATCTTCAAATTACTCAAACCGGGACTCTTAGGACTCATGATTTTCTACAGAGCAAATCAAGAGTCCTAATTGATGTGTGAAATGGTCTCTTGAATTTGAGCTTTGACCATCGGATTAGGCCTCTTTATTTGTTGATTTGGTTAATGTGGATAGGAATAAATCCATGTAGGAGGGATTTTGAGACTACCCATGTGGACCATTCCTTCAACGGACACCTGTAACATATTCAGCCACAAGAGTAGCTACGGAACGCCTGGTCAGCTACGGAACAGGCTCCATTCTGTAGCCAATCTGCAAAAACTTACTAAAATAGCAAAAACCATGAAAATACAATATGTCAATAAATTGCATGCATCCTTGAGACAAACCTAAACATTCTTCATTGATTAGGGCTTATGAATTGATGAAAGAGAGGTGAAATGAGATGAGAATTTTGTAAAGGAAAGGGCAATTTTGGGGTTCAATAGTGATCTCATCATAATCATACTCATCTCGGTCAACAAGGCCAAAGTCTTATTCTGTCTCATGGAGGTCCTCCTCCTCATGTTTGATCTTTGCCTAAATCTCTACCTCTGTCATATTTTTTTTTTCCTTTGTATACCTGCTTTGTCGATGTAGAAGGCAAGGCCCCTCCCACACTTTGTGGGGAAAACACTTGTATGTGACCCCTCTGGTATGTTTTTTCCAATGGCTCTATCTCGCCACATTAGCCTTCTTAGGCTTATTGATCTCAACTCTTCTAGGTGACCCAGTCTCTATGTGAAATGGAGATCATGGTGGTGAAATGGGTGAAGGAGGATGATGTGATGATGATGCATGAATTGTGGGCTGAGATGGAGGAATGGATGTGGAAGGATGAGATGATGAAGGCACATTTTGGGCATGCTGAATAGGTGGAGCAATGAAAATGTCATTAGCTATGAATGAACACAATGAAATGTTCAATGTTTTGAGGTGATGGAGGACAATGATTTTGATGAGGGAATGGTGAAAGAGACTGTTCATTTGGTGCTCAGATTCTCTCCTTTGGACAATATATGCCATCTTATGAATGCCCTGGAAGAGGTAATAAGGTATGTTGAGCATCCTAACTCTTGTGAAGTGCATGAGTAGCTTGATATGATAAGTGTAAAGTCTTGAGAACCTAACTTCACAAGAAAAATATCTCATGATGATTTTCATCATTGGGGGAATATCTATCTACGAGGTAAGAGAAAGGAAACTTCCCCTTTATTTCTTTCTTATGCCTAGGTTTGATGTATGGCTCAAAATAATGCTCCTCCAAGTCTTCTTGCTTGAACCATTTTTCCCCAACATTTGGGATTTCGGTGGCAGTTGAGATGATGTCAGTGGACAAAGTGAAAGTGACACCAGCAAGTGTTACCTGGTTGTCATGGAGATTGGAGATGAATAGCTTTCTCAACATAGTATGATGTTGGACCCTTTTTATTTTCTCACAGAATTAAAAACATCCTACATGCTTAAAACATGTCACAGCCATGGGAGATACCATGATTTCCCTGGTAGTTGTTGGCTCAAGTATAAGGATTTTCCCTCCTTTGTATGGCCTCCTCTCCTCTCTTTCTTCTCCCTCAATGTAGCTTATGTTATGTTCTTCTTCCATAGTGTCTTAGTGTGAAAACCCTAGGGAGATGGAATGATAGTGAAGAATGGGTTTTGGGAAGTGGGAATGGGATAGGGAAATTGAGAGAGATGGGTGAAATGGTTTATGAATGAGGGAAGTGACAGGGAGTGTTAATGTTATGGGGTTTGGGATAGGGAATTTTATTACAGGTTAGGGATTTTGGGAGCCTAGGAAAATGAATAGCCTAGGTCTTAGGGTTTCAAAGGAAAAGGGATTATGGAAAGGGGATTATAATATAGGGAGCGAGGATAGGTTAATTATGACTTGGGAAGGGAGTGAAATTATTTAGGGAGTGATATTGAAATACAATTAGGAATTAGGGGATGATACTAGGGTTTCACATTTATAAATAGACACCAACTCTTTAAAAAAGCTCAAACACCAACAAATTGACTCGAGGAGAGGAATGGCGCAAATGGTAACTTACTTGATTGTTGGAGGTTGTGGAGTACTTTGGTTGAAGATTTGAAGCTGATAACACAAGTTTTGGAGCTCCTAAGTGTTTGTAGGCAAGGGCACAGCGCATAAGGCAAGGGTGCATCACCTAAGGCAACGACACAGTGCCGAATGTAGGGGCGCAACACCAAACACAGGGGCACAGTGACAAAATGCAGGGGTGCAACGCCAAACACAAGGGCACAACACAAACACAGGGGTGCAGCACCAAACTCTGTTTTTGAAAAATTTTCCTTCCTTCTTGAATTTGCGTGCTTTGTTGAGGTTGCTTGATTTTGGCAAGAGCAAATGGAGTTTTTTTTTTATGTCACGAGGTTTATATACTTGTGTGAATTTGATTTTAATCCTTTGAAACCCACTTTGCTAATGTCTCAAATTTCACTTTTAAACTTTGTAGAATACCCTCACACTTCTAAACTTTTTCTTTGACATTTGATCATTGGATGAATTGAGAACTCTTGCACTTTGACATGTGCTTGTTTGTCATGTGAAACTGAGTTGGCAGCTTGGGAAATAGGTACTTATTACATATAATGAAAAATATACTACATAAATGAAAAATAAAATTACATCTATGTTTTTGAAATAAAATTACATTTTAGAATGAAAATAACACTTGAAAGTAGAATTACAACTTTGAAAACTATCTCTATATGCTTGCAAATCCTCTTTAAATGATAAAGGGATATTATGTGGATCACTCTCATTATTTTGATAACCTTATGTAGTGAAATGGTGTTTTATTAAGACCTTGGAAAAAATGAAAACCTAGAGACCTAATGAAGACTTTGAGTGACCAAAATTCATGGTGACTTGAATGACATAATGACATCATGAAATGGACTTTTATGACTAGGGTATGCTCAGCAAGGCATGAAGGTGGGGCAACAAGTATGATTTTTTGAAAAGGAGTGATTTTTTGAGACTAAGACTACCATCAGTGAGTAAATGTTTTGCATTACCTAATGGAATGGTTAAAAATTTCGGAGTTGGACTCCTAAAATGACATGAAAAGAATATTTTTATCACTGATGGGAGTATGAAAATACTTACACTAACATTGGTCTTATTGGGGATGATAGCTCTTAAAGAAGTGCAAGAACCACCGAACTCTAGATTTTTTAGATCAGTGCCTCTTCCATTGAGCCAATATAGTAAAAAACTCAAACTGAAAAACTTGATTGAAAACTAATAACTCGGAGAAATAGACTAACTCAATACAAACTCAAATAACTAAAAATTGACTCAATATTGACTTACTTGACTGAAAGCTGAACCTTTGAAAATGACAGAAAATCACTGAAGCTCCATGGCCTTCACTTCGAGCTCCGAACTCTAGTAATTCTCTACTTCACACTTGCAAAAAATGTAACTCATATTTACAATGAAATGGAAAACTAATCGAGAAATTTGTTTCAGAAAAGATAGTGTTTCAGGATCCTACCATTAACTGGTCCTCGTAAACACTCTTGTTGATTCATCTCTTCAAGAAAATAAGAATTATGTCCCTGACAAGCTGAAATGTGATATGGCCCTTTCCATAAATTTTCAAATTTACCATGCTTACCCTTCTCTTCATTTCTGGCATCCCAGCGGAGTAATACATCTCCTATCTTGAAGTTGTCTTCCTTATATTTTCGATCATAATCTTCTTTATCATGTCATGAAGTTTTGAATTATTCTGAAATACTTAATCCCTTGTTTGCTGAAGGTGTATCATTTGATTAATACGGCATTGTATGTCATTTTCCTCAGTCCTTGATTCTTGCAACAATTTCATTACCAGGACTGCTAATGATGAAGGAAACACAATATCGACACCATACACAACTTGAAAATGAGACATACCAATATAATTATTATTACTCACCTGATCTTCCCACAATGCATTGATCAACATTTTATTCCAATTATTTTTATTCACCTCTAACATATTCTTAATGATATTGATCAAGGATATATTAGAGGACTCTGCTAATCCATTACCTTGCGGGTAGTAGGCTATAGACTGTCCCAACTTAATGTTATATCTGTCTCAAAACTCAGTCGTCTTCTTAGACTTGAATGTTTCCGCGTTATCTGTGATAATATTAGTAGGGCAACCAAAACGGCACAAAATATTAGTTTCTAAAAACTGAATGATGAAAGAATCTATTGCTTGCTTGGTTGGTATTGCTTCAATCCACTTTGTAAAGTAGTCTGTGGCTGTCAATATCCATGTGTTGTGCGAATGATGCTAGGTGAATCTCGCCTATGAAGTCTAGGCCCCACTGCTGAAATGGTGCAAGTACTAAAAGAGGTTGAAATGGTAACATGAGAAGCTTTCTCTTACCTTAAAAAACTTGACATTTATGGCAGCTCATTACTTCTTTGTAAACATTTGCAAAAAGTGACAGCCAATAATATCCCGCTCTCAATATTTTACTAGCCGTGGTATACCAATATAGGTGGCCCCCACAATCTCCTTTGTGGAAGTCATTCATCACTTCCTTAGATTCTTCTTTGACCAAACTGTTCAGCAACACACCTCTGGGATCCTTCTAGTAAAGTGCATTATCCAGTATGCAATACTTTGAATATTTGAGTTTCAAATATCTTACTTCACTCTTAGTCATGCCTACAGGAGGGTTTAGGTGTTGCAAAACATAAACAATATCAGAATGTCATGGAGATGACAAAAATATATCAGATATCTAAATGCTATTCACTTCTTCTTCATTTTCAGACAAATATGAAATCAAGTTAATGTCAAGAGCATGAAGATTTGACTCAGCCATGAGCTTGGCTAAGCCCTAACCTTTGATCATCTTGGTGGGCTTGATCTCAAGGTCATACTCTAGTAAAGTTGCTATCCATCTTCCTCTCCTACCTTTTGGGTCTGTCTGCATGAGAACTTATTTCACAGCTGCATTAGGTACATAGGAAAGAGTAAGTGAATGTAATATGTAAACTCTGAAATATTTCAGCGCTTTAACCAAAGCCATAGCCTGTTTCTCTATGATGTTGTAGCGAAGGGATACATCTCTGATATTATGGCTGAAAAATGCAATTGGTAGCTCTATTTTATCCCTTTTCTGCATCAAGACTGTTGCCATAGTGTGCTCATAAGCAAATGAGAATATTATGAAAACACTAGGGTAATCAGGACTTATCAAAGTCGGGGCAGTAGTCAAGGAAAACTTAATTGAATGGAAATATTTCTGGGTATCTTCAGACCACTTCACATCACTATCTTTCTTAAACATACTTGTCAATTATCTAAGATGCTTCGCTAAATTAGGAATGAATCTACGTAAGAAATTCATCTTATCGTTGAATGCTTGTACTTCCTTTTTGCTGCGAGGGAAATCAATCTGCTGAATTACTTGAACACGAGAAGGGTCAATCCGGATCCCATCCTTGGAGATGATGTGACTAAGGAGTTTTCCCTCCTCCATGGAAAAAATGCTTTTCTTTGGGTTGAGAGATATTCTAAACTTCCTGCATCTCACGAAAAAAATTCTCAAATGGTGCAAATGTTCTTCATTAGAATGTGAAAAAACTGTCAAATAATCTAAGTAAACAACCAAGAAAACATCTTTTTCATTAGTAAATGCTATGTCCATGGCTCGCTGGAATGTGGCCCCTACATTTTTCAAACCAAATGGCATTTTTTCATATTTGAAGGTGCCCCAAGGTGTAGTAAATGTTGTCTTGTCCTGATCATCTTCGTGCACCGAAATTTGGTTGTAGCCTGAATAACCGTCCAATGGTGACATCTGGGAAGAATTGACAACTCTTTCAAGTATATGGTCCATATTTGGAAGTGGATAGTTGTCCTTGAGGGACACTTTGTTCAAGTTTTTGAAATATATGTAGAGCCGAATTTCTCCAATATTCTTTCTCACTGGGACCAAATTTTAAATCCAATTAGAGAATCTGATCGGGACAATGATTTCGTACTTGAAATGTCTATTTACCTCTTTTTCGATTGATGGCAACAATCTGGGATTTATCCTTCTCAACTTTTTCTGAAAGGGCTTTTGATCAGACTTGATCGGAATAGTGTGCTGAAGGAAGTTCTTGTCACACACCTTTAAATCTACATATTCCCATGCGAAAACATCAAAAAATTCAGAAAGTAGTTTAAAATATTCAGCCTTTACCTCGGGAGATAAGGACTTGGATAGTTTCACCATATTTGGTTTATCGGTTGTCCCAATGTTTACATTTTCAACACCCTTTTCTATAGGCATCAATGTAGGCTTCCTTGCTACATCATCTTGGTCAAATAATTCTTCCAAAGGCATGAGACCTTTTGGAATATTGTTGTCTTTTAGATGTAGTATATCCATCTGAGTTGCTTCTATATCCCGGTCATATTTATCATAAATTTGATCTATAGAACAATTCTCAAACTATTCTTCACCTTGGAGAAAGTTGTTTATCTGCTTATCATCCCAAAAAAATTGCCAATATTGCAAGTTATCGGGAATAATGGGCCGGTGCTTCACATGAATCTCAAATTTTCTATTTGAAAATATGGGAATTTTGAAATTGCTTGCAGCTTTAGCCAATGAAACTGCCATGAGATTTTGATTCCTTTGCATCACTGCAAGTATATACTCCTGAAACATTTTCAAAATATCAAGTACAAAATTCCTATATTGTCTAATTCGAGGATGGTTAGCTTGATATTCACCTTTAATGATTAGGAGATCATGTGTTATGCTAAGAAATGAAAGTCCTCGAAACAGAACCGAACCCGAGTGATCGGAAAGGTCTCGTCGTTGGGATTTCGGCGCCGCGAACGGTTCGAAAAAGTGATGTCATATGAGGAAGATATCACATTCTGTTTGTTTTCCCAAACATCAAAATTTTGTGACTGGATGCCCAGTCAGCATGCAGGTATAGTTAGTAGGTATATTTTGGTGAATATTCCATTTTTCTCTAACCAACTAGATCGTGCCACATGGCATGTTGTGGGTTGTTGATTTTTTGGGTACGAAGATGTGATATTGACCATTGATGTGTTTTGAAACGCGTTGTTGGATGAGCAACACGTGGCAAGCTCGGAGACTGCCACGTGTCCTCATGATGCAGTGGTAAAATTTCATTGGGTGGGCGGGGGGGGGGGGGGGGTCGACCCCGCGACCTCCAGCCTACATGCCTAGCCTCTAACCATTTCATCTATGATTTGTTTATTAACACTATAGGGCTAGCGGCTCCACATAAAGTTTAACGAAGGAATGAGTGGATAAAAAAAAGGGGCCAGCCCTGAAGGGCCAACCCCAACCACCATGTAACCGGCAACTATGACTGACAATCCAAACAAACCGCGGCATTAAACTACAATGCCATCACATGCGCGGTCAAGTCATAAGTTAATGCAACAGTCATGTCACTGTAACCTCCAGCGGAACCGGGAGTATGTCTTTGAATGCCACGATTATCGGAACCGTGCCAATCCGGGTTCTGCCCACCTTGTATGCGGAGTTCAAACGGTAACCACGGAGTTAACGATGGGGGCTGGTATGTGACCACCCCCCCTCAGAATTGTTTAATGCTAGTGTTAACGATCCACCAAAGTGGGAGCGCACTCATATTTTTAGGGTTTTCACTAAATTAAACTGCAGTTAAGTGTCTGTCTCCACTTTTAGTGGAGCTTTTCTAGCTGTCATTGGGAAAAATGCATGGGGAGGTCAATTTTCGACCAATTTTGGTGAAACAAGATTCTACCTAGACTAATTTGAGCATTCTGGAGCCATTGGTGTAGAGAAAACAACCATTGGAGGCCTGTACACACATGTAATTTACAATTTTGAGCATAATGACAAAGAGGGACATGCCATTGGGAGCTGGACCATTAGATGTAGCCCAAGAGGGGTGAACTGGTTCATCATGCCTACTGTGTAAAACTTATGTGTGATTGTTTTTATCTGTTATACACTATTTTTCAGTGTTTTTAAGGCTTATTTTCATGCTTAAAGTTCACTAATTCATCTATATTTCATAGTTAAAACACTCATTCCTTAAGAAAAAAAATGGAGACAAATTGTACATGTTTATATTATTGAAAGGACAATTACCATAGTAGAACTAATACACACCTTTTAGATCAAGTTGTTATCAAAGCTAGAGTTTAATCTCTAGTGTTTTTATGTGCAAAGATTTGTTAACTGTTTGCAAGGGTTTTCATGCTTACTAGGCTCAAGCTTAAAAGAGGAGAAGGAAAATTGGTGGAACCAAGAGGTTCTCAAAGTGAGCCACAGCAAAGGAGGGAAATATTTCCACATTATCCACCACCTAGCTCACCTCCAAATATAGCAGAAGAAGCATCAAGCATGCCTCCAGGAGAAGGAGAAATCCATCAAGAGATGGATCCCAAAGGGGAAGAAAGAGTGTACAGAAAAGCATTTCTTGACTTGAATGAAATGGTTAGAGTCCTTTATCAAGAAAGGAATGATAAACTAGAAGAAGAAAGGTACAAACTTCACAAGGAAGGACAGGGATCATCAAGAGGCCACAATCAAGAAGATAAATCAAAGAATGGAAATGGAGGAAATGGAGACAGGGGAAAGTCACCATCATCACCCTCATCTTCATCCCCATCATCCTCTACTTCATCTTCAGTACATCACCCATACAAGTCAAAGAACACTAGTAAAATACCTTTTCTAAAACTTGATGTTAAGTTTGAATTGCCAATTTTTAATGGTGAATTTAATGCAGAAAAGCTAGATAATTGGATTAGGAAATTGGAGGTCTATTTGAGAATCCAAAATTTTCATGATGATGATACCAAAATCCAACTAGCTTCATTGAGAATGGAAGGTGAAACACTTGTTTGGTGGGAAGCCAAGACAAAGGAGGAGATCAAGAAGCATGGAAAGATTATCATATCATGGAATAATTTCATTTTTGCAATAAAACAATAGTTTTATCCATTAGTTCAAATGCAGAAAGCCATAATGGACTGGAATTTTTTTAAACAATTGAAAGCACAAAATGTACAAGTGTATACTCAAGAATTTAGGAGAAGAGCTCTTTTATTAGGAGTATATTTGTAGAGCCAAGACACTTTTCTCAAGTAAATAGGAGGCTTACATACCTACCTAAGACATACTATCCTCATGTTTAACCCTACAAGCCTAGATGAAGTTTGTGTACAAGCCACGCATTTAGAGGCAAGGGGAAAACAAAACTTAGATGAGAATGGGGAAAATGAGTTTAAAGGTCATTGGAAGAAAAAGAAAAATGAAAATATTAGAAACGAGAAGGGAAAATTCTTTTGCAAACAGTGTTCTAAAACTAGCCATGATGGAAACTTCATCCAGAGTTGAAACCAGAAAGTTTGAAGGCCAAATAGAAAGACAAGAAGAAAGAAAAAACCGTTGCAATATCTGAACAAGACCTAGGATCAGATTTAGGAGATGAAACAAAAATCATAGCTATGGGACTAAAGAACATGAAGGGGAAATACAATGAAACTAAACCTAGTTCTAGTATATCTGATGTAGAAAACACAATTTCCACTTTACAAATTAGTATAGTAAAATGTTCAATTTTACTAAGACCCAGGTTTACTCTTCAAAATGATGGAATTGATTCGTTCTTCACCACTTAGTATGAAATTCCAAATTCCACTCTATTAATACATATAATAATGAAATATTGCATCTTTATGCAAACTCCATTTTTTCAATAATGGATGGGTCCTTAAAGGACCGTTGTTGTTGTAGATAATAATAACATAATTGAAAGTTGGCATTTGGAATCCATTTGGAAAAACAAACCAATCTAATCCTTAAAGCATCATTGTTGATTATATAACAAGGTAAATCAAGTTCGTTGATTTATTGAGGCCCACTACCAATATGGAGTTTGCTTAAGGAAAAAAAAATACCGCAAGCTGTTTGAGTCCATGTCTTCACAAACCACCACAGTAATCAAAGCAAACAAAATATGGTTCCAGCTCTATAAGTTGGAATTTCGTTTTGGGACTGCACTAATCTCCACACAATTACTATGCCAATATACCTAGCAATGTCAAAACAATTTCGATGCCAAGATAACCAGCAATGTCAACGCAATAACATGCCTCTTTGCAATACTGGAAATTCGAACTACACATGCCAAAACATGAAAACATGAACATGGTGAATGTGTACACATATGAATGTCATTGTATAGTTTATATTTCTGTTAATAAATCCAAACACAGGTCTTGCACCATAATCCCACGGAGTCTAGGGTTAATGCCTTTACGCAGTCCCACAGAAAATTAAAACCACTCACCCAAACCACGGTGCCACGTTATAGCAGCGCAAGTGGTGTCATTGTCATTGCTATAATGTTTTTTCCACTTCGGATACTCTGCAAAGTCCAACGCTTCCAATACCTCAACGTATTTCCTGTGGTGCTTTTGCCTGCGTCCACACCAAGGCCGCAATCCACTACAATACTTTACAACTGCACACCACCCTCCACAATGAAAATCGTCTCCCTGCAATCACACACTAATAGACAACATATACATACAGTTTGATGACTCAAAAAGAAACATAATATGTGAAATCCAAATTACATTAACACTGCATGGGCTGAATACTTCATTGATCGCCCCTTTACGTTTGCAGTCTTTACACTGGCACTCTTGGTGTTTCCTCCCTACTTCCCTATTATTTATACTTGAAATATGAAACTGTTCCTCTTATAATAGGTTTCTTCTTGAATTTTATCAACAAATAAATACCTCTCTATTTGCTTATCCCTATGTTGGCTCTATATCCACGTAGGGAAAGAAATGAATTCCTAATTTTATTCCTAATTGATTAAAAATAGAAAACAAACTAACTATTCTCATAAATAAATAACAATAACAATAAAATAAAATAAAATACTACTACTAATGTTTATTTCTTTGGATTAGCCACAACATGTGAACAAAACATCACATTGTTGGCTAAGTCCCGATGCTCCTGCATCAGACTCCCGGGGAAGAAAACTAATATTGTAATTCTTCGGAATATACTCCCAACTTCTGTAGCTCTGCTACAGTCATCCAACTGGTGTCTTCCACTGGTTGTCCTTTCCACTTGACTAAATACTGATAATAGGTTTGGCTCCTGGTTTTCTTTGACACTCTCTTCTCCAAAATGGCTTTGACTTCCCTCTTCCCTGCTTTGGGCATCTGCTCTTCCCAATTTACTGTTGGATTTTATTCTGTTGTGGTGTCCCCTTGTGGTTCTTCCTCTGGTTCTCAATATAGGTACAAATATGCAACATTGAAGATTGGCGATATTCCAATTCCTGTTGGAAATTTAACTTCATATACATTTGAAGAAAATTTCCTTACAATTTTACATGGCCCTATCTTCTTCAGTTTTAATTTTTTTATAAGTTTTAACAGGAAATCTTTCTTTTCTTAAATATACCATAACAAAATCACCCAATTGGAATTCTTTTTCTCGCCTCCTCATATATTATCTTTTCTTGTATTTGCTACTTCTTTCCTGCAATCTGTTTTTGACATCTTCCTGTAGTCCCTGCATCTGTTCTGAAAATTATTCAACCTTTGTGCTCCTTACCTCCTGTTTTCCCAGATCTCTGAGTTCATATACAACTCTTGGATTCATTCCAAAAACAATTTGGAATGGACTCATGCCAGTACTTCGATTTGGAGTATTGGTGTAAGCAAACTCAACCTGAGCAAGGGCTAAATCCCATTGTTTAGGATTTTTATACACCAAGCTTCTCAATATGTTTCCCATACTTCTATTCACGACCTCGGTCTATCCATCTGTTTGAGGATGATATGTTGAACTGAAACTAAGGTTGGTACCTAGTTTCTTCCACAGAGTTCTCCAGAAATGTCCCACAAACTTGGTATCCCTATCAGACACAATGCTTACAGGTAATCCATGTAATCTTACAACTTATGAAAAAAACAGATTAGCAATATGTGTTGCATCACTTGTTTTCTTGCATGCAATAAAATGTGCCATTTTAGAAAATCTATCCAAAACAACATAAATGGAATCATTTCCCTTTTGTTTTTTTGGCAAACCCAAAACAAAATCCATACTAACTGCATCTCACGGTCAGTCGGGTATTGGTAATGGCTAATACAATCCTGTATTCTGATTTTTCCCCTTAGCATGCTGACAAATCCTACATTTTTCCACAAACCGTTTAACATCTGTTTGTTGGGTATGTGTTATATTCTTTCCACGACTAAGCACGCGCGGGGGCGAAATCGCCGCTGCGGCCCAGGCGCAGAGGTCACGGGGGCGACCCCCACCATCGCGGGAGTCGGGGAAGCTGCAAGCTGGCATTGGTTCCTTGAGCTTCCATTTGCAGGTGAAATTGCGTCCATGGTTTTGTGCATGGTTTTGCACATGGTTTTGGGGTTCGATGGTTTTCGGCCCCTGGTATTTTGTAGATCCGGTCAAGGGAACTATGGTTATGTTCTAATCCAGGGTTAATGGATTGGAGTTTATGTATGCTTCGACATGTATATATATTTTTTGTAACACTAAAAGGAATATATTAATTCAAAATTTAGTGGAAATCACAAGTTTGGGATCAGGGGGAAAAATCTACTGACGTGTTTGTTTTATGTTATGCTCTTGCTATTGTTTAATTTTTCTTGTTATAAGATTCGTGTGTAGATAATTTTGTACGGGGTTAAAAACCTACATTTGGTATCGGAAGTACATTTAACATCAAAGGGAGACGCCTTTGTTATATTGGTTTTACTCGGACACAGCAATGGACTTGTGCGGTGGGAGATGTAACGGGGATCGATTCTTGCGGTGAAAGAATATGGCGAGCGGCGAGGAAAGATAGAGATCGAGAAATTTAATGGTCAGAGTTTTGAGTTATGGAAGCTAAAGATGGAGGATCTGCTGGTGGATAAAGATCAGTGGATCGCGGTAGATCAAGGTACTAAACCAACGGCAATGTCAGATGAAGACTGGAAGAAACTGGATCGGAAGGCTAAGAGCACAATACGGTTGTGTGTCTCAGATTCAGTATTGTTGAATGTATCTGGGAAAGCTACGGCGAAGACCTTGTGGGAAAAACTTGGGACTTTGTACCAATCTAAGTCTCTGGTGAATAAGTTGTTCCTGCGGAAAAAGCTGTATAACCTGAGGATGAAGGATGGAGACTCGGTGACAGAGCATCTGAACGCCTTCAATACTATGGTAAGTCAGCTGTCGTCTGTTGATATTAAAATCTCAGATGAAGATAAGTGCATCAGTTTGTTGTTCTCTCTACCAGACTCGTGGGACAGTCTGGTTATTGCAATAGGTAGCAATACAACTACCTTGAATTTTGATGACATTGTCTCAGCCTTGCTGTCGGAGGAAATGAGACGGAGAAATATGGAGGGTTAGAATGGAGATGCCTTATCTGTACGAGGAAGGTCCCAGAACAGAAACAAGAATAAGGTTTCGAGTGGGAGATCTAAATCTAGAGGGAGATCTAAATCTTCTGGAAAGTTTGTAAAGGTGTGCTGGAAATGCGGAAAGGAAGGGCACTACAAAAAGGAATGCAGATCTAAAGCTCCTGAGAAAGGAAAGGGATCTGATGAAGGTCCTTCTGCAGAAGCAAAAACCACCTCGGATGAAGGTGGGGATGTGTATTTGGCTTCTTCTTCAAATACACATGTAGATCATGAGTCATGGTTGATTGACTCAGGTGCATCCTTTCACTTCACTCCCCATAGGGAGTGGTTCTGCGAGTATGAGAAATATGATAGTGGTGATGTCTTCCTAGGGGATGATAGGAGGGCCAGAATCATCGAACGTGGAAAGGTCAAGTTGAAGCTGCAAGGTGGAAGGATTAGAACACTTCCTGGTGTTCTGCATATTCCTGCATTGGCTAGAAATTTGATTTCTGTAAGCAAGATGGATGATGTAGGTGTAAAAACAGTGTTCGAGAAAGATTCTTGCAAAATGGTTCGGGGAGCACTGGTACTAATGCGGGGAGTTCGGACTGGAACTCTATACAAGCTACAAGGTAGCACTGTTATTGATGGGTGTAATAGTTCTATGGTTCCTGAAAGTGGAGCGGAAAGCCTAGCTGTCTCTGGAGAAAATACCATGTTATGGCATCAAAGGCTTGGACATATTGGAGAGAAGGGCCTTCAGATACTACACAGAAATGGTATGGTAGAAGGTATGTCTAATTGTTCTCTGGATTTCGATTTCTGTGAACATTGTGTATATGGGAAGCAGAATCGGGTGAGTTTTCCTTCCGGTGCTAAGAGGGCAAACAAGATATTAGAACTTGTGCACAGTGATGTGTTTGGGCCTGTGTCAGTTCCATCACTGGGAAAGTCTATGTACTATGTTTCATTCATAGATGACTTCTCAAGGAATACATGGATATATTTCTTGAGGAAGAAATCTGAAGTCTTTGACAAATTTAAAGAATTTAAGGCTCTGGTGGAAAACCAGACAGAAAAGAAGATAAAGGCATTGAGGACAGATAATGGTGGGGAGTTCTGCAAGAAGGAATTTAAAGAGTTCTGTAAGAAGTCTGGTATAGCACGGCAGAAGACTACTCCATACACACCTTAGCAAAATGGAGTTGCAGAAAGAATGAACAGAACACTGATGGAAAAGGCAAGAAGCATGCTCAGTGGTACCGGGTTAGGACAAGAATTCTGGGCAGAGGCAGTGGAGACTGCATGCTATCTGGTTAACAGATCACCTTCATTAGTGTTGGAAGATAAGACTCCACATGAGGTATGGACTGCTAAGAAACCCTCTCTTTCACATATAAGGGTATTTGGATGTGATGCATATGTACATGTTCCAAAGGAGAAAAGGACCAAGTTGGATAATAAATATGAAAGGTGCATCTTTATTTGGTATAAGGATGGTTTAAAAGGTTACAAGCTTTGGAATCTAGAAACAAGGAAGGTTGTGTATAGTCGATATGTAGTGTTTAGAGAGGTGAAGATGATGTTAAACATGAAGTCCTACCAAAGGAACCCGAGAAGATAAAATTTGAGCTAAAGGAGGATGAATCTGACTCTACAATAGAAGAAGACTCAGAAGAGGAAGAGCCACAACCTGGCTTTGAGAAGATCATCGGGAAAGAAGGCAACCGTAAAGGTATAGTCCATCCGTTTTGTTCGTGTTTTGCCTAACTATAATCGATGATGAACCCAGAATCGTCAGGGAGGCAGTAGATTCAGAGGATGGAAAACTATGGAAGGAGGCCATGGTTGATGAAATGGCATCCTTGCACAAAACTGATGCATGGGATTTGGTGGAGTTGCCGGCTGGAAGGAAGCCCATTGGGAGCAAATGGGTGTTTAAGAAGAAGATGAATGTAGAAGGCAAGGTGGAGAAATACAAAGCTCGGTTGGTAGCGAAAGGTTATTCCCAGGTGCCAGGAATTGATTTCGGTGATATTTTTTCTCCCGTTGCCAAAGTTACTTCTATTAGATTACTTTTATCTGTTGCTGCTGCATTTGATTTTGAGATAGAACAGATGGATGTGAAGACAGCATTTCTTCACGGAGATCTAGAAGAAGAGATCTACATGAAGCAACCTGAAGGCTTTATGGTGAAGGGTAAGAAAGAACTGGTATGCAGGTTGAAGAAGTCTCTGTATGGGTTAAAACAGTCACCAAGGATGTGGTATCAGAAATTTGATACCTATATACGGGGACTTGGATTCACCAGAAGCAAGGAGGATCAATGTGTTTATTTTAAATTAATTGGTGACCATGTTATTTATTTGGTCTTGTATGTGGATGATATGTTGTTGATTGGAAATGACAAAGAAATTATCCAAGATTTGAAGACCCAACTGTTCTCCAAATTCGACATGAAGGATCTTGGTGCTGCAAACTATATTTTGGGTATGGAAATTAAGAGAGATTGGGCAAAGAGGAAGCTCTGGTGAAACCAGAGGAAGTATGTCGAGACTATATTGCAGAGGTTCAATATGCAGGATAGTAAACCGGTGAGTGTTCCTATTCCTGTAGGTGCAAAGCTGTCTGCTGAACAGTGTCTCAAGACACAAGAAGAAGAGGAGGATATGTCCCGTGTTCCATATGCAAGTGCAGTGGGTAGCCTGATGTATGCAATGGTCTGTACTAGACCAGACATTGCACATGCAGTGGGAGTATTGAGCAGGTTTATGTCAAACCCAGGGAAGGAGCATTGGACAGCAGTGAAGCGGGTTTTCAGACATTTACGTGGCACTAGTGATTATGGCTTGTGCTACCAGGGAAGACCAGGATTGGAAAGAATGTTGGACATTCGTGGTTTTGTTGATGCAGACTGGGCTGGAGATCTGGACCGAAGAAGATCTACAAGTGGGTATGTGTTTAGCCTATTTGGAGGCGCAGTCAGTTGGATGAGTAAAAGACAGTCTGTAGTGGCTCTTTCAACTACAGAGGCAGAATACATAGCAGCCACTCATGCAAGCAAGGAAGCAGCTTGGTTGCAGAGATTGTGTTCAAGTATGGGGTTGGTACAACAAGCTATAAGGATAGACTGTGATAGCCAAAGTGCAATTTTCTTGGCTAAGAACCCTGCTTATCATTCAAAGACAAAGCACATTGATGTTCAATATCATTTTGTTAGAGATATGGTTGAGGCTAAAAGGGTGTTGCTGGTAAAGGTGGACACTCTGAAGAATGTTGCAGATGCATTGACGAAGTCTGTAAGCACTCAGAAGTTCTCTTGGTGTAGAGAAACAATGGGTGTTGAAGAATTGGCCCAATGACTAAGCCCTCCTGTGGCCCCCTATGGAAAGAAAACAACAAGTGGGAGAATGTTGGGTATGTGTTATATTCTTTCCACGACTAAGCACGCGTGGGGGGGTGATAGCCCCCCCTGTCGGGGTCCGGGGCAGCGCCTCGGCGAAAATTTTGGTTTCTTAATTTCCGCTGGGTAGTCTGCGTCCATGGTTTTGCACATGGTTTTGGGGTTCGATGGTTTTTGGCCCCTGGTATTTTTGTAGATCTGGTCAAGGGAACTACGGTTATGTTCTAATCCAGGGTTAATGGATTGGGGTTTATGTATGCTCCGGCATGTATATATATGTGTTGTAACACTAAAAGGAATATAATGAAAAATCAAGCTGGTCGTCCCGATTTGGGATCCAGGGGAAAAATCTCTGTGTTTACCTGTTTTATGTTTTATGCTCTTGCTATTGTTTATTTTCTGTTATAAGATTCGTGTGTAGATAATTTCTGTTCAGGGTTAAAAACCTACACTGTTTGCATCTTTGGCCAATAATAAAAAGTATTTACCTAAGCAAAGGTTTTGTCTTGTCCAAAATGTCCGGATAGACCTCCACTATGCTTCTCCTTGATTATGTTTTCCATCATAGAACATTTAGGAATACATAACTTATTACTTTTGAATAGTAATCCCCCTAGGATAAGATAATCCAACCACTAGCTTCTGTTATGGATTGCTGGATTTTCTACAGTTGTATAAATTTATTTAAACTCTATATCATCTTTATACATGTCAACCATCTCCTCGAACCCTACAACACCAACTTGTAACTCCTGCATAATTAAGTTCACCCTGCTCAAAGCATCAACAACTTTGTTCAATTTACCACTCACATGTTTAATTACAAAAATGAAACTCTGCAAATATTCTACCCATTTTCCGTGTTTCTGATTTAACTTTGGCTGATTTTTTATAAACTGTAATGCATGATTATCAGAATATAACATACACTCTTTTGGCAACAAATAATGTCTCCATTTTTTTAAAGCTTGTACAACATCATAAAATTCTTTTTCATAAGATGAATATTTCTTCTTTTCTTCATTTAGTTTTTCACTGAAGTATGCTATTGGTTTCTAATCTTGGCTCAAAACTGCTCCAATCCCAATTCCACTAGCATCAGTTTCAACCTGGAAAACTTTCTCAAAATTTGGTAAAGCCAAGACTGGTTTTTCAGTAATTTTTTTCTTTATCAATTTAAAGTTTTGATCTGTTGCTTCTGTCCATTTGAATGGTTGATTAGTTTCTCTGATCATTTCTATAATGGGTGCACAAATCTGACTAAAAATTCGAATAAATTTTCAGTAGAAGCTTGCAAGACTATGGAAGCTTCTTACCTCAAATATGCTTCTAGGAGTTGGACAATTCACAATTGCTTGGATTTTCTTCGAATCCATTTTCAACCCTTCCTTAGAGACTACAAACCCAAAATAAATTAGTTCTTCCTTCATAAAGTTGCACTTCTTCAAATTTATTAGTAGTTTTTCTTTTTGCAAAGTCTTTAGAACTAATTTAAGGTGTTCCAGATGCTCCTCTTTACTTCGACTTAAAATTACTCTCATACTCCTTCAAAACTTCATTCATTAACCTCATGAAAGTACTAGGTGCATTAGTAAGTCCGAAAGGCATTACTAACCATTAATATAAACCATTGTTTGTTTTGAATGCGGTTTTCCACTCATCCCCTTCTCGAATCCTTATCTGATGATACCCACTCTTCAAATCTATCTTAGAAAAATAATTCGACCCACTCAAACAATCTATTAGATCATCCATTCATGGTAAAGGGAAACGATACCTGACGGTGATTTTATTTATGGTTCAAGAATCTGTGCACATGTGCCATTCACCTCCTTTCTTTGGACTGAGTACTATTGGTACAACACATGGGTTGAGGCTTTCTCTGATTAATCCTTTATCCAACAACTCTTGCACTTTTCTTCCAAATTCGGCATTTTCCTATGGCATTAACTTGTAGGCTGCTTTATTTGGAAAAATGGCTCCAGGGATTAGATCAATGTGGTGACTAATACTCCTGATGGGTGGTAACTCATTTGGAAACTCATCCACAATAATATCAGCAAAATCATTCAACAAATTTCGAAATTCTTCAGGTAAATCTTCTAAATTTGTAGAAGTTAAAATTACCTTGGGTCTCCCAACAATAGCAAAATGCATCTCCTCTCCCTTCTTGACTTCTTGCAATAGGGTTTTTCCACTCATCAACATAACGTTGTTTCTAGGTGCTTCCTCGTCAACTTCATCTTTCAATGGCAGCAATGTATGCTTGTTCCCATCTTTCTCAAGAGTATAAGTGTTTCTCCTTCCATCATGTATGGATTTTCGGTCAAACTTCCAGAGCCTTCCTAGCAATATGTGACATACATCCATCGGCATTACATCACATAAAATAACATCCTTATAAGTATCAATCTAAATTTCAACTTTACATTGTTCAGTTACAATAAGTTGATGGCCTTTTTGGAGCCATGATACTTTATAAGGAGTGGGGTGTACTGTTTTCTCCAACTTAAATTTGTCCATCTCTGTAGAAACAAGGTTATCAGTACTACCACTATAAATTACCAATTTGCAACACTTACCCTTTGACTTACATATAGGCTTGAACAGATTCTTTCTCTGAGATGGTTCTCTGGTTTCCTTAGATGCTTTAAGCAATATCCTTTTCAACAAGGATTCTCTAGCTTCAAGTGGTTTCTCTTTGGCTGTAGTCTGAGGAATTTCTTCCTTTGTTTCAACAACATTCACATTTTGCTGGGTTGCTGGTCTATTGTGAGGACAATCCCATTGTACATGTCCCCACTCACCACATGCAAAGCACCGAACATCTCTTCCTCGGCCTCTACCTCTGGGCACAAACCTTCCGCGACCAGAATCTCCTCTTTTTGGTGATCTATTACTCGAACTCCCTACCTCATTCTGGGAGTGTTGAAATCTGGATTTAAATGTTCCCATTCATTTTGTTGAACTCTTGCCTCTATTTCTCTGATTTTTTGTGCTCAACATCTTTTCTTCTGCCCTCAAAGCTACTTGATAGGCATCTTCAATCGTCTTTAGATTTTATAAGTTGATCTCATCCTGTATTCCATATCTCAAACCATTTATATATCTAGCTACATTTTCTATATCATCTTCAATATGACCCGCTCTAATACTCAACTTATAAAATTCTTCAATATATTCTTTGATAGTCATCCCTTTTTTCTTTAAGTTTTGAAATTGTCTAAAAAGATTTAATTGATAATCTTTCGGCATGAACTTACCTTTCATTTTACTCACCATCTGATCCCACTTCTTGATTTTTGGTTTCCCTTTTCGTTCCTTGGACAACTGCAATTCATCCCACCACAGGGCTGCATGACCTTTCAATATCGTAACTGCAAACTTCACTTTCTTCTTTTCATTGACTTCTTCATAGTCGAAATATTTGTCTAATGAACTGATCCAGTCCATTAGTACTTCCACGCTAATATTTCCATCGTATAAAGGTACTTCTACCTTTGGTCTGCTACTGGCCTTTGCTAGCATCTTCCTAACTTTAGCTGTCTCGTTTTCTTCCTCCACTTCTTCTTCGGTGGTCTCTTCTTCATTGGCACTAGCAACGCCATCATCTGTTGCCCTCCTCTGAGTATTTTCCATTATGGCCATCCTTGTACGCAAGTGTCGGATTTCTTCTAGCAAAACTGTTTTTGCTATAGGTCTCCCCTGGCCTATCCCAGCTCCTTTCTAGGCAGAAATTTTTGCAATGTTCAATAACAACTCAACGGCTCTGACACCAAAATGATGTAGAAAACACAATTTCCACTTTACAAATTAGGATAGTAAAATGTTCAATTTTACTAAGACCCAGGTTTACTCTTCAAAATGATGGAATTGATTCGTCTTTCACCACTTAGTATGCAATTCCAAATTCCACTCTATTAATACATATAATAGTGAAATATTGCAGCTTTATGCAAACTCCTTTTTTTCAATAATGGATGGGTCCTTAAAGGACCATTGTTATTGTATATAATAATAACATAATTGAAAGTTTGCATTTGGAATCCATTTGGAAAAACAAACCAACGTAATCCTTAAAGCATAATTATTGAATATATAACAAGGTAAATCAAGTTCGTTGATTTATTGAGGCCCACTACCAATATGGAGTTTGCTTAAGGAAAAAAAAACACCACAAGTTGTTTGAGTCCACGGCTTCACAAACCACCACAGTAATCAAAGCAAACAAAATATGGTTCCAGCTCTATAAGTTGGAATTTCGTTTTTGGACTGCACTAATATCCACGCAATTACTATGCCAATATACCCAGGAATGTCAGCACAATTTCGATGCCAAGATAACTAGCAATGTCAACGCAATAACATGCCACTCTGCAATACTGGAAATTCAAACTACACATGCCAAAACATGAAAACATGAACATGGTGACTGTGTACACATCTGAATATCGTTGTATAGTTTATATTTTTTTTAATAAAGCCGAACACAGGTCTTGCACCATAATCCCATGGAGTCTGGGGTTAATGTCTTTACGCAGTCCCACAGAAAATGAAAACCACTCACCCAAACCACGGTGCCACATTACAACAGCGCAAGTGGTGTCATTGCCGTTGCTGTAATGGCTTTTCCACTTCAGATACTCTGCACAGTCCAACGCTTCCAATACCTCAACGTATTTCTTGTGGTGCCTTTGCCTGCGTCCACACCAAGGCCACACTCCACTACAATACTTTACAATTGCGCACCACCCTCCACAATGAAAATCGTCTCCTTGCAATCACACACTCATAGACAACATATACATACAGTTTGCAGACTCAAAAAGAAACATAATATGTGAAATCCAAATTACATTAACACTGCATGGGCTGAATACTTCATTGATCACCCCTTTGCGTTTTCAGTCTTTACACTGGCACTCTTGGTGTTTGCTCCCTAATTCCCTATTATTTATACTTGAAATATGAAACTGTTCCTCTTAGAATAGGTTTCTTCTCGAATTTCTCAACAAATCAATACCTCCCTATTTTTAAGTGCTTATCCCTATGTTGGCTCTATATCCACGCAGGGAAAGAAACCAATTCCTAATTTTATTCCTAATTGATTAAAAATAAAAAACAAACTAACTATTCTCATAAATAAATAACAATAATAATAAAATAAAATAAAATGCTACTATTAATGTTTATTTCTTTGGATTAGCCACAACATGTGAACAAAACATCACATTGTTGGCTAAGTCTTGATGCTCCTACATCAATATCTAACTGTCACATACAAGATCCAAATGAAGAAGAGAGAATTGAACTGTTTCATGTGAGGTTCATTTCCAAAAATACCAAGGTTGACACATTGTTTGATATTGGGTCACAAGAAAATTTAATCTCTGAAAACTTGGACAAGAAACTTAATCTTGAGACCATTCCACATCTGCAACCATATCCACTTGGTTGGATTTGTGAAGATGCAAATTTATAGGTTTCAAATAAGTGCATGTTGCGCTTTGCAATAACTGTACATTTCATTGACATGGTTGAATTAGATGTTGTTCTGCTTGATATAATGGGTATGTTATTGGGCAGTCCTTGTATGAAAAGAAATAAATATTCCATCGCCATGAGAACAAATACCATTTATTCAAAGATGACAAGGAGTATATTGTGAGAGCTCATCGCAGGAAACTAGACACTTCTTTAGTTAATGCAGGGCAAATGAAGAGACTAGTCAATGCAAGCCAAAACTTGACATTGATGATGATTAAACAAAGAGAAGTTTTATATAATCCTTTTCAAACAAATGCTAATGTATGTAATGAGTTGTTTCAGTTTGAAAGAATGTTGTCTTTGAAAGAAGATGACAAGAAGTTGCACCAATCGACATTGGTGTTGAACAGTGCTGAAAACAAGGCGTCAAAGGAAGAAGTTGTAAAGGTCAAAGAGAGGGCAAAGCAACTTGAAAAAGAAGGCACAAGATTCAGAAATGTTCATGGCTGGTTTCCGAAAGGCATGGTACAATGGCGAAGAAACTTGGTCAAGAATTGACACAAGTTCAAGGAAAAAGTAGCAAAAAATCGCCATAAGGACAAAGTGTAAGGTGAGAACAATTCCAAGTTTCCTTTGATTATATAACCATGTAGAAACAAGATGTTTACTATAATGTTAGGTTGCTGTTCTGAAAATTCAGAAAATGTGCAGCGTGACAGTGTCAAAGACAACAATGGTTGGTCGACGGAATCAAGGAAAAAAATTTTGTTTCATGAAAAGCTCCAATTAATGAAATTAGGGAATTTCAGTGGATAAAAACTGGAAGAGCGGGGACACAGTCTCCTCATATTCATGTTCAGTAATCCAGAGATATTTTTGGGTCCAAAAGCTTCCCAGTGGGGAGGTGTGATAAGGAGATCATGTGTTATGCTAAAAAATGAAAGTGCTCGAAACAGAACCGAACCTGAGTGACTAGAAATGTATCGTCATTGAAATTTTGGCACCGTGAACGGTTTGAAAAAATGATCTCGTATGAGGAAGATGTCACGTTCTGTCTGTTTTCCCAAACAGAAAAATTTTGTGACTAGATGCCCAGTCAGCATGCAGGTACAGTCAGCAGGTATATTCTGGGGAATATCCCATTTTTCTCTATCCAACCAAATCGCACCATGTGGCATGTTGTGGGCTGTTGATTTTTGGGGTACGAAGATGTGATATTGACCGTTGATGTGTTTTTAAATGTGCCATTGGATGAGCAACACGTGGCAATCCTGGAGGCCGCCACGTGTCCTCATGATGCAGTGGTAAAATTTTATGGAGTCGAGGGGGATCGACCCCGCAACCTCCGGCTTGTATGCTCAGCCTCCAACCATTCCTCCTATACTTTGTTTCTTAACACTATAGGGCTAGCGGTTCCACATAAAGTTTAACAAAGGAATGAGTGGATAAAAAAAAGGGGCCAACCCCAACCACCATGTAACCGACGACTATGACAGACAGTCCAAAAAAACTGCGGCATTAAACTACAATGCCATCACATGCATGGTCAAGTAATAAGTTAATGTGACGGTCATGTCACTGTAACCTCTAGCAAAAGATTGTAATGCAATCACATGGCGTAGGGGTATGGCTTTCAATGCCACGATTATCGGAACCGTGCCACTCTGGGTTCCGCCCACCTTGTATGCAGAGTTCAAATGGTAACTACGGAGTTAACAATGGGGGTCGGTATGTGATCACCCGCCTCCAAACTATTTAATGCCAGTGTTAACGGTCCACCAAAGTGGGTGCACACCCCTATTTTTAGGGTTTTCACTAAATTAAACTACATTTAAGTGCCTTTCTCCACTTTTAGTGGAGCTTTTCTAGCTGTCATTGGGAAATATGCATGGGGAGGTCAATTTTTGACCAATTTTGGTGAAACAAGAGTCTACCTAGACTAATTTGAGCATTTTGGAGCCATTGGTGCAGAGAAAACAACCATTAGAGGGCTATAAACACATGTAATTTAAATTTTTTAGCATAATGACAAAGAGGGACATGCCATTGGGAGTTGGACCAGCAGATGTAGCCCAAGAGGGTTGAACTGCTTCATCATGCCTACTGTGTAAAACTTATGTGTGATTTTTTTTCTCTGTTATACACTATTTTTCATTGTTTTTAAGGCTTATTTTCATGCTTAAAGTTCACTGATTCATCTATATTTCATGGTTAAAACACTCATTCCTTAAGCAAACAAATGGAGACATACATGTTTATATTACTGAAAGGACACTTAGCACGTCAGAACTAATACACGCCTTTCAGATCATTTAACTTGCTTGATCACAAGTTCTGAATCACCATACATTGCAATCCTGCTCGCCCCCAGTTTTTTGAGGATCTTTAAGCCAGTAATCAGGGCTTCATACTCGGCTTCATTGTTAGTGCAATCAAAAGCTAATTTATAAGAGCACAACCTTACATTTTTAGGGACCTTATTCTGCTAATGAAAAGGGCTACAAACCCAGATTCCATTGCATGTCCCATATTTTCCGGTATCATTGACCATTCTCATCCTCCAAATGATGAAACTCTGATTTCTGTTTTGGCTCATTTTTCTCAACTGTCTCTTCATGCTTTTCTGGAATTTCTTCCACTTTATCTAATGGTTGTTCTGAGTCTTTCACAACTTCCTTTGATTTTTGTTCTGAATCTTTCACTACTTCCTCTGATTGTTGTTCTGAATTTTTCAATGCTTCCTATGATGGCTGTTCTGATAAGCTTGGAAGATTCATCTTTTCTTTTGCTATAACTTCTCTAATATGATTATGGATCTCTGGAACATCTTCTACATCTACTAACTGTCTATCTACATTATTTAAGCCACTATCATTAAAAAAAATGAATGACTCTAAATTTGTATGTACAACATTTATTGGATGATTGTTGGGCTTTTCTTTGCTTGTGATCATATATTTCAACTTAGTTTCACAGTACAATTTTCTCAATTGCCTAAAAATAGGGATAGTTGCATAAGAAAAGTCTAATTGCAATGTACCTCGTAATTCCCCCCCTAGGATCTTGACAACAACATTCCAAAGTGTGGTGGTATGTCAGCTACCACCACATCCATTTGAACATTCTTGCCAGAATCGTCTCTAAGGAGACTTCCAAATCTTAAATCAGACCAATACAATGAAATCTACCTGAATCGAAGGAGTATAAGTCATGGTAGGGATGAGTAATGTCAAGGCCCAACTTCTCCATTATGGGAGGCTTCGAAGTCTAACATGGAATTATGTGAAATGCACTGGTGGATTCTTAGACTCAAGTAAAGAGGAGGAACCTCGATATCTTATAATTGACCGTCAATAGTAGGAACAAAAATGAGTTTGGGATGATTATCTTCGACATTTACCATGTCGGACAAAGGATCTACGTTAAGCATCTTGGCAACATGAGACTTATATTGGTTATTTTTGACAAGCTCAGTTAAAGGAATAAACACTTCTAAATTTGAAATTTCTATATCTAAACTGAAGGGATTAGTTTTGTCTACCTCTTTAATGATGATGTCTCACTGTCTAGCATGGTCTTTTGATGGAATTTCTTTCCTCTGATTGTCCTTTTCATTGTTTTCTGAACTTGTGAATGGTTTATTTACCTTGTTATGATTTGTGATCACAGTTTCTTTTCCCTTACTCTGATTTCTCTGAGGATTTTTCCTTATTTGAGTGTCTTTCTGCTGAGATGCTCTCTTTTGAATGGGATTAACTGACACATATTTTATCCTTAATGACATCTGCCTATTTTGTGAACTAAGTACATTCAAGTACCCCCACTGGTAATCCTCTGATTCAGTCTCTAATTCATGATCATTAGCAAGGATAAAATATTCATCTTTAGGCTGATCATTATTTTCAAAATACTCCTCATCTTTGGTCAAAAACATAGGCAGATCATCAGCTTTGAAAAGGAGGTTTTCCTCAACAATTATGTCTTCATATTCTTCTTCTCCTTGAGCATATTTCTGCTGCAAGGGTGTCCTGATTTACTATTGCTACTGTGGTGGTTGTTTAGGAGCCCGTTGTTCTCTCTGCTTAATCCTTAACTGAGGCTATTGCTGACCTCTATAGTTAGGATTTCTGACCTTAGGCTGTCTCTCTCTGATGGAAACTTTTTCAACCATCCATTCAATATTTCTTATCAATGTACCCATCTTGGCATCGGAAGATTAAGTGGATGGTTCATCTTTAATAGTAAATCTCCTCTCATTTCTAGCTCTACCTCTCTTCATCAGCAGGTTTGCTTCAACACTGATAGCGTTCTTTTTCATATCTTCCAGTGTAGCTAGATTTCTTTCCCTTAATTTGTAAGCCATGTCAGGATAAAATGCATCTGGATAATGTATGAGAGCTAAGCCTGGAGGAGGCTTTATCTCAACATGAATTGCATTGTAAATACTATTAAAGCGAGAATTGAAATCTTGAATTAATTCATTGAGATTTATTTTAATTTTCTCATACTCAACAAGAAACTATAAGTGATTTTTCTTTACCTCCCACCGGGCTATAAACAAATCAGTGAGATGGTCTAGTGTGCCAATGGAATTAGCAGTGAGATTTCTAAACCAAAATTTTACATCTCCGGAGAAGCTCTGGGCTATAATCCTCATTTTTGTATTGTCAGCATCAACTTCCTCCAAATATATGAAGTCAGTGACCTTAACAATATGTTGTCTTGTAGATATGGTAGAGTTTTCATCAAACAAGGGGAGTCTTTGGCCATAACCCTGAGATAAATCATTCAATTGGGCTAGTAAGATAAATGGGGCAAATATTGCCATGATTCTTGCTGAGTGAAGTGCGAGATTGACAACAGGACGGATTGGCTAAATAAGTAACGGAACAGAAGTTGTAGTTACTAAAGTAGTAGGTATGAATGATGAGGTCGAAGGTGCAAATGAAAAAACTACAACTTTTTGAGTTTGAGGTTGAGTTGAGACAAACATTTCTTCTTGATGGTAGAATTAGATCCAGTCTTTGATGTCAAGGTCAAATTCAGGCTTAATCTCTTCGAAAACCCAATCAATCAGAGGAATAAGGTTTAATTCAAACAATGAATTGACCTCAGATAATCTTAAAGGATCGAATAATGTGTCAGATAAAGAGGTTTCAGAGTTGGATTTAAACAATGACAATTCAAATTTCATATCATAAGGTATATCTTCAAGAGAAACTAGATGAGCAGGTAAAGAAACTGATCTTACCAATGGAACTAGTCCTGACTGAATGTTTGTAGTTTGATATTTATGCCTTCGAAAGATTTTATCTGGATCATCTACTGGATCAACTGGATCAGGATTGGGATTTAATCTAGTATACCTTCTCGAAGCCAGCTCTACAATCTTAGCACTAAAATTATCGAATCGGCCTTTCTGAAACTTAACCATATCATCCAAAGGATCAAATTCCAACATTTTCTTGTCGTACATTCAGGGAAAATAAATATTTCATTCCCCAACAATGACGCCAATATGTTATCACTCCGCCAAATCTCTAAGGCTGAAGAAGAGATCCCAATAGAGGTAACCACATACCAATATTTTGGCTTGGTATCTAGCCCTACCAAGTCGGCAAGGGCTCTCTCCACAAAAATCACAGCCAAGAGGACTGGATAAATTATGGTTTTAGGCTAGGTATGAATTCAGGGGTTTTGATTTGATTTGATTGGGTTGTTGGATGAGGATATTAGGTCAAAGAGGCTAGGTCAGGGCAAATAGGATTGAGGATGCAGAGATTTAATGGGGCAAGGTAGGTATAAAGGCTATCATTTTAGGGTTCTTTGGATGGAATGATTCAAACAAGTGAGGAGCTAGGAAGAGCATGAAATATGAATTCTTCCTAAACTGAAAGAAGTATGAACAGACTACGGAAATTTTCCCAAAACAAACCATGTGAAATGAATTTTGTTTCTCTAACTTGAAAGTGATCATACAATAGACTTGAAATGGAAAATGGACCAACAATACATTCATACAAATGAGACAAGAGAATAAACAATGCTAGACAACCATACCATAGGTATCCCAAAGAAATTGTTGCGACACTTTTATTAAGCTCTTGCCAAAATGATTACAATAGAGTCTTTGATCAATATGCCAGTGTCCAACTGATTCCAACCTGTGAAATGACTAAAAAACTACATGATATAGGCCTAAAAAAAAATCCTCTCAACCTCAGGGGTTGAACTCCTGAGTTGAGGAAGAGATCCACAAAAATCTGTACTGATAGCTCAAGTGCATGGAGGTCCAAGTGACTCATCCCTCACTTTCATGAAACTAATTCATTACACCTCATTGAGTCTTTTTCTAATGTATTTACCCTAAGTAATAGTAAAAACATAATAATTACATTAAATTCCATCAATTACATAGGTAAATCATCATTTGTCCAAGCGAAAAACAAAATTTGTAGTAAAAACTGAAAAAATCAGAGATTTTCCAAGGGCACAGCATCAGTGTCAAGGGCGCAATGCGAATGCTAAGGGCGCGATGCCATTTTGTAGGCCTTCCCAGTGTCCAAATTGGGTTCAGGATGGCTTGTTAGAAAGACTATCATGTCTACTTTCCAATGTACCTTTATTTTTTCAAATGGGGTTGATTTTCCTTGTCAAAAATTGATTCTCCCAAAACTGGTCAAGGGCACAGCGCCAAGGCTGAAAAAGAGGCAAAACATTGATTTTTTGAGGGGTTTTTTTTTATCTTTTCACCTGCCAGTTGTCCAAAACAAGCTTCAAAACATTATTTTCTTGAATTTACTTGTCATTGTGCATCTTGTGGTGGTCTCTTTTTAGCCAAAGAGTGCCTCAAACAAGGGCAAAACACCTAGGGTGTTGCGCCCTTGACAGTCTAGCTATCATAAGACTCTCTAGGTTTGCAAAAAATCACAAAAAATTCAAAATTTTACCCAAAAACTTCTCAAAATTTGGTTATTTTCTACCGATGATGAGGTTTGGCATGAAGTGAAGCTTCAACCAATCTGTCAAGTCTCCTTTCCTCTTCTTGCATGGTCAAAGGCTCAATTTTTGCATTGGATCTTTTGAGCTTGGCCGTTGCAATTTTGTCTTTTTGGGCATAGTGCTTGACCTTCTTTCTCAACATATCATTATCTTTGTTTGTGTTCTTCTAAATCTTCTCTAAGTGTTGGTTAGACCTATCAAGCCATGCCATCTCTCGGTTCTCATTGAATACTATTGCAAGTTGTTCATTCAAAATTAGCTGATTAGCAAGCTTAGCTTCCTTTTGCTTCTCTAGGGCTAGAGCTCTTTTCAAACCTCTAGTCCTAGGCCTTCTCCTTGGCACTTTTTCTTCTGCCTCATCTGTCACACCATATGTTTCTAGTGTTTCTTGAAGCAAGACTTTGGATTTTTCTGCTTCTCTTTGAGCCTTGACGAATTTGACCTCATCAATGACATGTTCAGTTTTCAGCTGCTTGTTTCCCTTCTCAAGAAATTCAATGAAAAAATTATACCTATCAAGATTAGTTTGTAGCTCCTTAATCTTGGCTTCTTTCTCCTTGAATACTATGCTAGTGATCTCATCATCATAATTTTCATCTAGGTCAACAAGGTCAAAGTCTTGTTTTGTCTCATGGAGGCCCTCCTCCTCATGTCTGATCTCTGCCTGAATCTCTTCCTCTGTCATCTTTTGTTTTCCTTTATCTACCTACTTTGATGATGTAGAAGGCAAGGCCCCTCCTACACTGTGTGGGGAAAACACTTACATGTGACCCCTCTGGTATGTTTTTTCCAATGGCTCTATCTCAGCCACGTTAGCCTTCTAAGGCTCATTGATCTCAGCTCTGCTAGGTGACCCAGTCTCTATGTGAAATGGAGATCATAGTGGTGAAATATGTAAAGGAGGCTGAAGTGATGATGATGCATGAACTTTGGCCTGAGATGGAGGAATGGATGTGGAAGGATGAGATGATGAAGGCACATTTTGGGCATGATGAATAGGTGGAATAATGAAAATTTCATTAGCTATGAATGAACTCCATGAAATGTTCAATTGTTAGAGGTGATGGAGGACTATGATTTTCATGAGGGAATGGTGAAAGATATTGTTCATTTGGTGCTCAGATTCTCTCCTTTGGACAATATATGCCATCTTGTGAATGCTCTGGAAGAGGTAATAATGTATGTTGAGCATCCTAACTCTTGTGAAGTGCATGAGTAGTTGGATATGATAAGTGTAAAGTATTGAGAAACTACCTTCACAAGAAAATTATCTCATGATGATTTTCATCATAGGGGAATATCTCTCTAGGAGGTAAGAGAAAGGAAACTTCCCCTTTCTTTCTTTCTTATGCCTAGGTTTGATGTATGGCTCAAAATAATGCTCCTCCAAGTCTTCTTGCTTGAACCATTTTTCCCCAACATTTGGGATTCCGGTGGCAGCTGATATGATGGCAGTGGAAAAAGTGAAAGTGACACCAGCAAGGGTTACCTGGTTGTCATGGAGTTTGGAGATGAATAACTTGCTCAACATAGGATGATGTTGGACCCTTTGTATTTTCTCACAGAATTAAAAACATCCTACATGATTAAAACATGTCACAACCATGGGAGATGCCATGAGTTCCCTGGTAGTTGTTGGCTCAAGTCTAAGGATTTTCCCTCCTTTGTGTGGCCTCCTCTCCTCTCTTTCTTCTCCCTCATTGTAGCTTCTGTTCTATTCTTCTTCCATAGTGTCTTAGTGTGAAAACCCTAGGGAGATGGAATGATAGTGAAGAATGGGTTTTCGTAAGTGGGAATGGGATGGGGAAATTTAGGGTGATGGGGGAAAGGGTTTATGAAATGAGGGAAGTGATAGGAAGTGTTAATGTTATGGAGTTTGGGATAGGGAATTTTATTTCAGGTTGGGGATTTTGGGAGCCTAGGAAAATGAATAGCCTGGGTCTCTGGGTTTCAAAAGAAAAGGGCTTAAGGAAAGGGGTTTATGATATAGGGAGTGAGGATAGGGTAATTATGACATGGGAAGGGAGTGAAAGTATTCAGGGAGTGAAATTGAAATAAAATTAGGAAATAGGGGATGATAATAGGGTTTCACATTTAAAAATAGACACCAACTCTTTAAGCAAGCTCAAACACCAACAAATTGACTTGATGAGGAGAGGAATGGTAAAAATGGTAACTTACTTGATTGTTGGAGGTTGTAGAGTACTTTGGCTAAATATTTGAAGCTGGTAGCACAAGTTTTGGAGCTCCTGAGTGTTTGCAGGAAAGGGTGCAACGCATAAGGCAAGGGCACAACGCCTAAGGCAAGGGCGCAACCCCGGACTCTATTTTTGCAAAATTTCTCCTTCCTTATTGAATTTTCGTGCTTTGCTAAGGTTGCTTGATGTTGGTAGGAGAAAATGGGTTTTTTTTTTAATGTCATGAGGGTTTATATACTTGAGTGAATTTGATTTTAATCCTTTGAAACCCACTTTTCTAATGTCTCAAATTTCACTTTTAAAATTTGTAGAATACCCTCACATTTCTAAACTTTTTCTTTGAAATTTGATCAGTAGATGAATTGAGAACTCTTGCACTTTGAAATATGCTTGTTTGGCATGTGGAATTGAGTTTAAACCTTGGGAAATATGTACTTATTACATATAATTAACATAAAATTACATAAATGAAAAATAAAATTACATTTTAGAATGAAACTCACACTTGAAAGCAGAATTACAACTTTGAAAAATATCTTTATATGCTTGAAAATCCTCTTTAAATGATAAATGGATATTATTAGGATCACTCTCATTCTTTTTCTGACCTTATGCAATGAAATGGTGTTTTATTAAGACCTTGGAAAAAATAAAAACCTAGAGACCTAATGAAGACTTTGAGTGACCAGACTTCATGGTGACTTGACTGACATAATGAAATGATGAAATGGACTTTTATGATTGAAGTATGCTCAGCAAGGGATGAAGGTGAGCTAGAAAGTATGATTTTTTGAAAAGGAGTGATGTTTTTAGACTAAGACTACCATCAGTGAGTAAATGTTTTGCATGATCTAATGGAATGATTAAAAAATTCTGAGTGGAAATCCTAAAATGATATGAATAGAGTATTTTTGATCACTGATGGCAGTATGAAAATATTGACAATAAAACCGACCACAGTTCTTGCATGGGTGAATATCGGAACAGTGATATTTCATATGGCCAACTCAATCACAGTGTTGGCATTTTACAATCTGTTGTTGCTGCTGTGGAAGAGGAGCAGAATCTAGAATAGCTGAAGGTGAGCTATCATGAAGAAATCCGACACTGAAATTTTATGGGCTTGGAATAGTATGGAATATGAAAAGACACCTCCTTGTCATATCCAAGACATGTTCTATGCTTGTTATGGACAAGCTCTTCCCAAGGTTTGATGATGGGATTGGGAAGTGCAAGTTGGATGTTTTCTTCTGCATGAAAATATGCTCTTGTACTAGGCTCAGTGATCTGAATAGTTTATTAATGTTGCTGATGAGAGTTTGTCTCAATGTTTTGAAAACAAACAGGTTCAGAATGACAAATCTTCTACTAAAACTCATCTCGTTTTAGCTGTTATTCAAGCAGCAAACACTCAATCTGTTCTTGTGCATTTTGTAAACAAGCATGAATATCGGAAAGGGTGACCTTGTTGATTTTAACTATTCTTTCAATAGTAGACATGATTATAGTTCCTAATAATTGTAATAAAGGGTTAATCTAAGCCATTTAAACTTCAAAAAATTTATTAATAACCCCACACTCAATAATCAATGAATCGCAGAATAATGAGGAAGATAAATACTCATTGGCTATGTCTTCATGAAAAGATCATCACTTAAGGATGTAGGCTCTTCAAATGTGCCTCCATACAATATATACTATACCACATGACTCTCTTACTGAAAGACAAGCTAATTCTATTGGAACTGAGTATCTATCATATATCTTTATCACACAGAAAGTTTTAATTGGAACTGAGTATCTATCATATATCTTTATCACACATAAAGTTTTAAAAAAGAATGTTGGATAACTTCTGGCGAGTACAACATACAAGAAAACAAGCAAGGTTCGACCTCTCACAATGGATAGAGGCACATGGTGCTCAATGAGGAAGAAGCAACACCTGGTAAATCAATGACTGTTGATAATAGAAATTACATGTGAATGTTTTCATCTCACATAATGAAACTCTAGCATTGGTTCTCAAATCTCGGAGCATATAAGCACTGCCGTTTCTCCATTGCCACTATTCTCTCCTGTAAGAGGCTTGGACCCAAGAATAACAACACATCCAATCTCACCCTATTTCAAAGCCCCAAACAATCTCAGAAACCTTCGATTTTTTTCATTGCAATGGACCCATTACTCAACATTCTCAACTTAATCTTGTTATCCTTCCTTAAATCCCAATTTTTGATACACATCTCTATTAGGTATCTCTGTCATGTTATCCCCTTCAATTTTTATGAAATGTTGATGCGCATTCATTTAGCCCGTTTGGATAAATTATTTTCCATTTCAGAATAGTTCTATAGTTTTTTTTTCAATAGCATAGAAAATGAGTATGTGTCCAATACTCACCGGTTCAACTATGAGAGAGAGGGAGTTTGAGCAGTGTCTGAATGCGAGTGAAATTCTTTGGGAGGAGTAGTCCTAGTTTAGAGGTCACGGGTTCGGATTATTTTCCCTTTCATCATAATTGTGGATTCTTCGGTGCAAAGAGATGAGCTCTACCAGCCTCTGCCAAAAATAAATGATGGGAAGAAAATTCGGCACAACAACCAGTATCTCACCTCGAGTTGCTAACAAAAGAGTGAAGAAAACCCCCAGAAAGAACGATGAAAAGTCTGAAAATATGCCTACACATTCGCTAATGTTACAAGATACCCAGGCACATATTCATCAACTGTAGCCCCTCCATTTCCTGCTCTATAGTTTTCACAGAATCCACAACCCGTTACATGAATTGGTACAAGTTTTACACTAATGGGTGATCTAGGAGGAGGCACTTATCCCACAATTGTCACCAAACCACAGTGGTATGTCGCGGAAATAGAGTGGTATGCCATGAGAAGTGGTTTTGGACGATAGGTTTCTTGATGCGTTGAGACACCTTTGTTGTTCCGAGCGGAGAGGTATTACCACGGACAAGCAGGAATCCACAAAACCGAGAATGTATTATATTTAAACCGAGAGTTTCATTACCAAGAAGGGGTCAAATGGTGGAGTTGGTATGTGAAGAGACATGAGCGGTGGTATTAACTCGATACCAGAGTTAATATGCGGTATCAATGTATGACTATGCACAGTGGTAGAAGCGTGTATTAACTGTGCGTTATTGATCCAGGAAGTGTAAATAAAATTATGGAGGTATATGAATAGTCACGAATCCAACCAACTGTGATATGGAGGAGTCGGTGTGATATGGAGAGATGAGGAGTGGAGGTCGACTGTGGTAGGGGTGTGAGGGTGGACTGGCAGTGGTCGATGGAGTAGAGACCAACTTTGTGGTATAGTCACAAAAACTTCAACATAGAAAACAATTTGACCACAACATCAAAGCACAATATATGACCTTCAACAACATTCACATTGTTTTAAAAACCATCGAACACGGAAGGCATATACCTCGACCTTTGCATACGAATATTTGAAGCCGCAATGTCGAGGTAATATGAAGCCATAGATGAAATTGGCCACACCAACCAAATCATCTCTCAGAAAATCTCGCACTCTTTCATTTTGTTCAAACCGGAGGTAGATTTCACTATGTAAGTTACACTGTGGAGTATATGACAACTTATATCACTCCAACGTATGTGTGGATATGCATGTGCGGATGTGATGGTGAGAAAGACAGTGCCAAGAAAAACGTAGGTCTGTGAACAATGTTTAACAGACTATCTGCAGGTTGGACCAACGTATTTACAGTGCGTAACAGACGATTATTAACATAAAAGACGGAGGTGACAACTGCGCAATCTTAGGAGATTGCCTGCTGCTCTGATACCATGTTAAACACAACCATAGTGAACATACAAGACATAGAAGAAATGAGAAAGATAAGACATTGGATGCATTTATTATTCATAAATGATTATGTCCATTCACCTTCTACACCTACCCATAGAGGATTAGGTGTCCAACAAATACTCTGCTAAATACTATGCCCAAGGAAATGGTTTGGCATAATCAATAAATAAAAATCTCATAAGAATTATCAAAAGGGCTATTGATTAGAATCAAAAAAATTGGTGTAAGTCTTTAAAATTTTCATTATGGGCAGATATAATTACTCAGAAGACTTCTATAGGAACTTCTCCATTTAATCTGGTTTATGGGAAAGAAGTTGTAATTCCATCAAATTTAGTTATTCCTTCATTAGCCCTAGTTCAATTTATTGATGAAGTACTTTCTTCTTCCCTACAATTAAGAATGTCTCGAATCCTTAAAATGGAAGAGGAAAGAGAAAAGGCCAAGTTATCTCATGCTCGACACTAGCAAATAGTGAAAAATTATTCTGATGCAAATTTGGTTTCCCCAAAAACATTCCAAGTTGGATATTGTTAGAGTCGGTCTTTACATCCCTCCGTCAGAGATCATTTCTCCTATTGCATTTCATTGTTTAGGTGTCTCATTCCGCTCATTTATCTGCATTCCGTTAGGGGCATGCCATTATCTGACGAAGGGGCTTTGTTCTCTCATTTTCCCTCTTGTTTGTACCTGCTGGGTTGGTCAAAATTTATCAAAATTCAAAGTTCATTTCACGTCATTTACAGTCATAGATGCCATTTTGGTCGAAAAAGAGTCATTTTAGTTTTTAGGTCTAGGGTTCGGTCTTCAGAATGTCGAATAACACCCGCAGGCCATGAGGATGTCTTCAATAAGTTTTTATTTCAGGATTGTCATCGTCAATAATGCTCAAAGATATTTCTTCTTCAAAACTTTGTTTTGAAGAAGAAATCTTCAAATTTGTTGTTTGTAATGAATATGTAATTTTTTTACAAAATCTTCCGTCATGGAGTACTTCACATGCAACCTCTCCTGATCCTTTGCCAAAGTCCATTGCCAATCATCCCTGCAAGCAGACAAAGTAAGTTCATCATCAATCCTAAAGTCAGAGGAAACGAGAAAAAAGAGTTGTATTAAAATGAGAAAAGTGCCAATATTAAAACATAAGAAAATGGGTTTTTGTAAATAAAAATCAAATCCATGACTCTATAAGATATTTCCCACAGTTATTAATCCATTTAGATTGCAAGAAATTGTCAAAACCCAAGAGGAAAACCGTGAAGGGCAAAAAAGCAGAGTTTTGGGCAGTTTGTTGGAAATTTAACTGCGCGATGCATTGGGAACAAGCGTGGCGCATCCATGAGCGCGGCGCATAGAGCGACATTTCACGTGTAAATTTTATCTTTGGCGCGACGCATCCAACTTGTGCGGCGTGTTGGGTTGCGGCCCCGCGGCTGGTCCGGATCTACCCCATATTTTGTCACCGCTCTATAAATTTCAAATTTTAATCACTTTGATCCTTGGATTAGGTGTCCGGTCCCACCATTTACCTTCTCTGCCTTTCTCATTTTAAAATACATTTTTTATTTACTTCACCAAAGGCATAAACTCAATGTATTTTTATTGCAACGACATTTTACTAAAAAGTCAGAAAATAAAGGAGAGCAAGCGGACAGTCAACGACCAAAAGCCTAAATTTAGAGCGAAGATATCTATTACAGCAGAGCAATAGGATTGGATGGTCTATTTTTATCTTCAGTTGCAATTCAAAGGGTCTACGCCATAGGTTCTGTTTCCTTATTGGTTATCAAAAAACAAAATGTAACGCTGCTCCCTTTCAGAACAGATGATTGGCTCTTGTTTGTTAAACAACTTCTTATTCTCATCAATCTGTTTTCCCACCTTGGAGTTTATTTATTGTATTGAAAAATCATTTGTAAAGGGCTGAGTTCTGGGAAAAGTGTGGAAGAATAACTCAACGTTTGGCTGTACAGTTTTGACAGAGAACTAATGAAAGGATGCATCTCTGATTTATGAGATTCATGTGGTGTGAGTTTAGCATTTGTCCTTTATTTATGTTTCATATGTATCTCGTTATGTTTTACCGTTCATTCATAATCATTTTTAGATGAATGCTTTTAAGTAAGAAAGGTAGAATCCAGTTTATTGCTCTGCCTTGGGAAAGCGTTCATGTTTCTGTATGTCTTCTTCTGTTGAAAAGGATTCATTATATATGCCCTTATCAACCTCTTGACAGTCTTTCCACTCCATATTATTTCAAATTTGATTGCTAAATTACTGCCTATCTTGCCTCATGAAACACTCTGTGTCTTTGATTTAATTTCTCAACTCATGCTGTTCTTTGTCCCATACATCCCTGAAACCCAGTCATTCATCAAAATACCTCCCTCCTATTTGTTTATCTAGCCTAAGATCAGTTGTTGTTTTAGTCATCTCAAGCCCCTTTGAATATTTTCATCGAGATTGACCCGGAGAGAGGCCTCTCCTGTCCTCGTAGGACTAGCTACGAGGTTGAGCATGGTTTGGTGTTGTCCTTCTTCTGCCTTATTTCAGCCTAAGGTGGATTTGGGAACTAACATAGTGGCGACCATACTTGGGAATAAAATGGTTTTCTTGTTGGTGTTATTTGTTTTATAAGCTACAGACGGAGCCTGAAGTTACGCCAGGTAGCCTTTGAAACGATTTTGCTTTGCATTAGCGAAAGTAGATAAATGTTGCTTCAGTCAATCTCCGGTCTAGCTTGTGAACATGACACTTGACTTGTTAATTTCCCCAGTACATGTATCAAGTTCAGATCTGATTGTTGATGGTGGACAACAATTAGACACAGCAAGGCTGAAATCATTCACCTGGCGACTCCATTCACTAAAAAATCCAGAAATCAATGCTTCAGGGTGACTCCACTGCAGGAAGATCAGTAGCTTTAAGATTTTCAAGATGGAACGAGTTGCAAGAAGATACGCTCCCATGAGCCGAGATCACATCCCAGGTTTTCCAAATAAAATGCCCAAGGTGGATTGGCTTCAGAATTTGCCTATGTTCAGAAATGTGGAAGGTAATGACGCTGCTCTTCATCTGGTGAAATTTCACATTCATGTGCATAAATTAAAGATCGATTTTCCTGAAGACTGTATGATGAAAATGTTTATGGCTACTCTGGAAGATGAAGCCCGATCTTGGTATGAAAGTTTGCCACCTGCTTCTATTTATTGTCTGAAGGATTTCATACAATATTCTTTGAAAGGTACAGAGAATCTTGTCCATCTTTAATGTTAGTGCAGAATTTTTGTGAACACGTTAATAGTTTCATTGAAGATCTTGAGAATTTTTATGGAGATAATGAATTGATGGACGAAGAAATCATGGAAGCATTGTATGAAATTTCGTTTCAGCAGCACACAGAAAACTTAGAGGATACTTATCAAGATCAACAGGTTGAAGATTTCCATATGGCTGAAAGTTTCGTTTCAGATCTGCTCATGGAAGAAGACAGCATGCAGGGAAGTCAAGTTTGAATTTCAGAATGTGATAATGTCAAGTCAGCTTTTTCAGATCTAGATTCAGATCGTGATGATCAAGAATACCTTGTGCTAAATCCCATGAAGAAGAACTTTGCTGTTGAGATCATCTGGAATGACGAAGACAGAGTTATGGATCCAAATGTTCTCATTTCATTAGAGCAAAGCCTTCACGAGGAGGTAGTTCATTCCCTCTATGAAAAACAAGATGAGACCTTTGTTCAAGTAAGTGAAAAAGTTTCCTTGGATGAATCGTTGGTAGATAATAGAAATGTCCTGTTTGAGTATCAAGAATCATCTGAAGTTTCTTTTCTTATGATTGATGAATGTAATGAGGAACATGATAATCTGGTTGTTATATCATATGAAGATGAGCAAAAATACATTCAGACTGTAGAAGACCAGAGCAATCAGAACTGCCATTCAGATTCTTCTTCCTATGTTTCTTGTTTTGAAATGTTCTTTGAAGGGGAAATCTGCTCATCTACTTGTTCAGAATTTTTTGAGGACCAGGAACATACTCTTACTGAAGTACATTATGAAGAAAGATCAGAAGCAAGAGAAAAAGACACCTTTCTCTTTCAGCAGGAGGAAAGACTTCATGTTTTTCAAGATCCACTGGAAAATATGTTGCAGTCAGCAGTGAAGGTGATTATTGTAGTATTCGGTGATGAAGAAGATCATGGTCAATTATGTTTTTGGATGCCCAGTTACCAGTATTTATTGTTGACCAGGAGATCTGATTGGGAGAATTAGTCAGGAAGACATCTGCTTGATTGGTTACATTGGAAAGCTCATTATACATGATTGTACATATTTCATTAGTATGCAGGTGGTTGTCATCATGATTTGAAATCTTGATGGACTGCTGCCCTTCAATAAGATTTGTAAGTTCTTGTTCTAGTTAAGTCAGTCATGAGTCATTTGTGAGTCAATTTTCAGTCTTGTTATTAAGCTAGTTTGTGTCAGTTTTCAGTCATGCATTTTAGCTTGAGTGGTGATTCCATTGCCCAATGGATGAAGGCACTGTCTGAGCTTCCAAATATTTGCAGTCCTTGGCACCTCCAAGGAGCTACCATCCCCATTGGAGCCAATGTTAGAGTCGGTCTTTACATCCCTCCGTCAAAGATCATTTTTCCTATTGCATTTCATTGTTTAGGTGTCTCATTCCGCTCATTCATCTGCATTCCGTTAGGGGCATGCCATTATCTGACGGAGGGGATTTGTTCTCTCATTTTCCCTCTTGTTTGTACCTGCTGGGTTGGTCAAAATTTATCAAAATTCGAAGTTCATTTCACGTCATTTACAGTCATAGATGCCATTTTGGTCGAAAAAGAGTCATTTTAGTTTTTAGGTCTAGGGTTCGGTCTTCAGAATGTCGAATAACACCCGCAGGCCATGAGGATTTCTTTAGTAAGTTTTTATTTCAGGATTGTCATCGTCAATAATGCTCAAAGATATTTCTTCTTCAAAACTCTGTTTTGAAGAAGAAATCGTCAAATTTGTTGTTTGTAATGAATATGTAATTTCTTTTCAAAATCTTCCGTCATGGAGTACTTCACATGCAGCCTCTCCTGATCCTTTGCCAAAGTCCAATGCCAATCATCCCTGCAAGCAGACAAAGTAAGTTCATCATCAGTCCTAAAGTCAGAGGAAACGAGAAAAAAGAGTTGTATTAAAATGAGAAAAGTGCCAATATTAAAACATAAGAAAATGGGTTTTTGTAAATAAAAATCAAATCCATGACTCTATAAGATATTTCCCACAGTTGTCAATCCATTTGAATTGCAAGAAATTGTCGAAACCCAAGAGGAAATCTGTGAAGGGCAAAAACAGAGTTTTGGAGCCGGACTGTTGGTGAGTTAGCTTACGCAGCGCATCCAGAAGGCGCGGCGCATAGGCGACATTTCACAGTGTAAATTTATACTGGCGCGGTGCATCCAGCCTGCATGGCGCATTGGGCTGGGGCGCGGTGCACAGGGTCGGATCACCCAAAATTTTTGTCACCGCTCTATAAATTTCAAATTTTAATCGCTTTGATCCTTGGATTCGTGTCCCGGTCCCACCATTTACCTTCTCCGCCTTTCTCATTTAAAATACATTTTTTATTTACTTCACCAAAGGCATAAACTCAATGTATTTTTATTGCAACGACATTTTACTAAAAAGTCAGAAAATAAAGGAGAGCAAGCGGACAGTCAACGACCAAAAGCCTAAATTTAGAGCGAAGATATCTATTACAGCAGAGCAATAGGATTGGATGGTCTATTTTTATCTTCAGTTGCAATTCAAAGGGTCTACGCCATAGGTTCTGTTTCCTTATTGGTTATCAAAAAACAAAATGTAACGCTGCTCCCTTTCAGAACAGATGATTGGCTCTTGTTTGTTAAACAACTTCTTATTCTCATCAATCTGTTTTCCCACCTTGGAGTTTATTTATTGTATTGAAAAATCATTTGTAAAGGGCTGAGTTCTGGGAAAAGTGTGGAAGAATAACTCAACGTTTGGCTGTACAGTTTTGACAGAGAACTAATGAAAGGATGCATCTCTGATTTATGAGATTCATGTGGTGTGAGTTTAGCATTTGTCCTTTATTTATGTTTCATATGTATCTCGTTATGTTTTACCGTTCATTCATAATCATTTTTAGATGAATGCTTTTAAGTAAGAAAGGTAGAATCCAGTTTATTGCTCTGCCTTGGGAAAGCGTTCATGTTTCTGTATGTCTTCTTCTGTTGAAAAGGATTCATTATATATGCCCTTATCAACCTCTTGACAGTCTTTCCACTCCATATTATTTCAAATTTGATTGCTAAATTACTGCCTATCTTGCCTCATGAAACACTCTGTGTCTTTGATTTAATTTCTCAACTCATGCTGTTCTTTGTCCCATACATCCCTGAAACCCAGTCATTCATCAAAATACCTCCCTCCCATATTTATTTACTAGCCTAAGATCAGTTGTTGTTTTAGTCATCTCAAGCCCCTTTGAATATTTTCATTGAGATTGACCCGGAGAGACCCCTCTCCTGTCCTCGTAGGGCTAGCTACGAGGCTGAGCGTGGTTTGGTGTTGTCCTTTTTTGTTGGAAATATTGTCATTGATGGGTGCGACTGAACAATGTAGAAAAGAGTGCGCCAACAGAGATTTTAGGAAGGCAAGAGGGTACAATGGAAGCAATAGGGAGGCAAAGTAAGAAGAAAGTCAAAATGTAATAAATATAGAAGCACAAGAAGAACCATTATCTAAGATAGAGACAGTAGCCGCAGGACAGGTTACAGACACAGAGGTGGCAGTAGAGTACATAAAATTTCGTTGCAAGCAGACTAACTCTCGGCGTTATACATATAATACGTAATCATATTCCTGGAATTTACTCCAGTCTCCATGGGAAAGAATATTACATAACAACAACACAAACATTATTCCGGAATCGCTTCACTCCGCCGCAAAATATATATACATATATCATTATATATGTTTATAATTTTTAACCAAAGGTTCTATCAAAACGAAATGGCTTATAAGGTGGGACCCCTCCCCAATCGCAATCGGAGAAAAGGTTCAATCGGCGGAGTTTTGTTATGTGCTCCGATTAAAGGTCGGACCCGATTGAGCTATATTCCACAGTTTATTGCTAATCGCATCCGAGTTCCCAATCGCATCGGCATTGGTCAATCGCATCGGAGAACATGTGAGTTGCGATTGCGATTGGAAGTCCGGACCCGATGGAGGTATGAATTATAATTCAAACATGTTTGAAGTCCTGTCCCAATCGCAACGGCAAAATACAATGAACAGTGGTCAATCGCAACACATATTAAAAGACTTGCGATTGCGATTAAGAGTTCGGACCCGATGGGTGTATTAACGATGGTGTATATATATTTGAATTCCGGCTAATCGCATCAGAACTTTCCGATTGATCGCAAGTCCTTTGTAATATGCTCCGATCAAGTGGCGGACCCGATGGCATTATACGATGGATTTAATAGGTTCAATCGCATCCGAAATCTCAATCGCAATCGGAACTCTCCGATTGATCGCACGACTTTGTAAAATGCTGCGATTGAAGTGGCGGACCCGATCCAGTTATAAGCGGGAGTTGATATATGAAAATCACATCCGTGTTCTGATCGCAATCGGAACTTTTCTATTATGCGCCCCAATTGCATTTGATTGAAGCCCGGACCCGATGGGCTTATTAACTATGATTAACAAGTGTTTGAGTTCCAGTTCTAATCGCAAACGGAAATTTGTGAAGGCGCTGTTATATATAAATATATATATATATAAAGTTGTTGCGATTGTATTGAAAAGTGCCGCGTGGTCTGTGGACCCACGGGCCTCGGCTTAAGGTGGAGGGCGATTATCAATATACAATGACTGTGATATATGTCCGTTCCGCTTGCGGAATGTTCCACATCAACAAGACACTCGTGGCATGAAAAGCGTTGGAATATGGCCCAGAATTACAGTCAGCATATTCATATATATATATATGAAGCGCTGATATAAAAATGAAAAATGCAGTTACACAAATACAGAAGTTACGCAGCAGCCATATACAGAATGACATACAGAGAACAGAAAAGAGATAAAACACAGTCACAGAAAAGACAAAGACACAGTCAGAGAAAAGACAAATGCGCAGCAAGCCAAGAGACAAAACGAGTGAGCTGGAGTTCTCATTTAAATTTTAATGTAAATGTTTTAATTGTTTTTATTGTTTGTGATTCATTGGCAAGTCTTCGAGAGAAAACAAACTCCCACTGTAATGTTAAAATTGACACCTACAGTTATAATTTCTGAGTAAGCTGATAAAAGGAGTGAGAAGGCAGAAGGCAAAGAGACATGACTTTCCATTTCGAATTCCAAGAAGAATACAAACAGTCATGTGAAGAAATCTATAAATAATATCATCTTGATATTCAAGATAGAGAAGTGAGAGTAAATCGAGAGAAGGCAGAATATAGAAGAGTAAGACAGAGAAGATTAAGAAAAGTAGAACAGAAGGAGAAGCTACAGAACAGGGCTGATATCTGAGGTAAATCAGCAAACTTTCAGTTTGATAAATTGAGGAAGTTGGAGCTTCCCTATCAGGTTGCAGCTTGATAGTCGTCAGTTGTAGCTGACTGAGGTTGGAGCCTCCTGTAGGTTGGTGCCTGCAGAAAACTGAAGGGAGTTGGTGCTTCCTTGCAAGTTGTAGCTTGCATAATTGAGGTAGGAGCCTCCTGTAGGTTGGTGCCTGCAGAAAACAGTGGTGAGAGGGAGTTGGAGCTTGCCTTTGCATCACAACAATAATAAGATGTGGTTTTCTCCCTTTATGGGTTTCCACTTATATCTGGTGTCTCTGTGCATGATATTTATGTATTGATCTGATATGTATCATTTTCTTAATACCTCCTGCTCTCAAATTAAGTCTACTGCTCTATTAAACTAATACTTTCAGATTACATTCTAAGATTACTCTCACATTAAATAGAGTTTGAAATGAAGGTGTAAATAAGTTTATTGAAAAGTTTAAAATATCAGGAATGTATTAAACTGATTCACCCCCCCCCCTCTCAGTTTAATTAGAGATTCAACAATTGGTATCAGAGCGGGTTCCTTTGTACAAGTCTAACAACTGAAAGGAGATCCTAGGTTCCCAAGATGGCTAGTAAAGAAGGATGTTCAACCAATAAAGCCCCTTTCTTCACTGGTGAAAATTATGCTTTCTGGAAAATCAGAATGAAGACATACATAATGTCACTAGGAGTAGAAGTCTGGGCTGCTGTGCAATTAGGATATGCCCCGAAGTCAACTGATACAGAGAAAGAAGCTAAAGAAATCTTTGTAGCTAATGCAAAAGCCATGAATGCCATCCTGAATGGATTATGTGAAGCAGAGTTTATTAAAGTAATGCACAAAGACACTGCCAAGAAAATATGGGATACTCTTGAAGACATACATGAGGGAGACCAGAAAGTAAAAACTACCAAACTTCAAGTATATAGAGCCCAGTTTGAAAACTTAAAAATGAATGATGATGAAGATGTTGGCAGCTTCTTCTTAAAAGTTGCAGAAACTGTTAACAATATGAAAGCTCTTGGAGAAACCATACCAGAAAGTATAGTTGTGCAAAAGATTCTAAGATCACTCCCATCCAGATTTAATCCCAAGGTATCTGCAATAGAAGAGACAGCGGATTGGGAGACTTTGACCATGAACCGGATACTTGGAAATCTAATAGCCTATGAAATGAGGCTCCCACAGAAGAAGCCAAGTACAAGGGAAGCAGCATTCAGAACAGAAAAAAAGAAAGAAGAAAAGGAAGAAATATGCTCTTTCTCTGATGAAGAAGAGGCTAAATTTATCAAGAAATTGGATAGAGGCTCATGTAGATACAAAGGTAAACTTCCCTTCAAATGCTTTAACTGTGGAAGAGTTGGACATTATGCTGCTAAATGTCCTCACAAGAAAGTAAGAAATCAAGCTCAAGAATCAGAGAAAGACACATCAAAGTTCTGGCAGAAAGGAAAGAAATTCAGCAGAATCCTTCTATGCTCAGCAAGACAGCAGTGCATCTGAAGACTCAGATGAACCCTCAAGTGAAGAAGGAACCTCAGAATTTTTATTGATGGCCATAGAATATCTTAAGGGACTCCTACTAGAAGATGAAGAAGAAGAAGGGGAAGTAGACCTTGAGGGGGAGCTAAGAAGTGCTCTGGAGGAGATTGACAGACTCAAACTAAAATGCAGAAAACAAAAAGAGATTCTCCTAAAATGTGTGAAAGAAGAACAAAATTCAGAAGTCCTCATGCAGCTGAAGGTAAAGCTTGAAGAATCCAAGAAGATAGAAGATATGTTACTTCAGCAAATCAAAGATAAATCTCAAGAACAAGAGAAGCTGGAAGAAGAAATTCTGTGTCTGAGAAAGAAATTAGAAAATGCTCAACAGAAAGTTTCTATATACCCTTCTCAAACAACAAGCTCTATTAAGTTGAATGAAATTTTGGTTGCTCAAAGATTCCCTATGATAAAGACTGGAATAGGCTACGAAGGAGAATCAAGTAAAGGAAAAGAAAAGGTTGATAGAGAGATTATTTTTGTAAAAGCAAAGAAGGATGAGGAAGTAGCTCAAATAATTCCTACAAAAGAAGAAATATGCAATAAGAGAGACAGAGAGCAGAAGAAACCTCTAGTAACAAAGAATATAATGAATACTAAGATGACATAAAAAGAATCATATGCCCCTAAGTATATCAAATTTGGAAGTCATCAGAGGAAATTCTTCCCTCCTATGAAGAATGCCACCTGCTATGTCTGCCACAAGCCAAGACACATTGTTGCATATTGTTATGCAAGGAAGAGTAATTCAGACCTGCAAAAGATGCAAACAGTAAAGAGGCTATCTCAAACAAACAAATGGAGAAAACAATCTTACATCAGGTATGCAAATAATTTCTATGGTTATTGTTTTTATTGTAAGGAATTTGGCCATAAAATTATTGAATGTAGAAAGTATGGACAAAGACTGATGTTCAATACCTCAAGGAGGTTTATGAGTCAAAGCAATTTTGTTCATGCTCACAATTTCGCAAAAACTATAATCAAATGTTGTATATGCAATCAAATTGGGCATATATCTTCCAAGTGTTCTCTAAAGGGATATAATTCATCACCTCACCAAAGATACCAAACAAAAGGGGGCCTCCAGTGGATAAAGAAAGTGAATAAATGTGACCTGGCTCTAACTTCTCAAGATCTGAAAAGCCAGTGGTACTTGGACAGTGGTTGCTCCAAACACATGACTGGAGACAGAAGCAAGTTTATAACTCTTGATGAAAAGAAATCTGGCAATGTTATTTTTGGTAATGATAAATCAGGAAAGATCAAGGGAAAAGGCTCAGTCAGCATAGACAATGACAGAGGAAAAGCCCAAGAGGTACTATTTGTGGATGGACCGAAAGAAAATTTACTGAGTGTCAGTCAGATGTGTGACAAAGGATGTGAAGTTCTTTTTAGAGCACAAGATTGTGTAGTCAGGTAAAGCACAACAGGAAAAACTCTGCTCAGAGGTGTTCGAACAGAGAACAATGTATACATAGTGAAAGAGGAAGATGAAGCCTGCCATCTTAGCAAACTTGAGGAGTCATGGTTGTGGCATAGGAGATTGGGACATCTTAGCTTTGACCATATCATCAAATTGAGCAAGAAGAAAGCTGTCAAAGACATGCCAGAAATAAAAAGGCCTTCAAGTACTATATGCAAATCTTGTCAATTAGGGAAACAGACTCGCACATCCTTTAAATCTAAAGAGGAGTTGTCAACAAGAAGACCACTCCAGCTTGTGCACATGGACCTGTGTGGTCCTGCTAGAACTAGAACACCAAGTGGAGAATCCTATTTCATGCCGATAATAGATGACTTCTCCAGAATGACATGGGTTGCCTTTCTCAAAAATAAATCAGAAGCATTGGAAAAATTTAAGATATTCAGAGCATTAGCAGAAAATCAAACCGGATGCAAGCTGAAATGTATCAGATCAGACAGAGGAGGAGAATTCACAGATTATGACTTTGCAGACCTATGTAATGAACATGGAATAAAGCAACAATTTACTATTGCAGGGACACCTCAGCAGAATGGAGTAGCAGAGAGACAAAATAGGTCTGTACAACAAATAGCCAGAGCTATGATGCAAGAGAATAATATTGCTCAAACCTTCTCGGCAGAAGCAGTACACACAGTAGTACATATCCTTAATAAAGCTCACTTAAGGCCAAGCAGTGACAAAACTCCATATGAACTATGGCATGGAAAGCCAACTTCAATAAAACATTTCAGAGTCTTTGGTAGCAAGTGTTACATAAAGAATAATGATGAAAAACTTGGGAAATTTGATTCAAGAGAAGATGAAGGGATTTTTCTAGGATATGCTTCCAAAAGCAAAGGGTACAGGTGCTACAACAAGATCCTTCGGAAGATAGTTGAAAGTATTGATGTGAGATTTGATGAAGAACTTCCAAACAATACAAGAAATACAGACTGCTGCAATCCATCAGACAACCATGAAGAGGAAGACAAGGATGATGATGAAACAAGCAAGACAACAGATGATGCAGAGCTGAGCTCGAAAACCCCCTCAAGATACACTAAGAAGAATCATCCTGAAGATCAGATCATAGGAGACAAGAAAGCAGGAGTCCAGACAAGAAGGCAGCTAACAGAACAAATAGAAGAAGTATACATAGCCATGTTATCACAAATAGAGCCAAAGAAATTTGAAGAAGCCAACAAGGACAAGTATTGGATAAAAGCAATGAATGAAGAATTGAACCAAATTGAGAAGAACAATACCTGGGAACTAGTTCCTAGACCTATTGAGAAAAATATCATTGGTTCAAAATGGGTATTCAAAAACAAAATGAATGAGCAAGGACAAGTAATCAGGAATAAAGCTAGGCTGGTCTGCAAAGGATACTCACAAATAGAAGGACTTGATTATGATGAAAAATTTGCCCCTGTAGCCAGAATGGAAGCTATCAGAATGTTCCTGGCATTTGCATGCTACCAAGATTTCAAGGTATATCAAATGGATGTAAAATCTTCTTTTCTTAATGGTGATCTAGAAGAAGAAGTGTACATGGAACAACCAGAAGGTTTCTCATTGACAGATAAAGAAGACTATGTATGTAAACTGAAAAAAGCCCTATATGGACTGAAACAGGCTCCTCGTGCTTGGTACTCAAGACTGGATAAATATTTTCAAAAACAGGGTTTTAAAAGAGGAGGAGTAGACAGCAATCTATATATAAAATCCCATGAAAATGAACTCCTGATTGTTGTAGTATATGTTGATGACATTATGTTTGGAAGCAACAAAGATGAACTAGCAAAAGGGTTTGCTGATGAGATGAAAACAGAGTTTTAAATGTCTATGATTGGAGAGCTCATTTTCTACTTAGGACTGCAAATTCAGCAAAAGAACACTGGCACATTCATTTCTCAAGAAAAATACTTAAAAGAAATGCTGAAAAAATTCAAAATGGAGGACTGCAAACCAGTGACAACCCCCATGATCACGGGATGCAAGCTGTGTGTTGATGATAGGTCTGCAGATGTAGATCAAAAAATCTACAGATCCATGATAGGAAGCCTACTGTACTTGACAGCTTCAAGACCAGACATCATGCTAGCAGTAGGACTAGTGGCAAGATATCAAGCAACACCTAAACAAAACCATCTTCTGGCAGTAAAAAGAATACTCAGATATCTACAAGGAACAACACAATATGGGCTTTGGTATCCTAAAGGCAAAAGCTTCACCTTAACAGCGTACACAGATGCAGATTGGGCCAGCTGTGTGGATGACAGGAAGAGAACAAGTGGAGGTGCATTCTATCTAGGAGAAAGTCTAGTGGCATGGCTAAGCAAGAAACAAACATCCATATCTCTGTCTACTGCTGAAGCAGAATATATAGCAGCAGCAGCATGTTGTACACAAGTCATGTGGATGAAGCAAACTCTTCAAGACATGAAGGTAAGCATTAATGAAACTATCTCAATCAAATGTGATAATACAAGTGCTATAAGTATATCTAAAAATCCTGTGCTTCATTCAAAAACTAAACATATACCAATCAAGTATCATTTTCTCCGAGAACAAGTGGCTTAGAAGATAGTTAAACTGGACTATGTATCAACGAAAGAACAGATAGCAGATATATTTACCAAACCACTTGCCAGAGAACCATTCGAATACTTGAGAGACAAACTAGGGGTAGTATCTGGAGATACTATTCTCTAATATGAAGAGAAAGTACAGTCTCAGGGGGAGAACAAAACGAAGATATCATTCCAGGGGGAGAACAGCCAGCAAGATAAGCATAAAACAAGTCCATAGGATCAACATTATCAATATTATCAGCATTCAGAAGCAACAAGAACCTTTCAATCGTAAAATGCATCATCTCTGTCTGCAATCTAGCACATATTACAGGCACTACAAATGAAACACAGCATAGTCCAATTTTGGCAGAAGAGGACCTAAACGTAACTCAGAGAAAGAAAATACAACGACAGAACCCATACGGAGGGATGAGGAGTCATCCTTTGCCATTGATGTCAAAGGGGGAGGAAGAACAAATAGCAAACAGGAAGAGCAAGCAACAAGAGAAAGAGAAAGCAAACAGAGAAAGTGGATTTCCATCAATGCCAAAGGGGGAGACTGTTGGAAATATTGTCATTGATGGCAAAGGAGGCAACACTCAGGCAAAAGAGGCAGCGCTGTAGCAAAGGAAGGCAAAAGAGGCACAACGAAAGCAATAGAGGCAGCAAGAAGAAAGTCAAAATGTAATAGTCATAGAAGCACAGTGAAGAACCGTTATCGGAAGATAGAGACAGAGGCAGAGTGACAGAAGCAGAGACAGAGGCAGAGAGCAGTTACAAAATTCCGGGAATCGCACTCTCCAACCGGCAGAGCAGAGGCAGAGACAGAGGCAGAGAGCAGTTACAAAATTCCGAGAATCACTTCACTCCAGCGGCATATAATACAGAACCATATTCCGGGAATCGCACACTCCAACCGGCGTTATACAACACGAATCTTATTCCGGGAATCGCAGACTCCAGCCGAGCGTTACACATATAATACAGAACCATATTCCGGGAATCGCACTCTCCAACCGGCGGAGCACATATAACAAATACAAACATTATTCCGGGAATCGCTTCACTCCAGCGGCAAAATATATATAAGCATATATATCAGTTATATACAAGCGGAGCACTTTAACCAAAGGTTCTATCAAAACGAAATGGCTTATAAGGTGGGACCCCTCCCCAATCGCAATCGGAGAAAAGGTTTAATCGGCGGAGTTTTGTTATGTGCTCCGATTAAAGGCCGGACCCGATTGAGCTATATGCCACAGTGTATTGCTAATCGCATCCGAGTTCCCAATCACATCGGAATTGGTCAATCGCATCGGAGAACATGTGAGTTTCAATTGCGATTGGAATTCCGGACCCGATGGAGGTATGAATTATAATTCAAACATGTTTGAAGTCCTGTCCCAATCGCATCGGCAAAATACAATTAACAGTGGTCAATCGCAACACATATTAAAAGACTTGCGATTGCGATTAAGAGTTCGGACCCGATGGGTGTATTAACGATGGTGTATATATATTTGAATTCCGGCTAATCGCATCGGAACTTTCTGATTGATCGCAAGTCCTTTGTAATATGCTTCGATCAAGTGGCGGACCCGATGGCATTATACGATGGATTTAATAGGTTCAATCGCATCCGGAATCTCAATCGCAATCGGAACTTTGATCGCACGACTTTGTAAAACGCTGCGATTGAAGTGGCGGACCCGATCCAGTTATAAGCGGGAGTTGATATATGCAAATCGCATCCGTGTTCTGATCGCAATCGGAACTTTTCTATTATGTGCCCCGATTGCATTTGATTGAAGCCCGGACCCGATGGGCTTATTAACTATGATTAACAAGTGTTTGAGTTCCAGTTCTAATCGCAAACGGAAATTTGTGAAGGCGCTGTTATATATAAATATATATATATATATATATATAAAGTTGTTGCGATTGTATTGAAAAGTGTCGCGTGGTCTGTGGACCCACGGGCCTCGGCTTAAGGTGGAGGGTGATTATCAATATACAATGACTGTGATATATGTCTGTTCCGCTTGCGGAATGTTCCACATCAACAAGACACTCGTGGCATGAAAAGCGTTGGAATATGGCCCAGAATTACAGTCATCATATTCATTTATATATATAAAGCGTTGATATAAAAATGAAAAATGCAGTTACACAAATACAGATGTTACGCAGCAGCCATATACAGAAATACATACAAGAGAATGTAGTAGATAAAACATGTAAATACAGAAGTACAAGACACGCTGTAGAAAAGACAAATGCGCAAAGAAGCCAAGACAAAACGAGTGAGCTCGAGGTTCTCATTTAAATTCGAATGTAAATGTTTTAATTGTTTTTATTGTTTGTGATGCATTGGCAAGTCTCCGAGAGAGAAAAAACTCCCACTGTAATGTTAAAATTGACGCCTACAGTTATAATTTATGAGGAAGCTGATAAAAGGAGTAAGAAGGCAGAAGGCAAAGAGACATGACTTTCCATTTCGAATTCCAAGAAGAATACAAACAGTCATGTGAGAAAATCTATAAATAATATCATCTTGATATTCAAGAAAAAAGGAGATTAAATCGAGAGAAGGCAGAATATAGAAGAGTAAGACAGAGAAGATTAAGAAAAGCAGAACAGAAGGAGAAGCTACAGAACAGAGCTGATATCTGAGGTAAATCAGCAAACTTTCAGTTTGATAAATTGAGGAAGTTGGAGCTTCCTTATCAAGTTGTAGCTTGATAGTCGTCAGTTGTAGCTGACTGAGGTTGGAGCCTCCTGTAGGTTGGTGCCTGCAGAAAACTGAAGGGAGTTGGTGCTTCCTTGCAAGTTGTAGCTTGCAGAATTGAGGTAGGAGCCTCAGAGGTTGGTGCCCGCAGAAAATCAAGCAGAGAGGGATGGGAGCCTGCTCTTGCATCACAACAATAATAAGATAGATACCAAGTACTTAAGTGAGACAAGGCACATGAGGAAAAAGGTAAGCATACCAAATCCCAAAGAATGTGTCTTGGACCATTTCAAATCATAGAACAAATTTGCCCATCAACCTTCATGTTACAAGATCTTCAAGGGAGAAAATATTTTCTCCCTCTCAATGGGCTAATTTCGAAAAAACTCTTTTCTTAGAAGAAAATTTTCTTCTAAATATACTATACTTGCACTTTTTTTTCTAGGAAAATAATGTTTGATTACATACTTTTGTTTGTTCACGACACCTCTGAATTATTTTATGTTTTTATTTTTAAATAATAGAATTTTTTGAGGAAATAAATACCAAACTAGAAATTGAATGAATACTATACAGCTCTGAAATTGTTTTCCATCAAAATTGTAAATTTTACAAACCTGAACTTTGTAAAGTCTTTTTACTTTAGCATCAATCAGAAAAATGTTCATCTTTACAAAGAAAAGACTTGTTGTGACTAAGCATCTTTAACTCTAAATTGTCATCCAAAACTCTTAATGAGTCGATGATTCTCCCCATCCATTGAAAATACTTTTTAGACTGTAATTCAAAAATATAAAAAACTTAAAAATATAAGAAGTCTCATCATGAGCCTGCTTACCATGATCATAGGTTAATGATTAACTAACATTACCACAACTGCATACCAAACCAGGGTAATGGCTCATGATTATTAAGATCATAAGACAAGGGGTCTCATCGCGATCCAAATTGTTCAGTTCAATTATAACCTGTGAATGGCATTGTCACTTTCTGGTCATCAAGCCAGAACAATGACTTTTTAAGAAAAAGAAGAAAAATGAGTTTTATGATTAAAGATTTATCTCAATGAATTGTAATAATAAATGGATGGGATACTGAATCATTGATGGTTAAAAAGTAACCTTGCTTGAGCTATTAATATCTACTAGTAGCAGTGGCTCTACCTATGACAAAAGGAGAAAATCAAAAGGCTAAGTTACAAAAAGACACTTACTTTATCTTTTAAACTATATAATGATTGATATAGAGGAATGAAGATATTTATTTATGAAACGTTTATGAAAGATTAACGATAGAGATGATTTTTTTTTATATTCAGAGTAATTTTATTCATTCGAATATTTTGAAAATAGTTCTTGTTTCCTTAAATTATTTTTACCTATTTAAAAGTACTAAGAAATTGTTTTTCCAGAGATAACTGGTTCTTCCAGTGAATCGCCAAATTGTTGTGCTAATAAAAAACCCCCATTATTTTAGCAATATTTACCTTATAAAATAATGGAGAACCTATTCAATTTTTAGAGTTAAAACAAATAAGACCCTTAGAGTAATTCATTACATAGGAATAGGGAACAAAAAGGGATAAAACCTTAAAATTGGTCCTTGAAAGCACTTAGGCGGAGAAAGATCGCATCATCACAATCGCAACACTGCAATGAATCATATATGACTCCTAAAAGGTCACTTAAAACATATTGCAATCTGATGTGTATAAGCAAAAGTGATTTTATAAGGGAAAAAACCATATTTCCAAGTAAATTCTATAAGGAAAGCCTATCAGACCCACTTCCACCACGTAAGCCATTACATATCGCATTTTGCAAATCCTGCCCCGACAGTCTTATTGTCACCTGCCATATTTCCCCAATGCGATATACTCCATCGCATCGCATTCCCAAAAACATAATCACTCTTCTTCCTCGAACCATGTTCACCAATGCGATATAGTCCATAAAAAATTGCACATCGCAATTTTGTCACCTTAAACACCTCACACTCCATCTATTTTTGCTGATATTGCAATTATGATACCACAATCAGCATAAAACTAAGCCGATTAGTATTAAATGAATATTTTCACACGATCAATGCAGCGACACGAAAAATTTGGTTTTAATGCGGAAATTATTATATGGGCATAATAACCCATATCAACCATTAATATCATAAATTAACAGTTTCGTCACCCATACCTCCATAATCATTTTACTGTAAGAAACATTCAATTCATATCTTATCAGTGTGTGAAGTCTCATCCATTTAAACGTTTATATTTATATGGTACTTGTGCATTTGTAAAACCAAAAGATCCCTATTTCCGCTTATCCTTTCTCATCTATTTGTAGGTGAGCCCGAATAAGAAGAATTCTCCAGAGATGTCTAAAGCTCTCAAGAAATCTAAGAATTATATGGCCCCTGTAAACCCTGCACCCGCTACAACTGAGAGAACAAAGATACTTACTCTGTTTAAAGATACTATGTGTGGACCAGAAAGTGGATCCTCCTCGAAGATGAAAAACCTCACAAAGTTCAAAGAAAAGAAACTGTTGATGCTCTTGATTCCTCCGAAGCTACAATTGAAGAAGTAGCTAATTCTTTCTTACATCAAATTTTTGCACGACCTAAAATTTTACCATACACTCACATATCGGGGAAAGGATATTTCTCACTAGCAGAGGAACGATGATTGTTTCATTCAAAGCTGAATACCTGAAGCTGATGTACCTTATCCCAGACCCCGAAAAGGTCTACGATAAAAAATTTCTTGCACAATTCACCAAAGAAAACGAGCTCAAATAAAAGCCAATCAAGAAATGGAGAAGCAATCCCAACAAGCACAAGAATGACAATAAGGGTATGTACTCTATTGACTCCCTTGTAAGCCCTTATTGTTATGTCTCTGCGCTGATGTCTAGGCTTTTTGGTCAGCCGGAAACTACTCGATTTTTTGTAAAATGGGTCCATCTAATGGAGGCAGCTATAGATTCCTATGTTATGGATTGGGGAAATATTCTATTTAATAATATTTCCACTCAGATTTTAGAATATAGGAAAAATCACTCCATTTCTTCCAAAATTTCCCCCCCATTCTACATGAGCGCCTTTATCATTTATGTTGTGTGTTTTACCTCAGATTTTCCAACCATGGGTTGGAAATGGACTACCCAAGACCCTGTACCTATTCATATATTTCATAGTATGTTGTGGGAATATAATTATGAGAACAATTTTAACAAAATTTTCCATTGAGTCATTCTCCCTCTGTTTCAAGTTGTTTTTAATGAGAAATCCCCCAAACTGTAAAAAGAGGCCTAAGATGTTTTTTCCTCTATAGGAAAATGGTTTGGTGAAGATTTTTTCACATATGTCTGAGTATTTGGGATCTTAGCTCGACCACACGTTTTTCCCTTGTATGTTCCTGAAAAGCTTCTCACAAAAGAAGTTGCATATTAGACTGTTGGAAATGACCTAACCAAGTTTCTGAAAGAGACCAAGAAAGAATCATGGCCTTATTTTCCAATTAATTGTGGTGTTTACGGTCTGGATAATTACAAACATGTTGTTGTAGATATTGGTCAGATTGAATGGTTGAATTTATTCAAAATTCCAAACAGATAGTATGACCCAATTAAGGTTGCCAATAATTTCACTACCCAAGTGAAGATTTGGCATTTTGTACACGAAGATGATGATTTTGATGAACTATTTGAGTCTGTCAATAATTATTCTGCAGTTCAAAATTTTACAGCCTTATGCCTCCATCCACAAAAATTACTAAAGATTAAACAATATAGGAATAATAGATTGGAAGAAATTCCATTGAAAATGTTGGATGTCTCACAACCATTATCTGAGAAGGAAAAGGAAAGTAAATCGACATCTAAGGATACTGAAGTCCTTAGTAAAGAAAACCAAGATAAATCAGCCAAAGTTCAAACTATGGATTTGGATTTCCCAAGTAATTTAAAGGATATTTGGAAGGAGTTTGATCTAAAACTCCAGGAAGAAAAAGGAGCTATAGTTATTGATCAGCAAAAAAATTTTCATACTCCTCAAACTAAAATTCAAGATTCGTTCACTACTGAGCCCTCTAACAAATTAGTAAGCACAGAAAGAGTGGAATTCATCCCAGCCTTCCCCACCACCGAAATTGTTCTTAACATTGAGGAAATTCCTCCTTTGGACATTTTCTACAGTCCTAAACACAAGGCAGTTATGAGAAGACATAATAAAAGAAGAAGATCAGAGAAATCCCAACCCCTTGTCCAAGGAGATGTATCAATGGATGTTGTTTCGAAAGACACACAAGCAGATCCTTCACAAGATCTAACTCGCCTAACTCAATTTGCAAGAGCTTATGCTTCTGCAACCATTGAAAAGGCTTCAAAAGTTCAACAATTGATGAAACAAAAGGATGAGAAAATCATCCAACTTGAACTAGAGCTACATGCAGAGAAACAAAGTGTCAGTCAACAGTTATAGGTACAGATCACATTGCTCCAGGAGAGCATGGACCAACTAAAAAATCACCATCAGAATGAGATTAGTTCCAAGGAGAGTCTAATTCACCAATTACAACTCTCTATTGAGCCAGTAAAAGATAACCTAAAAATTGATGAATTCAGAAAAGAGGCCTTAGAAATAAACACTTTATTGGCACAACAGTATGTTGTTTTTTGTCAAAATTTATCAAGTATTCCTGAATTTTGTGAATAGAGTGATTCACTTGTGAATCACATTTCATATATGAGGATTAGTTGTGATGAGATAGACGACAAGGTTTCCCAGTTTGTCACGTGGCAAGATTCTGATGATGGTCGAAAGGCCAACCTTCCCAGGATCGAGGATTCAAAGAAAGAAATATTATTTATAGATTGGGATATACAGTTGAAGCATGCAGAAAGAGCCATTTGCAGAGAAAATTATGTTGCTACTAACATTGTGTAAATTGTTAGTCAAAATCTCATCGCAACAGATCTTATTGACATATGTCCTCTGGGTGCATTGCCTTTAGTGAAAGACTTGATAAGACAATGGAGATAAGTGTCAAAGGTAAAAGAAGAACATATCATGAAGCTGGAAAAGCTATATTGGGAGAAATATTGGAGATATTTAGTAAAGCCTCACAGGCAGTGGTTTATGCTATGTTGTCTCATAGATAGATCTTCCTAAATGCTTCCTCCACTTTCTGATCCCGTTTTCACTGGACAGCTACACATTAGGCCAGGCCAACCTCCAGAGGTTAAGCCTATGCTTGATATCCTTCAGCTAAAGGAACAAATGGAAAAGGGGACATCAAGACATTCCTCGAGCAAGTCATCCCTTTAATTTTTATTTCTATTTAAATTCTACTTACTTTAAGGAGGGTTATTTTAAACCTCCTCATCTTTTTATTGTAATGACTATTTTAAAAATTTTATTTTTATATTTAAACCCCTTCATGTCTTTGAAGAAGGGGTCCTAAAATTTTGAAAGGAAGACTTTATAGATGTTGCACTTTTGTACTCTTGAAGTTTTCTGAATAGAAAACGCTGAACCAAGCACTTTTTCTCAAATGAGAAGAGTGAACATATACATGGTACTTTTATCCTATGTGTTATATTTTTGCTTCAAATGAGAAATAGTTATTTATCTTATGATGTTTTTTTTCATGTATCTATTTTAATACAGTTTGACATTAACTCACTTATGAACATGTTATACTATTATCATTTGATACATATGCAATACAGGAATTTAAAAGTTGCGATAGAAGCTTTATTCAATTGATTTAATTAACTATTTAATTAAATCAATTATCTCAAACATTTTCATATATTTAACTAAATGTATGATATTTATTTGCATCCACTAAAAGGTCATTTCTGTAGATCGCACAGGGAATAGATTTCACCCCAGGATACATAGTAGATAGTTATATTGTTTATTAAAGCTTGCTAATATTTCCATATATCAAGTTACACACAATGATAAATCCATCCATTCAGCGCAATTATATTAAACTCGGAAACTGGTCCCATAAATCCAGTTGGAGCCACCATTCCAAAAACAAAAGGGATGATTTTTAAGTTCTCGAATGGGTGGTTTCCTTGATGTTGTTGCACCGATTTTAGGGGCTCCAACAAGACCCTAGAGATATCTCGGCTTCCTCCCTCTTCTCCTAGATCTGAGGAAGCTAAAAATCAGTACCAGGAAATGGGAGAGATTAAATAAACAAAATTTGGTGGCTGAACTCCGTAGTATTGCCAAACATCATTGAGGCCATTCACACTTCCATGGATTCCTGCAGTCCAAAGCCTCACACCCTTTCTCTCTTGGCCTTTGTTGAAGATAGGAAAATACATATTCTCAGAATACAAGAAGTCATATGGAAGCTCAAAATTCAGGTTATGTGGCTGCGTGAGGGGGACCATAACACAAATTTATTTCACCACTTTTCTAATTATAGGAAGAAATAGAATTTGATTTTGAAAATCCAGTCCAAGAAGGGAATTTCGATCCATTCTAAATCTGATATCTCCAGGGAGGCCATTAAATATTTTTTTTCTGAAATATACAAGCGCAGGGATGGATTCAGGGTTTCAAACCAATTCTGGGCAGTGGGGCAATACCTCTGCATGTTTAATGATGTTTCAAATGGTGATTTAAGAAAACCTGTTACCAAGGATGAACTCATGGATGTTATTAAATATTTCACCAAGAAAAAAATTCCTGGTCCGGACAGATGGCCTGTTGAAATGTACATTCATTTTTTTGACTTAATGGAAAACAATTTTCTCATGGTGGTGGAAGAATCGAAACTTCAGAGTTGGATCCCTAGGGATATCAACTTGAATTTTCTAGAACTCATCCCTAAATCCTCTCATCTTGTTGATTTCAAGGAATTACGCCCCATATAATTATGTAACGTGGTCTATAAGAACATCTCTAAAGTCATGTCCTACCACATTTCAGCCTCCCTCTCTTTGCATATATTCCATGAACAGTCTGGTTTTCTCCCTGACAGAATTATCCATGATGTTGTTGCCACTGAACAAGAAGTAATGATCTCCATTCATCTCAAAAAATTGGAAGCTTCCATAATGAAGATTGATTTGTATAAAGCCTATGATTTCATTGATTGGTCCTTCATCCACCTAGTTCTATATAAGATAGGGATCTCTGAACAAAATTCCCAATGGATCATGTCATGCATCTCCCCTGTTTGGCTTGCTATTTTAATTAATGGAGTACCTATTGATTTCTTTCGGGCTGGTCGTTGCCTCCGTCAAGGCTTCTCACTCTCGCCACTAATATTCATCTTGATTATGGATGACATCAGCATGCACATCAAAGAGGCTCATAGGCGTGGCAATTTCAATAGTATCTGATTGGCCCCTGGAATATCTGTCACCCACTCATGCTTTGTGGATGAAATCATAGATTTTGTTACTATTGGGATGCACTTCACTATATATTTATTCATTTCGGTAAGGCCTCAAGCATGTTAATCAACAGTGGAAAATCAATCTTGATTACTGCCTCTCAAAATTTTACAGACTTGGTTATCATTGTTTGTCTCTTTTAGGTGAATATTGCCCCTATTTCAGATGGATTCAAAGATCTTGGTTTTCGACTCAAGCCTTGTGGATACAACTCCAAGGACTATTCTTGGCTTCTGGATAAGTATAAAAAGAGATTGAATATCTAGTCACACAAATAGCTCTCTCTCGGAGGCCACTTCATCCTTGCTCAGGCTGTCCTTCAACAATTTCTTGTATTCTGAGCACACCTCTTCCACATCCTGGTGGGTATTGTAGATTCCATTAAAGCCATCATCTAAAATTTCCTCTGGTCGGGTGCTAGGGGATCAAGGAAATTCCATCTTTGCAATATGGAATTGATCATGCACCGTAAAATGATGGGGGGATGGGGGTCTCTTATAAATTTCCACTTTCTCACAGGCTCTTCTCATTAAATCACTCCGGAGGGCGGTCATGGGAGTTGGAACTTGGCCTTGTATATTTCGTGCAAAATACAATATCTGTCAGGACCTTATCTCCCTCTTCAGGTCTCGGTCCCTCCCTTCACGCAGGGGTTCTATCATATGGAGGAGTTTTAGGAGGGTCTCTACCCTTTTCGTCAAATGTCTTGTTTGGGAATTTGGAAATGGGAAACATATATTCCTGGGCTCTGAAAAGGTCCGTGGGATATTGGCAGAGTTCACCATTGATCCCCATCTACATCATATGTTGGCACTAAAAGGACTGTTCATGGTCTCCTACTTCATCTCCCACTAGAAACAAAGCTGCCCCATATGGAAAACTTCTCGAAAATTAGACCTACAGGGCAAGGTTGTTGAGGAATGGGATTTTGTATTTACTACTCTTAGATCTGGGGGTTTTTGTCATCATCAGGCGGGTGACAGGATCTCTTAGTATGGTAAGCTATATCGGTCCTCACTAGTGGTCAAGGACATTTATGAAAACACTTTGGACCATAATACTTCTCTGGAGGACTCTCTTTTCTACAAGAAATTATGGAATCGTAATATCCCTAACAAGATAATCCTTTTTTTCTGGCTGGCTATGCGAAATAGGGTTCTAACATGGGATGACTTGACCAAGCAAGGCTTCCATGGGCTGGCTGCTATGTTTTTTGTAGGCTTGAGTCTGAAACAATTATGCACATTTTATTCCACTGCCCATTCATGTTGGAAATTTGGTCCATGTTTTTACTGCGTTTGCAGATTCAGGACCAGAGGCCTCTATCCTTCCAACAGAGTATTGAATCCTGGGAACTTTGGTTTCCGGTGCCCGATCTTTACCCTTCTATCTTTTTTGGGAGGTGTGGCTTGCCAGGAACAAGCTCATTTTTTATGGTCTCCAATTTATTCAACACAACATCAATTTTTCCATCCTCAAGTGGCTTGAATCTATCCCCTCATAGCCTCCAAGGGTTATATATCTCTCCACTTGACTCCAACCTCACAATGTCTCCATTCTTGTGGGCTACTTTGATGGGGCACAACGACAAGGTTATTGTGGATGTGATGCTTGGATCAAGCTGGGACATAATGAATGTTATTACATTAGCTGGAATGGTGGTCTTGTTTCTAACATGAGGGCGAAGCTCCTTGCCCTTTGGAGCCTTCTTTGGGTGGATTTCAACCTTCAATTGAAAAATCTACATATCTATGGGGATGAAAAAACTTTGATCGATGGGATCATTGGCCATTACAATTACCAACTGCCCACTCTCTTCTCTTGGTATTGCACGATTCAATACCTTCACAGTTGCCTTCACGATCCTCCTATCCAATATATTTTTCATGAGGCCAACACAAAAGCGGACACTCTCTCCAAACAGGGCATCCTTCTTCATCTTAGGACTATTCGGGTACAAAAATTCATGGATGGTCATGTGGTCTTCACCAATGTGATTCCACTCCCCTAGGAGCATTTCTCTCTATTTCAGAGGCTTTATGTTTCTCACTTGCCACTGATATGTGACTCTATGCTTTTTGTCGTGCAAACTTTGCTGGTTTCTATTTAAGCTTTTCTGGTTTTTTGGGTTGTTGGATGCTTGAATATTTTGAATTAGGCACATGTGTGTTTCTTTTTCAGGTCATGCACATTGTTCTTATGTTGTCATAAGCTCTTCTTTCAGCTCTATTCCAACACCCTTTGTTAGTGTGAATATTTCGTCGTAAAATATCACTTTAGCTACGCATAACAAATAGCCCTAACATCGATATGGCTGCAAAATATCTTTAAGTTTGCTGCACAAATTTAGATCTAAGCACAAAAGACATTAAGCAGATAAAATATAATATGGCTCCATGCATCCAATGGACAAGACAAGAATAATGTATTTAAAATAATTTTATATTATATTAAAGAATGGGGCACCTGAGAGGAAAACAAGAAAGGTGTTTTCCGGTTCTCCTCAGTGGGATGGGTTCTTGAAAGTCCTCAGTGTTTCAGATCTAACATTTCTCTCTCTTATGGGTGTAGAACAACAAACATAGAACTTAATGGGAGTTCATAAAACAAAATGGAAAATGGTGACCAAGAGTAGATCCAGAGTGATCTAATGCAATGAAGGTGACTAATGAATGGGGAAAACCCCCCTATTTATAACAAAATATTGGGGCGATCGAGAACTCGGTGCATGAATAAAATATTATTAATCGAATTCTAGAAGCACCCTTTAGGAATATTTTATTATATTTGTTGGAGGGAAAAGGGTTCTTGACTTGGGTCAATTCCTTTATTTATAAATAATAAATAAATAAATGGTTTATCTATCATCTTAGGGAAGTGATGGGAATATAATTAAATAAATAATGGTTTGTTTAATTATTTATGGATGATTTAGTCAAATTTAACTAAGAATATTATTTAAATAATGATTTAAATAACTTATTCTTAGGGAATAATTAAATAAATAAGGATTTATTTAATTAAGTTGCTTATTTTGGGTTAAATATGACCAGGAAATATAAACAAATAAGTTATTTTATGTGGTGAAAGCAATTTTACTTAGGGTAAAATTGGTCTTACATGGTGTACTTGGGTTCATCTAATAATAATAGGTTAGATGACCAAAAATTGGTGTAACACCCTTGTTGTGAAGTTGATGAACTATGTGCTGGTTTTTATATTCATAATAAAATGAACGTTTTTTTCTCCCTGAAAATAAATAAATAAATAAATAATTAAAAAAAAAAATTCCTTTGTTTGGATGGTTAACAAATTGGTAAATTTTATGTATGTATATTATTAAATTTGACAGAGTGTATATACTCTATAATGTTGAATTTGAACCCACAATATTTGATAGAGAATCATATATTCTTATTCTCTTACATAGATTGTTTTTATTATTATTATTATTTAGTTGAGAAATTAAGATAAATAACGGGTAAAAGAAAATTTTAAAAATCTAAAACCGGAATTATCAATAATAATCTACCACATAATATTATATAATTTACAAAATAAACCATTTATCTACATAATGCAACAAAAAATTCTTGGAAAAATTGCCACTTGAAAAAACTTAAGAAATTTTAAGTTATAGAATATTAAGCACTATGTTTTATAACAAAAAATAACCAAACCATATAATAAATCACTTTTTTTATTATAATATATTATGCACCAAATAATTGTCTAATAAATCACCACCTAAAAAAATGATACAATTTTAAGTTATAGAATACTAATCACTATGTTTTATAAACAAAAATAACCAAACCATAAAATAAATCACCAATTTTTTTTTTTAATTATAAAATATTAAGTATCATTTTTTTTCCTCGAGAAAAAAGCGTAATTTTATTCAGCAGATGTGTACAAAATTACAATAAGTAACACACAGATGTGTGTTCAGGAAAAACAAACCACGAAGGTTGTTTACAAGAGACAGGATCTGAGACTAACATAGCCTATGCAGATCCAGAGATCAGGCTTATACAAGCTGTTCAAAACTGTTCAAATATCAAGACTGTCAGTAATTCCCTTTTGAGAATTATCATGTCACAACAAAACTAAAATGTTGCACTTCTAAAGCACAGACCAATTCCAATAAGAATTCAACCACACATATATAGCGCTGGCCCCTGTACAGACCATCACCCGATCCATATCGGAATCTGCCACCAAATAAGAGTTCGTAGTCTATATGGAGCACCGCCACAGGGGAACCAGAAGCTCTGTAAATTAATAAAAATCATTTGCTCATCCCGCTGATGTAGCCCATCAATGAGAAAACCGTTAAGGTAGACAGATATATAAACAACCTTCATCATCTAATAATAGTGAATGCGATCTACAGGAATGACAGCCCGTAAACAACAGCAACACCAGCCAGATATACCATATCGGCCCTCAACATGCAAACGAAAGTATCATCCTTTAGAAAGAAAAGGGCATGACCTCCATAGAGAACTGAAAGGAGACAAACGCTATAACCAGGTGCATATTTGAATCTAGCACACCTTCAGAATAGCTGTATGGAGTTGGAAATCGGCCAAAAAACTAGGCAGCAAGTCCAGACATATTTCCCATACACATTTGTGAAAGAGGCTTCGAAGGTTTCTCCAAAAACATACATCATTTAGTAAAACTTAGCATCAAACTAAGGATTGAATGGCTAAAAGAAATGAAATCAAGGCTGGCAAGGAGGAGCCCCTCATTCAAATAAGGATTGGTGTAAGTATTCAAAGATATCGCCACCAACATGTTCTCTTATCCGCCATAGGCCCCCAACCTGCTGGATCCCCCTCTTAGAAGCTCGATCTGCCAAGTCATTATTTTCACGGTAAATATGTTGACAGGAGAAAGATTCAAGAGAGGATAGGATCTCCCTAATAGAGCGAAGCAAATGCTGTAAATGGTGCACTCTGCAATGCTGATATCCTTTTATCCAGTTAACCACATTCAAGGAATCACCATAAAGGTTTAACCTTCTGCAACCTTTCTCCACTGCAAACAACAGAAGGATCTTAAGGCTCAACAGTTCAGCATAGTTATTCGATCCTTCCCCAAGCCCAACTGAGATTTCATACCAATGAGCATCAGAGAAAAACAACAAAGCCCCCCCCCCACATACATTTTGTTGCATCGCCCCATCAAAGAAACCCCAAGGATTTCTCCTATCTATGTCCAACATCAGAACCTCCCTCTGATTGGCGACACGAACATGAATAGGAAGAGCAGAATGCAAACCTATAGTCATGGCACCGATGACCACAGGTGTACTGACCACCCCATCAAAGAGTAAACGGTTCCGGGCCAACCAAACACCCCAGATCACAAGAAGGGGCAGAGCTTTTAAATTCTGTTCTGTATGAGATGCCCACCAAACATCCCATGCCTGTGACACTGTTAAGCCCTCCCAACGGCAATAGAGACCCAATAGCCTGGAGCATTCCATCCACACCCTTTTAATGAAGGGGCAGCTAAGGAAAAGGTGATTGACCGACTCTTCATCAGCATTACACAAACAGCACCAGCCTGGGCCCTGAAAACTTCTGTGTTGCAGCACGTCCCAAGTGGGGACTTTGTTTTCAAGGACACACCACATAAATATGCGGGTCTTGGGGGGGCAATGTAGTTTCCATAGTTTCTTCCACCATCACTGCTCCGCACCCAAGACAGCCCCAACACTAAGTTTTTTATAACTAGCCCGAGGAGAATAGATCCCCGATGGATCATAATCCCAAACAATCAAATCCTCCCGATCCTGGAGCAGAATATGAGCCTGTTTTAACGCAATGATGTAGTCAGCCAGAGCCCTCTCATCATCAATCTCCAGACCCAAAGAAGAGGCCAAAACCCAGGACTGAATGCCCAATCTTCTCCGAACAGGAACAACAAGTTGAGCCAGAAAAGTAATCCCCCTCTGCCTTAAGGCCCCAACCGTTCGCCCAGGAAGAAGATGCTGAAGTTCACTTCCCATCCAAGGATCCTCACCAACCCGGAGCTTCCTGCCACTACCCACATCCCAAGCCAAACTTGTTTCCAAAATGTGAAAGGAATTAACGAGAGCCTTCCAAATCACAGAACCACCCGCAGATGTTTTCCTTGGATTCCTAATCCAATCTACAATAGTCAGAGGGGAAATATATTTCTGAAAAATCACCTGAGTCCAAAGGCTGTCAACATTAATGAGCCTCCAACCACCCTTAGCTGCAAGAGCCTGTGCAAAGAGAAAAATGTTTTTCAGTCCCCAACCACCCAAACCTTTAGGGACAGCAATTTTCTCCCACCGAACCCAAGCGGTCACCAAAGTATCCTGCTTCCCACTCCAAAGGAACCGAAAGCAAATCCTCCTGGCTGCCTCCAAAATACCTTTTGGGATCCATGAGAGGGACAGCCAATAAACCGGGACAGCCTCTAAAACAGACTTAACAAGAGTTAAGCGCCCAGCTCTAGACAGCCATTTATGACACCACACTCTTAACCTCTTATCCAGCTTTTCCAACAACCAGCTCCAATCCTGTTTCCTATAATCATTGGGTTTAAGGTGGAACCCAAGGTAAGTCAGCCCATCAACCAAACCTACAGAATTATAAGGGAAAAATCTTTCAAACTCACGCCTCTCCTCCTCCCTCAAAAATTGTGAAGTGATGGAGGACTTCGCTACATTCACTTCCATACTGGTAGCCTTGCTAAATAGGGCCAAAATCCCACCAAGAGTAACAGCATCTCGCACCGAACCAGAGCAGAAAATTAACACATCATCCACAAAAAGAAGATGAGTGATGAAAAGATTTTGAGCAACCGGAATGCCCTTCAAAGAGCCCTGTCTTGTTGCCTCCTTAAGAGCTCTGCTTAGGCCCTCAGCCACCAATAAAAACAAAAGGGGAGAAAGAGGGCAGCCTTGACGGAGGCCCCTTTCAGGATGAAAAAAGGGGGATGCAGCCCCATTAAGCAAAACAGAGAAAGATACAGTGGTTATACAACTCATGATCCACCTAATAAAGCCAATTCCAAAGCCAAGGTGAGTCAGGAGCATACGAATAAATAACCAACTTACCCGATCATAGGCTTTGGAGAGGTCTATCTTCAGCACAGCCCCTTTGAGGTTCTTGGTCTTCATGCTATGGAGAACCTCTTGAGCAGTCCCGATAGCTTCATGAATTTTCCGTCCGTCCAGAAAAACAAATTGTTCCCCAGAGATATGGAGAGACAGAATGCTTTTGAGTCTTCTAGCAATCACCTTGGCTACCACTTTATAAATGCAGTTACAAAGAGATATTGGACGAAAATCAGCCAAAGAAAGGGGATTATCCACTTTCAGGATTAAAGCTATGAAGGTGGAATTAAAACAAGCTGGAATCCTCCCTGAAAATCTGATATCCTCCACAACTTTCAGAAGATCTGTCCCTATTATATCGTAAAGAGCCAACAAAAATTCAATCGACCAACCATCTGGCCCAGGACTTTTGTCTTTTTGAAAACTGTGGAGGACCTCCTTTAATTCCATCTCAGTAACCTCAGCCATCAATGTTCTGTTATCAGCCTCCTCCACAAATCTCGGAAAAATTTGAGCCACTCTCACTACCTCCGCCAAAGAAGCATGATCAGGAGCCTTAAAAAGAGCCTTGAAATGATCAACTCCCAATTTTGCTTTAGCCTCAAAGGAAGAGTGTTCAATGCCATGACCATCCCTCAAACTCCAAATGGTATTTGTCGCCTTCCGGCCTCGGGCAAAAGCATGGAAAAATTTCGTATTATCATCTCCACAAGCCAACCATGTGGCCCTGCTCTTCAGCCTCCACGATTCTTCCTTATCCATCAGAAGTGAGTTCCTTATTTTTTCGAGAGCAACAAGGGAATCTTTATCTGCTTGTGAATGAAACCCCCCTCCTATCCCGTCATAGGTCAGGCAGAGTTCCTCTTCAACCTGCTTCAGGGCCAGATCCTCCCTCAATCTCTTGGAAGCCGACCAGGTCTTCGCTGCTTCCTTGATCCGCTTAAAGTTCTCAGCAAAATGAAAAGCCGCAGCTAGATTACTATCAGCCCTATATGGGATCCACCTAGCAAGGATGAGGGCTTTAAAGGAATCATCCTTGAGCCAGGTACTGTTAAACTTTAACGGGCTGGGAGGCTGTTTAGGCCCAATCTTTAAATCAAGGAAGATAGGAAAGTGATCAGAAGCACCCCCACATCCAACCCACTGCCTAATTTGTAAAGGTCTGTCCACAATCTGCTCAGCCACTAGAAAACGATCAATTCTCTTCGCTATTCTATCTTCAGCACATCTATTGTTCCTCCAAGTGGGTTTCAGCTTTAAAGGCTCAATATCAAGCATATGGTTCTCCACTAGTTTCTGAGTGAAATACCCAGTCAAAGAATCAGTATGAGCATGAGGACCCCATACCTCAGACTGGCCTAAAGAAAAATTTAAATCACCACCCAAAATCACCAAGTCCCCCTTGAGTAGTGAGTTACCCAGTAGAGAGTCCCAAAAAGGGATCCGGTCTTGATACGGCCCATAGATATTGAAGATATTGAAAGCCATATCTAGCTCCAAAGCTTGAAAGTTTAACCCCAAAACAGACTCCATACCCCAAAAATTTAGAGGTTTTATTGTTCTTTCATTCCAGCCCACAGCCAGCCCACCCGATCTCCCTCTAGCATCCAGCGTCTCAAAAATCCACCCAGGCAGCCAACCTTCTAATCTAGCTTTGGCCACAGAACCTGCTCCTAAAGTCTCTTGAAGCAAAACTATATCCGGACAATCCAGAAAAATGATCCTCCGGAAAGCAGCTTTCTTTTGGGGTCCTGCCAATCCCCTACAATTGAAGGACATGATCTTCATCACACACCAGTCTTCAGGAACTGTCTTGCTCTAAGTGCCCTCTCAATAGAATACTGCCTCCCATCATGTACATCCAGCATAGCTCGATCCTGAGCTCTTGCCAAGAAGGAAATCCTTCCCCTGCCTCGAGCTGCTGAAGGTTTCCCCCTCCCTAACCCCCCTGCACCTTTTTTTGCACTGGATCTCAGGTTATACCCCATGACCAAAGGGCCAGAGGTTTCCAAAGGAGCCATCACACCTTCACCTGGATCGAAAACAGTGGTCTTCCCTTGAGATGCTAGCTGGGAAAAAATAGTATCAGTAATAGGTAACAAACCACCGTCGACCATACCATCTGAAACTGACTTTGTTGCCAAATTAAGGGAAATATTTATAAAAGGAGCAAAAGGAAAAGATCCCAAATGATAGGAAGTCAGAAAAGAAAAAGCAGACTTCAGCAAGGCATCTTCCTTCAGTTGAAAGTCCGCTTCAAAGTGACCACTATGAACTTTCACAACAGGTAGAGAAACACCATCACAAGCCTGGGAGAGCGGCGCCAGCCCAGCAACAAGAAAAGGCTCCACACCCAAATGCTGAGGGCCTAAAGCATCCAGATTGCTGCATCCCATGGAAGATGGGTTCAGGTCTCTTGTAATAAACGTAGAGGACAAAATCTGATCATTGGAAGGACCAGATTCTTCCCCTCTCGAACTTGGAGCCCTCTCAAAGCGCCTAGCCCACCATTTTTTGACAGGTCGAGAGGGAGAGCCACACTTAGAGGCAGGATGTCCATATGCATGACATCGATGACATCTGAAGGGCACATTTTCATAATCCAGAATCTGCTTGATGACATGTTGCCCCCACCGAAGATTCAATGATTCAGCCAATCCTTCTCTGATATTGACCATCACTAAAATTCGAGCCACCCGCCTGTAGTTAGTCTGTAAGAAGGAGAGATCAGCCTCAATAAAGACCCCAAGCGTATTACCGATTCCTCGAAGGTGTTCCTCTGTCCAATAGTGAAGAGGCAGCCCAGGGAAACGAACCCACAGGGGTACAGAGTCCACTCTCTCCCTGCTAGCATCGAAGAGAGGATGCCAGTGTTTGAGTAGCAATGGCGTGTGATCCAATGCCCAGGACCTATGCAGAACCCACTGAATATGTTCTGGTAGCAGAAAGTTGAAAGCAAACCACCCTTTAGTAAGTAGCACCACTTCCGGAACATAACCCAGATCCTCTTTCCAGTTCACTTCAGCCCATGCAACCACAGTTTTCAGAACGAAGTGCCTCCCCATGGCTCTACCAACTAGAGTTCTGCTAGCCAGCTGAGAGACCTGCTCCCATCTAATATCTTCGCCCAGAACGTAGTTTAACTCTACTCTGTTGGCTTTGATCCAGTTCTTTTTCCTTTTTCCCTTCTTCGGCTCCCCATCCTTCCTAACTCTGCAATCGCTGGTTTCTTTTAGTCCCTCATGGGCAGGATTCCCACTCTGTTCTTCTGGGCTTAAGAGGTTAGTGATACCTCTCCCACTTCCTTTATCACGAGTTTCATTAACCCCTCTGTCATATATAACAGAGGGATCCAGGTCATAAACAAAGGCGAAACCATCATTTCTCTGATGATCAACTTCTCTTTCCCTTTCGGCCACGTTCGAGCTCTCAGACACAGGCTTACCCTGCTGGTCGAGCACCTTCTCTATTCCACTAACGCCAATGGACTGCCGGTTTTTCAATGGAGCCTTGCCCCCTCTGTCTGACAAAACAGCTCCCACCTTCTGGTCAAGTCCGCCAACGATATCAGCATACGACAAGCCTGCAACCACCGCTTGTGGGCTCCCCTCAACACCTTGGGACCGAAGCCCTGACTGAAAATGCCCGACCTGTTCTGCACCAACAGAGGCGCGCAAACCCTGATCCCAAGCTCTCTCTGCTACATTCAAACGACCGCTTCTCCCGCCCTGCTCCATGCGTGCCTCCCCAACATGGACATGATATATCAAAACATGATCTAATGATTAAAGATCTTGGCACTGTTATAGAAAATACTTCCAAATTTTAGTCTTGTTGCAAACTTCGATCAACTTCAAATTCTTGATTTTGTCATAGAATGTGGCATGATAAGTATCATGTTTTATCATTGTTCAAAATATTATTGTCAGGGAACGCAAGTTGTCACGGTCTCCTTTTTCTTTTCTCAATGCCAACAGTTTTATAGTTATTTTCCAAGGAATGAAGAAGAATCAAATGAAAAGCATGATGATATTCTTAATTTAAGGTTGGTTTACTCAAATTTCATAATGGTAAAAATTTTATATTATAGGATGCTAAGCTTAGTTAAGTTTGGACGTCTGTTAGAGTATTTTAACTACCCCAAAAGTAACATTTCTTATGGGGTTTGAACATAAAACTTGGTGGTAACTAGATCCCACTCAAATTAACTAGTCTACACCTCATGGGTAATATGAATTCACATTCTTATTAATGTTGGGCACTAATTACATCACAATAATCCAAAGTAAATTAGTAACTAAATAAAACTAAGCGACACGAATGCTAGCTATGCGACCTTGTTAAAATGTGAACTACCATATTTAAAAATTAAAATCATGAATATAATGAGAAAAATCATATTTAAAAGTTAAAATCATGAATATATTTATGATCAGGAAAGGAATAAAATATGTTAAAAAGTTAATTTATTGAAAGTAATTAAATATTTTAAAAAGTTAAAAATCTATGTATGACAGTCATTGAAAAAATATGATTGAACTTTTTTATATATTTTAAAATATTTTTATTTGTTTAAAAATAAAATGTAAATGCATTTTTTTTCTATGTGGTCTACTATTCTTAAAGATCAGTGATCATTACATCTAAAGAATATTTGTACTAGGCAGATCTACAAGGATCACTTCTTGTTGGCTCAACCATGGAGTCTAATCTCGAGAGTGTCTATAGAATTAAGCCTATGACCTCTCAATAGTAGAGGTTCTTTAATGCCGGGGATTAAACCTGTAGAAAATATATAACACAAATATAATACCATGTAGAAATTATATCAATGGACTCAATCTGATCATGTAATGTACTAAAACAAGATACTGAATCCTTCTACAATATTTGCGGAATATAAAACAAGATCACTCAATCACATGCAAGTAAGAGAAAGGAAATTATCAATACCCAACACCAGATATTCCTAGGGAAAGCAACTGCTCAAAACCCCTCCATATTTATCGTATAATCAACCAAGGAATCATGAAACAATACAATGTATTTGTGATCACCACAACCTCATAAACTCTACTAATTGCTTCACACTGATCTAGACAAAATTGTACAAACACATAGCCAATTATCAGCCTACCCTTATTACGCAATCCCTAGAGAATTAAACCCCTATTAAATAAGAAATTCAACCTTCCTTGATTGTGCAATTCATCATGGGCTTCTTGTGGTTTTATAACTGCATCTGGGCAGTTTTCTAAAAATACAACTTATAGTTTACTCGCCTTTAACCTTTGTCTCAACTGGGTCTCCACCAGAATTAACATGCATGCAGTTATAAATAGTGAATCATCAGTTACTTGGTAGATCACTACTAGTGAATTAAATCTATTTTAATTCACTTGATCTTCCACTAGCTCATCAAACAGTTAGAACTAGTTAAACGTATTTTAACTCAATTAATGTGAGTTAACTGATTATCTAAAATGGTTGTATTAGTTTTGTTGTGCTAAGGGTCTTTCAGTTTTAAAAACATGTGCATAATTGGTTCATTAGTTTGCATAAGGATTACAGAGTTTTTCGATGATTTATAGATGAATTTTAGTGAATTAGAAGCATAAAATAAGCATAAATAACACTGAACAACTGTGTAAAATAGAGAAATAAGTCACCACATGAAATTTACACAAAAGGCATGATGAAGCAGTTCACCCCTCCTGGGCTACATCTGCTGGTCCAACTCCCAATGGCTTGTCCATCTTTCATTATGCTCAAAATTTTGTTATTACATGTAGTTACAGTGCTCTAATGGTTGTTTTCTCTGCACCAATGGCTTCAGAATGCTCCAATTAGTCAAGAATGACTCTTCATTCACTCTTAATGCTCGAAAATTGAGCCTCCAACAGTTTTGCCCAATATCTCCTAGGAAAACTCCACTAAAAATGTGGAGAACTCCAGTTAACTAGAGTTAAATTAGGGCTGAACCAAAAATTTGATGCGCCCTTATCTGCTCTGCCAATAAAGTCGTGCATTAAAATATATGGTTAGGGAAGTGGCCACAAGCGCACCCTCAACCGTTAAGAGGCTTGATAGTTAGCGGAAACAATGGAATACAATATCAGAGATTCATTACATACGTACACAAAGCAACCAACATCGGATCCCTTTTACAGGTCTTCGCAATATAAAAAAAAATCGCAACCATAATACAAGGTACATTACAGATCTAAAACAATATAATTTCACAGATTGCAGCGCTTATGATATCGCATGTCGGAAAATATAACAATTACCTCCGATTTGCACAATACATATAACGTAAAATATGTGATTTGGCGATTTCGCAAATTGCAAGAATTAACTTATCTCAAATCGGTTGTTGCAACATTTAACATATAACCTTAACCATAAACTTATATCAACTACGATGTACGATATGTGCTTAAGCGCTATATCGACATGTGCCTCCTCTCGCATCATCGCATCGCCGCTTATATTATTTAACTTGTGATGTCTTCCATGTAAATAAAACCATTGCTGAATGTGATGCACGCAATCTCTTCTGTTGCGAATTAACTCTCTACAGTTGATCTTCCACTATTGCTTCTACGATCTAATCACCATCGTTCGACCCTCGTTGTTGACTGGATCATGGCCATCCGTTCCACCTGCAACATTTCCGCGACTGTGCAATCCTCGATTCTATATGCAGAGTTCAAGACTTCATGACAACAACCAATTCGGATCCCACTCTACTAGTCGATCCAGTTCTGAACCCCTTTTCCATTTCGAAACCAATCCTGTAACTTGGAATTTTGAGCAAAATTTATGAACTCCTAATCATTCCTCCCCATTAGGATGCTTTTCGACCCAAAAAGACTTGATTACTTGTTCAGTAGATGAGGGTACAACTCCCTCACCTTCCCAATCTCCATCCATTTTTCCTTGCTTGGTTTAATGCCTTTGAGCCCAACTCGAAGGTAGTCAACACTTTCCCTCTTTGATGCTCTTGTCCTCCTGTCAAGAATTGTATCTTCTTTGAGCTCATCCATAAATTCTGGCGAGAAATCTTCAATAGAAGGAAATTGAACATCACTTCTTTGATCATCGATCAAAGGAGGCTCATACAAGCATAAATTTTCAACATTAACAATTGAATACATCTGCATGTAAGAAGGAAAAACAAGTTGGAATGCATTATTACCAACTTTTTTTATGATCTTGAAAGGACCATAGCAAATGGGTTTGATTTTTTTACCTTCCCCTTGCATCCTTTCTTCGCTAATGTGAAACCATACCTCATCTCCCTCTTGAAACTTGTGATCAACCCGGTGTTTGTCATGCCTCTATTTGTATTTGCTTTGACTTTTCTCAAGCTGTTCTTGAACTTGTTTATGTATCATCTGAATTTTCTCAATGAACTTTTGGGCCTTATCAATATTACTATGGCCATAAATTGCAACATCCTTCCCAACAATGAATTCTAATGGCGATTTAGGAAAATACCCAAAGCATGCTTCAAAAGGTGAGGTTTGTGTTGAAGAGTGCTTTTCCCGGTTGTAAGAGTGTTGAATGTAATGTAGTTGTTCATCCCACAACTTAGGATGACTACTGCGATATCCTCTCAATAGATGCACAACTATTTTGTTCACCACTTCAGTTTGTCCATCTGTTTGTGGATGAAAAGTGGTACTCTTTTTCAATTTTGTGTCCATCATTCTCCATAGATTTGACCAAAAATTCCCAATGAACTTGGAATCCCTGTCACTAACAATAGAAGTGGGCAATCCAAAATGAACCCAGACATTTTGAAAATAAAGTTCAACAGTATGTTAAGTAGTAACGATCTTCTTACATGGCATAAATATACACATTTTACTGAATCTATCCACAAAAAGATAATCATGTTGCTTTCTTGACATAGGTAGACCTCCAACAAAGTCCATGGAGATGCTCTCCCATGGCCTTGATGGTACCGGTAGTGGTGTGTACAATCCAAGCTTCCTATTACTAGGCTTACTTGTTGCACACATAGAAAAACCTCTTATAAAACATGACACACTATCTATCGTGCGAGGCCAATAACAATACCTCTGTAGATGTGTCAACGGTTTTTCTTACCCCAAAGTGTCCAGCAATAAGATAATAATGAGCTTCTCTCATGACACTTAGCCTCTCCTCTTGTGGAATACATAATTTTCCCAAATGAAATAGAAATTTTTTATGCATGTGATAATCTATTTCTTCAACTTGATTCCCTTCACTCAAACTAGCATACACATCATTGAAATCAACGTCATGTGCATATTGTTCTATGTAACTCTCATGCACAACAGAATCATTTTTGAGTAAAGTAGAAGCACTAATGATTGGTATCGAAAGCATATCTTCAAATTTATTGAATATACCTTTTTTGTACCTTATAACCAAGTGAAATTGTTGAAGAAATCCCATCCACCTGAAATGTCTTGATTGCTGCAATTTTGTTTGCCACTCCAAGTACTATAATGGTTGGTGATCAGTGTGTACAATAGTCTCTTTACCCATCAAGTAGTGTTTCCACTTCTTGACACATTGTACAAAATCATATATTTCTTTTTCATATGTAGGATAATTAGTCACAACACCATTAAAAGTTTCTAAATGAAAGGTGATAGGCTTACCATGCTGCAATAGGACTGCACCCATGGCATAGTCACTAGCATCGGTTTATATCTCGAATGGTTGTCTCAAATTTGGTAGTGCAAGGACTAGAGTTGTACTGATATTTTCTTTTAAACCTTCGAAATATTGTTGTTGTTTGCCTCCCCATTGGAAGCCTTTCTTCACACTTGTCACTACATGCATAGGAGCTGCGATTCAAGAAAAGTTAGCAATAAATTTCCTCCAATATTGAGTTGCACCTAAGAAACTTCTTACCGCGGTAACTATTTCGAGTGTGGGCCAATTCACAATGGCCTCCACTTTAGAAGGATCAATCCTCAATTCTCCTCCTCCTACAATATGTCCCAAATAGACCAAAGAAGTATATCCATACTCACATTTTGACATCTTAAGAAACAATTTCTCTTTCTTCAAAATATCAAGCACTCTATTTACATGCAAGACATGATCTTCTCTTGTTTTGCTGAAAATAAAATGTCATCTAATTACACAATAACAAAGTCATCAAGGAATGGTCGCAAAACATTATCCATAACCTGCATAAAATTTGCCGGTGCATTACATAAACCAAAAGGCATAACTAGCCACTCAAAGAGTCCTTGTTTGGTTTTGAATGCAGTTTTCCATATGTCACTTTCTGCAATTATTACTTGATGATATCCATTTTGTAAATATAACTTAGTGAAAAAATTTTCTTCTTTCAGCTGATCAATAAAATCATCTATTCTTGGGAGTGGGTAACGATTTTTTACCGTAATTTTGTTCAAAGCTCGAAAATCTACACACATACGCCAAGTCCCATCTTTCTTTGGTATCAAGACTATTGGTGAACCACATGGTGAGGTGCTTGGCCTTATGATACCTTTATCTAATATCTCTTTGATTTGCCTGTTTATTTCAGCATTCTCCATTATCGACATGTGATACATATCGATGTTTGGAAGAGGACAATCCTGTTGCAACTGAATCTCATGTTGAATTTCCCTTTTTGGAGGCAATCCTGTTGGCTCCTGAAACATCTCATGATTCCCATTAACCACATCATATAATTATAATTTCATCTTAGGATCACGTCCCTCAAAATATTCATAATTAATATCAACTTTGGGCTTAATCATAAGAAGAAAAAAATTCTTACTTGAATTTACCAGCCTCTTTACCTGTCCAACATTTACCAAAGCAATATTTTTCTTCTTGTGGTGTGCTCTAACAATAAACTCCTTGCCATATTTGAATAAATGATACTTTTTCTCATGGCGATAGAAGATCACTTTCCTGTCATACAAGTAATGACTCCCTAATAAAATGCCATTTATGTCAAGCGGAACCACATCTAATTCAACTGTGTCAACAAAGCTTGCAGTGATTGCAAACCTCAATATATATTTCCTTGTAACCTGTAGATTTTCATCCTTACAAATCCAACCCAATGGATATGGTTTTGGATGTGGTATGGTCTCAAGGTTAATTTTTTTGACCAAGTCTTCAGAGATTAAGTTTTCTTGTGACCCACTGTCAAACATTGTGTCAATATTGGTATGCTTGGATATGACCCTCAAATGAAACAGTTCTATTATTTCTTCTTCATTTGAAGTGTTTATGTGACAATTTGATGTACTGGTACTGGGTTTAGTTTCAATTTCTTATCCCTTCATGTTCTTCAATCCCATGGATGTAATTTTATTCTCATCACCTGAATCAGACCCTAAGTCATGTTGAGCTGTAGCAGCAGTTTTCTGTTTCTCTTTGTTATTGGGTTTCTTTGGCCTCAAAACTGGATGTAATTTCCAACAATGAGTTTCATCATGGCCTTCTTTTGAAAAATGTTTACAAGTCACTTTTTCTCCCTCTTTCTTAACATATGCATTCTTTTTGTTTTTACCTTTTGGGGTTTTCTCCTTGACTTTAGCCTTAAAAGGTTTCTTCCTACCCTCTTCAGGAATGTTCTTCCCTCTAGCTTCTAGAATTGTGGCCTGAACACAAACTTCATCTAGACTGGTGGGGTTAAACATGATAATAGTATGTTTTACGTAGCTATGTAATACTCCTATGTACTTTAGAAAAGTGTCTTGGCTCTGCAAATCCACCCCTAATAAAAGAGTTGTTCTCCTAAATTCCTGGGTGTATTCTTGCACATTTTGTCCCTTTAACTGCCTAAAGTTCCACCAGTTCATGATGGATTTTCACATATGAGCTAATGGATAAAACTGTCGTTTAATAGCAGCAATAAAATCTAACCATGATAGAATAATATTACCATGTTTCTTGATTTCCTCCTGTGTCTTGGCTTCCCACCAAACAAGTGCTGCATTTTCCATTCTCAAAGAAGCTAATTGAATTTTGGTATCATCATCTTGAAGGTGATGTATTCTTAAATATACCTCCATTTGTCGAATCCAATTATCTAGCTTGTATGCATTTACTTCAACATTAGACATTGGAAATTCGAACTTAACATAAAGTTTTAATAAAGGAGATTTACCAGTGCTCTTGGAATTGTGTGGTTGATGTACTGAAGAAGTGGTAGAAGATGATGATGATGATGATGAGGGTGAAGATGGTGTCTCTCCATTGCCTCCATTTCCTCCATTTCCCTTATTTGACTTGTCTTCATCATGTTAACCTCCTAAAGATCCTTGTCCTTCCTTTTGAAGTTTAGAACCTTCTCCTTCCAGTCTCTCATTACTTTCTTGATAAATAATTCTAACCATCTCTGTAATGTCAAGAAATGATTTTCTAAACACTCTTTCTTCTTCCTTAGGGTCAAATTCTTCATGAATTTCTCCTTCCTCACGAGGCATGCTTAATGGAGCTTCTGCTTCTTTAGGAGGTGAACTAGGTGGTAGATATTGTGGCAATCTTGCTCTCCTTTTCTTTGGCTCCTTTTGAGACCTTCCTGCTTCCACCAGTTTGTCTTCTCCCCTTTTGAGCTTGAGCCTTGTAAGCATCTAAAACTTTCAAACAGCTAAACAATAGTTTGCACTAAACAACACCAGAGAAAAACTCTAGCTCTGATACCATTTGATCTGAAATGAATATATTGGTTTTCTTGTGCTAAGGGTCTTTCAGTTTTAAAAACATGTGCATAATTGGTTCATTAGTTTGCATAAGGATTAAGGAGCTTTTCGATTATTTATAGATGAACTTTAGTGAATTAGAAGCATAAATAACACTGGACAACAGTGTAAAACAGAGAAATATGTGACCACGTGAAATTTACATAGTAGGCATGATGAAGCAGTTCAACCCTTGTGGGCTACATCTGCTGGTCCAACTCTCAATGGCTTGTCCATCTTTCATTATGCTCAAAAATTTGCTATTACATGTAGTTACAGTGCTCTAATGGTTGTTTTCTCTGCACCAATGCCTTCATAATGCTCCAATTAGTCAATAATGACTCTTCATTCACTCTGAATGCTCGAAAATTGAGCCTCCTACACTTTTACCCAATATCTCTTAGGAAAACTCTGCGAAAAATGTGGAGAACTCTAGTTAAATGGAGTTAAATTAAGGCTGACCACCAAATTTTTCATGCCCTTACCCGCTCCACCAATAAAGTTGTGCATTAAAATATATGGCTAGGGAGGTGGCCACATGCGCGCCCCCAACCATTAAGAGGCTTGACAGTTAGCAGAAATAGCAGAATACAATATCGGAGTTTCATTACATACATACACGAAGCAACCAACATCGGATCCATTTTACAGGTCCTCGTAATATCAAAAAAATTCACAACCGTAATACAAGGTACATCGCAAATTGGAAAAAAATACAATTTCGCAAATCGCAACACTTATGATATCGCATGTTGGAAAATGTAACAATTACTGCCGATTTGCACAATACATATAACGTCAAAAATGCGATTTGGAAATTTTGCAAATCGCAAGAATTAACTTATCGCAAATCGGTTGTCACAACGTTTAACATATAACCTTAACCATAAAATTATATCAACCGCGATTTGCGATATGCACTTAAGGGCTATATCGATAGGTGGCTCCTCTCGCATCATCACATCACCGCTTATATCATTTAACTTGCGATGTATTCCATGTAAATAAAACCATTTCCGATTGCGATGCACACAATCTCTCTTGTTGTGATTTAACTCTCTACTGTTGATCTCCCACTACTACTTTTGTGATCTAATCACCATCGTTCGGCCCTCACTGTTGACTGCATCACTACCGTCCGTTCCACCTGCAACATTTTCGTGGCTATGCAATTCCCGATTCTATATGGAGAGTTCAAGACTCCATGACAACCACCAATTCAGATCCCACTCTGCTGGTCGATCCAGTTCTGTAACTTGGAATTTTGAGAAAAATTTATGAAATCCTGATCAACTGATCCCACTCACACTACATTAGTGCTACAACTACAACTGAGCCTTGTTAATAATAGAATCACTCTACATGCCTATCTTTTGACCCTCAACCTGAAATTCTTGAGCTAACTAAGTCTATCACACTTAGTTAACTATTGCAAGTTTTTATGAGATAAGATTACAATTAATTTTCCAATTTATTTAAAAATTATTTACACACTAATGTGTCACTAGGATCCATCGTTGTATGACCTGTGATCCCACACCGGTGTGTGTGTTGTTGCTGGATGCCAATTTCACTATTTCTTGTTGCAAATTTCAACACAACCAACAAATCTAACTCTCAAGGCTAAATTATAAATGTATTATGATTATGAAATATTTTTCTTTCACTTTAATTTTTTTGAAGAAATCCTTATTTATTGGAAAGTGAAATAACATGCTCAAAATTTAAAAACATAGATATATAATGGCCATAATTTTTTTTTTGAATTTTCTTTTTAAGATTGAAGTAGTTGTCATCCAAGATGATTAGGTCTTTTTCTATAAGGGGTCCGTACTAATAGTGATCCTTTCCACCGGTTGTCTACTACATTGATTATTTCTAAAGATTGTGCTCGTAGTTTGTGGTAAGTTTATCGAGTGAGTGAAGAGAGTACACATAGGAGATTGGAGGAATTTTTAATGAAAATTGACCATAGAAACAACCATTGAATGCAAACTTGTTCAAGGAGGACACGAGTTTAGGGTTTCCATATGAGCAAGAAAACAAAGTTAAAGGAATAAGAGTTATCCGGATTATCCACATTATTATCGTGAACTTGTCGATGTTTCGAATCCCAACGAAGATCCATCTTCAGGACAGATTCTTGAATGAAGGTAAGAAAGAGGGCCATATTAAGGATAAATAGAAGTGAAAGAAAGATCAATGCAATGAGACGACAGAAATAAATGGATTATTATAAATATCGATTAATTTTATTAGATACTAATTAATAATTTCTATTAATTATAATAATAATTATTTTTATTTAATTTATTTAAATTTAAGAATTTTTATTTTGCTAATTAAATTAATTTTTAGTTGTTAATGATTAATATTAATATATCAATTATTTATTTCTATAAATTCTTTAAATCTTTTAACTAAGTTAATTTTTTTCCAATAATAAATACCAAAATTTCTTAAAAAAATTTAAACTAAATAAATTTTTATATAAATAATTTATCTAAGAAATAATCACATATTCACAAGACTAAGTAAATATAAATAAAATAATTATTGATTTATTTTTATCAATTTAATTTAATTTAAATATTAATGTTATTTTATTATTTTATTTTAATTAATAAATAAATTTATATTATATTAATGTTATTTTATTAATTTTACTATTATAATTTTATTAATTAATAAATAAATTTATATTATTACAAATTCAGATATGTTTAAAATCAGTAAAACCAAATGAATTATTATATTTATGTTGTTTTATTATAATTCATTTTATTCAATAACTTAAAATATTTTCATAATTATTCATTAATATTTCTTTATTCAAAAGAATAAATAAATATTAATAAAATGATTACTAATTTCATTATCTAATTAGAATTTAAATAATTGTTACCATTAAATTAATAGTTTTTTAATAATTATTACTATTAAATTAATATTTTTTTAAGAATTTTTAATAAACTATTAGATACTAATAATAATTATTAATTAATTTTTTTTATTTTTTATTAAATAATTTTTTTATTAATAATAATTATTAAAAGTAAATAATATACACTAATTTCTTATTAATAAAAGCATAACAATAGACGTTCTAACCCTAGAATTAAAAATATAAAAATGAAGGGATAGAAACAAACCTCAGATACTATACCTGGGAGGATGACGAACTAGAGGAGCAAATTTGTCTCATCAGAGGACGCCAATTGTCACTAATTTCACATCCTCCATCTCTATTGAGATTATGAGGATGCTTTATAATCTCCAGTGAATCTCTAATTTTCCTTCTTCTATAATGCTCCTCTCTCGCAATGATCTTGGCATCTTCTAAACACAAATGATATTTAGTTTTCGAGGAGTGTTCTACAAGGGTTGAGGTTCGAGACCTCTCATTCTTAATATCAACTTTGTGCTCTTTTAGTCTTCTTTGTAGTGAGCACCTAGTTTCTCCAATATAACTTTTTCCACATGAACAATCAATCTTGTAAACACCTTTAAGTTGCTCGTGACTTATAATATCCCTAACTAATCACATTCTTTGTCTTAAGGTTCATGCTGCTGAAAATTGCATGAATATGTCCTTCTTCCCCAAAACCCTAGAGATTTTATTAGTAACACCCTGGATATATGGTAGAAAAACCCTACCATCTTTGTCTTGAGGTCCCTGGAGCTTGTGTAAAAGGATCGAACCTTCAGCTCTTTTTATGGTTTTTCGAATATCTCTCTCTTTATATCCTATACCCTTAAATACAAACATCAAGTGATTGATTTCCTCATTATGGTGCTCTACATCAGATATCCTGAGCGCTCTAATAACAAGATTATTTAGGACACCAAATTTTTTGGTTAGATGATGGTATGACTCAGCATGAAGATAATTTTCAGTACGAGTCTTCTTCCTAAAAACCTGATTCCCCAATGTCCCATCCTCCTTCCTGGTAACAAGGACATCCAAAAAAGGAATGCTCCTATTTTATTCAGCCTCCATAGTAAACTTAATTTCTAAATAAATAGAGTTAAGGTGATTAAAAAACTTCCCAATATTTTCCTTCCCATGAGTCCACTTTATGTTGGTGTGGTCCACAAATCTCTTCCACCACGCAGGCTTTAAGGGAAAGGAATCAATGGCCTTCCTTTCAAAGTGCTCCATATATAATTTGGCAATAATGGGTGAAAGAGGTGATCCCATTGCGACACTAGATACTTTTTCATAGTATCCCCCTTGGAAGCTGAGAAAAGTGGATCATAAGCAAACCTCTGCAAGCTTAGCTGTCTCTCGATCAACGAATTCCTTAATAACTTGGACAGCCTCATCTAATGTAATCTTGGTAAATAATGATACTACATCAAAAATTACCAAAATATCATTCTCCTCCATCCTCATTTTTAATAATCTTAATGAAATCAATAAAGTCTTTAATGAATGAGTCAGTGTTTCCAACAAGGGGCTTAAGAATTTTGGAAAAATATTTTTCCAACTCATAGGTGGGGGATCCTATGGTATTAATGATCAGTCTAAGGGGAACACCCTCCTTGTGAATCTTGGGTAATCCATAGATTCTAGGGATGACCTCACACAAGGGGATAAACTTCTTTTTTAGCTTATCATCAAGACCAGAATTCATGATTGCCTTCTTGACTTCTCACAAAACCTTGGGCATTGGATTGGAGCTAAGTTTCTTGTCGATGCTACAATCTAAATGTTCATTCATTTTCTTTATATAATCGTTCTTATCTAAAACAACAACAACCCCTCCCTTGTCTGCTTTCAAGACAACAATTCTTTCATTATTGCGAAGGGTTCTAAGAGTAGTAATCTCATCCTTGCTTAGATCACTCTTCGAGGCTCTCACTTTTCTTAATAAAAGAGAGCATTCCTGTCGTAATTCTTCTATTTCATCCAAGGTTAAACCTTGAATCCCTTCCTTAATGCTGAAAATAATGCTTTCTTTAGGAATGTCTTTAGGGGTAACAACAATTCCTAACCCCTTGTTAATAATCCCAATAGCTTATTGACACAAATCCACAAAGGATAGGTTAACAACCTTCTTATTCCTGGGTCCAGTGTGGAAATGGCCCAAATCATCTTTTCCATTCTTATCATTAAAGGACTCGCCTATATGATTGCTTTCCATCCCACCTCTGGATTAAATTGTCAATAATTATTTCTTACTTCTTATGTACATTATCAAATGTAAATGATAAATAAGAAATTGCAACAAAGTTTTCATGATTTGTAGAAATCATTTCTATCGATATTGGGATATGGTTGTGAAATTTACTTAACCTCATAATAGGGTGTTAATATATTTAGGATTATCTCCATATGTGTCAAATTAGTTTACAGATTATCATAATTATCCTCTGTGTTATCATTATCATGCCTACATAAATCTGTATTTGGAAAATGAAACCATCAACTTTAGAATTTATTTCAATCAAAATATTTTTTGACCATGCATTAAGAAAATAGTTTTTCATTATGCATTAATAAAACAATATTTTGATAAAACATATAGGATTTAGTTGCAACATGTAGGTAATCAAATGTTATAATATTAAATGAAGATATACATCCAATCAACATAATTATGGAAGCAATCAATACAATAGCTTAGAAATTAAAAGGTTGGTAGCAGTAGATAAAAACCTCATAATGCAGGCAGAAAAGATGGAAACAACAAAAGAAAAAATGGCAGTGGTGAGTCCAAATCTAGTTAGCTCTAGCAGAAAGTATAGGTAAGTTAGGAATAGTTAACCTCACATATCCAATTAGTTATATAAACTAGAAATATGTTGGCATCAATAGAAATATGGTCCAGTTAGCTCTAGCAACAAAAAAGGGAAAATATGGGGGGTGACAAAAGATGAAAAGATGGAGGAAAAAGCAGTAAAAAATATGACGTATGATAGAGGAAAAAATATCATGAATAAGGCGTATAAACACCATGAAATATGAAAAAATATGTAACTGCACATATAAAACACTACTGAATTCATTTAAATCACAAATATGATACATTTGTATAGTTGGAACTAGATCCAACAAAATCTAAATTAAGAGATTGTGGTTGAGAAAATATCACAACAATATAAAACAACCCAATCCACACCAACAAATGAATTCTAATGAAAGCATTATTTCTAACACCCTCCCTTAATTGTTACATTACAAATAAAATTATTAGAATCACAAATTACAATACTAAAATTACAACGCTGATGTCATCCTTATTTTATCATCATTAGCACTTTCACCCACTCTGGAATCTCATAGACTATGCTATTTCTCCACCATGACTTCGATCTTATCGATTGACCCATTTAAGATAAAATTGCCTATAACCATCATTGACATATTTCTAGGTTTGACGCTTCTTGACATAATTTTAATTGGTCATTGTTCCAGGGAAGTAGTCTTGATATTGAATCATTGTATTGACAAACTCTAATTTGATGAAGACATAGCATGTTGTGTTCACTATACATATAGGAGAGTTGTCTAAATATTGAATGTATCCAACAATCAATATTAAAAAGTGACCTTTATACACAAAAAATCACATAACCATATAACTTTTGTTTTTGGGTGATCCGTAAATTGTCATCGATATTCCACTAGACAATTTGACACAACAGAACTAATAATATTATATTAAAAATATGAGATTATACACTATTATATTTTTATTAAACTTTAAGATTTGTATATTTAACTGTAATTAGTGAATGCATGTAAATGTAAATTATGCAAAAAAATAGAGAATGAAAAAATAAGCAAACGCACACACACACAAAAGACACAAGATATTCTCTTTGGGAAACCCTTTCGGGAGAAAACCCAGCTGGAAGGTGAGTCCACTTCACTTTATTTCTCTATTTGGAAATATGGCTACAGGTACAAATAATTAATGCTTGTGGCCCGTGGGTTGCTACAATGCAAAAATTCTCTCTATGTTCTCTACCTCATATCTCTCTTGGCTATCTTTTCTCAACCATGGAACAAACTTCTCTCGAAATAATGGAATGCCTCTTCCTCCTAGTGGCCTGGTTATAACACAGCCTGATAGCCTACTAGTGGTTAAGTTTGACTACATAAAATCTTAATTAGAGTTACAAAATAGACTCTTGTAGATTTTTTTACATAAAAACCACATGGCTAGCCGTTTTCCATGAATAATTGGGGCTGACGCAGTATCCTTCCAAAATATAGGTGTGAAAACATGAAGGTCAAGTTCTGAGTGGATACTAAAGTGGAAAATTTTTACCCCCAAAAAAGTCATTTTATGCCTCAAAACTCTCCTAGAATGTTTCAGACCCCGTTTTTCCAAATAGGGTCCTGCCGGTAAAAACGGTCCCGTGAGATGTTTCCTCCACTTTTTTCACTCCAAATGCATCGAGATAGATCAAAAAATATAATTATCCAATCTAGATCATTGGGTGTAACACCCCCTTCCCACATCTACCCAAGTAACTGACCAACCGGGGCAAACATGTGACGAGAGGCTACTATAATGAGATTCAACCTCCTAGGTGACCTTAAAAAAGTGGAACAAATGGTAACACAATATACAGACCTTGTACAACAACAACAACACCCCCAGGAGGTAACCCAACTAGTCAGGCCTCTTACCCCTGGGTCACATTGACCTTTTGACCTCTTTGAGTGATAGATGTAGGTACAAGATTACAAGATTACAAGTGTTAGGTCCCTATATTACTAGTATAGTCCCTTATTGTTATTAGTGTAACCCCCTTATTGTTATTATTGTACCCTTGTAACCCCCATTTTGTTATTATTGTGCCCCTAAATTATTATTGTGCCCCCCTAAAAGCCCACTTTATTATTGTTAGTCGGCTAGGATTACATCAGGCCCACTAGGATTACATTATGGCCACATGGACTCCTATATATAGAAAGGAGGTTTTGTAAATTGTATCATCCAAGAATTGTTCATTTATGTAATGTTTGGTCTGCTTCTGAAGTGGCTTATTTCTAAGGCGTTGATATCTCTTTTCTTCTATTTTTGGCGCTGGTTACTCAACATTTGGTATCAGAGCTTTGGATTCTAGGGTTTCGCTGCTCCAAACAGGTCATCGTGGCATTTTCGCTATAACGTTTTTTCTACGAAGTTTCAGAAGCTGAAAGTTTTAGGGTGCGATTCCAAAATCCTGAGGAGGATAGTATAAAATTTTTAGAGGAGATATCATCTGTGGAAGTTAGGTCTTTTTTCAGGCTCCTAAACAGGTCATCGTGGAATTTGCGCTATAAATTTTTTTCTACGAAGGTTCAGAATCTGAAATTAATATGGTGCGAAGCTAAAATCTGGAGGAAATTCGTCAAAAAATTTCAGAGCTTGGTTCACAATATTTTTGGAGATATGATCTGTGGAAGGTAGTTCTTTTTCAGGCTCCTGAATTTCATCTCAAAGAGGTGATCGTGGGAAAAGTTCAATAACTCTCTCTCTGGGCATCGGATTGGGTGCCGTAAAAAGTGGTTGCAAGTACACGGACTGTAGTTTCTTTTCTATCAATTTCAGAGACAAAGGACGAAACAGTGACACGTGGCAAGTCGTACAAGTTCGCTCTACTGAACTAGTCCAAAATTAGGTCATTGTGGGAGATTGGACACAAATTTGTCTTGGAGAATCCAAATCAGGTCAGACCTGTGGCATTCGAAATATAATTCAGAGGGCTACATTGATACTGAAATTAAAATATTCAAGTGCTTCAATCATAGAGATTATCCAATTTCAATATCGAGCTCCTCAAAAGCAAGAAAAAGGTGTGTATATTTTTTTTGTTTCCAAATTGCATAAGTCTTCTTTGAAGAATCAATTTGAATTGATTCCAAGGGCATATTGTAGAATATATAGCAGTATTGGGTTCTAAAAGATGCCCCGTAAAAATAATTCAACACCCATTAAGCCTTCGGAAGGCTCTACTATGACTCATGAAGATGAAGAATTGCAACATGATCTATCAAAATTACAAGAGCAAGTACAACAAATTTCACTCTCGCAAAGAGCAACAAAAAATGATATGGAAGTTTTGAAGAAAGGCGTGGAAGTGAAGATGGATGGTTTGAAGAAAGGCATGGAAGCTAAGATGGATGGTGTGGAAGCTAAGATGGATGGTGTGGAAGCTAAGATGGAAGCTAAGATGGATTACATGAAATACAACATGGAAAACATGAAGAATGATCTCAAATCGTAGACATTGAAGGTTTGGCAAAGTTGATACAATAAATGTTTCCTAATGGCAAAAAGATAATACAGGAAACTCATGATGAGAAAAAAAATAAATGTTAATCGTGATTTCATAAACTCTAATGTTGGACGAAAGAACCACCATATTCCAAAGATGGATATGAGGAAGTTTTATGGCAAGGATCCCGTAACATGGATACTATAGATGGAGCAATATTTTGATCTCAATAACGTGCAAAACACACAAAAGGTACGCATTGCAACTTTACATTTAGAACAAAATACATTTGTATGGTATGGATGGCTTTGCTCCCGTAAAAAAATTGTCACTTGGTCAATTTTTACGGAGGAAATGATAGCACATTATGAGGATACAAAGAGCAACACCTTCTTAGCCAATTGATAAATCTCAAACAAAAGGGTTTAGTGGGGCAGCACATTGAGGACTTCCAAAAATTGAATATAAGGGTAACTGATATTCCAGAGGAACACATGATCGATCTCTTCATAGGCACTTTAAAGGATAACATCCAACATGAAGTTCATGTTTTGGAACCGGATTCATTGGAGAAGGCATTCAGGTTGGCAAGAAAAGTTGAATGTAAAATTATGGCGACAAGGAAGCCTACCACTCAATTCTATAAAGAAGGAAGTGTTGCCACGCCTAGATTTCCACAACCTACAAGGTTGACACCACAACAATTGGAAGAAAAAAGAGCAAAAGGGCTTTGCTACAGTTGTGATAGCAAATACACTAAAGGTCATAAGTGTGCTGAGAAGAAATTATTTACATAGATTGTGAAGAGGAAGAAGAAAATGAACAAGAAGAGGATATACACCAGGAACCAGCCCTAGAAGAGGAAGAAATGAATCCGACCATATCGTGTAATGCACTGGCAGGAATTACCACTTCTCAAACTCTCAAGATAGAAGGACAAATCAAGAAGAAAAAGGTAATAGTGTTGATTGATTCAGGTAGCACCCATAATTTTATTCATTGTAAGGTAGCCAAGGAATTAAATTGTTTCCTATACCCAGCACCAGAATGTCAAGTGATGGTTGCAAAGGGAGGAACTATAAATTGCTCTGGAAAATGCCATAATATCAAGCTAACCATGGGGGAATATGTATTTACTAGTCCAATGCTTTCCATTCCTATGGGAGGTGCTGATGTTGTACTAGGAGTACAATGGTTACAATCTTTGGGGATGGTAGCTTTTAATTTTCAAGAACTTTTCTTGAAATTTTTTTCAGAAGGAAAGGAAGTCGAATTACGGGATATTGCAGGGAAGCCGGGAAAGATAATAATCTCTAATGTCATGACAAAGCTTCTAAATAAATAACAACGTGGCATAATTGCACAATTATGCTCACTAGAAGTTCCAACATCAAAATCATCTATTTCTGCAGATCTCCAACAAGTCTTGGACTATCATTCCAAGGTGTTTGAAACTCCCAAAGGACTCCCACCTATTCACGATCATGATCATGCTATTCATATGATTCCAGGAAGTGTTCCTCCAAACATCAGGCCTTATAGATATCCTTACGTCCAAAAGAGCGAAATTGAACGTATGATTGCAGAAATGTTAGAGGCGGGTATAATTCAACCTAGTCAAAGTTCTTTCTCCACTCCTGTAGTATTGGTACACAAGAAGGATGGATCCTGTGATTGATGAATTGTTGGATGAATTACATGGAGCAATTTATTTTACCAAGTTGGATCTTCGTTCAGGATATCATCAAATTAGAATGAAGACTGAAGATATTCCAAAAACAACATTTCAAACTCATGAGGGTCATTATGAATTTTTGGTCATGCCTTTTGGCCTTACCAATGCACCTTCTACTTTCAAGGGTTGATGAATTCCATTTTCAAACCCTTCCATAGAAAATTTGTGCTCGTATTTTTTGATGATATACTAATCTATAGCAGGTCTTGGAAGGATCATGTTGAACATGTTGATAGGGTGCTCAAACTATTGCAGGAGAAACAATTATATGCAAAAACATCCAAATGTTTCTTTGGAGTACATGAGGGGGAATATCTGGGTCATATTGTATCTCACGAGGGTGTTAAAGTAGACCCTAACAAAATTAAAGCCATTAAGGAATGTAAAGTCCCGACAATCATAAAGAAGTTGCGATGATTTCTCGAGTTAACAGGGTATTATCGCAAGTTTGTTAAGAATTATGGGAGAATAGTAGCACCTCTAACAACATTATTGAATAAAGATGCATTTTCATGGACTCCTGAAGCAACTAAGGCCTTTGAACATCTTAAAGTGGCAATGTGCCTAGCATCGGTCTTAGCTACGCCAGACTTCACAAAAACCTTTATTATGGAATGTGATGCCTCAGGAAATGGAATTGGTGCTGTTTTAATGTAGGAAGGAAGACCCATTTCTTTTGAAAGTCGTCCAATCAAAGGAAAGTATTTACAGAAACCTATTTGAGAAGGAAATGTTAGCAATACCGCATGCACTAAAGAATGGAGAACTTACCTAATGGGAAGACACTTCAAGGTAAAAACTGATCATGATAGTCTTAAACACTTTTTGGAACAAAGACTATCTTCAGAAGAGCAGAAAAAATGGGTCACAAAGATGTTGGGTTATGACTTGAAATAATCTACAAAAAAGGAAAGCTTAATGTTGTTGCAGATGCACTCTCAAGAAATAATGAAGAGGTTGAAGCATTGCTTTGTTCCATTTCTATTACCCAACCAGATTGGATAAATAAAGCAAGAGATGAATGGAAGAAGGACAAATAAGTAGGCACACTCACTCAAAAGTTGCAACAAGATCCTAGTACATCTGATACATTTAGTTGGAAAAATTATTCTTTATGGTACAAATATCACTTATATCTTTGTAAGAATTCCCAACTAAAACAAAATATCTTTCTGGAAGCACACTTCTCCTTTAGGAGGACACTCAGGATTTTTAAAAACTTACCACAGGGTGAAGAAAGATTTTTTTTGAGATGGCCTTAAATCTGATATTCAAAATTTTGTGGCGGAATGTTTGCTTTGCCAGCAGAATAAAGTTGAGACAATTAAGACCCCTGGACTTCTACAACCTTTATCCATTCCAAGTCAATGTTGGGAGGAGATTTCAATGGATTTTATCACAGGTTTACCTAAGTCCGAAGGAAAGAATGTCATCATGGTAGTAGTTGATAGACTTACCAAGTATGCACACTTTTGTGCATTATCTCATCCATTTAAAGCAAGTACAGTTGCTACTACATTTATGGATAGAATTTGAAAGCTACATGGAAGCCCAAGGGTGATTGTGAGTGACAAAGATCCGATTTTTACTGGAAATTTTTGGACGAAGTTATTTTCTTGTTTGGGTACTCAACTAGCTCATAGCTCATCTTATCATCCTCAATCCGATGGTCAAACAGAGATAGTGAATAAATGTTTGGAAGGATATCTTCGTTGTTTTGTATCTGATAAGCAAGCACAATGGGTCAAGTGGTTACCTCTCGCTGAATGGTGGTATAACACTTCCTTCCATACTACAACAAAAATGACCCCATTTATGGCACTTTATGGATATCATCCACCATCCATCACATCATATTTAAGGGAAAATTCGAAGGTTCAAGTAGTGGAAGATCACATCGAGCATCAACAAGAAGTTCTCCAACTCTTAAAGGATAACCTGAATTTGGCACTAAATCGAATGAAACAATAGGCAGATCAACATCGCAGCGAGAGAAGTTTTGTTGTAGGAGATTGGGTATTTTTACGGCTAAAACCATACAAAAAAATGTCCCTTGAGCAAGCTAAGAAGGATAATAATTATCGCCAAAGTACTATGGTCCTTACAAGGTGTTGCAAAATATTGGTACTATGGCATACAAATTGGAGCTTCCTGCTTCTTTGCGAGTGCATCCAGTTTTCCATGTTTCATGCTTAAAGAAGGTTATAGGTGAAAATCTTCTAGTTCAAACAATATTGCTAGAACTTGATGAGGAAGGAAAAAGCATATTGGAACCTGAAGCGGTCATGGAAACAAGAACTCGACAGCTACGGAATCGATCAATTTCAGAGTATCTCGTCAAGTGGAAGAACTTACCCACTAAAGATTCTACATGGGAGAATGAGAAGTTTATACAGAAGCACCCAGAGCTACTCAAGCGTTGAGGACAACAATTTTTAATAGGAGAGGGGAATGTTAGGTCCCTATATTACTAATATAGTCCCTTATTGTTATTAGTGTAACCCCCTTATTGCTATTATTGTACCCTTGTAACCCCCATTTTGTTATTATTGTGCCCATAGATTATTATTGTTAGGTCGGCTAGGAAACTCTCCTAGAATATTTCAGACCCCGTTTTTCCAAATAGGGTCTTGCTGGTAAAAACGGTCCCGTGAGATGTTTCCTCCACTATTTTCACTCCAAATGCATCGAGATAGATGAAAAAAAATATAATTATCCAATCTAGATCATTGGGTGTAACACCCCCTTCCCACATCTACCCAAGTAACTGACCAACCAGGGCAAACATGTGACGAGAGGCTACTATAATGAGATTCAACCTCCTAGGTGACCTTAAGAAAGTGGAAGAAATGGTAACGCAATATACAGACCTTGTACAACAACAACAACACCCCCAGGAGGTAACTCAACTAGTCAGGCCTCTTACCCCTGAGTCACACTGACCTTTTGACCTCTTTGAGTGATAGATGTAGGTACAAGATTACAATATTACAAGCTAACGTACATGAAGCTATAGAAGAAGGCATAACACTGCATGCCAGCGTCCAGGGACTCAATTCCTCATTTCTGTGCCTGCATCCCCGATATTTGAGCCACCTTTTCAGGCCTAGAACCCAATGCTCTTCCCATAACTTCATTGAAAGTTAATAGATGATAAATAACAACAAGACAATGATATTGAAGAAATCACATCACTAAGAACTCATCTGGACCCCTCCTAGCCATGACAAGAATTTTTTCAAACATGTCACAATATTGAAACTACATATGTAAGCAATAGATCTGAGCATAGGGGTCTCATACTTATCTGTGAATCACTAATAATAATTACTCCCTTACATCATTAGCTGCAACACAATCTATTTCACCATAGATACATTGTGCATTCATTTACAAATAAAAAAATGGAGAGAGCCATACATCACTACTGTCAAAATACATGCTTATAGCCAACATAATAACAACAGAAATGTCATGGATACAACAACAATAAAATCCACATATAAACCTGTGATTTTATACATCAAATACCAAAGGAATGAGCTTCTCATTAATGAATGTGAAAACCAACCATGATGGGACTTCCATGTTCCACCCGATGATAGATTGGCTGAGCCAAATATCTCTTCAACCCATCACCCCCATGTCATATTCCAATCACGAATGTGGGATATCATAAAACACATCAATCAAAACCAATCTAGGGGTTCTAGAGGCCAAACCACCTCAATCCTCAACTAGTGATTCAAACTCATGGCCGAAAATCACAACCATCATAGATGGGTCTATATCCAAGTTGTTCCATAGCTCCAAAGTGTTTGTTCCAACCAGGGTTTCTAGGAATAGTAACCCAACCCCATGTGTTACATGGTTTGTAGAGAGTTTGTCCAACTGGGGCTTCCAGGAGTAGTAACTCAACCCACCTAGGGCTTCTAGAGAATTTTTCCAACCAAGGCTTCCAGGACTAGTAACTCAACCCACAGTTGTCCACCGATGTAGTGGTGGTTTTTGTGCACAAGTGCAGCAATCCACCGGTGCTTGGTAGGAGTAGTCACTTCCTCCAAGCTATGGTCACAGGAAGAAAATAGGGTTAGTAGGTTAGTGAACACAAGATAATAAATATAAAACACACTAAATTATGGAATGTAGTATGCATATAAGGAGAGAAAACTAAACTAAACTAAAACAAAAACGAAAGCTCACAATGAGTCAAATGTGACAATAATGCAAACGGTGGAATAAAAGTCCCCTCTTATTGACCACTATTAGGAAGAAAGATACAACGTTACACTCTTGCCTAAGTATCCTTAGAACTATGGAGTTCTAAGACTCAGTGCAAGGAATTTTTTACCCTTTAGTTGATGTCGCGAGGTCTCTCTCTCTACTCCAAAGAAATAAAGTTGTTGGGTGGCCAACAACCAAATCCTCACTCTACTGCTACTCTGGATTGCACATTGCTGGCTTTCTCATGAGCAATTTGGCCAACATAACAATGTGCTCTCATTTTTTTCATCTCATGGCGGAAATTTATAGGAAAATTCAAATTCTCCTTCCCTCTCTTGGTACATTTTTGGATGGTGACCCAAGAGAGAGGGTTGATTCCTTTATGTGCCCACTTGATTCCTTTGTGTGCTCACTTGAGGTCCCAAGATGGCTTAGGTGGTTCTCCTTGGGCGGCCTCGAGTGGAGGATCATTTCCTGAAGTGTGTCAAGTGGTCCTGAAAAGTGACTTCCGCCACTCCCAGGACTGTGCGGCTTTTTGAGGGAAATCCGCGCAGACCAGCATGCCTATCAAAGGAAAATGTGTGCAAGGCTCATTTCACCTGTGTTTCTGGTGTGAAATTTTATTTTTTCCTCTTGACCTTAGATATTTTTAAAAATGTTCAGATCCTCTATTGTTCCTCAGCCCTGTAAATCCTTTTGCTTGACATTTAGTATTTTCATTTTTGCTTGTCCTATTTTCCAGTGATAATAGTTACCGCCTAATGTGTGAGGTCTAGGAAGAACTGTATAGCCGAAATACATGATAGTTTCTTTTTTGTGTAACCTGTGTGGAGAGAGAGAGAGACCTGCGTACAACCCAAGGTTGGAAACCCCTTACAGTTGGTAGAGGAGTGACCATGTTTTGTTGGAAACCTACAAGAAATAGTATGATACAATAAATACAATTTTTCTACGAGGCATGCATGTCCCATGCTCATGATGCTTTGGCTAGCTAAACAAATCTATCTGAGAGATAAAGGTTCTGTCTGTGTCACTGATATGGTAGCGAACTGCTGGTTTGGTTGATGGAAACGATTACTGATGCCCTTAGGGGCATTTATTATTTGACGATAGGTTGAATGTGGTGCCCACGTGCGTAATATTGGTATGGCTTATAAATTCTCATTGTATGCATGGGTGAATGATTGGGACCATCCCATGTAAGAATTGTTGAAAGAGATGCTTATAATGGCACGGGTCTTCGACGAATCTGAGAAAAGTGAAATGGTTGTAAAGTACGATACCATCTTGACATGAAATCTTGTGTTGTAGTTGAATATCAGGAGGATCGATGACATCTATGGGAAATGATGATTCCCACAGTGCCACCTGAGGATTCCTCTATTGTGGTGAGGAGCCATCCAAGGTACTGCTTCCTTTTTGGAGAATGGGTGTTGAAGTCGACAACGAGGAAGCCTCAACCGAACGAGAGAGCTATTGATGCAAGGGACCAGGGTCTTTTATTTGATAGGTTTAACATAGGCATGATGGAGAGGAGTGAATCAAAAATAATGATGGGAGTTTAGTGGCCCAAGGCCGGAGCATAAAAAATCATCTTGGCGACAGCCATAACTATTTCTGATGACGAAATCCCTGGAGTCGGTAGGACGTACAGGGTGGTTTTATGTTGGTTATGAATGTCATGGTGGATTTTCATGAAAGGTGTGATGCTCTGACCAAGCGTAAATTAGGACTACTGCCATGGGAGAAACATTTATGGATGAGTGGGGGACTATTCTCCATTTTGGATATTTTTGCACTTACCAAAAGAATGAAATTATAGGATTGGATTGTACAAAACACAAAGATGGGTGCCCCAAAACATGAAAAGTTTCGCTCACTGATGATGTGAGGAGGGTGTGTTTTCTGAGGGTGGGGCCCCATTGTTTGGTCTCTTATGTGCAGATGGTGAAGTGGATGGAAAATATCGCAAATGGTCTATGCTGATGGATGGATGGTAGGCCAAATGCAAGATGTGGTGGTGCGTATTCGATCTTCTTGCAAAAAATGGTAGTCCGGGAAAGGGGTTTTATTTCGATATGATAAAACTTGACTTGATGCATAGTGTGTGAATGGACATGAAGTGCTTCCCAAACTAAGGTAGTATGACCATGGCATTGTAATTTTATAATGTGTGGTCTAGTTTAAGTGATGGACGCCATAGAGGGGAGGCTCTACCGACCAAAAAGGATGCTTATCATGTGCAAGGTGGGGATATGATAAACATGGTCAGGTATTTGGAACCTATGGCTAATTTCTTGTGGAGAAATGATGTCAAGATATGTAGAGTTTTTCTGCGACTCTATCATGCTTGAGGGAAGAATGATACCTACTTTGGAACCTTCGGTGTTTGGGGCAATGGATAGTTTGTACAATACCTGCAACAAAATACCCCAAGTGAAAGCATATTTCTCATTCAAATATTATTGAAAACATGTGATGAATGAACAAAAGATAATAGAGGGCATACCTGTCGGTACTGGAAATTTATTTTTTCGGAGGTGTGAATGTGTGGAGTCTCCTTTGGGCGTTATGAGGTGTTGATCACTGTGTTGCTTTTGGTTCTGCAATTGGGCCCTCTGAGCTCTTGTTATGGTCCTCAAAAAAATATGAAAAGGGTTTCATATAGGCCAATATGGCTCATTTCAGCTCATTTGTGAAATTTGAGTGTTTAAGAGTGTGAGAGGTCAGAGGCGATTGCAGAGCTTTTCTTGCCGTTGCGGTCAACGTGTGCACCTAGGACTTGCGCTACTAGAGCCAGGTAGGCCCCATAACGTCCTGCATTTAATATTTTCAGCATGACTGGGTCAAGGTCCGTACAAACTGGGTTTGTACAGAACCCATGAAAATTTTTACCTTGACCGTGTGGGCGATCAAGGTACAGGTGCGAAATTTGCACACCAAAATGAGGTTTTACATGCAAATTTCATGCCTGTCATGGCTTTGTGCACACATCCTCCATGCCTGTTTGAGAAATAGGCACGCTAAAAGGCCAAAGATATTTTTGATTTTTTTTGGGAAATTTGTTATTTTTTGGTGTTTTTAATGTCACTGATGTGTGTCTGTTTGGTGACAGAATGTTGTGGAGGAAGAGAGACTGGCCTGACCTCTAGATAGTTGTGGCATGAGATTCCAATTCCCACCAGTAATTGGCGCGATGGGGTCTTCTCAAGTTTCTTGAGAATGACCTTTTGTGAAAGTAGGATCGGTTACTATGCTACCTGGTCTGCTGTTGGAACAAGCGGCGTAGAGTTATGGTGCTGAGGGGGCGTGACTTGATTATCCATCCAGAGATGGATATATACTTCATGAAAGTATTACTGCCTCAGGGTGAGGTGCTTCCATACCCGCTTCCTCCAGGGAGGGTTGACCTCCGACGATTTGCTTAGATTCATTGTGGCAGGGCGCCTCTCACGGAGGGGTGCATTCTGATTCAGCCAATGAAATATTTGGCCGAGCGATGTGATCTAGCCATGATTATGCGATTGATGGGATTTTCATTGCGACAAAGGGTGTCGAGGCCATAGTTAGGTGTCTTTCTCTGTCTAAGGGTCAGGCACTTCTTTGATTTTTCCCATCATTGCTACGACGGAATGGTGGTACAGCTAGTAAAGGCCCGTGATGGATCTAAGTTATTTACTTATGCTATCATCCTCTGTAGCATCATGTATGAGAGGGTGGTGCTGCTTCGAATCGTGGTGGCTATGCCTACAGGGGGTCATTGGGACCCTCGCACGAGGAGGTGGGCTCCTGTTATGCTTGGCGGTGGGGGAGGTCTAATAGGGCATTACTAGAATGCTACTACTGAGGCTTGGTTTGAGGCCAACCCTCAGATGTTCCTCCCCTATCCCTATGCTAGGATGGACTTCTGAGGAGAATTGGACATGGGTATTCCTGCTGGATACGCATGGGGGGCATCATGTATGATCTTTGTGTTTTATTATGCATTTGTTGTGTATTTATGGTTTATATGTGTATTATGATGGCACTGACATAGTTTTGTTACTCTTGCAGATGTTGGAGAGGTTGGGCATCCTACAGCTTGGTTGGTAGGAAATCATTCGCCCCAAAGGGTTCGAGGGGCTCCGCTCCCAGCCAAGGAGTAGGGAGGAAGTCTGAAGCAGCCCAAGGGTGGAGCTCCAAGTGACGGGGCTGGTTCGTCTGGAGAGGGTAGCAGTTCAGTTGCTACAGAGTGCGTTGCAGTGATCGCTCGCGTCAAGGTAGCAGAGGCTCGCATGGCAGCGATGGCAGATCATATGGTTTTTCTAGAGGTCCGAGATGCAGACTTGGAGGATGTATGGGGTCATGTAAACCGCCTAACCCAGGGTATGCCTAACCATGGGTTTGTTGATGACCTTGACAATATATGGCTAGATACATTCATGGACCAAGAGAGGGGCTACAGGCCGACTTTGCGCTGCGTGGAGGCCTCAATTTTGATAGCTTCTTGAGTACTGGCACCGGGAGAAACCGTGGGTCTAGGTGCCCAAGTTAGAGGGGCACATCCCTAGATATTTTTTTTACACAGGCAAAACACCCATTATGAGGATGTTTCCCTTATTTTTGATGACTTGTGTATATGTATTTTTGGCTAACTTATGGGTTAGATACATGAATCATCATTTGTACTCAGACATAAATTTTTTGATATATATATATATATATATATATATATATATATATATATATATATATATATATATATATATATATATATATATATATATATATATATATATATGAGAGATGTATTTTTGTGGCTCTATATGGTGTGTCCAGTGTTTATATGTTTTCATGGATGATGTGTATCGCTAATGGATATCTATGTTTTTTACGTTTTTTTTTTAATGTATGATGGTTTATCCGAGATGCATTCCAGTTTAGGATGTGGTTAGATATGCAATCTATTTTCTGGTTTTGATTTCTTAGCACATGTGTGAATGTAATGTGATCAAATTGACATCTTAATCTTTTTTCACACAAATATTTTCTAAACAGATGCAAATCTCATACCTCAAACTCTTGGTTTAACTGTGAAACCACTAACTCGGAATCAAGGTAGAAATGCAAGTGGAGAATGCCTTGATTTAAGGCATCACACATGAGCCCAATGACGACGTCATGTTCTGCCTGATTGTTTGTCGTTCATCTGATGCATACTATGTTGGTGAAGAATGGTGATCGATCAAGGTGGTAGATGACCTAGGCAGTTGCTGCTAAAATTTGAGACCATCATGATGCTCCATTAGAAAATCCAAAGTAATGGTTGGGTTGAAAATCCATTTGTGACACTAGAGCGCTTTTTGTGACAAGTCTATGATCAAAAATAAAGTTTTGGTATGTGTACTTTAACCCTAAGGCTGAGCCCTCTTAGCCCTTATGGGTATATTTTCTTGAGGTAAATACTGTTGATGAGGTTGCTCAGGAATGTTCCATCAGGATCTGTAAAGATGTATGCCCCCTTTAGGAGACAATTTTTTATGATATAGGGTCCTTTCCACAAGGTTTCTAACTTTCCTGGTCCTAGGGCTTCTTTTGTGACATCGTAGCGGAGGAATAACTCTCCCTCGGTGAATGATCGAGGGGTGATGTTGCGATCGAACGATGATTTCACTCACTTTTCATGGGCCTTGTTGTGCTAGAGCGAATGTCGTTGAATTTCGTCGACGAACTCTAGTTGTACAAAGCATTGCTCTAGAGGCTGGGTGTCATCAAGAAGTTCTATGGTGACATGTAAATTTGGAATATCGCGTTCTATGGGAATCATGGCCTTGACCCCGTATACCAAGTAAAAGGGTGTGAACCTCGTTGATGTTTTCACTGTCATGCGATATGTCCATAGGGAAGAGAAAAGCATGTGATGCCAGTTAGTTTTGTGGTTATTCACCATGCGTTGTAACATCATTTTGAGTACTTTTTTTATAACTTCTACCTATCCTTTGGATTGGGGGTAGTATGGTGACGCGAATTCATGTGTGAATTTGAGGTGGTGAGATAGCTCCTAGAAAATTTTGTTTTCGAATGTTTTCCATGGTCGAAGACTAGGTACATAGAACTGAGCAATGACGTGGTTAAAAAGAAATCGTGCAGCGGTTTCTGCGGTGTTTTTGTATGTGGGCATAGCTTCTGCCCACTTGGTGAAGTAATCGACAACCACAATAATGTATTTGTGATTTCCTGATGATCTTGGGTTGCAAGTCATGAAGTCGATCCCCCATTTTTAGAAGGGACCAAAGACGATGACGGGGTGCAGGGGAGTGGGAGAGGCTCTTGCCTTATGAGTGAAGCGTTGACATTGATTGCACCTCTTGACTGCCGAAATGCAATCGCAAAATAAAGTGGGCCAAAAATATCCTGCCCGCAGGACTTTTTGGGTGTTGTCCATTCCGAAGAGGTGGCCACCGCAAGCTCTGCTGTGGCAGTCATTAAGGGCTTGCTCAACTTGGTCATGGGTGAAGCATCGAAGTAATATGGTTTCGATGCTCCATTGGTATAATACATATCCCATGAGGAGGTATCGAGGGGAATGGTGGCGAATGCGTCAATTTTCGTCACGAGTGAGCTCGGGTATGAAATTTTGGTTTTGTAAAAAGAGGATAAAATCTCTGTACCAAGGGTTGTCGGTCACTACGACGAAGAGATGTTCGTTTGGTAGTGAATCATTGACCAATGATCCTTCGGTATGACTTTGGAGGTCCGTGATGAGCTCGGCTAAGATTAACACCTCCTTGCTCTTGGGGGAGAAAAAATGTAAGTCATATTTTTATAGAATGACTATCCAGTGGGAATACTTATGGTTCATTAAATGGCCCATGAGCAGGTATTTGATGGGTTTAATTTCTGCGATGACTGTTGTGGTCTTTAAGATGATGTAGTGGCGAAGTTTTTGGAATGCATGAACTAATGCTAGGGTAGTATTTTTTTCAGGCTCATATCTTAATGCAAGGCATGATAAGGTTTTTCTGACGTAATAGATTACATGCTCCTTCCCATTTGGGCCCTCCTTGTTCAATACTCTAGCCAAAGCGGTCTCGGAGTTGATAGATACAGGATGTAGTCTTTGTTGTAGTCTGGGGGACTGATCAAAGGTGTTGAAGATAATGTGTCTTTCAGTGCATCCTATGATTGTTGGGCTTGATCATCCCATTTGAACAGGATGTCCTGACAAAGGAGACATAGGAATCCTTGATCGCAAGTGGCGTAATTTGGGACAAAATGTCTCAGGAAGTTGGCCTTCCCCTGCAATCTTTGGAGTTGCTTGAGGGTTCGAGGTGGAGGTACCTCTTTGATAGTTTGGAACTTGAGGGGGTCCACTCTAATTCTTTACTGTGACATGATAAAACCTAAAATTCATCCTACTGTACCATAGAAGACACATTTGAGGGGGTTCAAGCGTAAGTTGTATTGCTGGCATCGTTGGAATACCAATCACAGATCCTCGAGGTTGTCTGATCGCTTCTTGGATTGGATGGTGAGGTTGTCCAAGTAGGTGAGGATAAGAAGTGCCAATTCATGAAAGATATAATTCATGGCCCTCTAGAAAGTGGTTCCATCATTTTTTAGGCTAAGTGGCATCACTTGGTATGCGAATGTGCCCCATGGGGTGGTGAACGCGGTCTTGTACCGGTCGGTGTGACATATTTGGATTTGGTTATACCGAGATAAGCCATCCATGAAAGAGAGGGCCTCGTGACCTACACAAGCATCGATGACTTAGTCGATGAATGGGGTAGGGTAATTGTCCTTTAGACAGGCTTTGTTCAAATCACGAAAATCAGTACAAACGCATATGGTGCCCTGTTTTTTCATGACGGGAACAGGGTTGGAAACCCAAGACGTGTAAGCGATGGGGTAGATGAAATTGGTTTTGTGAAGCTTGTCAATTTCTCATTTTGTTGCTTCTGCCTTGGATGGGTGTAGATGACACTATTTTTGGCGTATTGGTGGTACGTCAGGCTAGGTGTCAATATGGTACTCTACAATAGTGGGACTAAGCCCAGGATATTATGAGTAGTCCCATGCGAAGATATCTTGATACTCTTGCAAAAATTGGGTGTAAGAGGTTATCTCTTCTAGTGAACATGTTGCCCCCAGTGATATTTCTTCGAATTTTTCAGGATTTCGAGAGATATTCACCTTGATGGTAGGCGAAATGTTTGACATGTTCCCTTCTTCGAATGCATCAGGCGTCGAAATGGGATTCTTGAACCAATCGAATTTCCCTAATGGAAGGAATTATTTTTATTCAATCGCATAAATCTCTTGGTTTCCTGTATTTTTAGGGCCGAATGTTTTTTCAAGAAGAAAAAATGAGCAGTGATGCATTGCATCCCACGGATAATATGGCTCCATCATGGCCTCAAGGATATCCTCATCTGAGTGGAATAAGGATCCTAAAGGGGATTGAGTCTGCTCAAGGCTATGAGGAAGAGGTTCAGTCCTAACAGAGCTGGTCGACATAAATGAAAAATATTCCATCGTCAATGTGGTGAAAACAGACGCGGTTGACAAGGTGCATATGGATTGGGTGTGCCCCATCGTTTTTACAACTACTCTCGTAGTTGCAGGTTACTCGACACCTATGACTGATGAGCAGACATCCAGATTCATGGTTATGATACATGATGATATGAATCGTATGTGGTGTATCGTGTCGTTGGCATTTGGTGGGGGAGGAATTTCCATCATGGGAGCTTGTGTGGGAAGGCTATATTCCTCATTAGGCTGGGCATTTTCTGGGATTTGTAAGTTGTGCCTGATGTAGATCTTCTTGAATGTTTCCATTAATGGGAATGCCTCTGGTTCGCAGTTATGGACGGTGAAAATGGTTCCTGGTACCACTGTGCCTACTGAGTAGATTATGTGGGAACTGACACTACTCTTCATCCCTGAAGTGGACGCTCAGAAAGGATCAGGCATAGGGGAGAGATTTTTCTGCTATCATTTTTGAGTTTTTGGTTTGGGTATGTCTAACCCTTTTTTGGAGTGTATACTTAACACTGCTCTTATCACTCAAAGCTTGGGGAGGTGTTCACATTTCATAGTATGGTGAAAATGTGAGCAGATATGACAATAGCAGTGTGTGATTTTCTCCTAGTTAGGGAAATGTCTCTGAGGGAGGGAAGATACCATGTGAAATATGTTCATGAGGTGCTTCAGTTATTTGCACTGGTTTACCTGGTGGCTGATTCTGTTGCATAGCCCACATGCTGGCCTAGATTGCACTTGCGTTGTGCTAGGTCGATGTGCCTTTCTAACTTGCCTGACGTGTCGGTGTGGAAATGGGGTAGGTTGCCTGGGGGAAATCTTCCTTCCATTATGTTTCCTAAGTTCTAGATTGAGAAGATTATGGTGGTGCATCTCTAATGAATGAATGATGTCAATTAGCGGGCGCACCCGAGGGATACAAGTGCAGCGCTAATCATGATGAGCTTGGAGGAGATGAATTTTAATACATAAATTTCTTAATTCCCATACGATATCAAAGTTTTAATAAACAAGCGGCTTAATTACAGTAAATCTCTCAAGGTATGGTGGAGCAACATCCGTAGTTGTAGCATATTTTTGTTGTTTGGATGATTTATTAGGAGTTTTTGTTTCAGTGATAACTACAAGTGATGAAGGGTGTTATATTAAAGTGTGATCTTGAGTAAGGTTTTCTTTATATACCTGCCCCTATTTCCCAATGTCATCTTATAGAAATATTGTCCATCTAGACCTTAACCACATCTCATTTCATTCAAAGGGGATGGAGTCATACTGCAGATTTTCGACAATTTCCAGATACTGGACAAGTCTACTGTTAGGATTGGGATTTGGATTGGCAGGCAACTGAGGATGCAATGGAGGTGGGAGATTTGGTGGGAGTTAGATAGGAGCTCGTAGTGGTGCTTGCAACTGGGGAATTGACTCAACAGATAGAATGGATGGTCCTGCAGCGTGTTGCCAGTTCTGAGACCAAATTGATCCCTATGTAGAGGAATTTTCCCAACGGGATGGGTATAGGTTATTTGAGGAATTTTTCCATGGTGTAGTGCATTTTTTATTAGGCCATGAGGGACCAAACAATGGTTGATTTTCCCATGGCAGTGTAGAGGATGGTTGGGATTTCCATCCATTATTAAAAGGTTGCTGCCACAATGATCTGGGAATCTGTTGTTGAGTATGTTGTCCAAAAAAAAATAAAGCAAGGTCTTGGATCATACATGGAGGCCATGTCTGCCACTATCATCATTGCGACATAAGGTATGTTGGCTCAGGATCTTCCTCTACCCCCTTGTACATGTATTTCAGTCCTGGAAGTGAGGGAAAATGCTTTGTGGAATGATCTTTCGCACATATGATACATATTTAGACTATGTCCAATGAGCACTCTTTGCGGCTATGCTTCTTTCAACAGCAAGGGAAAAAAAATGGCTAAAGCTTGTTTAGTCTCTTCTTATTGTTTATTTTCCTATAAGACATCCAACTTTGTCATTAACGTACTCAAAATATCAGTTTTAAAATCATGCTGTCCTGCTAGTCCTACTAAAAGGGTATCAGATCCTAGATTTGGTTCTTGTACTTCCTCGCAAACACCTGATACACAGTTTTACGATGTCATCATATTATTCATTATAGATATCACCTTGTCCCATTAAATTAAGTTTTTTTGTCCATTCATCTTTCATACCTCTAATCAAAGCATTTTTCAACACTTCTTTAGGTAAAGTGGTATAAGGTGTTCTTTGAAAATTATATTGGAATCTTTCAACATATTCCCTATAAAGTCTCATCTTCTTTGGAAATCATTTTAAATATCTCTTCCTTCAAATACCTAGACCGAAAATAGTCCTTATATTTAGTGAGAAAAATTTCTTTCATCTAATCCCATGAATTTACAGTGCCTCCTCCTAATCCCATAAACCAATGTAGGGTTTCTCCTTTTAAGGTGGAAGGAAATAGCCTCATTTTCGAGGGATTAGTGGTATAGTCATAGCCTCGGCACAAGAAATCAAATTCAAACAGGAACACATCAAAATCCTTAGAAGCCATTCCATGAAAATTTGGAAGATTCTATAATGGGATGGATTTCATTTGTGCATTGGCATGTGGATAGGCAATGGGGTATTCTATGGTCAAATTCGGTGTTCCTTGTGCTTTGTTTTCCATTTGGTTAAAAATTTGCCAATAATCCTCAGGGATTTTGTGACCAAGAGGTATTATTCGAAGGATAATATTTTTATTAAACTCTAGGTTTTGAATAGGCCTTATAATATTATTCAGATCAGGAATTTCATATTCTCCCTTTGCAACTGGTGTTGTTGGAAATTCTAGTTCAAAAATATGTGGTTTACTTGTCTCACCTTCCCCCTCTCTTAAATTGTAAGAATTCCCCACTCTTTCACTGGAAGGAATGATATTATTAACGAATGTATTATGGAAACTCTGCTCAAACCTTGGAGTCTTATCGTGAATCTCAGTGTGCCAATGCAGATGATGGTCCCGTCGCTTGAGAGGCAACAATATAACCCTTCCCAGATATTATTTGGGGGCCTACCGACAATTGAGATCTCGACTAGCGAATGATATCATCTATGAAGGTTTTTCTCCCAAGTTCAAAGTGACCTTGAGATTTGGTGGTTTTCAGAATAGGTTTTGAATATATGACTTATTGATCTACAATCCTAGGCTTTTTCCTTGTCATACATAACAATTCTAAGAGTATCAGTTGAGGGTAGGCACTGGCACAAGATTTTTACTTGGTATGTGCGCAATTTCTTACCTTCCGTATTTAATACCCAATCCTACATGGATACAACTAAAACTTCTTTGACAACCTCCTCGAAAACAACACCAAAATATTGGGTTACTTAATTGCTCTTTTTAAAAGACCAATAGACCTTTAAACATTATATTTTCAACCCGAAACTCGTCTGGTTATTTCAAGGTTTCTTGTGACCATATGTGAAAAGAGTAGTGTTTGTGTAGCCTAATCTGTCTAATCTTATTGAGAGGTAAATACATGAAAATCACAAGAAACATCTACGATTTACCAAAGAAACAATTTACTCATAACTTCATCAACTCAACCAATCAAAATATTATCTAAGAAAATAAAACAATAAAGACTTCTACAATTGATTCTACTAAATAACAATCGCTTCCTAAGAAACTGTAGCTACAGGAAAGAAACAACATGCATAACTAGAAATAAATCTTTGCTGAAAAAATATCAAACCTTGCACTCAACTATTATATATCAATAATAAGAAATAACAACATGAATAATGCTTTCAAACAATAAATTTGTCAAAACTCATATTCAAATAACAACTGCTCAAATTGTCGTTACAACTATCGTTATGATGAATAATCCAATAACCACTATCACTGTGATGAAAAATTCAATAACAATGATAAAAGCTAGAAATAATTCAGAGAATTGCGAAAAGAGAATTGAAAATTGAAAAGTAAATTAATAAAAAAAGGAGGCAAGAATTGTTCCAGGATTGGGCCCACGATCATTGGAATTCAACCACCTTAGAACGAAATCAGTGCAAAAATTAAAGCTCAACCATGAAAGTCTTTGTTGTATTAATTAAGAAAGGTATTTCAAAGTATGTCTATAAAAAATTAGAGCATAAATAAAATAGTAAAAATCCCTTTTACCAAGGCTTTGTTCCTCGCTTTTATAATTACAACCAAGTCTATAGTTAACATAAAGAGTGATCCTTCCCGGATGCGGGTGCTCTGACGGATGTCTGATTCGATGGGACAAAGGTGCGGCGAGGTGGTTCGACACCTGCCCACCCCGGACAGCGAAGATCTCAGTTTGGTTTGTAACGGATTTGTGCATTTAAATCTCGCAGAAACCAAAGGATCCGGTCCAACTGGTTTTTTACCTCACCTCATGCCCACCGATCTGGCCTCTGCTATCACTCGCTTCTGCGCAGATCTCTTCAATGCATCATTTATTATGGGGGATTTCCAACAAGCGTGCATGAAGATTAAGGGGTGGAGTCATGATAAGACCATGATGCCAAGGTCTCCAACACATTGCGTCCGCCTCCTTCTCCCCTCTGGTATCAATTCGGCTCTCTACCTGCGTGAAATCATTATCGTCAATTTAGCCATCTTGAGCAGTCTGAAGGGGGTTCATCTCTTGAAGCAGAGCTCCAGTTCGACTGAAGAGCAACCTCTTCTGCACATTCAGCATTTGTCTCGGATCACCGTTCTGGTTTTAAGTTCCCATACCCCTGCCACTATGGCTGCTTGGATACATTTGGTTTTCGCAATGCCTCGTTTGCGCCACAGGCTTCGAAGTCATCCTGGAGGCACAAGGGGCCATCCTGCAAGAGACCACTCCAGCCCATCTTCAGTCTCGGCCTCTCTCTCCAGCGGCATAATGCCCGGCCATTACCCTCGCACACGCAGTGGAAGGGGGCGCTATCTTGACACCTATCATGGTTGGAGCTCCCCTGCCCCCCACCCTTCTGCTACCTCGCCTCCTCCCACAACAGGTTCTGCGCGTTTTACCTTCACCAGCTCCCTGATTCACCCAAGAATCACTGCGCGCTTCACGGTGGTTTTTCATGAGGAGTCCAGCGCCCTTCCTGCTGGCCCTGAGATGGATCCTGCCTAGGCTTCGAATTTTCAAATGGAGGCTGGCAGTGTGTCGTTGCAGGTGCCGGAGGTTCCAGCCAGCAGCGTTCCTGATGTGGTTATGGCTTCTGCTGATCCCGGTCCCTCTAAATCCGAGGAAGCTCTGGCCAGAGACTTGATGGCTTCAGGTTGGTGTCGAATTGTAGAAGAGCCTCCTGATGATTAGTATGCCTTCTGCTTGTCTTTCTTATGTTCCTACATCCCACACTATTGAGCTTGTCTTTGTTCAAGTGGTTTCAAGTTTTTTCAACTTATTTTTGTATAATTTTGGTCCTATGCAAACTCAGAAAAATCACAACTGGCTCCTCTGCGTGGGTTTTGGCTATCTTTTTCTGACTGGTTTCCCGATCAAAGGGCAGTCTCCACAACTGGTTTTCATGACGTTTCTGCCTCCAAGGCAGTAGTTTTTGATTGCGGTCACGTTGTATTTTTATCACTATGTTAATAGATTACTCTTATTTAGAAAAAAAAAAAACATAAAGAGTGATCCTTAGAATCTGAAGATTCTCAAGATGCTCAATTTGAGTTACACAATCTCTTAATTTCCCTCGGAATAGATGGAAAAAAATTTGTTCACAGCTAATCCTTCCATAGAGATTTTTATTCTCTCTTATCTAGGTCAAAACTAACCTGATCAAGTATGTGTAATTCATTCTTGTCTAGCTTCCGAACGAACAACATCCACTTATCGAAATCCCTGTCAGTTATCATTTAAAATTGTAGGCATAACACATATTTTCATGATTAAATCAAGTTGTTTGAAGAATGAAATGATAAAATTATTTATTAACTGTTTTATAAATTCCACAACACACAAATCACCATATTATATACATAAAATACTCAAAAAAGTAATGAAAGGATAAAGAAATGAGTAGGAAAATATGTCAATGCTGGATCCCAACACCCATATTGGAGCAATATTCATGAAGAGTCTTGAGTTGTTTTTCTAGATCCTCATGGCTTCTAGCAAGAAGAACAATATCATCGATGTAGAGGAGAAGAGTAATGATAATACTAGCAAGCTCGTTCCCCTTACACCTTGTGATCTCCAAACACTCCTCTAGCATATCGTTGTAAATACCAAAAAGGGTAGGGGAAAGGCGACACACTTGCTTAACCCTGATATTTCATTTAATATATTTAGACCACCCTTCGTTGGTATTAAGCTTGGAAACAACTGTCTCGTAGAGGTGAATTACAATAGTCTTCAACTCAAGAGGAATCATTATCTCATCAAGTATTTTCCAAATCTTATCTCGAGGAACCGTGTCAAAGGCTTTTCTAAAGTCCACAAAGTGTAATATTCCAAAATGGAAAAGACAGGAATATAAAACAAAATACTGGAAATTGCAGTGAATAAATCAATACACCATTATATGAGACAAATGTACAGCCATCTTATTAAACATATCAGAAAATAATAGGCACAATATTTTGAGGATCAAGTCACTGAAGAAATATAAAACAAGCCTCTACTAAGAAAATATGTCAATACATGAGAAATAGATGCCATACAAGTTCCATGAGCCAATACAACGCATTTTTAGAGCATAAAATGCTACATGAATGATATAAAAATGTATATCTATTTTTATATAGCTCAAAAGGTGTTGGGGCCAGAGATTTATGCTCCCAAACATATTTCCAAGACAACCCAGGAAGGGTTTCCTGAAGTACCCAAAATACAAAAATGTCGGAATGCAGCCCTAGGGCTGCATAGCAGCTGCAAACTGAATACTGGAAGGAGGTGGCTGAACTGATAAAGAAATGAATATAACTCCTTGAATAGAACCTCTAGGTGAAAGGCTGATCCCCTCACTGAAGACATCTCCCTCCAAATGAATCATTGAATCCTCCTCTAAAAATACACAATAGAATAACATAGTCCTTGAGGGAAAATGCGCTGTAGGAGGTGGGAATAGCTGGGCCTGATGCCAAATAATTAAATTAAGCTACGAGACCTTTCTTGTTAGCCTCCCAATGGAAAGGCTACCTCTCCACTGAAAAATAAACAATGAAAGTGACTCTCAAAATCCTCCACTACTTCTACCCTACAACACAACACAACTCCACCAGAAACTGCATTGTGGCTGAAAACTGAAGCTTGGGCAGAATGAAAAAATGTGGAAAAGTAGTGCAATACTCTTCCTAGAGGCTCCTCTAGGAGAGAGGTGGGATTCCCACTTGGGAACACTCTGTGCTAAACAACACAACAATATTAGCTAAACAACTGGAGAGTGCAAGAAGTCATACAAACCACAAAATCAATAATCAATAACATAACCATCTATGGTTGCCTTGCCCTCCTTATAAATAATGTGAGCCTTCTCACCTTGGGTCCCACTCATTAAATTCACTACTATCATGGAGACTTTCTCCCATTCACACTGTGTTGTCTCTCATTGATGATCCACTCCCTCCATACCAGTGCTATTGATTTGGTCAAACTTGACCTTGTCCACATGCATTAGCCCCTGTTCACACATGAGGGTGCTTTATCCAGCTATTAAGATGATCCATTTTCATATTAAGAGGGTTTTTATTCCTACTAAAGAGATTTATGGGTCTCCCTACCCACTTATTCATCTATCTAAATGACAAAAGCAAAAATTAATATTCCAATTAGCTGCATGCTAATTTAGGAATATTACAGTCCTCCCCTCCCAAATGTTGTTTGTCTTGAAGAAACTGCAAGGATAGAACTGAAGAGCCTCCTCTCCTCCTCCTGTAGCATCCTCATATGATAAGATCCACCAATGAACAAGATGTTGTCTCATCAATAAGTCTCCAAGTTTCTCCTCCCAAGTGTGCAGGTTAGCTTTTGGTGACAATCCAAAATAGCTATCATCATGAAAAAGTGGAATATCCATGGAGGCAGCAATATGTTGTCTAGAGGCCTTTTTGAGTCATGGAATCTAAAATATAGTGGGAACCATCATTCCCATGTGAAGCTTCCAACCCCAAGATATCATCCATACAAAATGAGTCACCCTCCAACATGGAAACTCATGGAAAAACTCCTCCACCTTACGCTCCTGCAATGTAGGTGGATTGCATAGCTGAACATGATGGATCAAATTGTCCATCCCATGCTGTCTCTCTCTCCACTTATGATAAGTGTAGAACTGCTACTGAATTTGGGCTGCAATAGTGTTGTCTTCATGAAGCAAAAAGGCAACTGGATCCTCAAATACCCACTCTCTGGTTCTTTCCCAAACCATCCCATATAAAGTGAATAGGACATTATCATAATATGGAATCCAAATGAGAAAGGTACTAAAGGTTTTTTGTAATGCTGGATGGTACCAACAGTTTCCCAAGTGGTTACAATGTAGTTTTTCTAACTTCTTATTTAGAACACCATGTGGCAAGTCATCTCCCAACCATTTGTTGGTTGTGCATGTTTTCTCATATGCTAGAAGTTAGTAAATGGCATTGTGTGTCAACTGAACACACCTAGAATAGAAAAATACTTTCCCATAGCCATAAAATAAATGGCTATCTCCATCATACATGTTGGTCTTAGAAAGACCATGAAGCCCAAATAGAAGATTTCCCTCTTTTGGATCAATGCACTGTATATAGATGGCAAGAGAATGCAAATACTTTGTTAGGTGATCAATAAGTAAAAAAATACAACTCTTACCATACACTGTGAGTAGGCTGAAAATGAGGTCCATGGATGAGCCCTCCCATGAGAATTTCCTCATAGGGGTCTGAAATATGAAGGGATGCATACTCCCCTTGGAATAATCCATCAATAGATACATATTCCCAAGTGACAGTGTTGTTGGCCTTTGTAATAAGGCACCTTCCATCTCATGACTTCCCTCTTTGACAAGCCCAATGCCAAAGTCACATATCATAATTTTGCCACATGTGAGAGAGTCCTTCCCATGTGGAAGTACCTCTTGATCCTTCAAATCTAAAGAGCAGCCCCTTTACACCATGATTGTGCCATCCCTACTCCGCAATCATCATGCCAAGTATGGGGGGAAATCAGTCCATACTCTCCCAAGAGTGACCAAAGCAACAATAGCCTTTTCTGCCTCCTCATCTCATCATCATACAAGTCATAAGACAACATCATGATAGTTGACTTGTAGAATTTACCATACAAATAAATCCCCTGCTGCCATATCATATGGGTGCCATGCAATGCATCCAATCATAACATAACTATAAAAATAGGATATGTCACATGATGACCAAACTCTTTTAAGAGTAGCCAACGCAGTCAGGCCTCTTGCTGCCTTGTGTCATAGGTTTGTAAGTAACTTACCAACCCCTTTCTCACCATCCACACCCATTCATCCAAATGTGGGTGTCCCCTACCATGCTCCCACTTGGTACCCATTCAATGGTGAATACCATCCTCCCAAATATGATTTCTATCTTTGCACTTCATGGGATGTTGAAGTGCAACCTCCTGGAGATATTCAAATCAAGACCACTCATCAATGACCAATTTGAATCCATAAGGATCCAAGTATGCTAAAGGAAAAGTCATCTCATTAAGCGGGGAAGGGCTCCACAAGAAATATCCATCATAGTAATGGGAGATAAGATGTATCTCATCAACCATTTTCCTATCCTCTGCTAAACATGTAGAATGGTCATTGGAGTGATCCAATAATGGTTGGGCCCCCAACTCATCACTGCTGATCCATGACAGTGCTCTTGATCTCCATGATGGTGCATCTGATGTCTCATAATCATGCTCAATGTTGAACATATAGTTCTGCATTGGATTATTTAGGACAATGTTCATCCTATACTCCAACAATCTACACTCGAACCCCCAGAGTTGTGTGCAACTCAATAATGGCATACTAGGATGAATGTGTATCCCCTCCTTGATCCTATCAAGGGTCATCTACACAGTGATAGTTTGCTGCTCCAAATCAGCAGTGTTTTTTGATCCTAGGGCATGCAATGGCATGTCCCCACAATCCTCCATATGATGTGATGAAATAACAGAAAGTGAAAAAATTTCGTACCTTGTTTTAGCTTGGGAAAATCTTGTATTTCTATAAGGGTTCCTCCCACCGGTGTGATGACTTCCCCAACTACTGGTGATGATGATGGTGTTAAGAATTACTACAAAAATTAAATAATTTATTGAGAGAGAAATAAACATTTACTGAGATAAATAAATACAAAGAGACCAACAACAAAGCACAAACATAAACACAATGTTTAACCGGGAAAACCCCAAATCCGGGGAAAAACCCAACCAATGAAATTTTATTAAACATTGGCCAAAACCCTGGCCAATCCGGCTAAGTGAGCCTTCACTGCTCACCTCCAGGCCTACATTACAATGAAGTCTTCCCAGCCTTTTTATATGTTCCATTACATGCAATACCATGGGCCAAAACCATGGGTGCACAAAACCATGTGCCCCAAAACCATTACTGTTTACCCTAGTCAACTTTGACTCTATCCCGAGTCAAGTTTACCTAACAGATGGCCGCTTCTCTATTGTTGTACCAACACTGGTATAAGCCTCCTCCCCCTCATGCATCTCCTGAATAGTACATGGGACTCTAAGTGTCAAGAGATCAAGACCACTTTGCAAAGGTGCAAGTGTTACTTCTCCTGATGCAAGTGCTCCTGCAACAAGTTGTGGTGAAGGTTTCTTCTCCTTTGATTTCTTCTTGTCAAAATTTTTGATCAACCTTTGATTAAAATCTGCATATGCAGTCACTCTTGCATGAATCAAATGGCTGGACCACCAAATGTTTTCTTCACCCTCAAGGTGCAGCGCTGCAATCTCAACAACTTCTTTCTCTACTACTAAATGTAGCAGGAAAAATGCATCCAACTTCATTCCCCAAGCTCTTGCTATGCATGTGGATGACCTATCAAATGCAAACAATAGAAATCTATTGCTGCAAAGTCTTCTTTCTTCTTTAAGTTGAATGAACTATGGGAGAGTTAGATTCTCCTTGAAATCTCTAGGTTGAGACTTATATTCTGCAAGATACTCACTTAGAATCTCATGATCTAAGTGTACTCCATTTCCATGCCTCTTGTCTTCTTCTTCAAAATGAAAGGGCATAGTGTATTGCTTTGGAGCTCTATGCAATATCAGTTTTCTCTTCTACTGAAAGGAAGTGCATGGTCCTTCCTCATCTTGAAACCCTAGTGTGGCTTCATTGCTTTTATCCACTTTTCTTTGCTTGAACTCCTTGGTAAGGTCCCTCTTAGATCTAAAAAGAGATGAGATGAAACTCATTCCTTCCATCATTCTGATCTCTTTCACCTTCTTATTATTCTCCTAATAGCATAATGGCTGAGATCCAGAGGCTGAGCCAAGATTATGCTCTGATACCACCGTAATATTCCAAAATGGAAAAGACAGGAATATAGAACAAAATACTAGAAATAGCAGTGAATAAATCAATACACCATTATATGAGACAAAATTACACCCATCTTATTAAACATATCAGCAAATAATAGGCACAATATCTTAAGGATCAAGTCACTCAAGCAATACAAAACAAGCCTCTACTAATCATATATGTCAATACATGAGAAATAGCTGCCATACAAGTGCCATGAGCCAAGACAGCGCAGTTTTAGGGCATAAAATGCTACAATAATGATATAAAAATGTAGCTCTGCTAGTGTTGGGGCTAGAGATCTATGCTCCCAAACACATTTCCAAGACAACCCAGGAATGGTTTCCTGAAGTACCCAAAATACAAAAATGTCAGAATGCAACCCTAGGGCTGAATAGAAGCTGCAAACTGAATACTGGAAGGAGGTGGCTGAATTGATAAAGAAATGAATATAACTCCTCCAATGGAACCCCCAGGTGAAAGGTTGATCCTCTCACTGAAGACCTCACCCTACAAATGAATCACTGAATCCTCCTCTGAAAATACACAATAGAATAACGCAGTCCTTGAGGGAAACCGCATTGTAGGAGGTGGGAATAGCTGGGCCTAATGCCAAATAATGAAATCAAGCTCCAGGACCTTTATTGTTAGCCTCCCAATGGAAATGCTACCTCTCCACTGAAAAACACACAATGAAAGTGGCCCTCAAAATCCGCCACTACTTCTACCCTGCAACACAACACAACTCCATAAGAAACTGTGCTATAGCTGAAGACTGAAGCTTGGCCAAAATGCTGGAATGTGGAAAAGTAGTGCAATACTCTTCCTAGAGGCTCTTCTAGGAGATATGTTGGATTCCCACTCGGGAACACCCTGTGCTAAACATCACAACAATCTCAACTAAACAGCTGGAGAGTGCAAGAAGTCATACATAGCACAAAATCAATAATCAATAACATAACCCTCTATGGCTGCCTTGCCCTCCTTATAAACAATGTGAGCCTTCTCACCTTGGGTCCCACTCATTTAAGTCACTACTATCATGGAGACTTTCTCCCATTAAAATTTCATTGTCTCTCATTGATGATCCACTCCCTCCATACCAGCGTTGTTGATTTGGTAAAACTTGACCTTGTCCACATGCACTAGCCCCTATTCACACATGAGGGTGCTTTATCCAGCTATTAAGATGATCCCTTTTCATATTAAGAGGGGTTTTATTCCTACTAAAGAGATTTATGGGTCTCCCTACCCACTTATTCATCTATCTAAATGACAAAAGAAAAAATTAATATTCCAATTAGTTGCATGCTAATTTAGGAATATTACACAAAGCAACAAAAGAGATCAACTTTAATATTGTGACATTCCTCGGAAATGATCTTGAGACTGAGAAGTGGTTGATAGTTGAGTGGAATCTCCTAAAACCATCTTTCCCTTTAGTTACATATGTCTCTGTGTGCACGCACAAACATAATTTTTCTTTGACATGCTTAATATTTTTATTTCAATTTTTAATGTCATATTCATAGCATTGATAATATAGATAGATAAATAGATAAATACATAGATAACTTAGAAAATAATTTTAATGTAAATATTGAATTTTTTATATGCATTAAATATGAATTCTAAAATATAAATGGTTAGAATATGAATCATTATTTTAATTTATATGGTTAGTAATTTATGACTACTATTTATTATGTCGAGTGTTTATTTTAGAATTGGACTTCCGGAATTTTAATTTATTTATGTGATGGTGAAGATTTAACCTCCACATAATATATAGGAAATATTAATAGCATTATGTAGAAATCAATTACTTAGATTGATTTCATAATTAATTAGTATTTGTTGAAAAGTCCTTTTGAAAATTTTAATTAAAATAAATTTCGGTTGGATTCATCTAATAATTAATTGAATATTTTGTTAGAAATTATGCTTACGTTACTCCCTGGGGGGGAATCTCAATTGGTGATCAAAGTAATGTGAAATTTGTGAAAATAGAGAGACCCAAGGTTCAAATTCCCCGGGATGTGACCCGGTTTATGGAGAGGACAGGTCATAGACACCTAAATGTTTATTAGTAGCTACTTATCATGTGGGTTGTTGGGTTCCTTTGGGATACAAAAAAAATGCTTACATTATAATTGGTTTACTAGAGATTGTTGAGATCTTCTCTCAACCAAAATATCCTAATTTAGAATTAGTTGGATCTAGTTCCAACTATATAAATCTGTCATATTTGTGATTGAAATGAATGTAATAATGTATTGTGTGTGAAATTGCATATTCTATCATGGTATCGGAGTAGATTTTGGCTTAACTCCCTTACAGGAGGGCCATGAAGATGAAGAGGTCATGAATTACTTAATCCTCTATAAATATATGGTAGAATACTGAACTGTGTATTATTCATGTGAGAAATGTGACATCAATTTACTATATATCTAGATTAGATAAATGTAAAAGTTTGTGAAAGTTTCTCGTGTGTTTTTTTTTGTGCGTGTAGCATTGCATGGATTTTGTTTGGAAGCATCCATTCTCTTCTAAGTTATTTGACATGCACAACTAAAGGCAATTTTCTCAGCATGCAGTGTCAAATATCGTGATAAAATAATTTTGAAAGTAGAGTAAATTGTTAAAAATGCAAATGGAAAGCCATGTAGATACTTGCAGGGGTCAAAGGTGTTGTATTGATAGTAGCTGACTTGAAATATCGAAAGATCACTATAATTGGAGATGTGTATCTTGTGTGCATCATGGAGTTGTTGAATTAGTGAGTGGAAAACCTTCTAATGAACTAGAGAAGAATTATCTTCTCTTATTAATATGATCTACATGTGGACACCAATTTTCGTTGCCTTAAATTGCATTGAATGGATAGTGGTCACTAAAATTTTCACTACTTTTTGTGAGAACCTGGAGTGAGGGGTCTATCCTGAAAGTAATATTTATCATTTTAATTTAGGATGTGTTATTTTAATTCGAGAGAAAAATAGAGAAATCAATCAAGCAGATATTTTTCTCATTGTTGTCATTGTTAATGCAATGGAAAGAGTGACAATGTGTAGAGAAGAAGATTACCTAGGAAAAATGGGGGAGAGGATTAAAAATATCATATAAATTCAATCTATGAATATAAATTGGTATTTTGGTGAAAACATTACTGTCGCAATAGGCATAGAGGAGCATGGAAAATAATTCATCTCATGCTTAGATTAAAAGTCTTGGTAGTAAATAGAAATATGTTGTATGATTGTAAGATTGTGATTATATTTCTTTTCATGAGATCCACATCAATGTATTTCGCATCAAAGTGTTGGGTAATGATCAAAAATCCAAAAACGATTGACTAAGTATGTATTATTGCAATTATTTTATGTTTCTAACATTATTTTCTGTTTATGAAATTTGGCATGAAGGAACCAATTTTAAAGAGAGAGGGAGAAATGCTCCCATTGTGCAGAGTGGAATAGAGGAGTGTGGCTGATGTAAAGGAATTATGATTGGTTTATCTATCATGGGATTTATTTCTTTCTTTTTTAAGAAAAATTTCCCATGTTTTTTAGTTAAGTCTGTTTTTGAAATATGAAGAAATAATCATATTGAATAGAGTAACATAATTTGAAATAGTGGTTCTTGTTATATACAGTGCCACAAGAACATGTCTATGGTTTGATTTTGTCTATATTCTATTGCAATTTGCGTTTCTGGGAGAATGCAGTGACCCAATGTAACAATCCTAGTGAAATTTCCATGTAATAAAAGTTAAAAAATGAAAAAATAATAACCACGGTTGATGGGACATTTGTTCCAAGTTGAATGTTGTGCAAAAAATCCTAGTGGGTGTTCATTTTGGTTATTATGGCTAAAGGAAATTGGCAAAGGCAAAGGAAAAGGATTTGGAAAGGCATGAGGCATTAATTGGAATTTTATTTATGAAAATAATGTAAAATAGGATAAAGGAAGGTCAAAGGTCACAAGTTTCATGTGAGGAGGAAAATGAAGGAATATATTGGAAAATGAAGAAAATAGAGACCTCATTAAATAAAAAGGCTTCTAAGGATCAATTGGTAAGCTTTTGTTCAGTTCAGTTTTGGAGCTCTCATTCTCTCTCTCTCTCATACTCTTGGACACTTGGAGTGTTCTTGGAGCACTCTTGGAGAATTTGGTATACTTGGGTGATTTGGAGCAAGAAGAAAAAGGAAGAGCAAGAAAGCACAAGCAAACATCGAGATCAACAACTACATCGGGTTTTGATTGCAGTTACGGAGTTGCTTGTATTTTTTCCTCACTAGTCTTGGCATGCATTGTGTATGCATCTGGTTTCTTGGTCGTGATTTGTCATTGGCATGGAGGATTGCTTGGATTGATAGTGGATTTTCCTAGCCTTGCCATTTCCTAGATAGCCATGGTGTTGTGGGTTTATTTCCATTGATTTTTTCAGGTTGGTTCTCGTGATTCCTTTAGTTGTGGATTGAGTTATTAGTTCTTGGAAGCCTTGGCTCGAAAAACACTCTAGAATCCTGATGGAAAATTGTGGGTTGAGTTACTAGTCCTAGAAGCATTGGTTGGACAAACACTCTGGAATCCCTAGTGTGAAAAATTCTGAATATCTCAAGCATAAACCCTACTGTTAAATTTCACATTTACTTCTCCTACTTACATTAAGTTATTAATGTGAAATATTCAAAATTAACATCGAAGTAAATACATTAATAGCCTACACATACAAATATAATCTGAATAACATGCACAATGATCAAATTTGGATCAGGGCCTAAAAATAGCTAAAAATTCAAATTTCTCAAAAATTCTTGAAACTAGGATTTTTGCGTAGATCTCGTCTTCCTAATTCCAGCGCCTTGAACGGTTTGAAAAACAGACATGATATGAAGAAGTTATTGCACTTTGAATGCTAAGTGGGTCCAGTGGAGCGCAGAGGGGCCAACCCTCCTCCCATGGAATCTCATCACGTGATCAGTGCGGGAGCTTAATGTTAAGCACGCTTAAGGCACCTAATCCCAGGTTTAATATTTAATTAAACTTCAGTTAAGTGGAGTTTAATATGGCGGAGATTCTGGAGGCACCCCCAAATGTAGGCGGACTTCCACTTTTAGTGGAGTTAATTGGCAGAGTTTCCAATTTTGGAGGAGAAATTGGGGCAAAGTTGTTTTGGTCATAACTCGCTTAATTTTCGACCATTTGGAGAGTGTGAATAGTCAATTTCGACTATATTAGATGTTATAGAGCCATCGGTGAAAGTTTAAAAGCCATCAGATAATTTTTGAATAGGTTTTTTCTTCAATGAAGTTTAAGGGGCCACTAGGTCCACCAGGGGGCAGCAATAGTTGGAGGCCTAGCCAGGGGAGCTAGAGGCCTTATTCAGAAATCAAATTGTCAATTTTGGATGTTTCAGATATTCTGAAAATAATGGTGTGGGTTTTAGAGTTTGTAAAGTAATTTTGAAGGATGAGATGCTTCAGTGAAGTTCCGGGGGCCATCAATGCCAGCTTTTTCCAACAACAGTTCAAGGCCTAGCTAGGGCAGCTAGAGACCTTATGTAGCGAACCAATAGTCATTTATGATTGTAATCAGCATTATGAATAAATTTTTGGAGGTTTTAGAATCTTTTGAGGAATTATAGAGGTTGATAACCCATCAGAGAAGTTTTTAGTGACCCTAGTGCCAGGGGGTGCTGACAGGTGTTGGGGGCGAAATCGGAGCAGGCTGAGGCCATTTTCAGTGAAAAAATAGTATGTCCTGAATAATTTTGGAATTATGAATCCAATGAAGGGATTTCAGAGCCATTTTAATATTTCTAGAGGTTGAGAACCTTTAGGGAATTTTTGGGTAGCCCAGGGAAAATCATGAAGGAAGGCCTAGTTTGGGGATGCAGTGTTTGTTTTGAGCAAATGATGAGTCGATTTTTGGTGTCTGATGTGTGCTGGAGACATTAGGTGTGGTAGGGATAGGAAAATAATTATGAAGGAGTTAGTGCCATGTAGAACCTCAGGGTATCTCAAGTGCACTGACAGAAGGAATCAAGTCCAAGGGAGCCTAGATTTGTTTGCAGAGTGATGACAACCATGACATGGATATAGATGGTATTCTAAGCCCTTTGGTTCAGTTAAGTAACCATTGGAGTTAAGTGTGGAACTTGTAAAATAAAATTTTCCATAATCCAAAAGAGCCAAGTCAAGATAACAAGAGCTCAAGGAGACGTAGCCCATGATATTCGGGTGAACTCCTATATTAAATTTGTTGTTATGTGTGGATTTTTATTTGCTGCATTATATTTTTTTTACACATGTTTAATTTCAGAAAAAAAACAAATTTACTTAAGACACTTAAACAGTTAAAAATCATACACCTATTTCAAGTAAAAATTTCTGCAAAAGTCAAGTACAAGTTAGATCTTTTATTTGTTTAACTGAGTGGGAGGTTCTTTCAAAAGAATAAAAAGTTATCCAACCCATTTTTAGATCAGGTTGGTATCGAAGCACTTGGTTGCTTGATTGACAGAGCAATAGCTTGCTTGTATGACTTGAAAGGTGTTTAAACAGTGCAAAAGATTGACTATTTGATTGTTTACAAACTGACTGTTGCTTGAGTTTGCTAGAGGTGAAGGGATAGAAATTCATATCTAAGTACAAAAGAGGACAAGAAGGAAGAAGGGTTTGAAGGCATATTCCTTACCCAAAGGACCTCAAGGCAACCCTTGAAGCACAAACCCTCTTGACGATTGTTTGTTTGCAAAAGGCTACTTGAATAAGAGTTTGTCTCTACAACCATTTTGTTCAAAAGCTTTGTCATTTGTTTTGAAATATTTGTGAACTTTGTTGAAGTTATTTTAGTTCATTTTCATGATGAAAACTTCTTCAAGTGAGGTTTCAAAATCCTCCTCACTCACAAGATTCTTCAATGAAGACATGAAGTGATACTTCTACATCTTGAAGGACATGGTGCATATTATGTTTGAAGATAGAAGAAAAATCACTGAACTTCGTGAGAAATTGTTTGCTATGAAGCAAGAGAGGGAAGAAATTATTGTAAGAATGCATGAGATGGAGATGCAGCTCCATCAAGCCCAAGAGGCCTTAACCAAGAACATGCATGAAGCAGAGGTAATTCACTCAAATTTGTCTTTAGTTTCCTCTTCAGATAGATGTGTTGGTTCATTTGAAAATCACACTAGAGGTATAGGGTCCAAGTTAATGTTTAAAATGGGCTATGAAGGTAAGGGTTCAGGAAAGCATGCACAAGGCATGATTGATCCTATTTTGGTTGAGGAGAGACCTAAGAAATTTGTTCTTGGTTATGTTCAATCTAATGGCGAAGAATCCAAAGCCATAAAGGCATGTGAGGCAACTTCAAAAAGAAATTTTGTCACAAGTTCTAAACCACAAACATGTCAAGTTTGTTTTCAAGTTGATTGCCATTGATTTAAGCCTTTTTTGCAGCAAGAAGATTGTAGACATGCAGCTTATGGCGGTCATGAGAGTTCGGACAGCTATCAAGACATGAACACTGATGTTAGTCTTCAAAGGAAATCTGGAACCTCTACTAGTTCATCTCCTCAAGAAGGCAAAAAAGATGGACATGCAAGACAACATTTGAGGTATAATTCTTCCCATAGTCAAGTTGATTATGTTTCTGTAAAGCATGAAAAATCTGCATGCATGAAAGGAAGAAAGAGTTGATGTGCATATTGTGGTATGTTTAACCATGATGTTTCGAGATGCTGGAAGAGATTGAAGGCACACAAGAAACAATCGAGTCAAAGGAAACTTTCAAAGAGGGTGCAAAAGAATTGAACACATTTCCAAAAGAAGGGACATGTTGTTTCCCAATGTTGGACATTGCATCCAATTAATCATCCCAAGCATTTGAAGCAAGAGGATAACAAGATTGGCGAAATTGGAACCAAAGATTCCATCATTGATGTGAGAATAGATGTTTCACATGAAGAAGATTTTCAGCAGCAAAAATTGCCATGGAAGTGGCTTGGTAAGAAGTGGTTTGACTTCTTGACCCAGTAAGACATACATTCATTTGTACGTACACAAATTTCAGCTATGTATGCATGTATTTTTGTTGAAAAGTTTGATGCAAGATTACATGTAAATGTGGTTCAATTGAATGCATTTCTTTGTTGTTGCAAAATTTTTCTGTGGAAGTGTAAAAGATGAATATGATACTCACTTGTATTGGAGAAATATCTTTTAGTTCAGCTCTTATAGTCACCCACATGTTTTTGGGATTATGTACTTGTTGGTACTTGAAAGGAAGAGTTGAAGGTGTACATGTTCATGGAAGTTGTATGTGTAAATAGCGAACTGTAAATAGGTTCATTGTACATTGATACATGCAAAAGTGTTTTTCAAGATGTATCATGTTGTTTATCGACTTGTGTTGATTGTGTCACACATGTTTGTCAACTTGTGTCGATTGTGTTGCACAATTTTTACATTGATTTTGTGTCAATTGTATAGCACATTTCATGTCGACTTGTTGTTGATGTCGCATGTTGCATGACTTATGTTTGATTCAAAGGTATTTCTCAATTTTGGATCGATAGATGGATACACCAATGTGAAAAGAGGATTACCATATCTTTAATGTTACAAGAAGGTGAGAGACAATGCTTTGAAGGAGCAAAAAGAGGTGATCTTCATTTCAAATATTGCGTGAGATTTGCTTTTCAAGATTGATGTGAGTTCTTGTGACAGAATGTTTCAGGAAGCTTGTATTCCATTCAGGACATGATGTTCAGCTACCTTCTATAAATTTCTCACCAGAAATTTCTAAGTGAGTTCAAGGAAGACAATTCTTGATAGGAGGACAAGAGCATCCAAGAAGGGGAAGTGTTGACTACCTTCAAGTTGGGTTCACAGGCACTAAGCCATGCAAGGAAAAGTGGACAAAGGCTAGAAATGTGAGGGTGATGTACTCTCATCTATTGAAAAAATCAGGAAATCAATATTTTGGTGTCCAAAATATTCCCAATGGGGAGGTGTGATCAAATTTGGATCAGGGCCTAAAAATAGCTAAAAACTCAAAGTTTTCATAAATGTTTGAAACCAATGTTGTTGCGTAGATATCATCTTCTTGATTCTGGTGCAGTGAACGGTTCGAAAAACAGACACCGTATGAATAATTTATTGCATTTTGAATGTCGAGTGGGTCCGGCGAAGCGCAGAGGGGCCATCCCTCCTCCAATGGAACCTCATCACGTGACCAGTGCGAGAGCTTAATGTCAAGCGTGCTTAAAGTACGTAATCCTAGGTTTAACATTTAATTAAATTTCATTTCATTCGAGTTTAAGATGGCAGAAATTCTGTAGGCACCACCAATTTTAGGCGGAGTTCCACTTTTAGTGGAGTTAACTCACAGAGTTTCCAATTTTGGAGGAGAAATTGGGGCAAATTTGTTTTGGTCACAACTCACTCAATTTTCGACCATTTGGAGAGTGTGAATAGTCAATTTCAACTATATTATAATTTATAGAGCCATTGGTGAGGATTTCAAAGCCATAAAAGAACTTTTGAGTAGGTTTTTGCTTCAGTGAAGTTCAAGGGGCCACCAGGGCCACTAGGGGGCAGCAAGAGTTTGAGGCCTAGCTAGGGGAGCTAGAGGCCTTATTCAGAAATCCAACTGTCAATTTTGGATGTTTCAGATGTTATAAAACAAATGGTGTGGTTTTCGGAGCCCATATAAGACTTTTTAAGGCCGAGATTCTTTAGTGAAGTTCCAAGGGCCATCAATGCCAGCTTTTGCCAACAGCAGTTCAAGGCCTAGCCAGGGCAACTAGAGACCTTATGCAGCGAACCAATAGTCATTTCTAACTTTAATCAGAATTATGAATCCATTTATGGAGGTTGAAGAATATTTTTAGGACTTACAAAGGTCGAGAACCCATCAGAGAAGTTTTCAGTGACCCCAGTGCCAGGGGTGCCGACAGGTGTTGAAGGTGAAATCGGAGCAGCCGGAGGCCATTTTCAATGAACCAGTAGTCTATCCTAACTAATTTTGGTATTATAAATCCAATTAAGGGATTTTAATATCCATTTGAATACTTCTAGAGTTCAAGAACCTTTAGGGAAGTTCTGGGCAGCCCAGCGAAAACCATGGAGCAAGGCCTAATTTGGGGATGCAGTGCTCGTTTTGAGCAAATGATCAATCAATTTTTGGTGTTTGATGTGTGCTGTAGATAGTAGGTGTGGTTTTAGGGACAGTAAAATAATTTTGAAGGAGTTATTGTCATTTAGAAGCTCAGGGTAGCTTAAGTGCACCGACAGAAGGAATCAAGTCCAAGGGAGCCTAGATCTGTTTGCAGAGTGATGAAAACCATGAAAGGGATATAGATGGTATTATAAGCCCTTCGGTTCAGTTTAGTAACCATTGGAGTTAAGTTTGGGATTTGTAAAATAAATTTTTCCATAATCCCGAAGAGCCAAGTCAAGATGACAAGAGCTCAAGGAGACGTTGCCCACGATATTCAGGTGACTCCTAGATTAAATTTGTTGTTATGTGCGGATGTTTATTTTTGCATTATATTGTTGTTACACATGTTTAATTTCAGAAAAAAAACAAATGGAACTAAGACACTTAAACAGTTAAAAATCATACACCTATTTCAAGTAAAAATTTCTGCAAAAGTCAAGTACAAGCTAGATCTTTTATTTTTTTAACTGAGTGGGAGGTTCTTTAAAAGCATAACAAGTTATCCAACCCATTTTCAGATCACACAATGATGAAGTGACACACAAGGATTTTCTAGACAACTGTCCTTGAAAAAACCCAATGCGGGAAAAATAGTCTTCTGGCTGCTGGAGGGTTTTTATTATTAAGAAAAAACTAAGTACAAAAAATTAGGGCACCAAACTGGTTAACCCGACAGAGAAATAAATAAAATGAAGCTATAATTTTGTTCTCGAGACAAAAAAACTGACTAATTCCAACCCTCAAATGTGAGTTAAACTTATCCCTTTTCAGTCTTCAAAAACCCCAACGCTGCTTTGAAGCCCTCTGCATCATCCCTCATGGACTGCGTCAATCCCAACACTGCTCAGGAAGGGCCTGCGTCACCCCATACTGGGTTATGTTGCCCCTGCTCTGCCCTGGCTGGGCTTGTGTCAGCCTCGTTGGCCTCCTACTACCCCTACAATGCCCTTTTTGGGCCTTCGTCAAGCCTACGTAGCCCCTGAAGCCTTTGTGCTACCCCTGCTGGGCTCTTGGTTGAGCTGCGTAACTGCCGCCTATGCGCCGCCTCGGTCTACTGCTTCTCCACCCTCGTTGTAGTGTTGGCCTAGGATTAAATCATCCCTCTCACCATTACTTCCCCTCTCTACAGCTGAAACACTTATGAAATTCTTGGAAAATGACACCCTGGAATTCTAGCTTAGTTTCAGTGCTATGCCACTTTGTGTGTTCTCCAACTGACCCCAAGCCCTCTTCTTATACTTTTCTCGTTGAAACATCAATGACCATGATCTAATATTGAATTGATGGCTAATATTAGAAGATGCTTGATCCATGTGACTTAAGTCATTTTCATCACATGTTTAATTTAATCAACTTTAATCTTTTAATTTTCCTAAGTTAGACTTAGGGTTCTTAATTAAAAATATTAATTAATTAATTATCTCTTAAACATGATGGAATTTATCAAATCACTTTTTGGGTCTTAGATATATCCTGTTCTCTAGTTCCTCCACAACATTAGGGAGCTAGAGCACATCCGATGCTACCCCACCACCCCAAAATCTCAACACTCCCTCTTAGCGAGGAATGTGCTCTAGCAACAATACTTCACCCTGAAGTTCTACACTAATCTCTGGTGTGGGTCTCTGCATTGATGTTTGGCCTGCTTCCCTTCATCACTTCACTGCTACTACTTTCTCGTATTGTTGCCCATGACGCTACCACCGCAACTGCAACATCTATACTGTAGCTCCCTCTCAATCTGCTACATCATGCTACCAACTGCTACACTGCAACTCAGTTGCTGAGAGTAAGAAACAGAAGCCCTCCTATCCAATATTTGACAGAAAATTCAGATGGGCTTCATCTTAATCACTAAAGCTCCATAAGCTACTTCTCTACGCTGTCATTTGGAGGTTTTTGTGATGTTGCAGCTCTGCACTGCGTAAACATACCTCCTTTGTGTCTCCTCTATGCTAAAGTCCCCTACGCTGCATTTTCCTTCTAAAGCCTCTATGCTGCTACAACTCTGCAGTGCGTAAGCAAGCCTCGTCTACACTACTGAAGTCACATCAACCCCTTTTCCCTGCTACTTCATATACATTGTGCTGCTCCCTCTCAACATCCTACTCTACCTCTGCTCCATATATGATTCTCTGCACCCACTGCTCCACTTGTCCCACTACCATCTTAAGTCTCTTGTAGCTTGTATGTGATCCAAGATTTGGGCTACTAAAGGATCTCGCCCCCACTCTGTAGGTGCTCTACAGATCAAGATCACCCCACTTTCATGGTTCATGAGCGCTCATGGCTATGTCATCTCTGGAGCCATTGTCCGCCACAACGGCCTTGGAGATAGAGCTTCCTTGTACTTTTTCTTCTAAGGAAAATTGCTGGCAAAATGTCCTAGTTTGATGCACTGGAAACACTTGATCTTTGACTGATAAAAATTCTTTCTCCCTTGCTCCCTCTATGATGCCAAGGCTTCATCTTCCTCTTCTTACTTCTTCACTTTACTCGAACCAGTGTTGTACTATCTTTTGGTCATTCGATATATTTCCTCTTGTGGGAGGATAGCCCACATGTTGTCAGATTTGGGAAGGTCTGCTCTGACCAAGATACTTTGGAAAAAAACTTCCGAGTCCTGTGTGACTACATTGAGAGTAGTCCTCACCATGACATCATCATCTACCTTGACCCCCATGCCATTCAACTAATCCCGAATCGATTGTAGTCTGGATAGAAAAGGGTTGACCTCCTCTCCCTTGGCCATCATGAATAACCTCAACTGGTTCTCCAGAAGCATCTTCCTCTGGACGAATATTCCTTCATATAGTGTGGTTAGAGCTACCCACATCTCATGATTCGTTGCCTTCTCGGCTATGTGTGGAACCACATGATCTTTGACCCCATCCATAATGAAGCACTTGGCATGTGTCATTGCTTCTTTTTGCTTCTCCAGGTGTTTCACATCGGTTGGTGTAGCTAGGACTTTCTTTCCATTCTCCCTCAAGATGTATGCCCCCATGAATACTAGGATTTTTTTCTTCCAGATTGAAAAGTTGGACATGTCGTCCAACCTATCCTGATCACGTAGTCCATGGGGCGCCATCTTCTCAGAAGTTATTCGAAATGAATCCTCCTCTCTATGCTACATACTCAGATCTAGGGTCCATGGTGAGAAAGGCACCCTCTGATCCCTCTAACAACTCACTCCCTCTCTTGGAAGTCTACCAAACAAAATGAATAAGCTCTCTTTGATCCTCTGATTTATATTTATACTTCTTTGGAAAAAAATATTCTGAGAAGATGTTCTCCTCCTACTCTTCATCAACTTAGCTTAGGCTATATTCTGCACCGACAGAATTTTCACCCTGCCAACAACTGATGAAGGTCTGCAGCTCATTTTCCGACACTCTAAACAACAATCATCTTCTGGAACGCGTCACCCTGGATGGCCTCTGCGTGAGCAGACAATCTTAGTGGAGCTTCTGTGCTACCTCTGCACAGTAAGTGTGTGGGCCTGCGTGGATATGCATGGAGATTGCGTCACCCTTACCTATGCTCAATTTTTCTTCCTTCTATTACTGTGTTGCCTTCTGTGGTTCGGTTTATCTACTACTGTTGCGGCTTTCTCTGCTGCTTTCTGTAGCACAGATTATTCATCCTTCTTGTTGGATATCCAGGCTAGATCTACAATCGCTCTGATACCATGTGAAAATTTATGAATATCTCAAGCAGAAACCCCACTGTTAAATTTCATATTTACTTCTCCTACTTACATTAAGTTATTAATGTGAAATATTCAACATTAACACCAAAGTAAATACATAACAACCTACACATACAGATATAAACTAAATAACATGAATAATGAAAAAGTGACACACAAGGATTTTTTGGACCACTGTCCCCAACAAAACCCAATGGGGGAAAAACAGTTTTCTCGCTGCTGGAGGGTTTTTAATATTAATCAAAATCTAAGTACAAAAAATATGGGCACCAAACTAGTTAACCCGACAAAGAAATGAATAAACTGCAGCTATACCTTTGTTCTGGAGACAGAAAAACTGACTGATTCATACCCTCAAATGAGATTTATAGAACTCACCCAATTTTAGTCTTCAGAAACCCTAGTGTTGTTATGAAGCCCTTTGCGTCAACCCTGATGGCCTGTGTCAGCACCTGCGTTGCTCAGGAAAGGCCTGCATCACCCCAGACTAGGTTACACTACCCCTGTGCTGCCCTAGTTGGGCCTGTGCCAACCCTGCTAGCCCTATGCTACCCTTTATGGGCCTTCGTCAAGTCTGTGTATCCCCTGAAGCCTCTATGTTGCCCCTGCTGTGCTCTTAGCTGAGCTGCATAGTCATTGTCTCTACACTGCCTCAATCTGCTACTTCTCTGCCCTCGTTGCACTCTTAGCCTTAGATCAAATCATCCCTCTCGCGAATACTTCCCCTCTCTACAGCTGAAACACTTCTAAAATTCTTAGCAAACCACACCCTATAATTCCAACTTAGTTTCAGTTCTCTGCCACTTTGAATTTTCTCCAATTGACCTCAAGCCCTCTTCTTATACTTTTCTCGTTGAAACATCAACGGTCGTGATCCAATATTGAATAGATGTCTAATATTAGATGTTTGATCCATGTGAATTAAGTCATTTTCATCACATTTTTAATTCAATTTACTTTAATCTTTTAATTTTCCTAAGTTAGACTTAGGGTCCTTAATTAAAAATATTAATTAATTAAATATCTCTTAAACAGTATGGAATTTCTTAAATCTCTTTCTGGGTCTTGGAGATCTCATGTACTCCAATCCCTCCACAAATTTTGGGAGCTAGAGCACATCTGATGCTACCCCAAAACCCCAAAATATCAACACCTAGGTGGGTTGAGTTACTAGTCCCTAAAGCCCTGGTTGGAAAAATGCTATGGAAGCCCTATAATAGTTGGGGTTGACTTACTATTCCTGGAGGCCCTGGTTGCAAGAAACACTCTATAGCCCTGGAATATCTTGGATAGAGACCAATTCGTGATGGTTGTGATGTCGGACTGTGAGGTGGAATCACTGGTTGAGGGTTGAGATGGTTTGGCCTCTGGAAGCCCTAGATTGGTTTTGATTGATGTGTTTGATGAGATCCCACATTCATGATTGTAATATGGCATGGGGGTGATTGGATGAAGAGATATTTGGCTCATCATATATATGGTTAGGTGGAACGTGAAATTCCCATCTCCGGTTGGTTTTTACATTCATTAATGGAATCTCATTCCTTTGGTATTTGATGTATAAATGCACTGGTTTATATGTGGATTTTATTTTTGTGGTATCCATGATATTTTTGTTGTTATTATGGTGGTTATAAGCATGTATTTTGACAATAGTGATGTATGGCTCTTTCCATGTTTTTATTTGTAAATGAATGCAAAATGTATTTATGGTCAAATAGATTGTATTGCAACTAATGATGTCAGGGAGAAATGCTTATTAGCAATTCTCAGATAAGTAAAAAACCACGGTCCACTATGCTCATATTTGTTGTTTACATCTATAGTTTCAATGTTTGTAACATGTTTGAAAAAACTATTGTCATGGCTAGGAGGGGTCCAAATGAGTTATTATTGATGTGATTGCTTCTATATCATTTTCATATTGTTATTTATTATCTCTGAATTTTTCATGAAGTTATGAGTAGAGCACTAGGTTCAAGACCTGAAAAGGTGGCTCAACTCTCAGGGATGTTGTCATATAACTGAGGAATTGAGTCATTAGACACTGGCATGCAGTGTTATGCATGTTTCTATAGCCTCCTGGACGTGTGCTTGCCATCTTGTGCCTATATTTATGGCTCAAAGAGCTCAAAAGGTCAATGTGACCCACGAGTAAGAGGCATGAATGGTTGGGTTACCTCTTGGGGGTGTTTTTTTTTTGCTTTACAAGGTCTGTATGTTGTGTTTCCATCGGTTCCACTTCCTTAAGGTCACCTAGGAGATTGAATCTCATTATAGTAGCCTAATGCCACATGTTTACCTTGTTTGTCTGATTACTTAGGTAGATGTGGGAAGGGGGTGTTGCAAATTGGTATCAGAGAATGGTTCAACCCTCAGACTGGATGGGTAGTGTGTTGATCATGCATTTATGTTGATTGCATATGTGTTTAGTATGATTGTGGTCTATGTGTGCTTGTTGCATTTGCATGGTGTTGATCATGGTTGTAGTGATGTCGTCATGTGAAGGTTGATGGTGATTGGATGTAGTCGCCATGAGTGGATGTCGGTTGTATATCCATTGTTTTGCATGTCAATTTCAATATGTTGTTATGAATGCATTTCACGGTTAAGTTTATTGTCCATGAAGTCATTGTATGCATTTTAGGTCATCATGGTGCTTTTGATATGTTATGATGTTGATGTGTTGGTTGAGATAGAGTAGGAGATGTTTATCATCAAGTGAAGTTGTAGCGTTAGACTTGATAAGAGCATACCGTCATACAGGTATTGTATTTTTGGGATGTAGGTGTGTTGGTTAATGGTTTTTATGAGCATTAGTGTTACTTATATTCTTTTCATTTTATTGTTATTGTGGTTACATGTGTGATAAATTCTAGTTGATCAATGTAGTCCTGTGCATTGTGGTTATGTGTATGCCTTTCATTCTAATGATATTGTGGTTACACACATGATAAAATTTAGTTAATTAGTGTGATCATATGTACATGTGTTGGTTATTCAAGCATGGTATTAACTTGATGACTATGTTATATGTTAACTTTTAGTTAGCTCAATGATTATGTTATATGTTGTTGATGAGTATGTTATATGTTAACTTATTTTTTTTATACGTTAGTTAAGTTGATGGTTAGGGCTATAGCATGAATATCTTAATGTTAAATGTATCATGATAATTTGGATCGGCCTATGCAGTTGGTTAGGGTTATGACATTCAGGTATGAGTCAACCTAATTATGATAGTGTGTTGTACTAATCTAGACTAATTGTGCATATGTGAGTGACAATTGTTTATGAGCTTATGATGTTAACATGTTAGCTAGTTACTGTTATGGATATCATGACCTTATTTATGTTTGATTTTATGTGTTAAGAAGTTATATTATGCTAATATAGGTTGATTGTGCTGACAAGATAGCCTCCCCTAAAATAACTTTAAGGTATGAGTTTTCTTATGTCGTGTACTTGGTGCCTAACTATTTTATTACGTCATCTATCTCGTGTTGAATGTTTGGTGTCTATTATTTAGCCTAGTTGATTTATCTAACATGGTAGGTTTATAGTTCGTTTGAATTTTTTATTAATTGCATGAGATAAGTATGTGTCTATAATATTTCTTGAAGAAATGATCTTTTTCTAAGATGGTTGTACTAGCACACTATGTCTTGAGATAGTTGATGCTTACTTGAGTATAAGTAGGTGATAGTTGTAGTATTATGATTTGGACTATTAATTGATTATGAAATGGTTGTTAGTATTGGTAGAGGTTGATTTTAGTTAATATATATGATGTCTTGGTATTTGGAACATGTGATTGACATGTGTGAACAGTTGCAGGGCACCGTGCTTGGTATTAACGTGACAAGGTAATTGTTGATGTGTTTATATAACTAACAATTGGGTGATGTGACAGTGCATAGTAAGAATCAATTGTAGGAAGGGAAAGGTAGAAGAAAGGAATTGGGTAAGAATTCATTTGGCTATGTTTGGAAACCCTAATTCCAAATGAAAGAGTGCTTAGCATACCGGAAGCCTTATTAACCCTAATCTTGTCTGGAATTATTTGGATATGTGTTATATTTATGAAAATTTATTTGACAAGTATAACACTTAGTTTCTAGTTATGGTTGGATTCATCAAGGGATTGGAATCCCTTGAGATATGATATAGGTATGTGTTCAGATACAAGGAAACGTGTTTGAAAGAACAAGGTAAGATAACTGGTACATTGTTATATTTATTTATGCACTGACAATTATGTGGTTATGGCAGTATGATGCAGGGGAAGCATGGAAAAAGAGACTGCCATGAAATATTGAAGAAGGATTAGGTTGAGCATTCCTTGGAAGCACTGGGAACCATGGGGATTGATTCATGGTGTTTATTTTCAGTCTTGTGCTTTTGGTCTTTTGTGGTTTGTTGCACTTGATTTGTGGCTCTGTTTATGTCTAGTGTATGGCCATACCACTTTGTTGCAGTGTCATATTTATTTGGTTTTTTCATGGTTTTCTTATTTCTTGCTCTTGTTCTTTCCTTTTATGGTTTAAGAGTCCTAGGGATTGGTCGGGTGTTGGAGTGGGGTCCCCTGAGGCATAAGTTCCAAAAGATATATTTTTTTTATGTTTGTATGTGGGTGTTGCGCAAATGAAGTAAAGGGGCTTTTTGCCCCAGTTTTTCATGTAATTCTGTCTAAATGTAAACCGTGGGCCTCAAACCATGGATTGAGACCATATTATCTGTGCACTAGGTGTATTATAAATATATGGAGTATTTCTAAGCGAAGTAAGTAAGTGACAAATAAGTTGATGAATGTTATGAGATATTGATATCATTTTGTGTCTGTAAGGGTTTTGGGTTGGGTGAAAAGCTCTTACTGGTTGTGTCCATGGAAGGGTTTGCAAGGGATTGTAAGGGTTTTACAAGAAGGAAAGTTGGTGTATTGACAGATCTGAAGGACTAATAGAAAGGATAGTTTTGGCGAACTCTCTGTGTTATGCGTTATTTTTATTGTTTATGCTTTGATGAGATCGCACTGTCTATTTACTTGTTGATGAATGCGCAGAGCTAATTGATTTGTTTATGCATGATTATTGACATCTATTAGGTATTTCATTGATTAAGATCGAGATCTGGTTCTAATTTTTTATCTGCGCTAAGTGAAGCCAAGTATTTCTATGTTATTCTGTTGATGATTGTGCATTCTACTATAAACTGACTATGCACATATGTAGAAGATCACTTAGGGTTTTTCCAAGGACCACCTCATTAAATTATCTCTCAGTGTGTGGAAACTTGGTTCCAGTACCCCCCCCATACTAATTCGGATGAGACTTTGTCATCCGCAAGTATATCATTACCGAAAGGGCCAGTAGTTGGAGGGTTTGTTGGTTTATCCATAAAATCTGAACCTGTGTCAGGACCCCTCAAGCCAACAAATGGTTCCTTTTTCGGGGCCGAGATCATCATTTTGAGGGATATTTGATGTTGTGGCATCCATTGTGAAACACATTACAAGACTCGTTGGATAGAAATATCCTTGAATTTTTTATGCAAGAGAATAAAATCACTAGATTGTCTGACAAACAGTGGGTATAGAAGTATATTTATACATAAGTGAATGAAATTTTATTCTGTTATTTTGCACACAAACTATAGGAGTTGCTATCACACTTATCTAAATTCCATCATTGCATCAAGGACGACACAGTACTTGAATGGACTCCTAAATTGATCTAGCAAGTAGAGAAGTTTGAAAATAATATCACTGGCACAATAGATCATTGGATCGATCACCTTCTGAGCGGATTTGTGACTGAATTTGTTGTCGACCAATTTGTGTCATAATCTAAAGCAAAAAGAAGGTTCTTAAAAGGCCCTAGAGGTAAGTTTTTGCGCTCATTGAAATTATTACTGAAAATGCTATTGTGTGAACGTGGTTTTCTGCATTAACATACTGCTTGAATGCATAAAAGAGGTTCAGATACGTGTAGTGGAAGGATTTACAGATAAGACTCTGAAAAAGTACTTTATAGACCTCTGAAGCCTAGATCTGATAGTGAACCTGAACCAGAAACTGACTCTGAAGAAGAAATATCACCCTTGAATATGTTTCCCACTCCATCCAATCCACTTCTGAGCTCACATCACAGATCACCTACCCCACCGCGTAGTCCATCTCCACCTCCACCTCCACCCCCTCCTGAAGTATATATGGCTTCATCCATGAAGTTACCTAATTTCATTGGCACTGATAATGAGGACACTGATCACTTATGGTTTGTAACTGATGTCATATGTCAGGCTCAGCAAGTAAACAATATTGATATTAGAAAAGCACAGTTGACTACTCCATTCCAAGATCGTGCTCTAGACTAGTACATTAGGTATGCGCAAGAAAACCCTAATGCTACTCTGGAAGAAATTAAAGCAGCCCTAAAAGATCAGTTTAAGAAACCTAAGTCATACACACAACTGGTGATAGAGATGAAGGATATCCATCAAGAACCTAATGAACCTGTATGGGAGATTGATAAAATGTTGAAACGCACCATCAGAGATGGTGGATTTTTGATTGATGATACTTAGCATAAAGAATGGTTCATTGCTATGTTGCTCCCACATCTGCACCAGCCATTAGGTCAGCAAAATATTGCTACACAAGTTGAGGTTGTAGAAGTTTAAATGAAACTAGAAGCTACCCCAACACCTATTGTGCTGGGAACTCAACAGATTCAGAGTCAGTTGGAAGAAATGCATCTAGAAATTCAAAATATGTGCAAGGAAAAAGGCAAGGAGGTCTGTGCAGAGGTATGGTGTATCAAATGCAAAGCTTCTGGGAATCATAAAGACCAGTGTCCTATCTTCAACAACTATCTGAATGCTAGAGGTCCTAGTCCATTGAAGAACCCTATATGGTGTACTATATGTCAGATTGTTGGACTACATGACAAAGATTCTTACCCAAGGATTGGAAAATATCAACCTGATTTAAAGAAACTATTTTGCAAGTTATGTTCATCATTAGGGCATGATTGGAAGCATTGCTGGACCTATGATATGATGTTGGATAAAGATGAGATATATAGAATGCAAGTTGAGCCTACATCACCATCATCCCCTTCTGGGCGCAGAGGATTCCAAGGTAGAGGAAGAGGCTGAGGAGGAGGATCAGTTGGTCGAGGAAGAGGACAAGTGATTTGTTATAACTATGGTGATGCTGGTCATCATGCACGCGACTGTCCAAACCCAGCACAATAGTCCTGCAAGTACTGTATACAATTTGATCATGTTATAAAAGATTGTCCTGTCTTGATTTCTAAAATGAAAGAAAAGAAGACTCCAACCTAGAATCTTCAGATGGTTCGCGCATATACTCTTGAGGAAGATCCGTGTGTGAATATAGTTACCAAGAGTGGTGCAGCTACCAATGAAGATAAAGGAAAGAAACCTGACACTGATGTGTGGATCCGAAAAGCACCTGAAAACAAGGAAGTCCTTAATCTGCAGTGCGCAAAAGAAACCTTTATTTAAGCAAGGAAGGAATTCACAGAAGGAGATACTTCAGCAAGTGGTAGAACACTAAAGGGAGTCAGAGGAGAATAAGAGATTAATACATTTTTACAAGCATGCATAAAGTTGTTGCGCAACAAAAAGGTTATTGAAAATTTGTAGGCATTGATAGATATTTGCGTAGAAAAAGAACAACCTATGGTAGAACAACGAGAAGTCAAAAAAATATATAAGAACCAGAAAATAACGGGCAAGGAGATGCATCTGACCACACAGATTGGTGCTTATGAGATGGACCAAGTCATTCTCGATTTAGGATCATATGCTAATGTTCTACCTAAACAAACATGGCAAAGCATGGGAGAACCGAATCTGGAATGGTCCATTATCCAACTACGCATGGCTAACCAGCAGAAGATCATTGCCTTAGAGAGATTGTCAAAATTTGTGGTAAATATAGAAGGAGTTATGGTGTTGGCAGACTTTTAGGTTATACATATTGTAGATGATACTAATCCTATCCTACATTGCTAGGATTGGATTGGGCCATTGAAATAGATGGTGTTATCAATCTGAAGAAAAGGAGGATGGAATTTGAGAGCAATGGAGTCAGGGTCATCATTCCTCTAGACCCTGCAGAAGGTCAAAGGTATACTAAACCAGGGCGCATTGAGGACGATATTGATCAAATATATAAGCTAACTTTGTGTGAAGAATACTGGATTAATCTCACAATAGATGGGAATCTTAAGTGGGAAAAGGGTAGTTCTTGCTTCTTAGACCCTAATGAAGAACTAGAGAATTGGCAGAACTGAATGCATGAGGTGTCTACACTGTGTTGTAATCGTGTGACCAGCGCTCTGCATTACAAAACATCTGAGGTACATAATTTCCCACATTATGATGGCTCAACTGATGTAAAAATGTTCCTAGGAGAACTAGAAGGGTCCGTGGTGGCATAATAGAGGTTCCATGCTTTAGATCTTGGCTTGCGCACTACTCCAGAAAGATGGTGGGAAACACATAAGGAGAATCTAGGATATTATGAGGAATGTGTGCCGATGATGTGGCTACGATTTGAAAGCCCAGTAATTAAAGAGGAGGAATTATATTCTGGCAAAGAAGATTCGCGTAGGCATCTGGCCAAATGGAATCAGGTATGGGGTGTAGAACCAAGACCCGAATGGGTTCATATGTTTATTTATACATTGGGAAAGGTGCCAACTGAATGTTATCTAGAAACATAGCTATGCAGAGGCACTAGAGAGTGGTATGCATTGGTAGACAGTTTTATTCTTACCTTTAGCATTGAAAGCGAGTTTTATACAGTTGGTGAATCTTTTATCCCAGAAATAATTAATGCACCGATAAGGGATATTTTTAAGTGCAGACAATTGGCACTAGTAGAAGTTAGGGAACCGTGCACGCTCATAGGACCCTCCATCCCCTCGAATCTCAGACAAATGTGCTCCATGTTGACCCTTGTGGGATATTAGAGAAAGCACATTCCCCAGTATGAATTGATAACTTCACCCATGACCAGATTAATCAGCAGAGGTGAGACATTCCATTGGGATGATGAATGTTAGAGAATTTTGCAGTTACTAAGGGATATGACAGATATTGCTTGATATGATTTGAATTACCTGGTAAAAAAGCGTGTGTTCAGGGGGGGTGGTCTGTAGATGGTTATCCTTAGCTATGGATTATATGCGTAGTAAGGTGCAGCACGTGTGCAATATCTGTGCCAGGAGATTGACTAGTGTGCAGAAGTGTCAAAAACTAGTCGTTGGAACAGTAAAACTAGATAAGACATAATTATTACCATTTTTAGGAGCATCCAAGATGAACTTAATAAAGGGTTTTTTCCATATATGGGACTTTTTTGTCAGTAATGGAACCTTATTAATGCCCAAGGAGCTGTTTCCGATGCGGCACAAGTATAAATATGACCTATGGGGTTGCAATAGTTCCCTTTGCATTCTAAGCAATTTTTATGCTCTGAGATCTTTATTTGTCATTTCCTTTACTGCGTCTATGTCAGGATTGGATCTCATGTTTGAGGACTCACTATGCTGAGCCAATCTAGGGTACATAATTTAGAATAGGATGATAGCCACTAGACCAAGTGAAGACCCTGTTGCACCAGAAGTACCTATTATCACTCCAATAAGTCTCAAAGGTTGTGATATTTTTAATTTTGGTTTAAATAATATTAGAGGTAACCCTAAACCTACTTTTAAGCTTTAGGATCTAGCCTTCCTAATGCTCAGAGAGGGCTCTCTCTATATGATTTATCTTTTTTGATTTAAGTTGATTTTAGGCTAGTTATGTAGGGAAAATTGGTTTTGGATTTTGATTTGATTTGGTCGTGGAATCACTTACTCAGATGGATAGATGTAGGTCTGCTTACCATTGGGCTAATGGAGTCAAAGTGTCAAGAAACATATTTGGATCCAGGTTCTAAAGGGAATTATTCACAGGGAAATAGGTTAGGAAACTTCAGATCCTTAGGCAGATAGTGAAAATGGTTTCAATCGGGGTAAGAGAGAAATTAAGGGTTCTCAAATCCGGATAATGAATGAAAAGAGAGAGGTCAATCGAAACCAAGGAGAAATTAAGAATTCCCTAATCCAGATATCAGTAGAAAAAATGTAAATGATAAACAGTTCAAGACAGAGTGTAATTAAACATATTTTGAAATAACATTCCTAATATATCATTTAGATTTAGAAAAACATACAAGTATTGGTGAAAACTTCAGAAAGAAACAATTGAAAAAGTAGAAAGTACTTCACTGTAATGGCCCAACACATGAATCCTGTAATATAATCTCTTTATTGACTTAATCCAGTTTGCTAACTTGAAATTGGTACAATCACCCTCAGGTTCCATAATAGTACACTATAGAAATGTTCAGTGATTCATCCACATTCAATACTTCAAAATGTGAAGTATTTATACAAAACTCTTACAAAATATACTAAAACAAACTTAGGAATTATTCATGGAAAATAAATATCTTCATGAAAGAAGATAGTGACAGTTATCTAACTAATGCAAGTTGTCCATGTTTTTATTGATTTGTTGTTCAATTGTTGCTATTTTGCTGCTGATTTTTCTATGATTATTGCTCAACGAACGATGCAGTAGAGTGCCCTTTACGTTGGAAATCTGCTCTGTAATTTCTTATTTGACTTCACTCTGACTTTGATACTCTTTAAACTCTGATACACTTTGACTGTCATTGTTTTCACTTCAAAACTGTTCCTGCTTGCTGAAACTGTAAAAACGGCTTGCTCGGTTTTCCTTTTTCTTGATTGTTATGTTTCTCATTTGAATTCCCTGTTTTACTGCTTGGAGCTTCATAGTAAACAATCAATTTTTCCCAATTCTCCACCTCTGGTAATTTTATCTTCATCATCCTCCTAAATATTTCATCTGCCTCTGTATATTTTGACAATGTAGGCTTGTTAACAAATAGGTGTTTTACCTCATGTTGTAGGTAAAAAAGATTCTCAAAAATCTTGTAGAGAACTTTCCCTATTGGAATACCTTGCATGGTTGAGTTATTGGCTTGCTCCTTGGCCACCTCTCTCATCTCTTTTGTCATAATAATCCTGCTTCATTAATTTATCATGAATAACTAGATGGGTTCTTGTAAGTCCTCAACACTTCAGATCTAAAATTCCTCTCTCTTGATGGTGTAGAAAACCCAAACAAAAATGGTAGCAAAATATGACTATGATGGTGGATCAAAGTCAGACCAAAAGTATAGATCCAGAGTGATCTTTAGGCAACAAAAGGAGGTAAATGAATGAGAAAATCCTTCTATTTATAAAAAAATATTGAGTTAGTCTAGATATTGGTTCATAATTAAAATAATATTAACCAAATCAAGATCCAAATTTTATGGAATATTTTATTATATTTGTTGGAGGGAAAAGGAATTTGACTTGGGTCAAATCCCTTTATTTGTAAATAATAAATAAATAAATGATTTATTTATCATTTTAAGGATGTGGTTGAGTAATAATAAAATAAATAATGATTTATTTAATTATTTAAGGGTGATTTAGTCATATTCAACAAATAATATTATTTAAATAAGGTTTAAATAATTATTCTTAGGAAATAATAAGATAAATAATGATTTATCTAATTAATTTCCCTGTTTTGGGTTAAATATAACCAGGAATACTAATTAAACTGTTGTTTAACTAATTATTCCTTGAGGAAAATCAAACAAATGTAGATTTATTTAATATTTCCTCATGGGGTTTCCTGTTTAGACCATAAACAACTTAATAAAGGTGGTTTACAAAGTTATTTTTCATAGTGAATGCAATTTTACTTAGGGTAAAATTGGTCTTACATGGTGTACTTGGGTCCATCTAATAACAATAGGTTAGATGACCAAAAAATGGTGTAATAGATTGCCCCCCAGCATGCGAGCGTTAGGAGCTAATCATATGACCGAAGTACGTTGTAAGAACTCAATCACTAGACACCGAAGGGGAAGTCAAAGAGAGAGAAGTATAAGGTAGACCAAAGTGCTAAAATGACTACACCCTGAGGAGTTGAGACTTGCAGGTGTGACAAGTCTCTTTTATGAGTGAGTACTTGTGCTATAGGTGGCGGGGGAAGAATACCTATGCCCATCGAGACAATGTACAGAGAATAAGGCGTCCAGTAAACAAGGGACTGAACAATACAATACATGCTGGCATAAACATGAGCCAGATAAACAACATGATAATGAATCCCACATACATATTGTGCCTAGGATAAAAACCAGGACTTGTACAATAATATCTGAGTACATGAGTATAAATACAACCTAGATGCCCCTGTAAACAGGAAAGGGCTCTAAAAATTTGACTAAGACATGCAATAAAAAAGGCACTGCAAGTGGCTAAGGCCGCATCAACAAATCTATGGAGCTGCATCAAAGGTTGTAATGAAGAGGTCATCTAGGAATGTGGGGGGCTACCGGTAGGGCCACCCCCTCATGAGGGCTAAGACATATCACACACACCCGGGAATCATTGATATCGGCTGTTGCATCACTGGATCATCAAGTATACGGATCTTGATCATGTTGAAAGGAGCTGGAGCTGAGAAACAATCAAGTCAAAGGGCAATAAGGAGTCCCTTTTCCTGATCCGAGGCATCGAACAAGAGTGGAAGTTGGAACCAAGGTACACTGCCCTCTAGACATGTCTTCTAGAATGAATGAGCTGATGTCGAAAAAATGAGGTTCGCCATAGGTGAGGAAATAAGGGATCCTCAACTAAGGCACGAGAGAAAATAGTAGAGTGACTGACAGACTAACACCAGGGATGATGATGAAATGGGGGGTATTGAGTAGCGACAAACGACTTCCCTTTTTAGATCACAAAGGGCATGGATGACCTGGCAACGACTGACATAATACCACGAGGGATAGGGGACAGTGGGACTGGAGGCCATAATGTGCGACATGAGATAGGGACTAAGAAATGAATGATGGAGGACTATAGCGGGGTACAAAGGGACTGGGGGTAGACTCCATGAATGCAATGATGACTCAACTCGAATTCTCTAAAGAAGGGCAACTCGATGGTGCTGCCGCACAGAAAGGGTCCAATGGGGACCATAAAAACATGAGTACATGATGGTTACTCATGACGAAAATCAACACGAGCATGGAAAAGTATGAGGAGGACAATGTGATGCCCCCAAGTATAATTGTTGCAAGTGAAGAAATTCTATTTTGGGGAGTAGTGAAGTAATGCTTCGTGGACAAAATGTGTCCTGGTGAAGTATCAAATCACATAAGCATGAGCTAGCTACCTAAAGAAAACAAAACATGCATTTCTAGAAGTAAATGCTAAGGGTGATATCTCTTCAGATAGAGTTCATTGCAAGGATTGGGAAGGGGATGGCCTTCAAAGTCCTCTAATAGATATACCCCCTTACCTAAATCCTTACTAATGATGTAACCTAGCCATAATGAGTCAAACTTCCCATTACCAAGGACATCATGGGCCTGGTCATACACCAGAACAAGATCACTTTCTTGAAAGGTACGAGGGTGGAATTTTCTGTCATATTGAGCATTGGTGCATTTCTTAGCCGCCTCAATGGTTTGCAATGCAACATGACGATCTTCGGAAGCACGCTCAAGCATGATAAGTCATTGTTCTAAAGGTTGGGTGTTAGGGAGAATTTTGACGGCTAGATGAAGGGAAGGGATTTCACACTTGATCAGTAAGATTGCCTCCTCTCCAAAAAGAAGGTGGAAAGGAGTAAACTTGGTGGCGGTTTTAACAGAAGTTCTATAGGCCCACAAGGAAGGGAAGAGCATAATGTTTCAGTTGGTTTTGTACTTATCCACCATCCGTTGAAGCATGGTTTTAAGGATTTTATTGACTGCTTCAACTTAGCCATTACCTTGGGGGTAATAAGAGGAGTAATATTGGTGCTCAAAGCCCAACAGTGAGGATAGATCACGCCATATCTCATCTTCAAAATGTCAGCCATGGTCAGAGACCAATTGTTTCAAAACTTCGAATCGAGCAATCACATGGTTAAAGAAAAAGAGGGTTGCGGTAGCTGCCATGTTGTTAAATGTTGGCATGGCCTCAGCCCATTTGGGGAAATAGTCAACCACCACGATGATATAATTATGGTTACCAGCCGATGATGGTCGACACTCCATAAATTCTATGGCCTCAATGCAATCACCAAAGAGAGAAGGACAAAAGCACCCAGCGTGCATGATTTTCTGGGCAGTGACCAGACCGGAGAGGTGGCCACCACAAGCGCTGCTATGATAGGCATTGAGTAATTGTTCTGCTTCAGCCTGTGTGAGACAACGATGAAGGAGAGAGTCTACACTACGATGATAAAGGTCGTCACCGATAATAAGGTAGCGGGGGGCCTGGTGTCGGATACATTGTCGAGCATCACAGTCAAGATTGAGGGCGAAATTTTGGGTTCACAAATAAGTGAGGATGTCCCCATACCAAGGGTCATCGGTGGTAATGGCAAATAAATGTTGATCGGGGAAATTATCATTAACTAGAGGATCCTGCGTACCTGTAGGTAGTTCGGAAATGAGTTCAGTGAGGGCTAAACCTTTCTTACTTTTTGGTGTGATAAATTCAAGATCAAATTTTTGGAGGATCACGATCCAATGGGCGTACTTCCCATTGATGATTTGATGACACAATAGGAAGGCCATAGGGTTGGAATTAGTCACGACCTTGGTGGAATGCATGAGGATGTAATGGCAAAGTTTTTGGACCGAGAACGCGACAGCCAGTGCTAATTTCTCTTCATGTGAGTAGGATACAGGAGGTCCTACGAGGTTCTTACTGAAATAATAGATAACATGCTCAATTAAACTGTCATCTTCCTGAATGAGGAATCCAGCGACCGAGTAGGTGGAAGCGGAGATATACAGGATTAAATCCTATCAAATTCAGGTGGACGAATCAAGGGATTGGACATGAGAGCATGCTTCAAGGCATCAAAAGACTCTTGAGCATAGGCATCCCAGACAAAAGAGATATTAGAGTGGAGGAGTCTAAGGAACCCATGCACGGTGGTGGCATAGTCAGGTACGAACCGGCGAAGGAAATTATCTTTGCCTTGGAGGCTTTGTAATTGCATAAAGTACGAGGAATAGGAAGCTTAAGGATGGCTTGAACTTTCAATGGGTCAAGCGTGATACCATCTTTAGATGCAATGAAACCTAGAAGACGGCAGGCAGGTACACAAAAGACACACTTCAGCGGGTTGAGGCGGATATTATACTTGCAACATTGGGGAAAGACGGTACGCATATCGTGGAGGTGTTGCGCCCGATGTTTAGAACACGCAGTGAGGTCATCTAAATAAGCAAGGATAATATGAGCCAGGTCATGGAAACAGTAAGACATAGCCCGCTGAAAAGTGGCTCCTACGTTTTTAAGGCTGAACGGCATGAATCGATAGGCAAAGGTTCCCCACGGACTAATGAATGTGGTTTTAAGTTGATCAGCACAATGGATAACAATTTGGTTGTACTCGGAGAAACCATCCATAAAGGATAGAACCTCGTGCCCCACACACTCATCAATGATTTGGTCAATGAATGGTGTGGGGAAGTTATCTTTGGGACAAGATTTGTTCAGATCATGAACGTCAGTGCAGACATGGATGGTGCCTTGTTTCTTGAGAACGAGAACCGGATTGGACACCCAAGTGGTGTATTCAATGGGATAGATAAAACCAGCTCGCTTGAGCTTATCGATTTCAGCTTTGACAACTTCTTTTCTGGAAGGATTAATGGGTCTAAACTTTTGACGGACAGGATTGGCATTAGGCCATGTATCGATATGGTGTTCGACAATAGCAGGATCAATTCCGTGCATTTTTTAATAGGACCAGGCGAAAATATCACGGAATTCTTTGAATAGCTTGGTGTAAGCCTCAACCTCTTCCGAGGTGCAATGGGCGCCCAAGGTGATATTTTCTTCTATCCCTGGTTTGTCAGAAATGTCAATTTTAATGGTAGGAGAGATATTGGCCATATTTCCTTCTTCGAAAGAATCAGGTGCAGGGATGGGATTTATAAACCAATCTACCTCATCAAGAATGAAGTCTTTAGTTTCCATAGCATATTTGTCATGGGACTGCTATGGGAGGAAGTATGCGTGGTGGTGCATATCATCCCACAGAAAGTCAGGTTTGGTCATAGCTTCCATAATGTCTTGATCGGAATGGAAGATGGGGTGACTGGAGGAAGAGAGACCTCCTGACGCGGTAGAACTACCTGACTCATCATCATGTGAAGAAAGGCTCACATGTGCAACGTCATGGGGGATGAATAAACAGTGAGCAGATAAGGGATCTACCGATGTTGAGCCCAGAGTGATCGTTGAAGGGAGTTCAGGCGAAACATTAGGGTAAGTCTCCAAGGGGAATTCCACTAAGGCTCTCATGGATGATGATAGGTAGAAAATGTGGGCCGAAGGCTCCATCATCTTAACATCGAGAGGTGGAATTTCAATGGGAGCAGGCAGATCCTCTAGTTCTATTGGATCAGAACTCGCAAACAAGTGAGAGGTGAACTTGTCATGCTTGGCCTCGAATTGGCAGAACGCTTCCAAAGAGGAGCGATACTCTTCAACACGGGGACATAGGTGAGTGTAATGGCCATGGAAATCGCACAAATCACAAGGGTGATTGGTATGAAAATTTTTTAGTTTCGGGATTGAATCGGGTATAGTGACAAAAACCTCAGGGATATCAGACTCTGGAAACGTCTCATTGACCATGGAATTAAGGTGAGGAAACTCTGGACAAGTATGGGTGGCATGACCGACAACATCACACAAATCACACTGGATAGTTCATTTTGGCGGCTGAGGAGGGGCAAGGTTTGTCAGAGTGGCCTTGTCTTTGGTTTCCCCCATGCGAGCTTTGTACTTCTTACCTGAAGTGGTCGCAACAGGAGGTGGTTCTTGTTGAGGTGGCTGAGGCACTATTGTAGCGGGAGAAGTCATGGGGATTGGTTGAACTGGGGTCAAAGCAAGATAAGGTTTTGGTTGACCAGACGGGGTAGCAGCTGGAGGATCAAGGTACCAGATAGGAATCCCAAGGGTTGGGTTAGGAAGAGAGAGGGCGGCCATGACAGGTACCGTGTATACTCCTGGTGGTGGAGCTAGGAATGGTATTTGACCGGAGGGGTAATGGCCAGGAGGGACAACTCCTAAATGGTTAAGGCCTGGAGGAACCATTCCAGGAGGGTAGAGAGGCTCATAGATACCAACTGAAGGGTCCGGAGGAGGAGGTATAGAAGGCTGAATCGAAGGGCTAAGAGTAGGCTGTGGAGGGCGAGGAGGCTGCTGACTAGCCGAGGTGGGATGCTTGAGGCCAGCGCGAGACGATTGCATCATGCAAACATTCGATGAGCTGGGATCAAAGACAGGAGGAGAAAGACCAGGGAATGTACCAAGCAATGAGGAATATTTGTAGACTCTAGGTGAGACACTAGTCAAAGGATCGACGGTTTTCTTATTGGCCACCAAAGAGATGGTGGACTCAAGGGAGGTCTAAGACTTCGATTCGTAATATGTCAACTGGTCAATGGTGACTATCTTTCCATTATTAGGGAAGGAAATCTTGCGGTGAACCACAAATGGGACAACAAACATTGCATAGGTGTAGCTACGACCTAATAGAATGTTGTAATCTAAGGGGGCATCTATGACTTCTACGTCAATGCAAACAGTCTTGCCCCCAAGAGTAATAGGAAAATTGTGGAATAGGCCAATGGGATGAGAAGTGTGGTCATCCCACACTCGTAGAGTGATCGTGGAAGGAGCCAACTCAGGTGATCCGAGTTGCTTCCAAACCAAAGCAGACATCACATAGGTGGATGCCCCCTCATCAATGATGCACTGAGAAACATTGGCGTTCCAGATCTTGACTGGGATTTGGAAGGTGACGGAAGCAGGGAGAGGAGGATGTTATGACCGGTCAACATCAAATAAAATCAATTGATCGTCGGAAGGATCTAGAGCACCCATGGTAGATAGTAGAGATTTTTTTTGTGAAGGGCACGACTGGAGGAGTTCCAGCATTGAAATGGCAGCAGGAGATTGTGCCAAAGCATCTACTATGCTATACAAATGGGTAGCTTTGCTGGAAGAAGCATTTCGGTGTAGTGGTCCCCTAGGGATCTTGGTATGAACCTTTGCCTTAGGCTGAGGGATCTTCAACATACCATTAGATGTCGAAAGAGGCTCTGTAGAGACCGAAGGAGGCAGCTCGGGGACAGATGTAGTGGGAGGCTTGTTGTACTGACGGGACCAAGTCTGAAGATTGATGTCTATGGTTAGAGGTTGATCATAGTTCATCATGAGAATCTGGTAATTGGAGGTACCAGATGGAAGAGGTTGAGTGGCCACCTGACCTTCAGGTGGTTGGGTAGCCACAAATCCTTGCTGAGGGAAAGGATTAGTAAGCACAATCGATTGACTAGGTGTAGCACTAGGAGGGATGGAAAGGGAGGCTTGCTATCCTCGCAATGTTGCTTGAGATTCCCACAGCTGCCGCATCTGTGGTAAAAGAGGAAAATCATGCGTGTAATGACCATAAACACCACAACAAGAATAGGGCTTGTTCGTGCGAACAAGCCTGTCATGCTTGGGCTGAGTGCCCTATTGCTGGTTAGTAGTGTTAGGAGAATTATTTTGAGGATTAGGTCCAGGATTACCAGGAGCAGACTAATTTTGAGTGACTTTCCTCTTCTTTTTGGAGGGAGGAGGATTAGTCGCACCCTGCTATGCATACACCTGCCCCAGAGGGGGGGGGGTGGCTGCTGTTGCGGGGGTTGAGAAGGCAAGGGAGGAGGAGGTGCTAATGCCGGAGGAGCTGGAGCACTAGGCTGTGGATACAGATAGTAAGGAGGTTGGGTAATAGTGTGGTAAATAGGAGTTTGGGAAAAAAGAGGAGGCATGCCATATCCTAGATACGTGCTACCGAGAGGGGGAAAAGTGCAGGAGGTGCTGGCCCCTCCCTGAGGAAAGCCATAGCCCATGGGAGGTTGAGTGTATGGATTAGAGAGAGTTCCAATGATACTGTCAGCATCGTGAGATGCCCCTGGTGTGTTGGCACCACCAGGTCTGGGAAGATCAGGTAGAATGGTATAAACATAACCCGACTGAGCATAGATCAGGTCATATTTTAACACAATTTGGAGAGCAGCTTCTTTGGTTTGAGAGAAGTGCGATGTGACATCTTTCCCGATAGGTGGCAAGAGAGATCTAAGGAACTAGTCCATGTACACATTGTCTTCGAAGGTAGGGACTCAACATAGGCTCTTTCTTCTCCGCCATTCCTAGACATAATCAGATAGGCGGGTCACAGATGATTGACGGAAAGAAGTCAAGATTTCGGTACCAGTGTCATAACGAAGGGGAAGCTGGAAGTAAGACAGAAAATCCTGGGCAAGAGTCACAAAGGTGGTATGAGAGGAAGGGGCCTGATCAACATACCACTTAGAAGCTTCACCTGTAAGCGTACGTTGGAACAACCGAAGATAGATAGAGTCATCGGTAATAGAGTTTGAAGAACACCACATGTGGAAAGATCGAACATGATTTGTAGGATCTTCTCCAGCAAGGCCTTCAAACTTGGGGATGTCGGAAGGGAGCTTAGTTGACATAGCAGGCCAACTAACATCATGGTGTATAGGGTCATTTATCAACTGGTCAAAATTGGGAAGGCTGAGGCCTACCATGAAGGGGAGCAAGGGCGCAGCTGGGGTAGTGTTTGTTGCAGTCCCACTAGTGGTATTCCCAGCATGAGGTCTGGGGTTACCACCAGCATTAGGTCCTGAACCAGACATGGTGAAGGTGACAGGGGGAGAACTGAAGGTGGAACAAGAAGGAGAACCCAATGAACCATAAGAAGAGTCAGAGTGCGGACTTGGAGGAGGAATAACTCGAATCCTACGTGGAGGAGTAAGTCTTCCTACCAAAAACTGAGGATGAAGGCCAAGAAGTCTCCAGGATAAACGCCTTGGTGGCGCAATGATGACGAGACAAACATGACACAAGGGAAAAAGAGACCAACAAGGGCAAGGAGGTGCAGGATCAACTGATTAAAATGTCGAAACAAGGGCGAAGAGGTGCAAAATCAGTTGATTTCAATGTTTTAGAGTCTTTGCTTGGCGGTGTTAACCAAGCCCTTTTTCGCTTAGGGTGTGTGTGCAAAGTGTGTAAATTTTAATTTTTAAACCCAGACGTTTGTAGAGAAAAAGAAAAAGTGTGTTGTGTAATTGAAAATAAACATGCAGATAACAATATATGAAACTGAAATAACAGTAAATAAACAAATAATAACACAATAATCTAAACCCAAGAAGGCAAGCCTCTCAACAAGTAGTCTGTAGGTGGGCAAAAAACTAGTCAAAACACACCACAATAGCCAATAGATCTAAGGTCAGGGAGGGACAGGGATCTAAAGGTTAAAATCTGCTGGAAAGTGGTGCAGAAAACAACAAAAAATTAGAGGAAAACCAAAACAAAAACAAATGAGGTGATTTGGATGGATAACAAGCCAATCTGAAGAGGATTTGAAGGTGAGGTATCAGATCTGAAAAAAGGCTGAACACTCTGAAAATTTCAGACAACCTGCAGCAGCTAAAACTCTTCCACAAAGTGTGGAGGGTACTAAAGCCTTAGGGGGCTAGGTTCCCACTTATTTGAGTAAAATAGAACAAGTACAGGTCCAAAATGGGTAGAGACAGAGGTCAGACAACCCTGAATAGAGGCCTAGACAAACCCAAAAAACTTTAAAAAAAACTCCCGCAAAAAATTCAGGTCGCAGTTTTTGACCTGTTTTCAGCAGAGGTCGCAGTTTTTGGGTTGATTCCCGCTTCCTGAAGCTCCAGGTCGCAGGTTTTGGGCCAAAAAGTACGACCTGCACTTCCGGCACTTTCAGTGGTAGATTTAAAAAAAAAGTGTCATCTCAGTTGCGGCTGATGTCTGTCACCTGCGCAATAGGTCCGAAAACACGCGGAAGTTAGAATTTTTATCGTTTTAGGGTTTTATAGGTTAAAAACAACATCAAGAGAAGAAAAAACAAGAGGCTAAAGATAAATCCTAAGTTTTGAACCAGCTGGATATGCCCTTTTAGAAAAATGACAGCGGTCGTAATCATAAACCCGTGTGGAGTCGCCAGTTGTTAGTATGAATCTTAATTCCAAGCGTACAAAAAAATACCACTTTAGCTATGAATAACAAACAACCCTAACAAAAAAGATGGCTGCTAATATCCTCAGATTTGTAGTTAGGTGATCAAGATAAATGCTGCAAAAATCTAGATCTATGCATCAAGGACATTAAGCAGTAGAAAAAACAAGATTTACTCCATGCATCCAATAGATAAGACAAGAATATGTTGAATGAATTTTGTATTAATGGAGCCCAGGAGGAAAACACAGAAGGGTGTTATGAGTTCTCCTCAATGGGATGGGTTCTTGTAAGTCCTCAACACTTTAGATCTAAAATTCCTCTCTCTAGATGGTGTAGAAAACCTAGACAAAAATGGTAGCAAAATATGACTACGACGGTGGATCAAAGTCAGACCAAAAGTATAGATCCAGAGTGATCTTTAGGCAACAAAAGGTGGTAAATGAAGGGTGATTTAGTCATATTCAACAAAGAATATTATTTAAATAAGGTTTAAATAATTATTCTTAGGAAATAATAAGATAAATATTGATTTATCTAATTAATTTCCCTGTTTTGGGTTAAATATAACCAGGAATACTAATTAAACTGTTGTTTAACTAATTATTCCTTGAGGAAAATCAAATAAATGTAGATTTATTTAATATTTCCTCATGGGGTTTTCTGTTTAGACCATAAACAACTTAATAAAGGTGGTTTACTAAGTTATTTTTCATAGTGAATGCAATTTTACTTATGGTAAAATTGGTCTTACATGGTGTACTTGGGTCCATCTAATAACAATAGGTTAGATGACGAAAAAATGATGTAACAGCTTGTGCCATTGGTTCTTTTAGTGTTAGCTCTTTCTCTAACTTTTTCACTTTTTCTTTCAACCTGTTAGCTTTTTGTTCTTCATTTTTGGGCATAATTTGTATTAGCTTCTTCTCATCATCAAAACTTTAAGATGTTATTTAAGTCTATTGATTTGATTTGTGTGAATAGACATGTCCTGCATTGCCTTTACCAATTTACTTGCCTTGTATATAGGCTGTATTGTTGCTGAAGATGACTCAGTAGCTGAAGTAGATGATGATGTGACAGGAAGTGTTGTGGCCATTAGAACTAAAGGAGCCAATGATTCTTCCAAAGTAGAAGGAACAACAGTAGTGACTATAGTGATAGGAGCTGCTTCTTTGTTGGCCTCTATTTCTTGGACTAACTAGTCCATTTCAATTTCCATTTCTTTGATTTGTGCAGTTAGTTGCATAATGAGACTCATCATCTCATCTTTTTTATTTGCATCCTGTAACACTTAATTTGCTTGAGGATGTTCAGTAGGAGGCAGTTTTAGTTGCTTCTTTAATGCAACAATGTCTGTATTTTTCTTCTTAGTTAGCTCATCTGCAACTTTGACATTCTTAGGATCATATCCTACCTCAATAACCAAATCTTCCAGTGATTTGATTCTATTATCCTTAGCCTAGGAAGATTCCTTTTCCAACTTGATATGATCTTTGATGTTTCCAAGAGTGTTCTGCAATTTCTGCACACTGATGGCCTTGTTTGTCATTGTTGAATAAAGCATTTCACTAGCCTACTTGTGAAATTCTATCTAATCAATGGGATGAAGGTCATCCGCTTGAAATTCATATGATCATTTTTTGTAATTTGCTGATTTTTTGGGATGCTTGACTTTAGGTTGCAGGAATGTCATCTGCATTTTCCTTGTCTTATAGTCAAAAGCAGAAAGTAATATGCTTTGATCACTGGGTGACTGCTTCCAATATTGTGTGTATGTATCAGTTTTCAAGGCTTCATTTCTGGTTTTTATTTCTTTGTACTTCTGTATAATGTCCATTTCTTTCTCTTCTGGTTGAATAGAAGACGATACTTCAACACTGTGTTGTTTTTGAATCAGCTGAGTGTTTGAAGTAGAAGGCTGATGTGTCTCTTCAGAAACTGCAGGAGGAGTAGCATTATCTTTCACTACTGCATCAGTATCAATTACAATAGTTTCCATTTGTTCTTCCATAGGATTTAGTTTTGGCTTCTTCCTGTACATTAGGTTGAATTTAGTTTCAATTGTAGTTTGTGCTGAATATGATCCTTCCTCTCTAACTCTTTTGGAATTCCTATCTTCTTGGGCTAGAGTCTGCATGATTTCACTTGTTTCTAATGGTTTCTCCAACTCTTTCAAGGTGTTCTTCAACCATTCATATTGATTGGAGTATTTATCTATGTCTGGTTTTTTCTCATGTACATAAGGAGTTAATTTGCATTTAACTCTCAATTTTCTTATTACACCTAGAGGATCATAATACCACAATTTTTTTTTACTGAATTTAAACTCCTGCAAATAATTTTCAGCCTTTGGACCTGCATCTCTATTGTTATAAATGAAGGGGGCAACCTGATTGTTTATCTTGAACTGTGTCTTCTTTTTAGCTGCTAAGAAATTAATTGCATCGGAATTAAGAATCTGCCTTATGTACTCAAGGGAAAATAACCTCATGGGGAGGTATTTGGGCAGTCTATATGGTATGAGATTTGACCCATATACCCTTATCTCTGTATGGTTCTGATACAAGTACCAATCTCCAATCCTTTTCTTTGACAGCTGCAGGACCTTTTTAATATCCTCACTGACTCTAGGTTGCATGCTGCAGTTCAGCATGTTGACAATAGGATGAATGTAAGAGTCAATGAACATTGTGTAGGTGGAATGTGTCGAATCTTTCTTGATAATTGGAGTCCAAAATATGACTGACTGTGGGTTACCTTTAACATCAAGATTTTGAAGGTCAATGGAAAATTTCTCAGACTAAAAGTACAAAAACAAGTGGAATAAAACTAAAGAATATTTGAAAACACCTTCTTCAGAAATTTTGACCAACTGTTCATGAATTGAGTCAGCAAGGTATTGAGAAAAATTAAAAATGGTAGCAAGAGGCTGACCAACTGTAAAAGTAGACAAGAAACCTAAAACTGTAGCATCAGCATGTTCATCTGTGAAATAACCCAAAATGCAGGACAACATAGTGATGATGTGCCTGGTTCTTTTGAAAAAAATAGATGCTGGATAGGGTGGATTAGTTTTAGGAATCTCTACTGATGAAGGAATGAAAGTTTGAAAAATTTGGAACCCCTTGGGGAAGTCCAAATTTAGGTATAGCTATGTGAGGGTTTCAATGGATAAAAGGCTTTCATCTGGCCTAGATTGGATCTACAACATCTGATTGATTGACTCTGTTGTAATGGTAAACAAAATTTCTTTTTCAGGGGTTACAATGGCTCTCTGATAAGGGAAATAACAATTTTGACACAGTCCAATGACCTTTGGGCACTGGAAAGTCTATGGTACAAAATACTTGGGCAAATTAGACTCCCAAATGAAAATCTCATCTGCTTGGTCAATGGAATTGTCATGGCTCCAACAGTGGAACTCAAGAAGATTATACTCAGTGACTATGTCATTAATTTTAAAGTCTTTATTAGCCAAGGGAGTGTGTTCTACATCTACAAATGGAGGTTGCAGAGGATTTACTGATACAATACTTTTGGAAGCCATTGTTTTGTTAAGTTTCTTCAATTAATTAATATTTGACTTAAGAAAAACTGATTTAGGCCTTTAGGAGCACTTATGAAATATTATAACAGTTTGCAGAAGGATTTGGATAAAATAGGGGCTTATCTATGATCTGCAAAAAGGTTTAAACTGCTCAAATTCTAATCTTTGTGATTAAAAATAGTCTTTGAACACCTAAGTATGAAAAAGATGATTAAATAATGCAGAAAGAATGAGCAAGGAAATGGTGGTGCTTTTGGTTTTAGACTTATAAATTAATTCAATTCTTGGGTGCTTTCTCTTTATATCAAGAAACAAACTCATTTTTGAGAGATACAGGAAAAATACGATTTTTGTTTGAAAAGGACACTGAAGCATCAGAGTTAAATGGAAAACACGGTATTTATAAGGCTTCATGTAATACACAATAGTTGTAGCAGTGAATTGGTTGAATTATGGTTGAATTTGGCTTAAAATGAGGCCGGAAACAACTTTTTCGATCGGGAATAGCTCTTTCAACGCAAAATTATAACAGAAAGGGTGTAAAAGGATGTGAAGGGCGGCTACATGGTCTTTTTAACCAACAGTGTTTACATTGAATGTGCGGTCAATTCAAATAGCAGAGTGGTTTGGATAACGGTTAGGAGAAACGGTTGAGTGATTTTCGCACTGGACAAAGGTGGTTGGCAATATTTTTTCTGGTGATGCGATCAAATAAAAAGTCGACATGTAGCCCGGTGCAGAGCTCCAAAAACCACAGATATCGCAAGGTCTGGGGTATGTTAAATATCATGCTTTCAGATGTGCAACAAGGCTTTCTAGCCATTAGATCTCGTCAATGATGATCTGACAGATGGGACGATGCGATGGAGTATCGGGATTTGATGGCATGGGGCCCAGGATATTTGATGCGATTAGTTATATAAAAAAAGGGTTTATATTACATGGATCGGGTTTTAATACAATATAGCCAATGGGGTTTGGGTAAGTGGGACTTTATGTATAGACGGGGTAATAATCAGTGGGCCTGAAATATATTACATGTGGGAAAATAAAACCATAAATTATATAAAAATAACGGGTGGGAACAATATATATATATATAAAGGAATTAATTAAATACAGGGTAAAGGTTTATAAAGGGAGCTAATATGTAAAGCTAAATGTTAAAAAAGAAATATAAAATGAATGGGGAGGGGGGGTTAAATACACTAAATTTAACTTTTAAAACTACTATCGAGAATAGATATTTTCACTATGGGTCCCGCATATAACCTTTTTTAAATAAATACTTACGATAAAGGTATTTATGGGTGTTTTATGAATGAAATGGAAATTAATAAAGGGGTTTTTGCTCTTCCCAAGGAAAATATGCATTTTAACTTAGGACTATGGGTTTTAGTAGGAAAAAGGATTGACTAATGGGGAAAAGGATTAAAATGAAGGAGAAAGGGTATTTTTACAAGGGGAATGATTTTGAAAGGAAGTTAGTAAATGAAATGCCCAATTTTCTGCTATTACTTCCTTGTAAAAATTTCTTCTACCTACCCATCAGCTATTCTAACATTTTTTTCTTCATTTACATGGGTGCATTTGAACTTGCAGACCCTTATTCATTTTTATTTAACAACAAACTATCTAATTCTATCCTTATTTCTTCCAAGGGCTCAGATTAAACTGTTGAGCTCCTTATTTATTCTTTACCTAACTAATGATCTTCCAAGATTAAACTATTTGGCTAGATCTTTATTCTCTATCTATCAACATGAAATTTAAAGCATGAAAGGTCAAGATTAAGCAGTTTGACTTTCATGGATTGTGGCATTTTAACAAGATGCACACAATCTTTATTTTGCAGTAAAAAGTAAATAGTAGTGGAATTTGAATTTGCATCAGTTTCATGTTTTATTTTTATCTCTTTTTTGTTGGGGTTTATTTTCTATATTCTTTTTTATCTTTTTTCTTTCAAGTCCTTTGATTTTTCTTTTAGGACTTTTACCCTGTTTACATTTTTTAATTTTCTAATATGAGAAAACAAATTTACAGAAAGAAAAGTATGTACATATTACAAGACTAATCAAAGTCAATTCAAAATTATGAATCCTATTATTATAGGACCCTAACAGTGGCTCCACATGGGGATGACATTTCTTGGTGAAATGTCAAGAACTTTAAGATCAGTGGTCTTTTGAATTGTGACTATACCTGCCTTGGAACTATTTTCTAATTTATGCTTTATTCATACTTATGATATTTTATCTTTCAAAGATTAGGGCCTTCTCTCCAAGCTTCTAGCAATTTTTTGATGATATTAACAAGGCTTTTATTGGAGGATTTTGCAAGACCATTACCTTGAGGTTAATAGGCAGTGAAATGGCCAAGGGTTATATGATATTTGTTACAAAAGTCAATCATTTTCTTAGACTTGAAAGTAGCTGCATTATCAGTAATGAGATTTTGAGGGCATCCAAATCTAGACAGTATATTGTTTTCCAAAAATGAGATTATGATAGTATTTGTGGATTTCCTAGAAGGAATGGCTTCTATCCACTTGGTGAAATAGTCTGTGGCTGTCAAAATCCATTTGTGTTTGGCTGAGGAAGGTGGGTGAATTTCACCAATGAAGTCTAGACCCCATTGCTGAAATGGCATTTCTGTGGAGATGGGTTTAGGGGGTAAAGGCAGCAGCTTTTTCTTTCCTTCAAAGATTGGCATTTGTGATAGGAGGTCACATACTTTTTTACATCTGCAAAAATAGTGGGCCAGTAAAAAAGAGCCCTCAATATTTTATCAGCTATTGACTTCCAGTAAAGACGTCCTCCACAGTCACCTGCATGAAATTATTCCAAAACTTTATCAGCTTCTTATTTAAGTAAACAATTCAATAAAATGCCACCATGATCTTTCCATAATAGAGCACTATCTATGATATAAAATTCCACTGCCTTTAACTTTAAAAATATAGCTTTAGTTCTTGACAATTCAAGAGGAGCTTGTAAATTTAGTAATACAAATATGATATTTGCATACCATAGTGAATCTGAAAAGGCTTCACTGACCTGTAGAGTTGCCATCTCTTCTTGATCATATAATTGTGCAATAAAATTAATATCTAAGGCCTAACAGTTCGATTGAACCATGAGTTTGGATAAACATTGGCCGTTAATGAGTTTGGTGGCCTTAATTTCCATGTCATATTCCAAAATGGTGGTAATCCACTTGCCTCTCTTTCCATCAGGCCCATTCTGAGTTAGAATGTCCTTCACTACTGAATTTGGAACATAAGCAATGATATGTGAATATAAGATATACACTCTAAAGTCTTTGATTTCCTTCACTAAAGCTAGTGCCTACTTTTCCATTATATTATATTTCAGTGTAGCATCTCTAAGTGATTTGCTGAAAAACACAATGCGCTGCTCATAGCCCTGATCATTCTTCTGCAGTAAAACTGCAACAATAGTATGTTTTGAAGCAAAAGAAAAAATAATAAAATAATTTTTGAAATCATGACTTATTAGGACTCGTGTTTTTGTAAGGGCTTGTTTGATTGATTCAAATAATTTCTTTGCCTCTACTATCCATTTAAGTGCTGAGTCTTTTTCCAACATGTTATTTAGTTCTCTAATTAATTCTGCTATGTTTGAAATGAATCTCCTAAGAAAGTTAATCTTACCTAAGAAATCTTGTAATTCCTTGATATTTTTGGGATGACTTATGTTAAGAATTGTCTCTATTCTAGCAGGGTCTATTCTAATTCCCTCTTTTGAAATAATATGTCCTAAAATTTTACCTTCCTCCAGTCCAAAGAGTGTCTTTTTTGGATTTATAGAAATACCAAATTTTCTGCATTTGATAAACACTTGTCTGAGATGATCTAAATGTTCATTATCTATTTTTGAGAATACAGAAATATCATCTAGATAAATTACCAGAAAATCATGAATTTCTTTAGCAAAATCTATGTCCATAGCTCTCTGAAAGGTAGCTCCTGCATTCATTAATCCAAAAGGAATTTTCACATACATTAAAGTACCCCAAGGAGTAGTAAAGGTTGTTTTTGGTTGGTCTTCTAGTTGAACTAAGATTTGATTATATATAGAGAATCCATCAAGCAATGAAATCCTGGATGATCCAACTACCCTTTGTAAAATATGATCCATTTTAGGGAAGGGATAGTTATCTTTTAGGGACACCCTATTTAAATTCCGAAAATCAATACAAAGTCTGATCTCCCCTATCTTTTTCCTAGTGGGAACTAAATTTGAAACTCAATCAAAATATCTGATAGGTGCAATAATCTTTGCTTCATACATCATCTTAACCTCTTTTTCAATCAAAGGTAAAAGAACAGGATTTATTCTCCTAAGTTTTTGTTTGAAAGGTTTTTGATCCTCTTTAATAGGTATTTTGTGTTGTATTATGCTAGTGTCATAAGATTTTAATTCCTCATAACTCCATGCAAACACATCCTGAAATTCCTTAAACAAAATAATATATTTCAGTTTTTCTTCTAAAGGTAAAGCTTTGGAAAGTTTGATAAGCTTAGGTTTTAGTTCTGTTCCTATATTACACTCTTCTATATCTAATCTTAATGGTTCCATTTTTTGTTTTCTTACAACATCGTTTGAATCAAAAAGATCTTCTAATAGGGCTAATCCCTTAGGTAAAAAGTTATTCTTCAAATTTAAAAACTTCGAATCTTCATCTATTAATTCTTATATTTCTACTTTTTCTAATTTGTCTATTTCTACTTGAGTTAGTTTAGTGGGTTCAGTTAAATCCAAATTATTTACATCTATTTCACTGTCTATTTTATCATCTACTGCACAGTCTATGTCTATGTTACAATTACGAAATTCTCCTTCAACATTCATGAAATGATAGATCTGTTCATCCTGTGAAAATATTTGCCAATATTTTAGATTGTCTGGTATTGTAGGCCTGTGTTTTACTTCTATTATATATTGATGATATGGCTGAAAAGGTAGATTACAGGTACTAGCACAAGTTGCTAAACTGTGTGCTCACACATTTTGTTTTCTAGGAATTACAACAAAGTCACATTCAAGCAATTCTTTGATCAGATCTAAAACTGTTTCTCTATATTGGCTTAATCTTGGATTATACACACAATAATCTCCTCTAATCTGTTTTACAATTAAATTAGTCTCCCATGATGGAAACTCTTTTTCCTCCTAAATTTCTAACAATTTGGAATCCTAAGATCAGAGCTTCACACTCTGCTATGTTGTTTGTACATTTGAATTTTAATCTAAAGGCATGACCTTCAGAATGGTTTTGTTCCATGTTATGTATCCAAACTCCTGCTCATGCTCCCACTTTGTTTACTGATCCATCAAAACCTAGGTTCCACATTGATTCATGAAGATATTATCACTGTCTCGTTCTTTCTTTTTCTGTTTTAATTCTATTTTTTTCTCTATACCAGTATCAGAATTACATAAAATGAAAGAGTCCATATCAGTAGGTGTAGAATAAATTGGGTAACTTTGAGGTCTTTCTACACTACTAACCATGTACTTCATTAATGTCTCTCTATAAAGTTTCGCGGGTTGACCAAAAACTTATATAGTAGCATAAGACATATCTAATTGTAGAGATCCCTGTAGTTTTTCTCCCCATGAGCGAGATAACAACATTCCAAATTTAGGAGGGTTATCAGCAACTACAATATCCATGACTATGCTTTTTCCTGGGTATTGAACTAAAGTGACACATAAATCTTTGATTAAGCCTAGAAATTTCACTTTACTGGAATCAAATGAGAAAATATCCTTATAAGGTCTAGTGATCTCTAAATTCAAGGTTTCCAGGATTTCATTTGACATCAAGTTGTGTGAAGCTCCTGAATCTAGCATGGCATTATGTAATATTTGATCATGAATAGTTAGGCTAATGTAGAAAGGAGGAACTCCTCCTTCTTGGTGTTTTCCATTTACCTCATGACCAAATATTAGTTCTGGTTGATCATCATTCAAATTTGCAGAATATTCTCCTTCATTAATGTTTAGTGTGTCAGTGATCTGTGATTTATATAAATCATGTTTTACCAATTCTGTTAAAGGAATTGGTATTTTCAGTTTGGCAATTTCATTTTGAATATTGAATGGAATTTGTGTTTTACTTAATTGAATAATATCTTCTCTACTAATTGTAGTTTGAGTATGTTTCTCTTATTTTCCTACATTTGGTTTTTGAATCTGTGTTTCCACAGTTTTGATGTTTTCAATCTCCTTTTCAGGGACAGTTTGGGTTGCAGTTGTGGTTTTGGCAGCAGTTGTTTTTACAACAGCTGATTTTTTCGAATCAATTGTTGTTTTTGCAGCTTGAGAGGTTTCAGGATCAGCTATTTTTTTAGGATCAGTAGTTGTTTTTGGATTTGAATTTGTTGTTTTAGCAGCAGTAGATTTTTTAGGATCAGTTGTTGTTTGAACAACAGTATCTGTGATGTCAACAATTTTAGGACTTGGTGCAATTCCTGGACTAGAAATTTTCTGATTTGCACTAGAGTTTTGTTGGGTTTCTCTAGGAAGAATTTGCAGTACTTTGTTTGTAGGAGCTTCTACTTTTTTCTTATTCTGAATTTGGGCAGATTTCTTAGTAGGTGCTTCTACATTCTTCTTCATCCTAAGGTTATATTGCTTATGAACTTCATTAATTTCATATTCATAACCTTCCTTGTAATCAAAAGATTCCCCAGATTCTAATTGTAATTGTTGTAGTTCATATAATTCTTGTTCTTCTTGTGTAAGAAAAATGGTATTATCATCATTAATGCCCAATATATTAATCTGGGTATATTTATCATTTTCATTTTGGTGAGAACATTCAGCATAGTTCTCTTGGAAAGGTGGTCTTATTGTTTGATCAGGTGCTGATTCACTAGATTTACCAGTGTTGGTGTTCTTCCTGAAATTGGGATTTCTTATCTGAGGACCTTGTTGTTGGTTATCCCATTGTGGCTTCCTTTCGATATTATCTAATCTATCCATCATTCTTTCTAAGGTTTTTTCTAAGCTATTTATTTTAAGGCCTGAGGCTGATTTTTCCTCCTTTATTGTAACTCTTCTTTCATTTCTTAATCTAGCTTTCTTGGCTAACAAATTTTCCTCTACACTTACATCATTACTTTGCATCTGCTCTAAGGTTTCAGGATTCCTCTCTCTTAATTGGTATGCCATATATGTATCAAATCCATCAGGGAATTTTATTAGTGCAGAGTCTGGAGGAGGTTTGAGGTTGTCAGGGATTGCATTATAAATACTGTTATATCTTGTACAATAGTCCTGAACTGTTTCATTAGGTGCTCTTTTTATGTTTTAAAATTCAGATAAAATTTGTAAAGGATTCTTTTTCTTCTCCCATCTATTAAGAAACATCATATGGAAAGAAGCTAAATCATCTATACTACTAGCAGGTAAACCTTTGAACCACTTTTTTACATCACCAGCTAAGGTTTGAGAAAAAAGTCTCATCTGAACATTAGCCTCATCTATTTCATGTAGTTCAAAGTATTCTGTCATCTTATTAACATGTTGTTGGGCAATGTAATTACTAGTACCATCAAATTGAAAAATCTTACTTTGGTAATCTTGGGGCATGTTATGTAGAGGGGTTTGTAGAACCAAAGGTGCATATCTGGCAGCCATGGCTAGGATTCTAGCTTGGCTAGGAGGTAAGTTTGAAGTACTTGGTGAAGAGCTTGAAGTACTTGCAGATGAGGTAGGAACACTTGAAGATGTAGTGGGGATGCTAGAAGAAGAGCTTGGAAATGAAGTTGAAGTATTGGAAAATGCATAAAAAATGCTAGGGGATGAACTTGAACTATTTGAGGATGGAAATAAAACTCTAGGTTGAAAAGGTTTCTTAGGAATGAAGGATTCTGTGGAATGAAGCGTGGTGGAAATAATAGATGAGGTGGTAGTAAACAAGGATGAACCTACAGATTCTAAATGACTGGTAGAAGGATTAGGGGTATAAGAAGATAAAGCAGTCAATTCAACAGAATGTTGTAAATATGTTTCATCAATTTCCTTAATCAAAGTTGTAATTAAAGCATCAAGTTTATCGTAGACTTCTAGGGATTTTTTATCAGAATCAAGTGAAATAGTTTCCTTTTCACTTTCAATGAATGAAATAAATTCAGGATCTATTACACTATCATATATGGTACTTTCTGATTTAGTTCTAAAAGCGATTGCTCAAAAGCTAAATCAAATTCAATGTTTTGTAAACTTGATAATTTATTGGGAAGAGAATTTGCTTTGATCAAGGAATTTTTATTACCTAAAATTTCTACTTTTTTGTTTTTCTTTGAAACTTTGTCAGGATTATCTACTATTACAGCAGGTTCTCGATCTAGATTAGACCTGGTATAGTAGATTCTTCTGGAAGCCAGAATTTCACTTTTTATTGAAAATTTTACTCACAACTTTTTAAAACAATCTTAAGGTGAAAAGATAAATTAAAGTAATTCCCTTAAGATTAATTTTAAACATTGAGGACTTGTTAGTTCCCTAGTATGGTCGCTAATATGTTATCACTCCAATAATCCTCAAAGGTTGTGAGATTTTTAATTTTGGTTTAAAGAATATTAGAGGTAATCACAAACCTACTTTTAAGCTTTAGGATCTAGCCTTCCTAATGCTCAGATAGGGCTCTCTCTATATGATTTATCTTTGTTGATTTAATTTGATTTTAGGCTAGTTATGTGGGGTAAATTGGTTTGGATTTTGATTTGATTTGGTGGGGGAATCACTTACTCAAATGGATAAATGTAGGTCTGCTTACCATTGGGCTAATGGAGTCAAAGTGTCAAGCAACAGATTTGGATCAAGGTTCTAAATGGAAGTATTCACAGGGAAAGATAGTTGGGTAACTTCAGATCCTTAGGCAGATAGTGAAAATGGTTTCAATCAGGGTAGGAGAGAAATTAAGGGTTCTCAAATCTGGATAATAAATGAAAAGAGAGAGGTGAATCGAAACCAGGGAGAAATAAAGAATTCCCTAATCTGGATATCAGTATAAAACATGTAAATGATAAACAGTTCAAGACAGAGTGTAATTAAACATATTCTAAAATAACATTTCGGATATATCATTTAGATTTTGAAAAACATACAAGTATTGGTGAAAACTTCAAAAAGAAACAATTGAACAAGTAGAAAGTACTTCACTGTAATGGCCCAACACATGAATCCTGTAATATAATCTCTTTATTGCTTTAATCCAGTCTGCTGACTTGAAATTGGTACAATCACCCTCAGGTTCCAGAATAGTACACTATAGAAATGTTCAGCAATTCATCCACACTCAATACTTCAAAATGTGAAGTATTTATACAAAAAATCTTATAAAATGTCCTAAAGCAAACTTAGGAATTATTCATGGAAAATAAATATCTTCATGTAAAAAGTAGTGACAGCTATCCAACTAATGCAAGTTGTCCCTATTTTTATTGATTTGTTGTTCAATTGTTGATATTTTCCTACTAATTTGTCTCTGATTGTTGCTCAACGAAGGATGCAGTAGAGTGCCCTTTACGCTGGAAATATGCTCTGTAATTTCTGATTTGACTTTCACTCTGACTTTTACTGATACTTTTTAAACTCTGATACACTTTGACTATCTTTGTTTTCACTGCAAAACTGTTACTGCTTGTTGAAACTGTAAAAACAACTTGCTTTGTTTTCCTTTTTATTGACTGTTATGTTTCTCATTTGACTGTCTTGTTTTACTGCTTGGAGCTTCACTATAAATCAATCAATTTTTCCCAATTCTCTGGACCTACATCTCTATTGTTACAAATGAAGGGGCCAACCTGATTCTTTATCTTGAACTGTGTCTTCTTTTTAGCTGCTAGCATAATAATAAAGAATCTGCCTTATGTACTCAAGGGAAAATAACCTCATGGGGAGGTATTTGGGAAGTCTATATGGTATGAGATTTGACCCATATACCCTTATCTTTGAATGGTTCTGATACAATTACCATTCTCTAGTCCTACTTTTCTCTGACAACTGCAGGACCTTTTTAATATCCTCACTGACTCTAGGTTGCATGCTGCAGTTCAGCATGTTGACAATAGGATGAATGAAACATTCAATGAACTTTGTGTAGGTGGACTATGTCAAATATTTCTTGATAATTGGAGTCCAAAATATGACTGACTGTGGGTTACCTTCAACATCAAGCTTTTGAAGGTCAATGGAAAATTTCTCAGACTGAAAGTACAAAAACAAGTGGAATAAAACTAAAGAATATTTGAAAACACCTTCTTCAGGCATTTTGACCAACTATTCATGAATTGAGTCAGCAAAGTATTGAGAAAAATTAAAAATGGTGGCAGGAGGCTGACCAACTGTAAAAGTAGACAGGAAACCTAAAACTGCAGCATCAACATGTTCATCTATGAAATAACCTAGAATGCAGGACAACATAGTGATGATGTTCCTAGTTCTTTCAGAAAAAAATAGATGCTGGATAGGGTGGATTAGTTTTAGGAACCTCTATTGATGAAGGCATGAAAGTTTGAAAAATCTAGAACCTCTTGGGGAAGTCCAAATTTAGGTATAATTGTGTGAGGGTTTCAATGGATAAATGTCTTTCATCTAGCCTAGATGGATCTACAACAACTGATTGATTGAATCTGTTGTAATGGTAAACAAAATTTATTTTTCAGGGGTTACAATGGCTCTATGATAAGGGAAATAACAATGTTGGCATAGTCTAATGACCTCTGGGCACTGGAAAGTCTGTGGTACAACATACCTGGAAAAATTAGACTCCCAAATGAAAATATCATTTGCTTGGTCAATGGAATTTTCATGGCTTCAGTAATGGAGCTCAAGAATATTATACTCAGTGACTGTGTCATTAATTTTAAAGTCTCTATCAGCCAAGGGAGTGTGTTCTACATCTACAACTGGAGGTTGCAGAGGATTGACTGATACAATGCTTTTAGAAGTCGTTGTTTTGTTAAATTTCTTCAATTAATTAATCTTTGAATTAATAAAAACTGATTTAGGCCTTTAGGAGCACTTATGAAATATTATAACAATTTGCAGAAGGATTTGGATAAAACAGGGGCTTATCTATGATCCGCAAAAAGGTTTAAACTGCTCAAATTGTAATCTATGTGATTAAAAATAGTCTTAGGACCTCAGAATTCTAAAAAAGGACGCCTAGGGTCTACTGAAAAGGATAGGGAAGGAAAGAGGCACTTTTTCGTCTGCTAAATTCCTAGATTAATTCAATTCCTTGAATTCCTTTCTCTTTAGATCAAGAAACAAGCCTTTTCTTTGAGGAATACCTGGGAAAAATGCATATTTTGTTTCGCAGAAGGGTTTCTAAAGCATTGGAGGTTCTTTGAAGCTTCTAGTCTTTATAACACTTCAAATGACATCTGTAAAAATTGAAGCAGTGAATTGGTTGAATTATGGTTGAATTTGGCTTAAAATGATGTCGGCAGCAACTTTTTCGGTCGAGAATAGCTCTTTCTGCACAAAAGTATAACAGAAATGGTGTAAAAGGATGTGAAGGGCAGCTATATGGTCTTTTTAACAAACAGTGTTTACATTGAATGTGCAGTCAATTAAAATAGCAGAGTGGTTTGGATAACGGTTAGGAGAAATCGCTATGGTTTTCGCACTGGCCAAAGGTGGTTGGCAGTATTTTTTCTGGCGATGCGATCAAATGAAAAGCCGACACGTAGCCAAGAGTGAAGCTCTGAAAACCATGGATATCGCAAGGTCTGGGGTATGTTAAAGATAATGCTTTCAGATGTGCGACAAGGCTTGTTGGCCATTAGATCTGGTCAGTGATGATCTGACAGATGGGACGATGCAATGGAGTATCGGGATTTGATGGTGTGGGGCCCAGGATATTTGATACGATTGGTTATATAAGCAAAGGGTTTATGTTACATGGTGTAGAAATTTGCTGAATAATGATTAATTATCCACCGAGACTATCCTGGTCACATACTATTTGAACTTCATACACAACACATAATCTCTTCCACTCAACTCAACTCAGATCAACTTAGATCATCACACATGCGGAAATAAAATCAAGCGATAACACATCAAATCATCATACACATTAACATAGTATGTATGGGGAAAGCTTATAGCTGAAAACCCCGCAGCTATTGTGTATATTATAATGGAGAAATCAAGTAACAAACTCGGTACAATACTCCTCACAAGTACTCAGTACTTTCTCATACAGTTACTCACAATCTAGCTCAGTTTTGAACAGGTTACTGGTTCAAAACTCACCGTCAATTGCCTTGCCTCTATTGCGTGTTTCAATGCTATGGGATGGCCTCTTTATATAGATAAACCACCAGCCTGAACTGCGCAATCCTCATGGGCTTACTCCTCCTATCCGTGTGTTGCAAATAGCAATAGTATAGTCACAACTGATAGCTAGCTCCACCCTTTCATCTATCTCTTTCACTGGTCTCCACTGAACTGATCATGCACTGTAGTGAACTGATGTGTTCTTGAGTTGAATAATGAGTTACTAATTAATGAATTAAATAATATTTAATTCACTCCACTCATAACTAATTGATTAGCTAGTTAAAATAATCTCAACTAGTTCAACTAAAATAAATAGAACACAACTCCACTATCTGTCTCATTAACTCCACCAAACTTCTGCCACTGAAGTCCTAACTGAAGTCAACCATGCATGAGCTCAATACCCCATAAGAAAAGTGTATTTCCTTCTGGCAGTTGCATGTGCCACTTCTGTAGCTCGAACTGAAGTGCTCCAAGAGAGTAAACTGCTATTTAGAGTCCAAATATTATTAAGGGTAAATAATATTTGACTTCCCTATTTTTAGGAGAGGCAGTCTAAAAATAGCCTTCGACCTCTTCGACCTAAAAAATATAGTCTCATCTATTTTTACCAACATGACCAATGCTCCAAGAATCTCAAACTGGAATCCCCAAACCATGCTCCCATATGTCTAAAAATAGACTTTGCGCGGGAGTCGCCCTGCGGGCCCACTTAGTGAAGGCGACTTCATTTCACTAAGCTCCATCATCTTGCTGCATTCTCAACACATGGGTCGGGTTTTAATACAATATAGCCAATGGGGTTTGGGTAAGTGGGACTTTATGTATAGGCAGGGTAATAATCAGTGGGCTCAAAATATATTACATGTGGGAAAATAAGACCATAAGTTATATAAAAATAACAGGTGGGGAATAATATATATAAAGGAATTAATTAAATACGGGGTAAAGGTTTATAAAGGGAGCTAATATGTAAAGTTAAATGTTAAAAATGAAATATAAAATGAATGGGGGGGGGGGTTAAATATACTAAGTTTAACTTTTAAAACTGTTATCGAGAATAGATATTTCACTGTGGGTCCCGACATATAACCTCTTTTAAAATAATACTTAAGATAAAGGTATTTTTGGGTTTTTTATGAATGAAATTGAAATTAATAAAGGGATTTTTACTCTTCCCAAGAAAATATGCATTTTAACTTAGGAAAATGGGTTTTAGTAGGAAAAATGAGTGACTAATGGGGAAAAGTATTAATATGAAGGAGAAAGGGTATTTTTACAAGGGGAATGATTTTGAAAGGAAGTTAGTAAATGAAATGCCCAATTTTCTGCTATTACTGCCTTGTGAAAACTACTTCTACCTACCCATCAGCTACTCTAACATTTTTTTTTCGTTTACATGGGTGCATTTGAGCTTGCAGACCCTTATTCATTTTTATTTTAACAACAAATTATCTAATTCTATCCTTATTTCTTCCAAGGGCTCAAATTAAACTGTTGAGCTCCTTATTTATTCTCTACCTAAGTACTGATCTTTGGCTAGATCTTTATGCTCTATCTATCAACATGAAATTAAAGCATGAAAGGTCAAGATTAAGAATTTTGACTTTCATGGATTGTGGCATTTTAACAAGCTGCACACAATCTTTATTTTGCAGTAAAAAGTAAATAGTAGTGGCATTTGAATTTGCATCACTTTCATGTTTTATTTTTATCACTTTTTTGTTGGGGTTTATTTTCTATATTCTTTTTTATCTTTTTTCTTTCAAGTTCTTTGATTTTTATTTTAGGACTTTTACCTCTTTACATTTTAATTTTCTAATATGGGAAAACAAATTTGAAGAAAGAAAAGTATGTACATATTACAAGACTAATCAAAGTCAATTCAAAATTATGAATCCTATTATTATAGGACCCTAACAGTACCCATTGTAGAAACCCCTGCACCATCTAAAACAAATAAGGGTTAAAGATCTGGATAGTGCAAGTCCCCGAGAGAAAAGACACCAAGACCACACCATTCTACAGGCGACAAAATGAAGAAAACTATGACCAAACTCTTGGAGAATATTGAGGAAGGGGATGATGCAGTGGTATAAGTAGCCCCCTTCTTGCAGTTGCCCAATTATATTGTACAGTGCAAACCTATTGTTAAAGCAAAAAAGGACTTGGATAAGGTGCACGCATGTATCCAAGTGCCTATGATCCCAAATAACGTCCCAATGGAGGGGGATATGCTCACAAAAATACCTCATCTATGATTTGACGATTGGGACATCGCAAATGTTGAAAAGTTTCCTGAGCTCGTGCGAGAGCTCTATCTTGATCCAGTTCCCTATGCAGGAGGTCTGGTACACCTTGAACCAAAACGGGAAATGATCAGTCTGCATAAGGTAGGCCTGCTCCATCTCTTGGAGATCCCTCATTTTCGGCGCAACCCCATTAATGATATATGCATCAGGAATTTGTTGCCGTTGGTGTATGATGATGCGCTCTGGCTGGGAGAGTGCATCCCAATTGATGCAGAACTAATTCACCGAATCAAAGGTGTGTCGAACAAGGGGGTCGACCCTATGGGAGATTTTGGAGGTAAAGCGTAGGAGAAAGCATTGGAAGATCAAATCAAGAAGAACTATGATGTCACGCGCAAATCCCAGGGATTCGTGGTGGAGGAAATTAACGACCCCGTAGTCCGTTTTGGCACACTCCTCTTGGCTTGCAAGATGGTGCACAAGTGTTAGCCAAAGGAAGTGCTCGCGCATGTGATTGCATTAGCTCGAAGGTGCAAACAAGGAGTTATCTAAAACTGGTGTGGGTACCTCTGCAAAGCGTTTCTTGAAAATGTGTGCGAGGTCCAGGAGTAGGGCAAGAACTTCCAATATGTTTGGCTCTTGTTACTGATCACACTGATTGGGTGGAAAACCCCCGAAGATACCTAGTTCCCTGAATTTGAAGAGCCAGTGTGTGAAGCCGCGCGCTACACAATGCTCTGGAACTCATATGACCTAGTGCGCATGAAGGAGAACAAAATATTTTTGGTTTTTTATGATGCAAGCTTATACCAGGTAGTACACTCGAAGTCACAACTTTCCCCCACTCTATACGATCAATACAATATGGTAGCCAACTTTAAGGCTACTTTTCACAATATCCACATCTCTGCGAAGGGCGTTGTGGAGGGAATATGGTATGAGTTACCTTACTTGGTCATTGAAGACAATTTGATCAGAGTAACATTAGAGTGGCCACTATCTTGGTTGACTCCACCAAAATAGTCATGCACTCTGACGGGAAATTCAACAGAGAAGGATACTGAAAATCCTGCCGAAACAGTGCCACCAACAGTCACAGAGAAGCTTGTTGAGATGGAACCCACCCCAACAAAAACAGGATAAATTGTTGATACCACCACCATGCCCGATAAAAATGGCTATGTGCCTAAGGATATTGAAGCAACAACAACATAAAAAGGCACAAAGCGCGGTGCGCAGGCCATGGGTGGGTCGTGAAAAAAGAAGAAGGGTTCTAAGCAAACAGAACAGGAGGTCCTAACACTTACAGAGGAAGATCTTAATGAGATTGCAAATACAGTCACCTCGGCACAAGAAGATCGATGGAAGAACATGGAGGTTCAATATAAATCAGCATTGGAGATTGTATAGGTTGGGCTATAAGAATTGAAAGTTCAAGAGAGCCAGATCCAGGTGAGCGTGGTCCAGGCGAGCTGGACCACTACGCATATTGCCACTGCACAACCATTAGATATTTCCTTGGCGTCTTCAGGGGATGAATGATTTGTTCACATCCTTTTTCCAACCATACATATGGACGCTAATCAACGCATTCATTTTACATGTGATGTGCACATTAACCTTTCAGTTTTTCCTACAGGAAAACTTCACTTTCTACATTCAGTAATTGTAGATGAGTTGCAATTCTGCGAACAAACTACAAAGAAAAATACTATATATTCACAATAACAAGTTGCCCAGGCACATCAGTAACAAAAACAGGCCAAAGAAACATGTAGAGAAGTAGAGGCCCAGCGCGTGGTGCTGGAGGCGAAAATTAATCAGGTATGTCAAGACATTCTAGCTGCCTTGGCCACAACTGCACCTACGGAGAAATTAGAAGGATTGGTTGATGCAGTAAAATCAGTGCACGCAGAAGTTCAGAAAGTTCGAACGACATATCAGCAGCATATCGCGGACCTCCAAACTAAATTACAGCCAGAGATACCTCCCGAGGTTCGCACGAAGAGGGCAACAAAAGTAAAACAAGCACATGAAATCATCGTTTCCACGATCAGTCAGTGTGACCAGGACTTGAATGAGGCCATGGAAATTTGGGCCTCTGTCTAGAATGATCTGGCCGTGCAGTAGCTGCGCGACACACTCAGTACAAAGGAGCATCAGTTCAAAGAAATCTGCACATTAGCACATACATTGGTGATCACACACAGACTTGTTCATCTACAAGAAGGTCGCAGACTCTAGGCAAAAATTGCATAATTGCGCCGCAAGGAACAAGTGCTCAAAGAACGTATGCAGCCTTGGGCAGAGGAAGCACTACAACACTCTCGTACATTGGACAACACCCTCAAGATTATTCAACAAACCCAGCGTAGTGTGGAGATGGCCACTGAAGGGCCTACGACAGATAAAATGGTTCAGTAAGCGCAAGGTGCAGCAGCGCAGAGCCTCGCGTTAATGCTCCCTCTCGAATTCTGTCAATACTCTCAAGGATAAAACCAAGGAGACAACGAAAATGCCTCAATGACTGGGGATGAGTCACATGTTTGTGTTTGGGGCCTATTGGAGCGAGCACCCGTGAGGCACAAGTTCCAAAAGATATATTTTTTGTATGTTTGTATATGCACATTGCGTAGATGAAGTCAAAGGGATTTTTTCCCCAATTTTACATGTAATTAAGCCTAAATGTAAAATTTGGGCCTCAAACCATGGTTTGAGACCATAGTATCTGTGCACTAGGCATATTATAAATAGATGGAGTATGTATAAGAGAAGTAAGTAAGTGATAGATAAGTTGACGAATGTTATGAGATATTGATATCATTTTGTGTCTGTAAGGGTTTTGGGTTGGGTGAAAGGCTCCTGCTAGCTGTGTGTGTGGAGACCTACTCCTGGCTGTGTGCAGACTCCACTGGTTGTGTGCGCGGAAGGGTTTGTAAGGGATTTTAAGGGTTTTTCAAGAAGTAAAGCTCATGTATTGACAGATCTGAAGGACTAATAGAAAGGGCAACTTTGGCAAACTCTCTGTGTTATGCGTTATGTTTGTTGTTTATGCTTTTATGATATTGCACCATTTTTTTACTTGTTGATGAATTCACAAAGATAATTTATTTGTTTATGCATGAGTATTGACATCTGTTAGGTATTACATTGATTAAGATCGAGATCTGATTCCGATTCGTTATATGCGCTAAGTGAAGACAAGTATTTCTATGTTATTTTGTTAATGATTGTGCATTCTGCTATAAAATAATTGCATGCATATGTAGAATATCACTTAGGGTTTGTCAAGGACCACCTCATTAAATTCTATCTCAGGGTGCAGAAACCTGGTTCCAGCACTCCCCCATACTGCTTCGGGTGAGACTTTGGTCTACGTAAACAGATCATTGCCAAAAGGGCCAGTAGTTGGAGGGTTTGTTGGTTTATCCATAAACTCTGAACCTGGGTCAGGACCCCTCAAGCCGCCATTGGAGAAAGAGGAAGTTAATGGAGCTTGGGGAGAGTTTTGTGGTACCCAAAAAGTAGTGTAAGACATAGATGAAGCTCAGTGTATGAGTAAGCATAGTGGAAGGTAAGATTATGATAGTCGGTTGGACTAGTTGGGTCCATTGTGGTACATGGACTGTGGCAATACAAACATGAGGAAGGTAACCAGAAAGGTAAAGTAAATGGATTTGAGGCATGAGATGCCTTAGCTATATTGGGAACTATTTTTCTCAATGTTGTGTATGGTGTGCAGAGATAAAGGAAGTTCTCTTAACCTAGACCTTATGATATCTAGAAATTATGTTGTGATCATGATTATGATATTGTTACATAAATGTATACATGTATGTATGTATGTATGTTGTGTCTCACATGGTCGTCATGGATCATTATTGTTTGAATGCTAATGCTTATATCTATATATGTGTGTATGTCGTTTTCTGACATGATCATGATTGGTTTATGCTAATTATTATATATATGTACATATGTATGTATGTATGTCACTGTTTGAAATGGTTTTAAAGGATCATTCTTGTGGAGGAATGATTGCTCATGCAGGTGAATGGCATGAAGAGGTTCTTGGTATTATGAGGAATAAATTGGGAAGAGTAACCTTGATAGATCTATGAGGTCAGTATCACATGGATATGAGTCGATATTATATGCTTGCACTAAGCCTGTGTGTATGTTATGGACAGGTAATGTTGAGGGGTACATCAACAAAGTGAAGGTACTATGGTCTGCGACATGCTAGGATTGGCATGGATAGTGGAAAGACATTAGAAGCAAGGTTGCTTGTGGGGTCAGTGTGTGGTCTATGGATGTGCAGTACTACTGTTGTGTATATTTTGTGCATGTTTCATATTCAATGATTGTACCTATGGTGATGTGTAAGTGTTGCATATGTAGTATTTTTTACGTATGATGTTGTATGCTTGTATATATGGTGCTGTGTGTATATATCATATGCAGTGCTAGGTATAGATGGTGCTATGTACATGTTGGATATGTGGTGCTATGTACAAATAATATTGTGTGCATGTTGGATATATGGTGTTGTGTGAATATGGTGTTGTGCGCATGTTGGATATGTGGTGTTGTGTACATGTCGTATATGAAATTCTATGTACATATGGTGTTGTGTGCATGATTGTACATGTAGTGTTGTGTACATGTGGTATTGTGTACACATTGTACAGGTGATGTAGTGTACATTTGGTGTTGTGTACACATTGTGCAAGTGGTGTGGTGTACATGTGATGTTGTGCACACATTGTGTAGTTAGTGTTGTGTACAGGTGATATTGTGTAAATGTTTTTCATACAGTTCAAATATGCATGTGGTTTTGTGTGCATGTCGTACATGTTGTGTTGCAGCCATGTGGTACTACGTATGTGCATGCTATCGTCGAGGGACTGTGACATGTGTACTCATTGTGTTGTTTTGTATGGTACATCGGGTGTAGGTGTATGTGTTGTACATTGGATGTAGGTGTATGTGTTGTATGCCAGTGTGGGTGTACGTATTGTGTAGTTTTGTATGCCATGTGTGGATATCTGTGTTGTGATGTCAATTGTGTGTATGTGTACATGAATGAAGAGAAGAAAATTCATTGGGTGCTTGACCAGTGTGGCAACCGATCCAGTGTGTGTAAATAAAGAACAAAGGTAGAAGTAAGGATCGATGAAGGATAAGTATTGATATTTTATTTCAGTTTTATCATTCTTGTGATATATGATTCTAACCTATGATGGTTACATGTGATTCATGATTATGGTTTATGATTATTTCATGCGAATCATGATTTTAAATTATGATGGTTTCATTTTGAGCTAACGAGATGTGATATGTTTATACATGATGATTGATCAAACAATTAATTTGACTTGTTGTAATAGGAAGTGAACATGATTGCAAGTGTACCTTATTAATGAGCTACCAATGAGGTATGATTTGAATTTATTTCAATTTATTTTGAAACTAATGGAAATTATGTGCTTGGTATAGGAAGCATGGAAATTCTCAGTTGGATGGTTGAAACTGATTGCAAGAATTAGCAACAATAGCAAAAAGGAATTGAAATAGGCAACAGTATGTTGGTAAATCACTTCAGGAGCAGGGCCATTATGGGACACTGGTACCCAATAGTGTACATTAATTTCCATGAGCATGTTATGATCGGTATGATGGTTTTGAGGCAGTGATATGCCTTGGTTTTTGTACCTTATGATGCGATGAAGCCTTGCCAAGGGATGGACTTCCCGGGATGGGGGTGCCAATGGAACTTGGAAGGTGTGTGACTCCACGGAAGGGAGTGACTGGATTGATCGAGGGACAATGTAGAATAGAAGGGAAGGTCGGGGATGGATTTGTTTTTTTCATTATCATTTCTAGATGGAATCATATGCACATTGGGAGTGTACCCTAGAAAAATGAGCCAGTAATTGTTCACTGAGGGTAGAGTAGCACAAGATTGTAGTGCTAGATAGTGGATGCAAACTTTGACTATGGCAATGGATTTTGGACTTCTAAGGAAGGAAGTTAATCCTGGCACTACATTGAGGGTGGAGGTGTGAGCCTTTGAATTCCCTTGTTGTTGATACATGCATCGTATCCTATTATATGTTGGTTGATAAAATGTGTATATGTGTATATTATTGTAAATACTGTAATGATTTGTGTTATAAAGCTCCATTACAAGGTATGATTGTCATGTTGGTTTTTCCTTTTGAGTAGGTTATTCATTATAAATACTGCAACGAGTTGTGTTATGAACCTCCATAGGAAGTATGTTTTATGTTTAGTGAGTTTCTAGTTTGTAGGTGTCATTAAACACTGAGGATGGTGTTCCTCCAAGGGGGAGGGTTCTATAAAAGCCCCGGTGAAAATTCCATGTAATAAAATTTAATAAACGCAAAAATAATAACCACGATTGATGGGACACTAATTCCAAGATGAATGTTGGGGAAAACATCCTAGTGCATGTTCATTTCGGTTATTATGGCTAAAGGAAATGGGAAAAGGCAAAGGCAAAGGCTTTGGAAAGGCATGAGGCATTAATTGGCATTTTATTTATTAAAATAATGGAAAATAGGAGAAAATAAAGGTGAAAGGTCATAGGTTGCATGTGAGGAAGAAAATGAAGGAAAATAATGGAAAATGAAGAAAATAGAGGCCTCATTAATAAAAAGGCTTATGAGGATAAGTTGGTAAGCTTTTTCTCAGTTCAGTTTTGGAGCTCTCATTTTCTCTCTCTCTCTCTCATACTCTTAGACACTTAGAGTATTCTTGGAGCACTCTTGGAGAGTGTGGTATACTTGGTGATTTGAAGCAAGAAGGAAAAGGGAGACCAGGAAAGTACAAGCGGACATCGAGATCAACAACTGTTTTGATTGCAAGTACCAAGTTGCATGCATGTTTTCCTCACTATTTTTGGCATGCATGGTGTATGCATGTTGTTTCTTAGTCATGATCTATCATTGGCATGGAGGATTTCCTAGATTGATAGTGGATTTTCCTAGTCTTTCCATTTCCTGGATAGCCATGGTGTTGTGGGTTTATTTCCATTAATTGTTTTAAGGTTGGTTCTCATGATTCCTTTAGCTGTGGGTCGAGTTATTAGTTCCTAGAAACCTTGGCTGGAAAAATTCTCTGGAATCCCGATTGTTATCACTAGAAAATCAGACAAGAAAAAATGGCATTACTAAATGTCAAGCAGAAGGATTTACAGGGTTGAGGAACATTAGAGGATCTAAATTTTTTTTTAAATCTCTAAGGTCAAGAGGAAAAAATAAAATTGCTTACCAGAAACACATGTGAAATGCGCCTTGCGCGCATTTTCCTTCGATAGGCGCGCTGGTCTGCGCAACTTTCCCTCAAAAAGCCGTGCGGTCCTGGGAGTAGTAGAAGTCACTTTCCAGGACCACTTGACACACTTCAGGAAATTATCCTCCAGTTGAGGCCGCCCAAGGACAGCCGCCTAAGCCACCTTGGGACCTCAAGTGAGCACACAAAGGAATCAAGTGGGCACAGAAAGGAATCAACCCTCTCTCTTGGGTCACCATCCACAAATGTACCAAGAGAGGGAAGGAGAATTTGAATTTTCCTATAAATTTCCACCATGAGATGAAAAAAATGAGAGCACATTGTTATGATGGCTAAATTTCTCATGAGAAAGCTAGCAGTGTGTAATCCAGAGTAGCAGTAGAGTGTGGATTCGGTTGTTGGCCACCCAACAACTTCGATCCTTTGGAGTAGAGAGAGAGAGACCTTGCGAAATCAGCTAAAGGGTAAAACCTTCCTTGCACTGGGTCTTAGAACTCTATAGTTCTAAGGATCCTTTGGCAAGACTATAACGTTGTATCTTTCTTCCTAACAATAGTCAATAAGAGGGGACTTTGATTCCACCGTTTTCATTACTGTCACGTTTGACTCATTATGAGATTTTGTTTTTGTTTTAGTTTAGTTGTTTTTTCTCTCCTTATATGCATACTAAATTCCATAATTTAGTGTGTTTTATATTTATTAGCATGTGTTCACTAACTTGCTAACCATATTTTCTGCCTGTGACCATAGCTTGGTGGTAGCGACCACTCCTACCAAGCACCGGTGGATTGGTACACGTGTGAACCAAAACCACCACTACAGGATTGGCGACTCCACTTGCTTTACCTTTTAATCAAGTGGTTGTGCTTGTTGTAGGGACCTTCTCTCTGATCTGGAGTGTTGCTGGGACAACTCCCCTTCTCCTCTTCTCTCATCATTCATGCACAGTTGAGATTTACAGTTCAGGAGTTCCGGAAATTCCATTTGTAGGAAAACTGTGGGTTGTTTACTCAGATAGACGCAACGATCCGCACGAGTTTAGATATGACCTGCGCGTAGATTCGCACGCCTATGTGAAACTTTTCCGCGCGGAAACCAAAGACCAAATTTCTCTGTGGTTTTCTTCAAATTCCCAATTGTAAAGTGACTAGAAGCCCAGAGAAAAACTTCCAGCATTGTGTGTGGTGTCCCATGACTGTTTATAACTTGCTTTTAGTTGTGTTTTAGTATTGCTAGTTGCATAGTTTAAAATTTTAAAGTTTATCTTCACAAAAATCACATAGTTTAAGTAGGGGGAAATTGAGTTGTGAAAATCCACCTTTGCAATCTTAATTAATTCATTTTTTGATTATAGACACCAACAACACATAGATAATTATTAGGAGTAAGTGGCCCTAATACACATATGCTTAGCTAGTTTTCATTTTTTCCTAGTTATATCATTAATTTTAGTTTAAATTTTTTCACTAGGAGTTGGGACCAGGACTTAATTAGCTTAAGAGAAGCAAGTAATCTCTGCTGCCCTTGCACCTTTTGGTGACCCTGGGCAAGCATATGAAAGATCTCTTATGATAATTTTACATCTCCCTTTAGTTAATCATTTAGTTTAATTAGGCGAAGTTTTAAGCGGCCCACTATCCGCACATGATTTTCTTATCGCAAGGAAAAATAAAAGCATAGATTAATAAGGGACGTGTAAAGGATCACTGCATATTCACATCTTAAAATTGTGTTATTTTTCACTTTTTTCTCACACACTTCCACACCATAAGTGCAGTAAAGACTCCTTAGAACTAACCTAATTGAACTCATTAAATTTCCCCATGAAGGCCACAAGAAAAATTATAGTTTAGGTTAGGACCATGGGGGTAGGCATCCAATAAGCTGCCATGGTCAGTTTACATCTTGAGACATAGAATTTGACTGAATAGGGGGCTTTAAATCCATCTATTAACCCATGAAAAATAAAACCCGAGCACCACAGAGACCCGATTTAGAGGGGTTTAATCTTAGGCCCAGTGTGTGCGGTATTATTTAGGGCTACCTGGCCCATATAATGCTTGGTACTAGTAGCTGATTTAATGAGAAACCCAAGACTCAAATGCTCATGTGGGATGACGGTACTTAGTGGTCAAATCTATGGCATCCTTCCCTATAGGTGACGGTGCAGCAAACACTAGATCCTCTACCCATTACCTTGGTCGTTTCTTCAGCTGCTAGAAGGCATCGCCAATTCTTTCAGGATGTTAGCCCCAGTACCACCAGAAGATATCTTCGCAAGGCCTAGTTACAATTGAGAGTGTGAGGACATTAGGTCTCTAGGATTTTTAGTATCATGCGCAAAACCAACAAAAAACATTTTTTGATTGATTGATCACATAGAACTAATTTAAAGGAAAATTAACTTTTTTTTTCTCTTTGTTTTATGTATGTGGTCACCATTTTTTCTTTGATCTCTCCCCTCTCATAGAACTGAATAATTTTCCAAAACCAGTCAACACCATAATGGACCCAACGGGACCTCGTCGATATAGATGTCTTTTGGACCTCCCCCCATTACTGAGAGGAGTTCCAGGTCTTTTTCCATTTAGGCGTCAAAGACGGAACACCGCCACCCTTATCGGTTCATCCTTTATCAGGGCATCTTTATTTGGGAACCCCCGAGGGTCACCCAACGCCACACTAGTGGAAACCCCCTCAGGGTCACCACATACAACTCCTCCAAAATCCCTAGGAGGCAGAGGAGCGCTACCCATTCGAGAATCCAAGTGAACACATAGATGAGTACACCACAAACAACTCCACATCTAACTAGAACCCCGCGTTTTCACAGTCTGCAATGGTACTCAACCCACAGTTATCGTTCTTAGCATTGTTGAACTTACTCGATCTAACCAAGCTAATGAATGACCCTATTTCACACAACCTTACATGGACCCCCATGACCACAAAGCTCCCTTCGGACATTCCAAAATTCAAAGGGAAGCAAGCGGAAGACCCCGAAAATCATATAATGACTTTCCACTTTTGGTGTTTGTCAAACAACATCATTGATGATACTATTCGACTGAGACTATTTCAGCGCACCCTAACTAGACCAGCTGCGAAATGGTATGTGGAGCAACCTTCGGCTACACATGTAAAATTTAGTGCCCTCTCTACAGTGTTCCTCATGTATTTTCAGTTACCCATCCACCATGATTCTGGGATGGAATTACTGACACATTTTAGACAGACACTGGTCATCCATATCTCAGACCATCTACATGAATGGCAGTGACGTCGCAGTTTGTGTAAATCTAAACTCGACGATCGAGTTTTGTTGGACCTATTCCTAAAAAATCTCACTACGGATATTTCAAAAGATATAGAAACAAAAAAACCTACATCTGAAGAGGATGCCATCAATAAAGCCCAGCAGGTCGAGCTAATTTACACACAGTCATGATACATTCATAACATCCTGCCTAACGCCCCGCACCTGCAAACTTATTAATAATTTCCAGGTGCGTCGAACATTGTAGACGAATTGATTGGGTCACTAACCCAAAATCACCTAAGCAGCAGTAGTTAGTACCCCGGTTACGCGTATGATCCTAACCAGAAAATCATGCAACAAGGCTACCATCAAAGTCATCATGCACCTTTGCAGAACATGACCAATAGGGCACAGTCATACCATCATCAAAAAGGAAGACCATACCCTACCGCTTAGGGGACCCAGTACGCAGCTAGAAATGTTGACGGAAGAGCTCCCCCCCCAATAGCCATTCACAAACCGGGGATAGGGACTCCAATATTCCCAATCCCCAGCACAAAACCCACTAATGCAGAATAATGCACCGGTGAACTTTGTGCAACCTTCCCATGTACAACTGCGCCAATCATATAATCAGGAAAATCCTAACTATCCTCCTAATGTGGTAAGGAGAAAAAAAAAAAAAAAACAAAAGGGAAATCCTGGATAGGGGGGAAACAATAAAAAACGCCCTCCGTGATCTCAGGATGGGGGAAACTCTAACTGAAATCAAAACCAAGAGCCCAATAAATCCCAAGGGCAAAACAAGAGGGTGAATCTTTAGACCAAACACTCTTACGCAATCTGTGGCGAGTATGGCCATTACACTCACCATTATCCTGATCTCCCTGAACTGAAGAATCTTTGGGGTAACCAAGGAAAAGGGGGACCCTCACATTAGACAACTGTTATGCAGGAGCCCTTCCCCCACCAAGGGACAGTTAGCACCCAACAACAGAAAACAACTCTCGACGATTCCAGAAAAAGTAACCACGTAATCTACATGACTGGCAAAGAAATGTTTCTTCAGATATGGAGCCAAAATTACAATACCCCACCAGACACTAGTTTTTCAAGGGCTAGCACGAGTGCACTAAAAATACTGTTGACTATATCGAAGATGCCTATTGCACCTTTGCCAAATATTTCTAAGGGACCAACTAAGTGAGTAGGAAACCACTCCAAAGCGGCCCATAATTATAGCATTGTGGAAGATTTATCCCAATCTCCCACTGCCATGTCAACTTTGGAAGTATTACAATCATGCCCAAACAAAAGGAAAGCCTTAATTTCTGTGTTAGGTGCCATCGACCTTGCCAATTCATGCCTAATGGATTTCGATTTATATAAATCAACCCCCAGGCTTCCTTACCTGGTTGCCTTCCAGATACCGGTATCAGTACAAAACATCACTATCCACCATTGTATCATTGACAAGGGTGCATCCACATGCATCATGTTAAAAAACGTTTTGCAGAATTTAGGGTCTCTCGAACTAAACCCATCAGACATCACACTCAGAGCATACGATGGGAGCCCATCCACTCTCGTTGGTCTATATCAAAATGTCCCGGTCTGCTTGGCTGGAAAGACAGTCCTTATAGATATTGAGGTCTTGGATGCTCAACTGGATTACAATATACTCCTTGGGCAGAGTTATATGTACACCATGTCTGCCATAGCATCCTCTGTCTTCCGAACCATGATGTTCCCTCATGAGGATCGCATAATTACTATCGACCAATTGTCATATCATGACAAGCAACCCATAACAAACGTTGATGTCATTCTACCCTATGTAGACACATCTGCTGAGATGCTTACATAGTACCAAGAACATGGCCTTGGCTAGTTCAAACTGTTGTCCATCCTTGAATCATTCCTAGGAGATACCCCTCTCATACCAGAACCATCAACTGATATCACAGAGGCTCCGGTGTGCATGATATCTACATCAAGCACCGAAGCCAGCTAGGAGACAGAGATGAGCAGTAACCACACCGAGACCTTAGCCATGACGACCTCTCTATCTTACGTCGTCTCCCAAAATCCTTTCCTATATCCTCCACCTAGTTTTGTGTCACAACAGGTCTTGGCAATAATAGTGTTGCCAAACATATCATTTGCAATACCAATTTGGTACTTGGTCCCTCCTACTATGATATAATTCACTGGCATTACCTCTATAGGGTTAATCCCCCTCACTCCTGAGAAGGCTTCGCCTGTTAAGGAAACTGTCTCCACCATACCATCTAAGATAACTCCCGTCGCAAAACCGATGGTTACGGCCAAGAAAAACAATAAAAAGGGGAAGAAGGTAGAAACTCCCACCATACAACAGGAATTAAAACCTTACGCCATATCTGACATAATAGGCTACCCTACCCATATCTTCTCGGAGCTCGATGAACTAAACTTCTCCTTGGCTCCGAGGTAAATATTGCGGCAACAAGTTCTCGTAAAAAGGAACTAGCCACCAAAAATCAAGGCAAGGCGTTGCGTACCAACCATGCATATGCTATATGTGGCCATTATGGGAATTACACCCATCATTGCCGAGAAATTCCGTGATACTGGATGCCTTACATGCCATCGAAAAATCCTATCAAGAGGATCCCTCCATCCAGTTAAATGGAGAAGAACCTCGCGTCATTTTATACCTAAAGGAGTCACGGAAATCACTAGAAAGACTCTTTTTCATCTTCCCTCCACCTATCATACGAAGTGCACTTTCCGATGAATGTGACCACTTAATCGACGACTGCATAGCCCTGGAACTCATTCGAAGATGGTATCTAGTTGAACGTGTGTACTACGTTGGCTTGCGAGAAGCCCAATTTTCATGTTTGATATGTTCTAGTAATCACACATTAGATCAATGCCATTACATCACTCGGTTTCTCTTAGCACTAACTAGTTTACGCACAGCCATAGTACACCTCTCCTTAGAATACTACTCTGATACACAATCCATGGATAGCTCGACAAGCAACATGGAGCGATTATTTGTTAGCGATCTGACATGGGTCAAATCAAAGAATGTGTAGTGTATGATCTTATATCTGCCCACAACAATAGTGTGGGCGGTGTTCTAGTGAACTAACGTTTGGGGCGGTATGTCCGCAGCAGTGAATAGTGTGGCCCTATGTTGAATGTTTGCAGGTTAGTTGTTCTTCATGGATATTGCATTACTGTCATGGTTATCGCTTGTGCTTATATTTTCATTTGGTATTTTTTTTGTTTAGTATGGGTAAAGGTGAATAGGTCTTGGAAATTTTTATAAATATTGAGATTTGCGACCTCAATATGATGTCATTTTGTTAGAATTCGAAACTCTAATAATGACAGGTAAAACATGGAGACCAAGACTAGCATGCCAAAGTAAAAAATGAAGATGCCAAAGACTCAAAAGTAACAAAGCCAAAGTAGTGGTGTGTTCCAGAATATGAATGGTGTGATCAAATTTTGTTTGTGTTTGTAGAATAAACTCATGACTGTGCTAAAGTATGAGTCACATATTGTAATTAGAGAAAATATACATGTCATTTATTGTTTGTAATTGTTATTTGTGGTCCTTGAAATGTTTTATGTAATTGTTGTAAGACCCAGTGAAGCATGCATACTCCTTTGTTATGTGTTCCCTCTATTATAGAGTTTTAACAACCTAGAAGAGTGTGTCATGTGGGATGGATACACTTGGGTAGTTCGTATTGGTTTTAGACTCCATGAGGTGAAATTTTAAATCTAGGGGGAGTTCATCGAGAGGTTGGATGAGCCATGTATGTGAAGTACTTTTTAATAGAATGGCGGTTGCAATGGTTGAAAACCCATACATTTCGGTAGATGGTTGTTCCTTTATATGGACATCGACAATTGCATGAACAAGGTACATAGTGTAATTACCAAACATGACTAGATGTAGATGTTGCAGATGAATATCAATTAAAGTATTCATAAGGGGGTGTGTTGGGAAATGTAATTCCTACTTGTCTCAGTTGTGATTCTTTCTATCTAGAGGAGTTTGTTGCTATTATGTTTCCTAGATTGGTGTGTTGTTGAGAGATTCTCTCAACCAAGTGATTGTGTGTCCAAGATAGTTTCCCTATCTTGAGACAACACTTCATATATTTATTTGTAACATTATTTGATTAAATTATGTAGAGATAGATTTCCTTATGGAAATTTAGTAATGTGGTGCAAGGGAATATATGTTAAAGGGAAATATGAATGGATCAAAGTGAGGTTCTGAGTGACATTGAGCCGAGGAGGGAAGTTGCCAACGGGGAGTGAGAAGGAAGGCGACGAAGGAGAAGAATAACTATGCAAAGTGAAAGTCACATCAAATGCTACAACAAGGCACCAAATAGGAAGAGAAGGCCTTTCAGCTGAGTACTAGATAAAATTCCAAAGCAACAATGGTTTAAACAATGAAACACAGAGACTCCAAGAGAAAGATCTAACATTAGAGGAAATTTCATCTTAAAAGTGCCCATGAAATTTTCATGTAATTTCTATGTCATAATATGTAAGCCAATCAAAATATTTTAAATTTAAAAAGAGACACGTGTAAATATTTGGAGGGAAAACTACATTTTTTAATTGTATTTTGGCTTATCTCCTTATAGGTTTACTTGAATTTCAAGTGTAGACACTTGATGGTTGCATAATTAAATTCCACATCCAACGAGTACCCATTAAACATAATTATGAACTGGTTTCCAATGTTCAAATTTCATTCATCCATGGGAAAACTAATAAGATTGCTCATATTCTTAAAAGAATAAAGTCCCAACTAGCTTGAAGTCTCTTGCTACTATCAAAAGCTCCCATAGATTTGTTAAGGACTCGATAAACCTTAAATATAGGAAATGAGTTTTACTCAATCCCTTGCTCTTATGGAATTCCTTACATTGGGGAAACTGGTCACTCCATTAATTAGAGAATTCAAGAGCATGCAACAAACATTAAACATAGGTGTTCCCGCTCCTCGGCTATTGTTGAGCATGTAGTTTAATCCAAGCACCATGTCTGCATTGAGGATTCCTCGGTCATTGCAATGATTGATTACTTCCATCATAGGAAATTAAGAATATATTAAAATCAAGAAACAGACGAATAATCTCAATAGAGACAATGGTTAAAAATTAAGAGTTAAATTTATACCCTCTCACCATAATGATCTCATTATTTTTTTTTATAAATATGATAAAATACTTTATTTTCACATTTATTTATTATATATGTACATTTGTATTCCCTCTCTCTCTTAACATATTGTTATGGGGTTTTTATGCATTTATAAATTTTAATAATATTATTTATGATAATATTGTATAATATAAATATATAATATTTATTTTCCTTTTAATTATATATTATAAACATTATATATTTCTTCATTATATTAGATTTATTTTCTAGATCTATATCTTGATATTTTAATTGTTTTTTTTAATTTAATTTAATATTGGTCAAGTCTCTTTCTATGGTTTTTATAAATTCTAAATTTTATCTGCTTAATTTGATTGTTAGATCTCCCTTTTCTTTTATTTCTCATAAGTTTTGGAATAGTTAAAATCATAGAAAGTGAGTTTCATCGTATTATGAAATTATATAATAATATAATTTTTTATTTAATTTTTTTGAAGTATAAATATATGTTTATTAAGTATAAATATATTTTATTAATCTAATTTGTATAACATTTATTTCTGGAACAAGATGTATCTCTGCTATTTATACCTTAGAATAGATCAGTATTTTCATCTTTGTTCTGAGGACGTACAAAATTAGAAGGTTCGAAACGTCAACTAGCAACTAATGATGTGATTAATTTGAAATGCATTCTAAAAAAAGGAGCTACATTGATAAAAAAAATGAAGATACATTAAAAACATGTGTATGTATCTTCATTTTTAATGTATCTTAATGAAGATACATACACACATTTTTAATGTATCTTTATTTTTTTATTAATGTGGGTCTTCTCATAAGTATGCATAATTGGTACTCATTGGATATGGAATTTAACTCCGCATCCAACGAGTGTCTACATTTGAAATTAGAGTAAACCTATCAGGAAATAAACAAAATATACAATAAAAAATTAGTTTGCGTATTTTCTCTTAAAAATTCATAACTCTTATTTTATTCTTTTAACTATTATTTTATTATTTTCCTTAGGAGGCCACTCTTAGGTTGAAATTTCCTCTAATGGTTGAGTGAATCCTTAGGTATTAAGATTTTTGCCTCTAAAATCATCACAAAGTATTTTTACATGTTGTTGGGATTTGTAGAGTGAGATGAGTCCAAAGAAGTTATGGCTTATAAGGTGATTCTTTCATTGAGGAGGTTGTCAACTAAAGCAACCTAGGTTGGAGGAACTGAGGCTAGGATCAAGATTTGAATGTTGAACCACTACATATATTCCTAAGTTTCATAACCAAATTATGAAAATGTGAAGCACCAAGGGCCAAGGAGGATCCAAGTTCTCAGCCAAACAACTACACAGGTGAGAACTCTGCTCAGATATTCATGAGGAAGGGGTGGACAGGTCGTTAGGACCTAGACCAATGATAATAAAGTTCAGAGTAGTGTAAAACCATAGTAAAGATCCAAATATTGTGTCGAAGTTGGGGTCGAAATGCCAACTGCGTCTCGTAGAATGTGGCATTAAGTCACTACATGCAATTAGGGGTTAGACTTGATAACAAGTGTGCTAATGACATCGTTGAGAGGATGAGATGGTGATGATGTCGTCCCATCACCTTCACTTGAGCTTGTGAACACCCCAATTGGGGTAGATATTTTTAATTTTAATTAATTAAATGTTAAGAAATTAATTTATTAATTATAAAAAGATATTTTTAAATTTTATTTTATTTACATGATATAAAATGTTTTTTTTTGAAATATTAGGGGATTTTTTTAACATTTTATTCTAGTTTGATATGTTTTTATTCATTAAAAAGTAAAATAATATCTTTCTTTTCAAAGAAAAAAATCAAATGATATTCTTAGAGGATAACAAAATTAAAAGTGAACTAATTGAAGTGATATGTCAATTTCCCTAATTAAGTCAAAGTCCAAAAATACTTAAAATGTTTAACTCTAAATAAAATATGTCCATAACATTTCTTAGGTCAAAGTCCAAAAATACTTAAAAATTTAAAGTCTAAAGAAAGAGATCGAGATATTTATATGTAAAAAATACTTGTTACTTGTGATATTAACATAAAGTCAAAAAAAATTGGGTAACTCAATTGGTTAACCTGATAAATGTGACATCATTGAAAGTAGAAAGACTGAGATTCAAATCCCTTTTGTTGTGACTCAGGCTACAAAGAGGACATATTGTAGCTCCCATAAATTTACCGATAATTACGTTTGCTAAGTTCCTTTGGGTTACAAACAAAATAAACAAACATAAAGTCAAAATTTATACTAATTTATACCCTATCATAATTTATATTCTATAATTATAAATACCATAATATATTATAAACATCTACATAAATTCATCATTTAATGCTAATGGTCCTCTCAGTATGGAAGTCCTTCAATAACTCAGCTTAGAAACATTATCAAGATCCATGCAAACAAAATGAAATTTGTCTTTATTAGGATCCTTTGATCTCATGAGTACCTTATCGGAGCCCCATCCAATCCTTTTCTAGTATGTTATTTTTCATATCCTTTTCTTGAGATATATGAATAAAAAATTATGTGAGTAAACAAAAATTGCAGTTTATTGATGTTTAAAAAATAAGTTGTTACAAGAAGTTTTTTAGTTATGGCCTTTCATCCATGAGATAAAAGGAAAGTGAAACAATGAATTAAAAAAAAAAGGGAAAGTGAAACAGGTCAATTAGTAAATAAAAATAACAAAAATATATAATAGTTATGATTCAATGGAAAAAGATTTTTACTTTTACATTATCTTTTAGGATGTCAAATTATTGGTGGAAAGTGAAACAACAATATTTCAAAATCTTAAACATGTGGATGTATTACGATGTTGAAAAAAACTCATTTGATTTTTATTAGATATTATTTTTGGGACCTATCCCAAACTTACTTTGATTTTTATTTTTAAGATTAAGATGTTTTTTTTCTATTATTTTTTATTTTTTAAAGTGCTTTTATTTATTGGAAAGTGAACCAACCATTTGACAAAATTTTAAAAATATAAATAAAAATTAGCGTAAAATAATATTTTTAATATATAGATATATATAACCCAAAAAACAGAAAACAAATCAAACTTTTCTACTGTTACTTTGCTTTTTAAAAACAATCCAACCAATCCATTCGATAACAACATTTGCTGACGACAACCCTCCGAGAATTTAGCCGGGGATGGGGTGACGATATAACGTTAGTGGAAAATCAACGCAAAAACACTAATGTTAAAATTGGAAATGCCTAGAAAGACCTCAAAATTTAATGAAGAAGAAGTGTTGTGAGTAAATTATTTTTGCAGTACAACATTAATTTCCATTGCATAAATTTATTTCTAAAACGCTAGTAATATTTAATTTTTAAAATATGAAGTAAATAATTTTAACAGCGATTTGAATAAATAAATAAATTGTTACCGATAGATTAAATTTCCTGTATTAGAAATTTAACCAAAGACTTAATTATGAAAGTGCATATAACAAAGCGCAAAGGAAGACTAGTCTAACCTAATAATATATGTCAAACATGTTCAATGTGAATATTTATAGGATTTCTTCAATCTTCATTATAATTATTAAGGACTTCATATTTTATTAAAACATATTTATAATTATTAAGTACTACATATTTCATTAAATAGATATTTTAAACTTAAATTTTGTGAAATGAAAAATCTTGAACATTTGAATTTGAATTTTGGTAAAGATTATTTTATATTTATGAAATTACATTTTTCAATATTTTAAATATATATTTTCATTTTCAAATATTTTTTTTTCGGATTTGCCATTTTCAATATATTAATTTAGATATATTTTTATATATACTTTGATTTTCAAAAAGTAATTACTATTTTTCATTTACTTGTCTTTTATTTTTGGAATAGATGTTTGACAATTGTCAAAACCTCATTTCAATGTCAAAATATGGATATTGAAGTAATTAATATCTCAAAAACGAATGTTCATAAGTTTGGGAAGAGGGTCAGTGTCTCCACCCAATGGGTGGACAAATTTCGATGGACAGGAAGCGAGAGGGCGAGCGGAATTCGTGAAGCCGACCACTTTGTCCAATTCAATCTCTTTCATTTCTTTATATATTTGTAGAACCCTTCTTACATTTTATGTATTCACCTCCTCAACAACTTCATGCAAGTTTGCAAGAACAACGTCAAGATACTTGGATCTAATTCTTGTGTCGGAGTAGATACTTTAGCACAATCCTTCTTTGGCATTAGCTTCGGTTGCACACTAGATGTTGAAGCTCTAACATCCATGAAGCTTCGCTTCGCCTCCATGAACGTTTCCTTTTCCTTCTGAATACTGAACCCAGAGGCTTTTTTTGCGGTCTTTCTGACCCATGTATCTTCCATTTTCTTCTTACCTTCTGCTTTATCATCTGTCGTCGTAGCTCCACTCCTTGTTAAGATGTTGATGCGTGGTTCATCCTTTCCTTGATTCAGCGGTCATCATTTGCAGATTTTGAGTAGGCTGCTGGTTCCTTTTCTCCTTCATCTTTATCATAAGGACCATACATTCTTCTATCACATGATCAAAATGTTTTTAGTACTTACAGGTTGTAGTAGGATTCTGATAGTTTCTTGCGAAGTGTTTTGTCTATCCGCAGTTGTAATAAATAATCTGGTCGCGCCCTCGACCAGCTCCACCTCCTCATCCTTGGAAACCTCCTCGACCAACATGTTGTCCTTGATCCTTGTGTGGATATCCTTAAACTTGCATTCTATAATCATCAGCACTGTGTTCCATCATCAAGTCATAACTTCGACCGTTTGTCTCATCATGTCCTACTGATTTACAAAAGTTGCAAAACAACTATCTTGGGGTCTGCACATATTTCTGTAATAAATAGCAATCTTTAGAAAGATGTTGACATCTAGTTATACATATCTCACACCACAAGCTTGATACTGGATATAATGGATTAGTTGCTCCACTAGCCAAGTAATCTCTGAACACAGGGCATTGTTCCTTAGAATGACCATCTTGTTTACACTTTATACACCACACATCTTGTTTAACTTATTTACCTTTCTTGAGATATTTCAATTCGAAGGTAAAATTTGCTAGCTGAATTTGAATCTGTTGTACTCCTGTATGAGTATCTCATATCGATGAAGCTTCCAACTTGATTCCAATTTCCAGAGCTGAAACTTGAGTTGCTATTTTCTGTTGTGTCAAGGGTAAGTTGATATGTGGCAACAACGCAGCTATAAACCATTCTTTATACTTATCTAGGGGTATTTTAAAGCTTACTTGTCCCATTAACAACTTGAATCATTGATCTAACTCCCAAATAGATTCATTAGTCATCTGCTTGATTTCCTTCAACTTAGTAATGCACTGCGATTCAGACTTCGACTTCTTGAATTTTGATACCAACACTTTCTTAATCTCATCCAATGAAGCAACCCGATTAGTCAAAGAATACTTCATGTACCATGTTAGCGCTCTTTCTCGCAACGTCATGATGAGCTGCACCTTCTTTACATATTAATTAGTAATCATACTGCATCAACTACAAACCAAAACTGCTCAGGATTCTCTGATCTGAGTCCTCTAAAAATAGGTAGCTTAATGTCATCGACCATGTTTCTTCTTGGGGGTTTAGGGTGAGGAGGAGGGGTGTAGGGGAATTAGGGGGAGGGGGATGGGGGCTAAGGGGAGTAGAGCGATGGGGAAACCCATATATTTCTTAATTATTCTCAGCTTCTAACTTCGATGCACCTTCAGGTTGGGTTGGGGGGGCTGGGGGGGTTGGTGTTGGTGGGGATATTGCAGGGTTACTTCCATCTACATCACTCTTGGAATCACCTACCAAGGGACTATAGTCAATCTCAATAAATTTATTCTATTCGCGATCTACTCTGTATCGCTTTCCACTTGGCGTAGACCTAGTTCCTAGTTCAACCTTATTCCCTCTTCGTACGAACATTAATCTGACTACATTTGTAGCATGACGTTTTCACATAAAATAATTTTAATCCAAAACTTCAAAGAATTTAGATAGTTACCTCATGGTCCCTTGAATAACCTTCGCTTAACTTCGTTGTAAGATACAATCATGTCTATGTTGAATTCGGTGATAAATCCTCCCAAGATATTGTCAATCCAAAAATCAAAAACTCTTGAGATATTTTTGTTGGTATCCTTGAGTCGCTGTAACAATTTAGGGCTCCACGCGTTAGGTTTGTCATTTTTAAAACAAATCTTGTTCTTAGTTAACCTTGATATCCATTCATATAGTTCATTAACAAATGACGTGAAGAAAATCTCGTGTTGTTCTGTGAAAAGATACCTCTCCAACCAAGTTTCAGTGGTCAACCGCAGATTTCTGTTTTCTTGACCTGTGAATTCTTGTTCTTTCTGATTTACCCAATCTTGTATTTCATTCTTTGATGGATGCCACATCCACATGTCCCTCAAACAGATCTCGGTCCCAGCAACGAAACAACTTGTTGGCTTGGTTGGGCTTGACCTAGTTTTGACTTGTACTTTGAACCAAAAAAACCCTCAGACACCGGTCCTTTCAGCAATGACCTACAAGAAAATCACAATATCACCTAAGGTCGCAATGGGTGGTTGTAGAACCAAGTTTCTGTAACCTTGAGGGACTGCGCGAGGTGGCTTTTACTTCAATTTTCTGTATTTTACTTAGTCATTTGGCATACATATCCCTACTGTGATGTATAACTTAACTACTTACTTCGTCACATAAACATATTACAGAGTAATATAAATTGTTCTATTATAACATTTACTAGCAATCAATACTTCACATCCACAGATAGAAAGTACACATAACAATACACATAAATGCAGAATATTGCCCAAAATTTCTTCTTCTTTATTAAGATGAATATTTTCAGTACATTCAGCTTCTCGACCTGCACACATAGTTGCAGGTGGTCTGCACACTAAGCTGCAGACTCTTCCAGAGAGAGAAAGGTGGAGAGAGAGAGGGAGTGAGGAGAGTAAGAGGGAAGAGAAATAGAATGGGGGAGATAGGGAGAGCAGGGGAAGAGAGAGAGAGGGATGTGAATATGGAGAGAGACATATATAAATATTAAGAAAGAGTGTGTATGTTTTGGGGGTGATATAGAGAGACAAAAGAGATACATAGAGATATATATATATATATAGATGGAAGGTGAAGAGAGGGAAGAAGAGAGAGATATAGAGAGAAATAGATAGATATGGAGAGATAAAGCATGCGTGTTTGGGGGGGTGAGATAGATAGACAAAGAAGGAGATATGGAGCGAGATATAAATATAGATGGAGGGGGGAGATAGGGTAGAAGAATTCTTGCATTGGATGCATTGATTTCAGTGTAAATGGAAATTTCTAATCCTATTTGATTGTTTCTTTGAAGAAGAGGGGAAAGGAGGAACAAAGAGAGAGATAAGAAGAGGAGTGAGAGAGGGAGAGAAAGGTAAGAGAGAAATATGTAGACACAAAGATGGAGGGGGGAGAGATAAGGAGAGAGGGAGGGAGATAGTGATAGGGTTGGAGAGAGAGAGAGAGAGAGAGAGTGAGTGAGAGAGAGAGATGGGGTGAGGGAGAGTGAGTTGGGAGAAAAACGAATTGAGAGAGATAAGGAGAAAGGGAGGGATCGAGAGGAGGAGAGATGGAGGACAAAGAGATGGATTTGGAAGGGGATAGGGGGAGGGAAGAAGAAACACATACAAAGAGAAAAGTGGAGCGAGAGAGAGAGGGGGGGGGGGAATGAAAAGGAAGAGATGGAGAGAGAATGTGTATGTTTGGGGTGAGATAGAGAGACAAAGGAGGAGAGATGGATGGAGATATAGATATAGATGGAGGGGGGAGATAGGGAAGAATATATCTTGCACTAAATACTTTAAATTCATGGTAGATGGTGATTTTTAATCCTATTTGATTACTTGCACTAGCTGCATTGATTTCAGTGTATATGTTGATTTATAATGATATTTTATTGCTTACACTAGATGCATTGATTTTAGTGTAGATGTTGATTTATAATGATATTTTATTTCTTACACTAGATGCATTGATTTCAGTGTAGATGTTGATTTCTAATGATATTTGATTGCTTACACTAGATGCATTGATTTTAGTTTAGATGTTGATTTCTAATCCTATTTGATTGTTTGCTATAGATGCATTGATTTCAGTGTAGATGTTGATTTCTAATCCTATTTTATTGTTTGCTCTAGATGCATTGACTTTGGCATGGATTTTTTCTAAATATATTTGATTGTTTGCACTAAATACATTGATTTCAGTTTAGAGATGTTGATTTCTAATTCTATTTTATTACTTGCACTAGATGCATTGATTTCAGTGTAGATGGTGATATATAATCCTATTTTATTACTTATGCATTGATTTTGGTGTAGATGGTGATTTCTAATCCTATTTTATTGTTTGCACTAGATGCATTGATTTTGGTGTAGATGATGATTTTTAATCCTATTTGATTGCTTGCACTAGATGCCTTGATTTCAGTGCATATGTTGATTTCTAATCGTATTTGATTGCTTGCACTAGATTCATTGATTTTAGTGTAGATGTTGATTTCTAACTTATTTTATTGCTTGCACTAGATGCATTGATTTTATTGTAGATATTGATTTCTTATCGTATTTGATTGATTGCATTAGATTCATTGATTTTAGTGTAGATGTTTTGTAATCTTATTTGATTGCGTGCATTAGATGCATTGATTTCATAGATAATGATTTTTGATGTGATGTAACTCAATGTATGATTGTACATTAACTTAGTGCTTGGATTAACAATGTGCATTAATTTCAGTGTAAGCACAAAAAAATGATTGACAATGTGCATTGATGTTTTCGTTGATGTTTGCGTTATAGTAATTCATCCTATTAATATTGGAGAGCAAAGAGAGACAGGGTATGATTTTTACTACAATTATTACAGTTAAACAATTGAATGGTTTATGATCTCAACTATCCTTTTCATATAATCCATATGAAAATATGGAAAAACTAACAATTAATGTAATTTTTTTTAAATCTGACCAATCATTAAAAAAAATTCAAAATATGGAAAAAAAAATCAAAATTACATTATTTATTGACTTTTTCAAAACAAATTATATATAAAAACAATCATCAAAATATTTTGAAGAAATAAATTATTCCAAGCATTAGCAACAAAACAAATGATTTCAAGAGTAATGCAGTAAAATATTGAACCTACTCTTTAAGATATATTTAGTAATACATCGAGTGACACTATTAAGAATTATTACTCTTCAAGATATATTTAGTAATACCTAAGAGGACACTATTAAGAATTATTAATTGTCAAAAGTCCTTATACCTAAAGTTAAATGAAAGAAATGTGCAGTATCAATCAATCCTCTTGCAAACAATTGACAAAATTATCTCCTTTCTTCATCACCAACTAATTACTAGCAGATAATTACATACACATATATAAATATAACACAACAATTGTAACATACACAAACACTACCATCCAAATTCAAACACATACATACACAAACCACTCAAAACATCCAAAGTAACCATTCAAGGCAACAAAAACAAAACTAAAGAAGAGAATGATATAGTCATGTCAAACAAAGAAAACATAATGTAAATTTCAAAGTATGAAGTTTATCTTAAATATATACATAATAATGATAATCTAAAAATATGTCATTGTTGCCCTCAATTGGAACCAACCTAGATCCATCTAATCCCTGATTTATCATGCCTAGATCAAATCTCTAAAGATTCAAATCTTTTTTCAAATTCTAGACTCCAAAAATAAAATTTGTATCTCACTTGGATTTGATTCCTCTCCTACCAGAATAGATCTAAAGTTAAATAAATCTAAACGAACAAAGAAAGATTACATATATCAAATGCTAGGTTATAGAACAAAAGAAGTTACACATATCGAATGCCAAATTGGTATGTGAAAAAATGTGAAAAAAATCAAGATCCAAAAAACCGAGAAAAGTCCTCCTTCCAAAATCATAAATGACCATAGTGACATGCCCGTGCTATACATTCAAAACTTGATCAGACAAAGGGAAACCAAGAGATAGCCACAAAGAAAAAACAAGTCAGCGAAATGGACAAGCTACTCAGAAACACTAGGAGGAGGATACAAGGAGGAAGACAAAGACGCAGAGGAGATAATATCTCAAAAATGAATGGTCATAAGTTTCGGAAGAGGGTCAGTGTCTCCACCCACCCAATGGGTGGACAAATTTCAATGGACCAGAAGCGAGAGGGCGCGCGGAATTCGTGAAGGCGGCCACTTTGTCCAATTCAATCTCTTTCATTTCTTTATATATTTGCAGAACCCTACTTCTTGCATGTCTTTATATATTCGCCTCCTATGTTAATGAAGTTGAAAACATTACTCATTCATTTCAATCTCCGCCCCCACACGAGAGGAGAGCAGAGTGTGCTCTTCTTCTTTCTATTTCAATGTCTTCCACTGTTCATCTTTGCGCTCTTCTCCTTCTCTGTTTCTTAACATCTTGTCTGGCCACTCAGTACGAGGTTTGTCATTCCAATACAGTTACATGTGGGGACGTTGAATTCGGGTATCCTTTTGGGATAAATGGCACCGGCTGTGGCGATCCTGACTTTCAGTTACAGTCGTGTGATTACGAGAGCCACACTCTGATTTCCATCGGTGGGAACGAATATCACATATAGCAATTATAAAATATTGCTGATAGTCCTCTTTCTTGGCTGATAGTAGCAATTATAAAATATTGACAATTGTTAACGACAATGTGTGGGGCAGTAACTGCGCTCTTTCAGGCAACTACTCCCAATTCTGGAGGCCAGACTCTCATTTTCGGGTCCTCCCTACATATAGTAATCTCACTCTTTGGAAGCGGTGCGATCATCAAGTTCCTCAGAACATTAGTGGATTGCAACTGATGTATAATTTCAGTTTATGTGGAGATGTATGGTACTCCAGTTTGAGTCCCCATTTAAATGTAGAGGGGACACCTTTCTGTAATTCATTTCAACTACCAGTACGTCACAACGTCTCTCAGCAGCGCCCCATAAATAATAAGACATTACTAGCTCAGGGTTTTGAGGTAACATGGAATGTCGACCCCAAAAGAGAAGAAAGGTGTGCCATTTGTTCGAATAGTAATGGGTTTTGTGGTTATAACATATCCCAACCGACCATGTTTATCTGCTATTGTAAAGATGGCACATTTCATCCAGACAAATGCCCCCGCAGTGGTAGGTTTCCCGATCGCCTTCTACACATTTGATTATGACGCTAAGTGCGTGATTTCACTTACCAAAAAAATTGGATCCCTGCAGGTACAAGCGGTCGCGGAAACATGTCAGCAATTATAACAGGTAAACTATATGATTTCCATTAGGTGAATTTGCATTTTGTTTCCATTATAATAGGTATAACAGGTATCTCTGATTTAACCTAATAGGCGAATTTGCATTTTGTTTACATTAAAATTATCTGGACATACATACATTCAATCTCTTCATTCATTCCACCGCAGGTTGCTCCGTGGGAGTTGTGTTGACGGTAATAGCTGCATTGATAGTGTTCTTATGGTTTTATGTAAAGAGAAGAAAATCTCCTCCCGGCAGCTCTACTTCAAGGGTTGAGAAATTCCTAAAGCAATATGCTTATGAAATGCCCACCAGATACACACACTCTCAGCTCAAGAAGATCACAAACAATTTTGCAGAAAAGTTGGGAGAAGGAGGTTTCGGTATGGTGTATAAAGGAAAGCTTCTAAACGGAACTTTAGTGGCTGTCAAGATTCTGGACAGGCAAAGGCACAGCGAGGTCCAATTCATGAATGAAGTGGCAACTATTGGATGCGTCCGTCACTTGAATTTGGTTCGGCTGTCGGGTTATTGCTTTGAAAACATTACGAGCGCTGTGTTATATGAGTACATGGTCAATGGATCTCTGGATAAGTTTATATTTACTAAGAAACAGGAACAAGTCTTAACGTGGGAACAACTGTATTCAATTGCTTTGGGTGCGGCTCGTGGAATTGCATATTTACACCAGGATTGCGAGAAGCGGATCATACACTTTGACATCAAACCTCACAACATATTGCTGGACGCAGACTTCACGCCAAAAGTTTCAGATTTTGGGCTTGCAAAACTTTGCGGGAAGGAAGACGATCATGTATCAATGACAGCCGGGATAGGGACGCCGGGATATGTTGCGCCAGAGGTGTGTGCCGGAAATCTGGGCCCTGTTACAGATAAATCAGATGTCTACAGTTTTGGAATGCTTTTGCTGGAGATTGTTGGTGGCAGAAAAAACATTGATTGGAAGGCGAGCCGTTCCAGCCAGTTTTTCTTTCCCCGGCGCGCTTTCAACCTGCTTCAGAGTGAGGAGTTAGAGAGGAAATCGAGAGGAGGAGAAGAAACTGAAACAGAAGATCAGCAGAAAGTGAAGAGGCTCACGAAAGTTGGATTATGGTGCATTCAATATAACCAGAAAGATCGTCCCTGCATGAGTAGGGTTGTTCAAATGCTAGAAGGAAATGGAGACGACGTACCCAATCCTCCTCCATCGTTCAGTTCCCCACCTGCAACTGAAATACATCCACTACTTTCCACGGAAAAATCTTCTTCTATTTAAATGGAATGTTTTATAGCAGTTTAGTAAAGGGAAAAGTTGCGTTGTTGCAAATCTTACGCTGCTTCCTAAATAAATAAACTTCTCGTTCAGTTTAGATCGAATGTTTCAGGGCTATTTCAAAGCAGACGTTGTATTGTTTCCAATCTTAAGCAACTTAGTTTATTTTATTTTATTTTGAATTTTGGGTTTTCACAGTAAAACTGGCAATATATTAGGGTGTGAGCATGATAATCTATAACATTCATACAAATTAAAGTGATAGTAATTAAAATACTTAATTTTTCATATTTCTCTTTTATATAATTGACAATTTGTATTTGTAATATCAATATGTGTAATGTAAGCAGAGGAGTAAAGCTTAGAAAATGAAAAAATGTTTGTAATTTTTTTTTTAATTGTTATATTTAAATTTAAACCATTTATAATATTTGGTTTTGATAAAGATTGAAAATTCTACCAGGTTTATTTCAAAATAGATTACATCTATTTAAGAAATTAAGCTAGAGGTATAGGCTTTATGAGTAAAATGGTGATAATAAACTACTTTGATTTAGTTGAAACTTTTAAAATAGACCAAGCTCACTAAAGTGTAGTTTAATTGGTCATCTTTGTTATGAAGTAATATGTAAAGCATGATATTCAAAGTTCACAACTAGACCAATTAATTTTGAGGAATAAAATAGGGATTCTTATTTGTTTTTATTGATAATATTTAAAATAAATAGTTAACAAAAAAAAATTTAATTTTTTAAATTTTTTTATAAGTGTGTAGATTCTATTATCATTCAAAATGTGTCACCTGTTACAATAATAGAGTTTTGTTTTTCCACCAGCGTGCCACTTGGGATACTAGATCTTCTTTTCACTTGGGATACTAGATCATCTGCAGAAAAGAAGGATTTTACATCAAAAAATACCAATTCCTCTATATTGTTCCAACAATGACATAAGACTATTATATCTAGCATAATAATTGAAGAAATATATCCTCCTCTTTGCAATATAAAAGTAGTGACGTTGTGTATAGAAACTAGAGCCAAAAACATTTAGAAATCTATCCTTTAAGAAGGATAATTTCAATTTGTACCAGTTACATAGCCAAATCATTGTGCTCCATAGACACATCTAAAATGTCATTGAGTTGAATAAATATCTCTCTGCAGGTTTCATGGCTTCCTGCCAGCACTTGGCCCAAAACGGATTTTATGTGCTAGTGAAGCTCTATAGTACAAAGGTATTGATTTTTCCTACCATGTGTCACGGATCTGATATCCACTCAGCTACATATGCAAGGATCTCGACATTAGTAAATTCATTGCAGTCAACCATGGTTTCTATAGTGGGTCGATCTAAATCCATTTGGATAGGGTTCAAGGTGAGAGCTTGAAATCTCCTTGTTGTAGTAAATTCTGAGTATCGAGCATGGACATTGTCAGTGCTACGATTCACAGAGTTATTGTTGCCCCTCATTCATTCTCAAGGGATGATGGGAGAAGGGAGCAAAGTAGGAAAGCCAAAGGAGATGTGGTACAAGGACATAGGTGTCTAAGGAAAATATGAGTAGATCAAAGTGAGATTCCAAGTGACATCAAGCTTGGGAGGGAAGTAATTTCCAACGAGGAGTGAGAAGGAAGGCGACGAAACATAAACATAATGCAAAGTGAAGGTCACATAAAATGCTAGGAGAAGACACCACAGAGGAAGAGAAAGCTTTTTAGCTAGGTACCAGAGAATTTCAAACCATTAATGAATGAAACATTGAGACATAGAGGCTCCAAGAGAAAGATCTAACATTAGAGTAAATTTCATCCTAAAAGAGCTCATGAAATTTTCATGTAATTTCCATGTCATAATATGTAAACCAATCAAAATCCTTTAAATCTAAAAAGATATACATGTAAATGTTTTGAAGGGAAAACTAATTTTTTTTAACTGTATTTTTTGGCTTATCTCCTATTTCAAGTGTAGAACTGGTTTCCAATGTTCAACTTTCATTCATCCATGGGACCACTAATCAGATTGCAAATATTCTTGAAATAATAAAGTCTCAGCTACGTTCAAGCCTCTTGCTACCATTAGAAGCTCCCTTAGATTTGTTAAGGACCCAATAAACCCTAAAGACATGAAATGGGTTTCATGTCTTTACTCAATCCCTTGCTCTTGTAGAATTCATTACATTAGAGAAATTGGTCGCTCCATTAAATAGAGAATTTAAGAGTATGCAATAAACATTAAATACAAGTGCTCGCTCCTCATCTATTGCTGAGCATGTGGAAAAAACCAAGCACCATGTCTGCATTGAGGATTCCTAGGTCATCGCAAGGAGTGATCATTTACATTATAGGAAATTAAGGGAAACTATTGAAATTGAGAAGCAACCAAATAATCTGAACATGGACGATGGTTGGAAATTAAATGTTGAATTCATGCCCTCTATTCATGATGGTCTCGTTTATTTTAAATATAATAAAATATTTTATTTTCACATTTTCACATTTATTTATTATATAAATGTATATTTTGTTCGCTTGAGTATCTCACATATTGTTATAAAATTTTATATTTCTAATAATATTATATAATATAAATTTTCATTTTAATTGATCATATATAAAAGAATAAATTTTCCTTTTAATTGATTATATATATATAATATTTATTTTCATAAACGAATATTTTGATTTTTTAATTTTTTAATTTTAATTTAATATTATATGGTGGTCAAATCTCTAGTCCTTTTTTATATTTTTATAAATTATTTAATTTAATTATTAGTTCAATATATTTTAAATATATAATTTTATATTAATATAATAATAATTTATATTTATAATTATAGTTATAGTTAGTATCATTATTTTTTATTATATAATAATATAATATTAATTTAGTCTAATTTCTTCTCTTTTTATATTTTTATTTCCAAACAAATGTTTTTTTCCTCTAGTTTCCATAATTAAGTGTTTTTTTTAATATTTTTTTATTAGATAATATAATAACTAGATTCTGAGACCTAATTTTCATTAAGAAGTCAAATATTTTATTATTCTAATTTTTGTAACATTATTTTCGAGAACTTCATGCATCTTTGTTATTCATACCTTAGGATATATTAGTTTTTTCATCTTTGTTCTAAGTATGAACCACATTAGATGGTTCAAAATGTCGACCAACAACTAATGATGTGATTAATCTAAAAGACATTCTAAAAAAAAGTTTCACATTAATAAAAAATGAAGATATATTAAAAAAATATGTATGCATGTTTATTTTTTCTTTATCAATGTGGGTCTTCTCAGAAGTATGCATAATCGGCACTTGTTGGATATGAAAATTAATTTTGTATCCAACAAGTGTCTACACTTGAAATTAGAGTAAACCTATAAGGAGATAAAGAGAAAATACAATAAAAAATAGTTTTCGTAATTTCTCTCCAAAATTCATAACTCTTATTTTATTCTTTTAAGTATTATTTTATTATTTTCCATAGGAGGTCACTTTTAGGCTGAAATTTCCTCTAATGGCTAAGTGAATCCTTAGGGATTAAGATGTTTTCCTTTAAAATAATCACAAAATATTTGTACATGGTGTTGGGATTTGTAGGGAAAACAGATTCCAAAGGAGTTATGGTTGATGAGGTGATTCTTTCATTAAGGGGGCTTGAAACTAGAGCAACCTAGGTTGGAGGGACCGAGACTAGGACCAAGCGTTGAACAATGAACCACTACATATATTCCTGGGTTGCATAACCAAATTATGAAAATTTGAAGCACCAAGGTTCAAGGGGGATCAAAGCTCTCAGCCAAGAAACTATGCAAGTGAGAACTCTACTCAAATAGTCACTAGGAGGAGGAACGAGTGGCCAGGTGGTGAGGACCTAGACCAATGATAATAAAGTTAAGAGCAATGTAAAATCATGGTAGAGATCTAAATATTGTGTCGAAACTTGGGTCAAAATTCCAACTAAGTCTCGTAGAAGGTAGCATTAAGTGTTGCACACAATTAGGAGTTAGACTTGATAACAAGTGGACTAACGACATCATTAAGAGTGACCACCCTAATTAGAGTAAATATTTTTAATTTTAATTAATTAAATTTTAAAATTAATTTATTAATTATGAAAAATATATATTTAAATTTATTTTATTTCAATGATGTAAAATGATTTTTTTTGAAATATAAAGATTTTTTTATCATTTTGTTATAACTTAGATATTTTTATATTCATTAAAAAGTAAAATAAAATAATATTTTTCTTAAGAAAAAAATCAAATAATATTATTAGAAAATAACAAAATTAAAAGTGAGCCAACCGAAATGATAAGTCCATCATCCTTCTTACGTCAAAGTCCAAAAATACTTTAAAGCTTTAACTAAAGAAAATATATCCATCACCCCGTTCAGGTCAAAGTTCAAAAAGTCTTTGAAAAGGAAATCTAGAGAAAGAGATCGAGAGATATTTATATATAGAACATACTTGCTACTTGTGATATTAACCTGCAGTCAAAAAAATAAAAAATTTAGACTTAAAAAGTAAATCTAAAGAAAGAGAAAGAAAAATCATAAAATTAGGGTGACATATTTTATGGGCACCATAGTGTAATGGAAACATCTATATAAATTCATCATTTAATGTCAATGGTACTCTCATTATGAAAATATTTCAATAAATCAACTCAGAAATATTATGAATCACACATTGGGATCCATGTAAACAAGATGAAATTTGTTTCTATTAGGATCTTTTGATCTCATGATCTATGTAATCTTTTGATATATGTCATTTTTCATATTTTTTTATATATAAATACAAAATGATGTGAGTGAAAAAGATTACCATTTTTTATCTTAGAAAAAATTGTAACAAGAAGTTTCTTAATTTAATCATAGGAAAGGAAAATGAAACATATCAATGAGTTAAAAACCAAGCATGCCGTTTAGATATTGTTGAGCATGTTGAAAATATCAAGCACCATGTTTATTGAGAATTTATAGGTTATTGTAAGGATTGATTTCTTTCATCATAAGAAATTAATAGAATTTATTGAAAATAAGAAGCAAACAAATAATATTAATAAAAAGATGATTGAAAATTAAATAAGAATTGAATTCACAACCTCTCATCATATTGATCTCAAATTCTCTTCCTTTTTTTAATATGATAAAATATTTTATTTTCACTTTTATTTATATATATACATTTTTTTTCCCTCGATATTTTTATAGGATTTTATACCTTTAATAACTTTTAATAATATTGTTTATGATAATAATGTATTATATAAATATATAATATTTATTTTCTTTTTAATTGATTATATATTTGAGATTTATTTTCATTCTTTGATTTTTTATAATTTAATTTAATATTATTGTATTATGATATTATATAATAATATATAATTTTATGTTATTATAATAATAATAATAATTTTAATTCATAATTATAGTTAGTATTATTATTTAGAGTTGTTTTTAATGCCATTTTCTAGCTGGAATCTTGCTGACAATTTTGAGGTGAAATCTTGATTTGTGTTATTTACATTAGTTTTTTACTAATTAGAGGTGAAATCTTTATTTGTGCTATTTAAACTGGTTTTTTGACTTCATATATGGATTCAACACCCTGAAAACCTGGAACTTCCATAAAAAAATCACATTAAAAAAAACTCCTTATTATTTTATTTTATTATATAATAATATAATATTAATTTAGTCTAATTTCTCTTTTTTTCTATATTTTTCATTCCAAATAAAAGTTTTTTTAGTTTACATAATTAACTTGTGTTTTTTTTAATATTTTCTTATTAGATACTATAATGACCAGATTCTCTGCCCCAATGTTTATTAAACATAAACATATTTTAATAATCTAATTTGTATAATATTAATTTCTAAAACATGATGCATTTTTTTTATTTATACCTTAGGATAGATAAGTTTTTTCATCTTTGTCCCGAGGATGAAACACATTAAATGGTTCAAAACGAGGACCAACAACTAATGATATGATTAACCTGAAATACATTCTCAAAACATACTTACAAACATAAAAAATGAAGATACATTAAAAAAGTGTGTATGTTTCTTCATTTTAATGTATCTTAAAGAAGATACATTAAAAATGAAGATACATACACAATTTTTAATGTATCCTCATTTTTTTTTGTCAATGTGGGTCTTCTCAGAATTATGAATCATTGGTACTCGTTGGATATGGAATTTAATTCCACATCCAACAAGTATCTACATTTGAAATTAGAGTAAAACCTATAAGGAGCTAAACAAAAAAATACAATAATGAATGATTTTTTTTTTTTACTCTCTCCAAAATTCATAACTCTTATTTTATTATTATTTTTATTTTTCTTAGGAAGTCACTTTTAGGCTGAAATTTCATCTAATGGCTGAATGAATCCTTAGGGATTAAGATGTCTGCCTCTAAAATAATCACAAAATAGTTTTATGTATGGTTTGGGATTTCTAGAGCTACTTGAGTCGAAAGGAATTATGGCCTATGAGGTGATTTTTTCATTGAGGAGGTTGGTAACTAAATCAACCTAGGTTGGAGGAACTGGGACTAAGAACAAGACTTGAATGGTGAACCACTACATATATTCCTAGGTTGCATAACCAAATTATGAAAATGTGAAGCACAAGGTCCAAGGGGGATCCAAGCTAGCAGCCAAGCAACTATGCGGGTGAGAACTCTACTGAAATAGTCACAAGGAGAAGGAAGGGGTGGCCAGGTCGTGAGGACCTAGACCAATGACAATAAAGTTAAGAGTAGTGTAAAACCATAGTAGATATCCAAATACTATGTCGAAGCTGGGGTTGAAATTCCAACTAAGTCTCATAGAATGTGGGATTTAATGTTGCAAGCAATTAGGGGTTATACTTGTAAAAAAGTGGGATAATGACATCGTTGAGGGGATGGGATGGTGATGGTTTCGTCCCATCACCTTCACTTGAGCATGTGGCCACGCCAATTTGGGTAGATATTTTTAATTTTAATTAATTTAATGTTAAGAAATCAATTAATTAATTATGAAAAATATATATTTAAATTTTATTTTATTTACATGATATACAATGATTTTTTTTTTCTAAATATTTGGAGATTTTTTAAAGATTTTTTTTATAATTTGATATGTTTTTATTCATTAAAAAGTAAAATAATATATTTTTCAAAGAAAAAATCAAATGATATTATTAGAGGACAACAAAATTAAAAGCAAACCAATAGAAGTGATATGTCCATCACCCTTCTTATTAGGGCAAAGTCTAAAAATACTTAAAAGGTTTAAGTCTAAAGAAAATATGTTCATAACCTTTTTTTTAGGTCAAAGTCTAAAAAGACTTAAGTAAAGTCTAAAGAAAGAGATTGAGATATTTATATGTAAAAAATATTTTCTACTTCTGATATTAACATGAAGTCAAAAAGTTCGGGGTAGCTCAATTGGTTAATACGAGAAATGTGAAATCGTTGAAACTCGAAAGGCTCAGGTTCAAATCCCCTTGTTGTGACTCAGGCTATGGGGAGGAGGACATATCGTAGCAAATAAAAAATTATTATAAGAGGACGACATAAAGTAGCCCCCTAGATATTTACTGATAGTTACGTGTCAGACGGGTTGCTATGTTCCTCTGGGTTAATGTGGTAACGTATTTTCTCTATCATAATTTATACTCTAGAATTATAGGTACCATATTGTAATAGAAACATCTACATAAATTCATTATTTTATGTCAATAGTCCTATCACTATGGAAGTCCTTCAATAACTCAACTTAAAAACATCATGAATCATAAAGTGGGGATCCATGAAAAGAAGATGAAATTTGTCTCTAAGAAGATCAGAGGATCTCATGAGTACCTTATTAGAGCTCAATGTATGAATAAAAAATTATGTGAGTAAAAGATGATGGAATTTATTTCTATTAAGATCCTTTAATCTCATGAGTACCTTATTGGTTAGTGTGATATCTATTCCAAAAATAAAATAAGCAAGCTCCCATTACAGGGAGGGTTTAAAGAGGAGCAGGCTTAAGGAGATAAGAGTGGGAGTGTAGTCCTAGTTACCTAAAGCCTTGTTTCCAAAAGTTCCCGAATTTCCTACTATGTTTTTGGCATACTGTCTTAGTAAATGAAAAAGCAGAGAGACACATTACATAATATTATTGAAAAGGATTATTATATGCCGAGTGAAGATCCTTCTTTGTATTCTGAGATCTACTAGATATTGATTAGAGAATTTGTTGCTATGATGTGCCCTTGTTGTTTCTTTGTTGTGCCCATGTTGTTCCTTTGTTGTGACCTTGATGTGTAGTCTAAGGAATCTCTGGGCACGAGTGTGATTGGAGATTTCTGGGGAAATGAGGAGGACGACGCCATGGTTATTATATAAAGACAGGGAGCCCGTCGATTGGAGAGTCACAGGAAAGAGGAGAGAAAAGATTAGAATAAAAGAATGATCGATTTGGATCTTGTTGGTGCAAGAAAATATTCGGTTTCCAGGCTTGTTAAGGATATCACTGATTTTGAGAGAGATTCCTTCCTGCATGCTTGATTTCTGATAGATTTTCTTATTCATGGGATTGGTATTTTAACAAGATCTCTCTCAATACTAATATGTCCAATTGTTCTATCAACTGCCTTGTTTTCCTGATTGTCTACACTTTTATTATTATCCCTTAAGATGTGATACTAGGTAATTTTCCCAATATTCTTTGCATATTGATTTATACTTTCTAGAATAAGGCATAGGGCTACATTTTTTAAACTATTGCCATTAACCATTGCTTGTATAATGATCGATGAGTCTCCAAAAATTATTGGGTACATTATCCTTCTTTCTTTTAATATTTTGACCCCAAGGAGAAGCCCATAAGCTTCCGCTCTGTTGTTAGACATGGTTCCTAAGCCCCAATCATACGATATGGTGTTTCTCTTATCGTTGGTGAGTATAATTCCTTTGACCCATGCTTTTCCAAGATTCTTTTTCGAAGCCCCATCGAAGAAGAGGTAGGGTTTGTTGATTGAGCTAATCCAATTCTAGAAGTATTCTTCTGTGAACCTTATTTTCCACTTTGGTTTTCCTTTTCTAGGCATGGACATTGTTGCAAAATTGGGCCTGCTACTTGCAAACCCTACCCACTCTCTTTCTTCTACTTGAATCTACACCCAATCAATTCTTTTTGTTCCTTTAGCAGAATAGAATTCAGAGACTTGCCCCCATATTTTGGATATTACCTTTTCCATTGTTGGCTTTTTATTCTTGAAAATCTTGTTGTTTATGGCTAACGAGATCTGCTAGCATAAAAACGAGGGAATGTTGGTCCAGTACCTTTGTAGAGTGCTTTTATTTTTTAGAGTAAGGACAATTATTTTTCCAATTAGCCAGAAACTCATTGAGTGGGCTGGTGTAATTTAGATTTGCTTCTATTGGAGACGTCACACCCTTCCAACGTTCTTTGGTGAAGTTACATTCTATGAATAGATGCTAAATGTTTTCCTCCTCCTATAGACACAATGGGCACTGAGAGGGCCCATAAATTCCTCTTTTTCTCAAGTTCTCCGCAGTGATGATTTTTCTATTTAGAAGGGTTTAGATGAATATTTTAATTTTAGGTAAGCTTTCAAATTTCCAAGAAATTTTCCATAGGTGCCAATCTTGTTGCCCTTGTTGTTCTTGAAGCACTCAATATCCTTATTTGACGGTATACTCCCCTCCTGTAGGAGTCCAAATGTGTGCATCATGTTTCCTTTGCTCCAGTGGGGCTTCGCCTTTTAGCAGGGAAATCAGAATATCCCATTTCTTTTTTAATTCATGTGGTAGATTAGGAGTTTTCCATTGTTTCCAGATTCCATCATAGTCCAACTGTGATATTTTTCCCAAGTTGGAGAGGCCCTTTGAAGTCATCCAGTTACTCGGTCTTAAAATTTCGTGGTTGTTACATAATGGCTCGCTTCCCATTATGTTGCCCATCAGCAAATTAATGTTTTTGTCATCGCGTGACATTCTTGAAATTTTGTTCTTGATCAGCGGCAACACCTTAACAATGAGCTTCTAGATTTGAGTGAAAGGTCTAAGAGGTGCATTTATGTCCAAGATGGAAATCCTTGGAGTGCTTAAGTATTTTGACTCTAAAGCATGCTTCCACCAACTTCTTTCCCCAGTAATGAATGTCCAAGCAATCTTAGATCCAAGTGCCATATTCATCAAACCAGGTGTTCTCACAAAGAGACCTCCATTCTTATATTGCACCATTGCTTGACTCCATTTGATTAAACTGAATTTCTTGGTTTCTATTTTGCCTCCTTTACACAGAAATCCTCTAATTATAATTTCTATTTGCTTATGTATGCTTGCAGGGGCAGAGATCATAGTAAACTAATAGAGGGGAATGGAAGAGAGAATGGATTTAATAAGGATGACTCCGCTCGCTTGATTCAACCAAATCATTCCCCAAGAGTGGATCTTATTTTTCATCTTCTAAGTGTATTTGTTCGAGATCTTGGTTTTCAGTTTTTTCTTAGTAATTGGCAGCCCAATATATTGGAAATGATTCTAGTTGGCTTGGAAAGGAATTTCTAAGATTTTAGACGTTCTTTGAAGTTTCGGATGAGGAGTGTTCTAGCCAAAGATGTAGCTTTTGTCATTGTTCACTAGTCCTCCAGAGGCATCCATAAAATTTCAAGGATTTTTTTGAATCTTCTTGCAACTACACAAGATGCTCCTCCCATGACAAGGGTTTCATATACAAATAGTGAGTGATTTATACTTTTAACCCCTTTACTTATTGATAGACCAGTCAAGATGTGATTTATTCTACAGTGCTCCAGATTTCTACTAGGAGAGTTAGCCATCAAGAGATAAATAAAAGGGGACAAGGGGCAGCCCTGCCATAGTCCCCTAAAGCTCTGGAAAAAATTACATGGTCTTCCATTGACTAGAGGAGCAATCCAAAGCCCATTGGTGCATGCTTTTAGGGTATATGAGGACGATGAGTAACGTGCTTGATGGGTTTTTAAAAGATTGATTGGAAGGCGAGCCGTTCCATCCAGTTTTTCTTTCCCAGCGGGCTTTCAAGATGCTCCGTAGTGAGGAGTTAGAGAGGTGCTCAAGAGAAGGACGAGGAGAAGAAACAGAAGATCAGCAGAAGGTGAATAGGCTCACGAAAGTTGGAATATGGTGCATTCAATATAACCAGAAAGATCGCCCTTGCATGAGCAGGGTTGTTCAAATGTTACAAGGAAATGGAGACGACGTACCCACTCCTCCTCCATCGTTCGGTTCCCCACCTGCCACAAAAATACATCCACTACTGCCCACGGAAATATCATCTTCAATTTAAATGGAATGTTTCATAGCAGTTTAGTAAACGTTGTGTTATTGCGAATCTTTCGCTCCATAGTAAAATAAACAATAAAAATATTGTTCAATTTACATCGAATGTTTCAGTGCTATTTCTTCAATTCAAACTTGTATTGTTTACAATCTTAATCAACTTCGTTTAGTTTATTTTATTTTATTTTATTTTGAAATTTGGGTTTCCACACCCTCAAAACCGGCAATATCTTAGGTTGTGAGCATGATATACTATAACATTCATATAAATTATATTTGTCATACGAGTATTTGTGCTGCAAGTATAAGGGTAGAAATTAGAAAATGAAAAAAGGTTTGTAAATCTTGAAGTTTAACCATTTAACGGTTAGATAGTGTGTATTTTCTGCATTATTAAATTTAAATAATTTATAATTTATTTTAAAGATTGGAAATTCTACAATACTGATTTTAAAATAGACCACGTTTATCTACATAATTAAGTTGGAGGTATCAAATTTAAAATAGTGATAATGAATTATTTTGATTTTATTTAAAATAAACCAGACCATTTTTTCAGGAGTAAAATAAAATATCTAAAATAAATTGGTAAGTTAAAAACATTGATAGATTGGAAATTTGATGTCTTAAATCAAGTTGATTGTGGGTATTTATTTATGTATTTGTAATATTTAAATAGATGGTTAACCAAAAAACATTTTTGAATTTTTTTTTTGGTAAGATTCTAGATTTTATTGATCATTCAAAAAATATGTCAACAATTATTACAGTATGTTATTTGGGACACCTTTTGGGATACCAAACCATCTATGAAAAAGAAGCATTTTAAACCAAAAAATTACAATGTCTTTGCATTATTCCAACCATGACATAAGAGTACTATAGCTAGCATAATAATTGGAGCAATATATCTTTCTGTTTGCAGTCTTTTACTTGGGATACCGCATGGGATACCAGACCATCTGTGAAAAAAAATGTTTTTAAACCAAAAAATAACAATATTTGTGTATTGTTCCAACCATGACACAAAACTGAAGCAATATATCTCCCTGTTTTCAACATCAAAGAAGTGATGCTACCTATAGAAAATAGAGACCAAGAAGATTGAGAAATCTATTTTAGGAAGCTCAAGTTGCACTCTAGCAGTGATGCTACCTATAGAAAATAGAGACCAATAGCGTTGAGAAATCTGTCTTAGGAAGCTCAAGTTCCACTGTAGCCATAAGAAGATCATGTCGACATGGAGAAGCCAATTGGAGCTACATGAATTCTCAAAGAACCATGACCTTTTCCTCTGAAATGATGGTTTCAATATGTCTCAATTGCATAGCCAAATCATGGTGCTCCATAGACATATTGTTGTTATTAGCTAAAATTTCATTGAGTTGCGTAGATATCTCATTGCAAGCTTCATGCCTTTCTCCCAACACTTGGCCCAAAAGGGATTTTATGTGCTAGTAAAGATCTATAGTACAGAGGTATTGATTTTATTAGTTGCAAGTGTGTCCCAAGTCTTATATCCACCCACCTACAAATGCAAGGATCTTGACATCAGTAAAATCATTATGGTCAACCATGGCCACTATACTGGCTCTATCTAAATCCATTTGGATAGGGTTCAGGGTGAAAGTTCAAAATATCCTTGTTGCAGTAAAGGCTCGGTATCAAGCATGGACATTGCCAACACCACGATTCACAAAGCCCCTATAGCTCCTCATTCATTCTCAAGGCATGTTGGGAGAATGAAGAAAAGAAGGAAAGCGAAATAAAAATGTGGTGCAAAGATAGAGGCATCAAAGGGCAATAGGAATGGAGCAAATTGAGGTTCCAAGGGACATGGAGCCAGGGAGGGAAGTTTTCAATGAGTATTAGGAAGGAAGGAGATAGAGGAGAAGCGTAGTGCAAAGTGAAGTTCACAAAAAAGGCTAGAACAAGGCACCATAGAAAATTATAAAGCACCAATGAACGAAACAATGAAACGCAGAGGCTCCAAGAGAGAGAACCAAGCTGAACGAATCCTTAGGGAATAATATGCCCACATTTAAAATAATCACAAAATATTTTTACATGGTGTTGGGATTCGCATAACCAGTCGAGTCTATAGGAGTGGTTGATTAGGTGACTCTTTCATCGAGGAGGCTAGCAACTAGAGCTACCCGAGTTGGAGAAAGTCGAGACTAGGACCAAGTGTTGAACGGTGAACCACTACCAATATTTCTACGTCATACAACTAAATTTTGAAAATATGAAGCACCAAGGGCTAAGGGGGAGCCAAGCAACTATGTAGCTAATAAATTCACTGAAATAGTCACAAAAGGAGGAAGGGGTGACCAGGTCGTGAGGACTTAGACCAACAATAACAATGCTAAGAGGAGTGTAAAACCATATTACAAAGGCAAATATCATGTTGAAGCTCGGGTTAAAATGCCAATTAAGTCCGGTAGAATGCGACATTAAGTGTTGCATGCAATTAGGGGTTAGAATTGATAACAAGTGGGCTAGTGACATCGTTGAGGGGATGAGATGGTGGTGGTGTCGTCCCATCACCTTCACTCAAACATGTGGCCACCCCAATTGGGGTAAATATTTTTATTTTGAATTAATTAAATGTTAATAAATTAATCTATTAATTATGACAAATATATATTTAAATTTAATGTTGTTTTAATAAGAAAAATGATATTTTCCTTTTCGAAATATTAAAAAAATTGTTTAACTTTTTTTATAATTTGATATATCTTTATTTATTAAAAATTAAAATAATATTTTTTTTCCTAAAAATAAACAAAATAATATTTTTTTCCAAAAAAACCAAATAATATTATTGGAGGACAACAAAGTTAAAGAGATGAACTAATAGAAGTGATACTTCCGTCACCTTTTTTATGTCAAAGTTTAAAGAGACTTAAAATGCTTAAGGTGATACTTCCGTCACCTTTTTTATGTCAAAGTTTAAAGAGACTTAAAATGCTTAAGTCCAAAGAAAGAGATTGAGAGATATATATGTAAAAAAAACTTGTTGCTTGTGATATGAACATGAAGTATAAAAAAAAAATTATAAAATTATTATAGTTGTGGGGGCAGCATAATTTTTCTATCAAAAGTTTTATTCTGGAAAATGGGTACCATAGTGTACTAAAAACATCTACATAAATACATAAATTCATTATTTAAAGTAAAAGGTCCTCTCACTATGGAATACCTTCAATAAGTGAACTGATAAACAATATGAATAGTAAAGTGGCGATTCAAACCAGATGAATTTTTTTAGGTGAGGAACCTTTGATATCATAAATATTTTGTTGGGGGCTCCATGCTATTCTTGAATAATATGTCATCGTTCATATCTTTTTCTTTGTATATATATGAATGAATAATATGTCATCGTTCATAATTGTTTCTTTGTATATATGAATGAAAATGATATGAATAAAAGAAGATGGAAATTGCTTGATGTCTTAAAAAATTAACAAATATCTTTTTAAAGTTCAATATGGCTTTTCATCCATCATATCACATGGAAGGAAAATAAACATTTCAATAAGTTAAAAACAAAATTATTTAATACTCATTATTCATGGAAAAATACCTTTTTAGTTTTACATTATCTTTTAAAATGCCGTTATTGGTTGCAAAGAAAAACATGTCAAAAGCTTAAAAACATGGATGGATTATAATCATGAAAAAAACTCATTTGACTTTTATTTATAAGTTTCAGATGTTTATTTTTTTAAAGTTATCTTTTAAGATGCCCTTATTTGTTGGAAAGTGAAACAGCAACATGCCAAAAATTTAAAAACATGGATATTTTATGATCATGAGAAAAAACTTGTTAGACTTTTATTTCTAAGTTTGTGACTTTCTTTTAGGTTGGAAAGTGAAATATCACGTTAAACACTTGAAACCATAGATATACTAGACTAAGACTAATTGTTCCACATTATTTTATTTTTCACTGAAATCTTTCTATATTATTTGTTGATTTGTTGTTGTTTGAAATGCAAAAACTCTTTAAAAACAAGAGTGGTTGCAGGGCAGCAAGTCCCTGCCGCCAGCCACATCATGTGCGCCGTTCATGTGCGATCATTGTATGGTGAATTGTAAGATCCAAAACCTTAGTAATTTAGTCAGATCTAGCACATTCTAGTGTTTTCAATAAAATTACACTTAGTAAAAACCATGAACATAGATGGGATCTGGAAATACAACCTTTTTATTTATATTATTAGCTAAAAATAAAATACATGCCCATACAATAAAAACTGAGCTCCTGCACATGGCATGCTTGGCTGCTCGTTAAACAGAAAAACCAATACTTAAGCACAATCGTGGACCCTGGATGGATCCACCATACAAAATTCACCACGAGGTTTTCGTCCCGAGATCAATGCTAGAACTGGCCAGGCCAGGTTCTCAACCCAAACATAATAAGATAGATAATACCATAATGATTCTAAATGCCTAGATTCTCTCCCCTTTTATAGGCTTGATGGACTTTCTAGAGACCTTCTTTTATTATTTTTCTCGGAAACCAACAACAAATACCATGGGTCAATACCATGGGAAAATACCACGATAAGTACCATGGATCGATTCTATCCACTTTGACTGGATCAAGAAAGGTAATATTACAAATCCTCCCGCCCAAAGATTGCTTGTCCTCAAGCGATCCACAACAGAAGCATTTGTACATTGATACTAGGATCCCATACAATCCGATGCACCTTCCATGTTGAATGGTCCTGAATGGATCCTTTGATACCTAGATCCCAAACAATCCTCTGACCAATCCTTTCCTCAATGGATTCTCCTGGATCCCAATACCACCTAAATCCTGGGACCTGTGGGTTATGGTACCATTTAAACTCTCCATCGTTGTCCACACCAAGTGGTTCAAGATGTAATTTTCCCTTGGCTATGGGTATCCTCCAAATAATCAACCCATCAATAGAATACTAACTCATAATCTCTTTCCAATCCATACTTGGGAAAGAATGAATATCTGCAAATATACTATGTTGATGTTTTTCGATGCTCGATTCATGCTACTCTACTTGGTTACCCAACATGATGTATTTGGAGAACTCTACCCTACTCTTCCCAATGTATAAAGGTGGGTTGTTGGTGTTGCAAAATTTATCTATGTATTCCTGTAGAGGGATGCTCTGGAACTCCCAATTGTACTCCTCTTTTTGCCTTATGAGGGATTTGAGTCGTTCCTCAACACTAGACAACTTGGTCTTTGATTTAGCACATACCCCTATGAGTTCCTCAATTTTCCTGTTCTCCTGTAAGGTAGTGTCTCGGACTGTCCAGAATTTCTGCTTCAACAACATAATATATGTCTTGAAATGCTTGATCCTTTATCGAAAGTCTTCTACTGGCAATTCTAGTGCCGTGCTAACTGTCTCTGTATCTGTTTGCACCCGATACCCAATGACCATATCTTCAACTTAAGCTTTTGACCAACTCTCTAAGAATGGTCCATTTTGCACATTATGTTTGTCATGTTGCTCCTCGTGATCATACTCATCATGCTGGTTCACTATGGTTGGATCCTCACTCAAATCTCCCAATTCTCCTTCATATGTGGAGACAATATGTTCATCCCTTTCAATTGTCGAACATAGATGCATTGGTGGAATATTATGTATACTTGATTGTTCATATTCTTCATGGATATTCCCTTGGGGATCTACGAACTCCATTGTATAGGAATCAACCTCATCAATGGCATTAGGTAGAATTTCCTCATGCACTTCCAAATGTTTGTCATCCTGCAAGCCTCCATGAATAATGTCACACTATTGCTCACCATCTTGAAGATCAATAGACCCAGCTACAAAAGACTCCCCATGATCTAAAGGAATCTCCTATTGTTCTGTCTTTGTTGCCTCTTTATCACCTTGACATGTATGGTCAAGTGCCCAAACTCCCTTGCATATAAGTCTTTCCTCCTTAGTTCATTCTTACTGTCTCCATAAATATTTGTTTGTTCCTCCTTGGTTAACTTCTTTCTAAGTAGTTTGATGCTCTGTTTGATCAATCCCTTAGCTAGTTCATAAGCAACAGGTGATACAATTAACTCTTTCCTCCAAATGGCCAGCAACTTGGATCTCAATTATTCACAGATGGCCCTGTCTTCTCCTAAGATCAGAGACATGATCTTTTGCATGTCTGCTTTGATGAAGTTTGGATGAGACGTTGTAATTCCAGTGCAGAAGTATTGGAGCATCTGAAGGATTAATTCATCACACTATAGATCCAGCATAAGTATACCAAATCTGAATTTCGCCATGCGTTCCAAAATTGTGCACTTCTGAAAAAAAGTAAGAAGGGTGGTGTTGTCCAACCCTTGGAGTGCTTCTACCATTAACCGAAAAGTCCTCCTCATGATGTCATCATTATATGGCAATAGCGGTGCTATTAAGGCTATGATTTTACTGAGACAAGAGGCGACCGTGAGTCTAACCTTTTCACAAGAATGCCCCAAGAACCTAGGTTGTATCAAAGCAAGCATGGATGGCTTCAAGGCCCAACTTGACCCTTCCCACTCTGATTTCTCTATCAAGCTCAAAGCCATATTTAATGTGTCTAGATGTAGGAAGAAATCTTCTAAATTTGTATCCTGCAATTTGGATCCAAGTTCAAAGAGACACTTGCTTGTTACATCTTCCTTCCGAATATCTTTTGACTGCTGAAGGATAGCATGGACCTTTCAAGAGAAAGGCCTGTTGTTCTTCTCTTGCTTCTAATTTGTTTGCCATCTGTGATCCATAGAAGTATTGTAGCCCATAGAATCAAGTGATGTATCATTATGTTGATTCTTGTGGCGTTTCCAAAAGTAAAATGATGACATTGTTGTTTGGCATCAATGGATCTCAATACTTTTTCTTCTCTCCTTGGCTTTCTTCAATAAAACTGATTTAAATCCTTTTGATAACTTGACTTGAATCTTCTACCTCCATAAGGAAATCAATCACCTACAAATAATAATAGTAGTGAAAATAATCCAATGTAACAATCAAGAAGTCAAAGCCTCAATATATATATATATATTTCCCAAAATATTTCTCACACTCCATTCTTTTTTTTTTCTTTTCTTTTTTAAGAGTGATCTTTATTTAAGACCAAATAACAAATAACAATGGAAAAATTTGGAATTACCGATCTGTAACTGATTTGAGACCAAAATAGAAGCTACAGTTATAGCTATAGAGTACTCCATATCCATAATCTTCTCTGGTTCCAACACTACTCGTCCTTCATAACCTTAAAAGACCTAAAAATTAGGAAATCAACTAGGGTGATATCAAATACCATCGAAGCTGGAAGATGCAGGCTTAGGGTGAGAAGAAATCCCACCAAAGATCCCTACATAAAACTCTCATGCTGGTAGGATGCACAGCTCTGATACCACTGTAAGATCCCAAACCTTAATAATTTAGTCAGATCTAGTGTTCTCAATAAAATTACATGTAGTAAAAACCATGAACATAGATAGGATCTGGAAATGCAACCTTTTTATTTATATTATTTGCTGAAAATAAAATACATGCCCATACAATAAAAATTGAGCTCCTGCACATGGCATTCTTGGCTGCTCATTAAACAAAAAAACAACACTGAAGCACAATCGTGGACCCTGGATGGATCCACCATACAAAATTCACCATGGGGTTTTCGTCTCGAGATCAGTGCTATAACTGGCCAGGCCAAGTTCTCAACCCAAACATAATAAGATAGATAATACCAGAATGATTCTAAATGCCTAGCTTCTCTCCCCTTTTATAGGCTTGATGGACTTTCTAGAGACCTTATTTTATTATTTTTCTCGGAAACCAATAACAAATACCATGGGAAAATACCACGGTAAGTACCATGGATCGATTCTATCCACTTTGACTAGATCAAGAAAGGGAATATTACATGAATATCATAAGTCCAGTTAGCTATATATATTTACGATCAGCACTTGCCGCCAGCCATATCATGTGCCTAGTTCATGTGTGATCGTCTCTTTGATTGACTAGTAATAAATATGGTTTTTTGGGTAGTACCCTAAGTATTTTAAATTTAGAGTAAAGTAATGAGGTTCTGTGCGATAAGGCCCTTATTTTTATCTATGAGTTGCCCTTGGACCAGCAGAATAAGAGGAGGGGATATTTTCAAGGTTGCTTGGCATTGGAAGAGAAAGAGGAAGATATAGGCCCCTCAAGAATAGTGAAAAAGAGGCCGTGAGTGGAGGTGGTTTTGTGCAACTCGCTGATCCACTATCATCCTCCTTGATTAATTGATTACAGTACCAACGAATACTTCTAAGATTCCTTGGCAATGAAAAGAAATGATGGATACAGACGACCAAAAAATGAGAAAATGCTACGTTCAAACACTGCTGCTGCCCCCATCCCAGTGCCTAGCACTATCATTAGAAATAAAATAAAAAGTAATTACTCAATTAAAGACCACGCGGGAGGCCTTGGCAGGTTTTTCGATTCGTATTTCAATGAGAACCGCTACTTTCAAACATTGTTGCTGCCCCCATCCCAATGCCTAGCACTGTCATTAGAAATAAAATAAAATGTAATTACTCAATTAAAGACTCCACCATAGACCACCCAATTGAAAAGAACATGTGCTTACCTATGCACATTGAAAAAACTCCAAACCTGCAGTCTTTTCCACGGAGTTTCATTTCATGATGTAGGAATGGGCACCTAAAAAACAAGATACCAAACATGACACGAGAATTAAAACCCAAACAGATGCCCTTGTTTTATTTAAAACCTCTCCATATCTAGTACCAAACATGAGGTGAAACTTGGCTGTAAAAATTGCCACGATATGTTAAAGTGTGGGACAAGTGGTGAAAAATAAATCACGACATGGGCCCATATGTCTATACGGACGTAGCACATCGATATAGCATCCTCGTGCATGTTCTTATAGCTGTCGAAATTTTTTTAGAAGTTTTGAGAATCATTCCTCAAGGTCGAGGCTTAACCACAAAACAAATACTTCCTTCTGCTCAGGTGCCAAGCTTGATGGGTGTCTTTTCTGCCAAAGTTTCCCTAGAGCTGCAGGTTTTATTTTGTAATTTTGCTTACAATTATTTTGGAATACAGGGGTATCTCAGAAATATGGGCTTGTGGTCAACCTGCAACAACCCCGTACAATAAGAAGAATGCACTAGTTGTTGGTTTTCCTTACAATGAGGGGAATGCATTGGTTTTCTGATATGTTTCCACTCCAAAAAATAAAATAGGTTCTTTAATGGTTTTGCTTTTTCTAAATCTTTATGCGAGCTCTCTGCGACAAATTCTTGTCACAAATTCAGGATGAACCTGATACTGGATTGGTAGGGTTGGAAATTAAATCTGCTGAGACACAACGGCAAAGCTGGCTTTTTGAAGTTCGTCAAGATTCTGGAATGTTGGTGGAGATGGCTGTGCAATTATGGATAGCAGAAGGCCTGGTTAAGACCAGAGAGGATGCAGACTATGAGTATGTATTAAAGATGGGGACTATGAGTATGTATTAAATATGGGAGAGCTATGTAAAGTTACTTGAAAATCGTTGCTTAATACGGGTGGAAGAGGGTGTTATTAGAATTTATGATGCTGTCCACGACATGGCAATCTATATTAGCGATAATGAGGATAGTTGTGTATTGAGAGCAGGTCAAAGTCTTCAACATTTCCCTGAAATTTCAAATTTGAATGATTGCAGGCGAATATCAGTTCATCGTAATGATATTAAGTCTTTTTCGGCAAAGGAATTGAGAAGTTCCAAACTTGTTTCTTTAAGCTTGGGAGGGAACGAGCGATTGAAAGAAATTCCAGAAGCATTTTTACTCAACCTCACGTCGTTAAGGGTATTGTAATTACATAACACGGCCATCCAATCATTGCCAACATCACTTTGGCAATTGAGACGACTTGAATTTCTCTATTTGGGTTACACTACAATTGAAGATATATCTGAAGAAAAAGGTAATCTTTCGTGTCTTCAATTCTTGTATCTAACAGTTGCAAAAATGTAAAATCGTTGCCTTGTCTGAGAGAGGGATATTCCTTTGCTTCTACATCATTGTAGATAAGTATGTTTTCACTGGTTCAAGACCAAATTTCTTCTTCACTTTCTCTGGCTATATTTGATACTACAGTTTGGTACCAGAGGCAGCACGCTTCTATCAAAAGTATTCTCAACTATGATTTAACAATAACCTTAAGAACCTATCTCTGCAACGCATTACTAATTACACTATAGTAGTTCATGGTTTTGAGGTAACATGGCATGTTGACCAGAGAACTCAGATGTGAAGATTGCCAGAAGAGTAAGGGCGTTTTTGGTTATAACATTTGGAAACCAAGAGTGTTTCTTTGCTATTGTCCTAATGGTACCATGAATAATTCAGAAAAATTCCCTGAGAATGGTATTGTTATTGTTCCCTATTTCTTTTGAATAAATAAATGCTTCTTTTATTTACTTAATCTTTCCTATATGGTGATGCATTAAAAAAGTAATAGTAAGTTTACAGATAGAGCTAGGATGCAGACCGAGCTCATGAGGAAGCTTAAGTTGAACAACTAGGAGGCTCTAAACCTGTTTGTAGTTTAATGTATACCTGTTTTTAGTTTAATGTATATTAGCTGCATGTATATTGACATATTTAATCAAATTCTATACCATGAATTTAATCAATGGCATTTGAATAACTTAAAAAATAAAAAATGTTATGTTTGTTGTTTACCTGTTGTTTATTTCTCCTTGCTCCATACTTGTTGTTTGTTGTTCCATAATGATAGGAAAAAGGATCCTCAGTGAGAAGATAACAAGGAAAATATTTTACAAGATGTTAGAAAATGTAAGGTCTACAACCTCGGAGGGATGGGTTGCAGTGCAACTCTGATAGCCATAGACATGGCCAACGATTTGCTGAGAGTTCATGGGAATTCATTTGCGGTAATATTGCAGCCAGAGAATTTTTTCTGAATAGTGCAGCAACTTGAATAGTGCAACCAGCTTAGATCTGCATCTTCCCTCAGCCAGCTTAGATCTGTGACTTCCTTCAACTGCAATAGCTAATAGCTAGCTAAGACAATGTTGTATGTTGTATGATATTCCTTCAACCATGGTTAGCATGGCAGTGTAGATGGGTTGTAGATGGTACCGACACTTGCACTTGCATGGCGAAGGTGGCACCAACACTTGCATGTCGATGTAGGTGGAAGTTGGGCATAATTGGGGCAGAATTGGGTTGTGGATGGATGGGCGAATGCACCTTTTATTTTGCTAGAATTTAGTATCCATGAACTAATGCTAGCATTAGTTCACGATGTAAAATCTAAAAAACAAATATGAGATGATATCCATAGTTATAGTTTTACTGCCTTGGGAAGAGGCCAATAAGACAACAAACTTTTCTATTGGGTTGGCTTAATAAAATAGCTAAAAACTTCGGTATTTATGGCAAAGACTTCATGTTTTCTGGAACATACTAATGCTAAGTGAACTATTTCGATTACTATAGTCCTAGGCCACGGCCGGGACTAAAAACCATGATTTTTACTTTGTAAAATTTTAGCCACTCAATTATGCTATTACAACCATTTTATACATAATTTATAATAAAAATTGGAAAATATGGTCTCAAAAGACAAAAATATGGAACATATAGAGTAGGTTGATTTATTGTGGTTAAGATAATCTTATTTATTGGAAAATTAAATAATATATAAAATAAAAATAAAAACATATATATGCTAATTTCTCTATTTAAATTAATCGGTTGGTAAACATCTATAAGTGTCAATCTATAATAGACATCAAGATAATGATCTCATAGTACATCTTACATGATTAAAAAAACCATAAAAATTATTTACACTAGAACTTTATTATTATTATTATTATAAAAATAATTAATATAAGATTTTAACATATATAGCTTAAAAAAAACGAGTAACAAGATGAGTAAACAAAAATATTCTCCCAAAGTCTATTTACATGTTAAGAATCTCCATGATAAAATAGGACAAATCTCCATGATTAAGAATCTTATTATATATTTTTTTAAATGTATATATATTTAATTCATATAATAATTCTTTTAATAATAATAATTTAAAACTAAATTATAATTTAGTCTATTTTTATGTTTTTATTTAATATATTATTAATGTGAGATGTATCCTAAAATAAATGTTTTAATATTTATTGACATATTACAATCATGAACTAGTTTATTTTTAAATTTATTATTATTATTTATAAAAAATAATTTTAACCTATTAAATGATTAAAATAAAAATATATTACCATTAAAACCAAAAAAAAAAAACAAAAACTAACCTTTTTTAACCTTTACATTGCTTTTGCAACGGTTTTATACATGTTAAGAAATGTTAAAACATAAATATATTATAGTCCTCCAAAACCTTTCTTTCTAATTTTTTATTTATTTATTATTGGAGATGTCATTGTTTGTGCAAAGAAGTTAAATAATAACAACTTAATACAAGGTGGAATAGCTAGTGCTCCCTACCAATTAGTTTAAATATAGTTAAATTAAAGTAAACAATAATAAAGATATTATGAGACAAAGCACTAACTATTGTGTGGAAAATTGGAAAAAGCACACAGTGCCCTCCAAGAGAAATACATGGCCATTTCGGTCACACTTGTGAATATGTAACTATGAAGTTTAATGAACAATCCTTGACCTAAATTCACCACCAGGGAAAATTTTAAGAACCCCCCTAAATTTATATGTATAATAAATGGGCAAATCCCCATGATACATAGGAAAAATGGAAGGTGATTTTATTAATAGTATAATATGTATATATAATTTTTTTGGTGAATCTCTTACAAGATTATATTATCTTGTAAAATCATGGCGAAACACGAGTACAAATGGCGAATCACTAGTACAAAATGGTGAATCGTTGTCTAGTGTAGTTCGAGGTGTTGGTTCCAATGAAGATATGGTAGTTGAACTAGGAGTTGAAGGAAGCGAACCACCGAGACCAAGCATGGCACATGGTGACTCGTGAGGGAAGTAGTTCTCGTGCAGTTTGAAAAATGCATTCTTCTAGTTATGCTAAGCGTAGTGTTGTTTCTCATGCTACTACTAGCACTGATATTGAGGTTGGAGAGGAGTTTGAGGAAGCATGGAAGGTAGCAGTGGTGGAGAATTACAAAGAGAACCCCATGATGGGCTCCATTTTTCCCTTTGGAATTTGGGCCTGCAAGATCTTTTGTCCATTAAACAAACAATTAACCGTTCAACCAAAAATCAACTTGATTGAGTTGATTAGGTACGAGTCAACTTAGACTAATCTTCAAAACTATGCTTTGCACTATCCCATATTTATCATACTAACGCTACACAACATTGTGCATTTGCACCAAACTCTCATGCATGCACACAAAATTTTTATTAACATATATAACCCTAACCAAGTGAGAATTGATCAACAATTTGCACCAAAGTTTGTTATAGTGTTGAAAGTTCATAAGAAATTTAGATCCATGGTACCTTAAATAAATTTTGAGATAACCTCCAGTAAATAGTAAATCTCTGCTACAATGTGTTATGCTAAAAGACAGACTAACAAGCAACTAGCCTCAGTTTACAAACCATTAATGAGAAAATTTGAATTACAGTTCTCATTTCAAGTCCTTGTAAGAGTACACATAAAAGATTGCAATTTTCCTTTTAGTTCTTTGTCTCCATTTACATTCTATACAAACCAGGAGTGAAATTATTCGTTTAACTTTCAATCATCTAATGTTCCATTAATAATCAATAAACATGTATATAGAGAATAGTGCATCATGGAGATAAGGTTTTCCCTCCCTAGATAAGGTTGACAAGCATCTCCACTTTCGCTCTGATATCACACAGAATCTATATCCTTCCTATAAATATTCATCTTGGTCGAGAATGTAAAAAAGAATCCATAGCCATTTTCATAATCAGAGAGCTCAGAAAGTAACTAGCTCTTTTCTCAGGTAGTTGAGGTCCTAATGCTAAAGCTCTGCTAAATTATTGTAAAACACTGAACTTTGAAGTAAAATATTTACTTTAGTTTGACCAACAAGAAAACATGTTGAGCTAAGAATCCTTTTTCATTTGGAAATATAAGTCATCTATAAACAATAAATCTTTGCTACAATGTGCCATGCCAAAATATAGACTTATAATCAGCTAGCCTCAGTTTATAAACCATTAATGAGAAAATTTGAATTACAGTTCTCATTTCAAGTCCTTGTAAGAGTACACATAAAATATTGAAATTTTCCTTTTAGTTCTTTGTCTTCATTTAAATTCTATACATATAAGGAGTGAAATCCTTCATTTAACATTCAATCATGATGTTCCATTACTAATAAATAAACATGAATATAGAGAATAGTGCATCATGGAGATAGGGTTTTCCCTCCCTAGATAAGGTTGAAAGAATCTCCACTTTGGCTTTGATATCACAAAGAATCTATATCCTTCCTATAAATATTCGTCTTGGCCAAGAATGTAAACAAGAATCCATAGCCATTTTCATAATCAGAGAGCCCAAAAAGTAAATAGTATGTAACTCTGACTCCTTGATACCTTAGAATTTCTCTAATAATCTCACCTCTACCAGAACCCACATACCTTCCATGGATCTTGTAGTCATGGATAAAAAGGAAAGTGGGCACTTATGTGACATTCATCTATCTCAGAAGCTCCATGCATTCTTCATTCTCATCTCCATTCATCCTTGCAAAAAACCACATTGTAATTCATTCTCTTGGTCAACCTGACTACAATTGGGTAAACTTTGACACAAGGCCTGCAATTCTTCAGTCTAACATCTAGAACAACCAACTTGTGTTCCTCTATATTTTCTTTGAGCAATGCTTCCACATATTGCCTATTATGGAGATGATGATTCATGAATAGGAGCATCATTGTCACCATAGTAGAGGACATCACCCTCCAACTGGTTTGGGCCAATGACTTCTTCTTCATGAATCTTCACCATTTTCTTGTAAAATCTAAAATGGGGACATATGTTATGTTGTTTTTTTTCATTTTTATTTCTTTCATAGAGCTCGTTAGTCTGCTCAGACTCATCTCCAATTACTGGAATGAATCTCACTTGTGGGAAAATTCCGTTGAGGTCAGCCATGAATAGGTATATTCTTTTATTGTAATAGTTGTGACTTGCTACATATTCCAGCACTACAAGCTTGTTCTCTGCAAGCCTGAGGGCTTCATCAAATTCATGTACTGTATGAAGCTTCAGCACCCTATCATCATTTATGTTAATTTCAATCTCGATCAATTGGGCACCGCTCAAAGCAGCTCTGAAAATGGGCTCCCAATTGAATTTAAAATTGTCCACAATGAGGCCATCTATGGTTGAATAGTGAATGGGCTTATTTGTCTTATTGGAAACAAAAATGAGGTGAAAGAGCTAAATTTGAATGTAGGAACTGACACAAAATTTGCAAACTTGAGCAATTTTTGACGTACATTACCTCCACTCCCTCGATCTCAAGATTAATTTTCTCCCCAGCTCTTGGAGAACTCTACTGCAGACTTATGAGGTCCAAAATCTACATCTTTGGTCTTGCTAAGTCCCCTATAATGTATAGGCACATTCTCTGGAAATATAAATCTGCAAGTAAAATCAAGTATTAAATAAGTTTCTAGGAAATTTTCATTGAATATATCCTTCATTCTATCATATATAATCAGATTCTTCAATTGAGGTTGAGCATATTTTCACTACATCATAGAAGGAATTTCACATACTTGTAGAAGGTCTCTGTGACTTTTCCTTCATGTGCAATTTCAAATTTTCTCTTGGTACGTTGAGTCAAGAAAGGGCTCAACATGGAGTACAGTGCACTGAAATACCATGGGACATTGATGAACACTTGAAAAATAGAGAGAATACTAATTAAGAGGTGATTTTTCTATTTGATAAACTAAGTATAATATCCTCGCCCTTATGGGGCCCAACAAAATCCCACGCTTGCAAACTGAATATAGCAAAAAGACTTAATTACATATGGAATACTTGACAATTAGCAAGATTGGAGAAATTCTTCAGCATTGTACTTGAAATCGGATAATTTTGAATTCTGGCAGAGGCAACGACAGTCAGAAGTCACAACCCAAAGGTAGTATGTTTGAGGATCTATAGTCGACAATTGATGATATTGGAATTGAAGTCCTAGAAAGATAAAATAGTCCATAGTCCCTTTGAAACAAAAACAATGACCATTACGTTGACCATGAAAAACAAAACCCTTGAGGGCAGATTATGACCATACAAAGAAATGACTATATACGATCCTCCATCTCTAAACCATGTAATTCTGGGTGAAAATGACAATGAGGCTGAACTTAAAAGGTCACAAAGGTCCACTGAGATTTAGAAAACTATGATTCAAGAAATAAAACTGGAAATGCGTTGATACAAGGAAAACTTGAGAGAAGTGTTTTTCACTTACTGAAACACCACACAAATACGTGTTAACTCCTTGTACCTGTCAGCATTGCATAGACTCTCTTAATCAATAAGGAAAAATAAAATAACAATCAGAGGACATAGGCTCCAGAAATTGTAGCTTATAGTCATTTCACTGGTAAGATTGACAAAGTGTTAAACCATTGACTAGGTTTCCATTCTAGCTATGGTCTGCTCTGACACACAAATGGTAGGAACCTCATAAATACAGAGGCCCAGTGGAAGCCTTGAGTGATTTTGATGAAGTAGATATCCTTCATGCACCTGAGCCAAAGGAAGACCATTCCTTGCAGTGTAGCCCATCTGGTCATGTTTTTTGAAGCCTTTCAAAAGGGAGAAAGGCAAAGGAAAGAAAATTTCCATGTACTCATTATACATAATGTTTTGTAGGAATACTATAATCTATTGCATTTTCACAGTACAAGTAACTAATAACTGAATGTCCATACTCAAATATTTTGTGGGAAACTATTGTATTGTTTAACACAAAATATATAAAACCATATCTACCTAAATATATCTATTAGATCCCTATATAAAAGGAACCTCTCTCTAAAATATATATTGTAACTTTTAGCCTTTTTCAATCTGGGCTGAAGATATATGTAATTTGACACCATTTGAAACTAGCAACCATATGTCAAGTAATAAATATCTAGAGATGCATCAGAAATTCCAATTTTTTGTGTGCCAAAATTCTCAAAACACCAGATCTACGAGGACATCTAACATCATCCTTCTGATCATTTATAGTCATTCAGATAGATTTTTCTAGGCAAGCTTGGAAAAGGCAAAAACATTTGTGTTTTGAGAAGTTACAGACCTTTCTTGCTACCATCTCTTGGTAGTTATCTTGAAAAAGTGCAAGAATTTGGTTTGATGAAGCTCTCAATTATCTCTTCAGCATATTCTTAAGATCTGTGATCTGAATCATGGAATTGACACCACCAAGCTTGAAATCAAGGAGCTTGATTCCCTTCTCTAGAATTTGGACCCTCCATCTCATAAACTTCTTCAGCTTCTCATCGTATCCAAAGATCTTCTGGTAGAGCTCCTTGTCTCGAAAAATCCCATAAGCATTGTAGCACATAGGGTGGCCCACTTTATCATAACAATGCATGAAGGCCACTGAATTTAGATTCTCATCAAATTTCAGATCCTCTTCAACTATACTGTCAGCTCCAAATTCCTTCCTCCATGCCACACTATTCTGCAACATCATGAATGCATCATTCACCCTGAAATCTCTAGCACGAAGAAATTTCAAAAGTATAACATTAGTCTCTAGGACAAATAATAAAGGGAACCCACTAAGGGAGGATTAATGTTGGTGGAAGGTTCATATTGATCATAATTGTTTCTCACATTAGTAAACCTATCCATGTTGTCTAGGCCTCCCACCACAGCTCCCAACAAGAAGTTGGGATTGGGTGCATTGATGTACAGAGATTGGAAGCCTTCTTTGTAGGGAATGGGTTGAGGATGATTGGCATTGGAGGGTAGAGAAGAGGCTCTGTGATGAATAATTTTTGAATAGAGGGAACCATATCCAACCATGTATGACATCCTCATAGGATTATCTCCTAGTATGTAATCAACCTTCATCAACACAAAATTGATTTAGATCCTGCATACATTAGTAAATTTTTGAAATAACAGGAAAATTAAGCATTGGGCTATTATGAATCTATACTTGGTGTTTTGCAAGTGCTCTTACCCTATGAGGAGTGACTGTCACTATCCCACCACAAGTTACTACTTGTTTGGAGGAGCTAAATTATTTTTCATATGTCAAGAGCAAGAAGGAAGAAGATGTAACGTATTGAAAATTACTATCCTGTAATGTGTAAAGAATACCTCCTTCTTACACAACAACATATAGTGTTAAATTTATAAGAAGAGAGAGCAAGTGTACTATATTTCAATGCTAGTAAAATCTAAGAGATCACCTGGAGTATATTGAGCATGTGAATAGGGTGTTCCAGGCAGAAGATAACAAATAAAATTGTCTGCATGCCCTTTGTATTCATGAAGAGAGTGCACATTTCGTATCAAGAACTCCTGCACACAAACAACATGAATAAAATCAATCATTTACATAGGACACCCAGTAGAAAATCAAACTGCCCAGAAAATTCTCCCTATAGTTAATTACAATAATAAAGAGTTATTTGAATATTAAAATCTATTAAGGAATACATACGTGAATTTAGGAAGGGGTATTCAATGCTTTTGGATTTAAACATGTTACCTCTTAAAACTAAACACATGCTATTGTATTGATTGCTGAACTTATGAGGATTGCAGATTCCAGGAATATCTAAGAATCTGGCTGTCACTAGAAAGGTCAAACAATTGACCCTCTTGTAACCACCATATTTCAAGATATTTCGAGAATCTTCAATCAACATAATAATACCTTGCTACTAAATGTTAGGCAACCACTACTACCTTCCATGCTTCCCAAAACAGCCCCGGTTTCACCCTGAGCAATCTGGAAAGAATCATAATAAACTGATGCAGTTCCTTTGGTTCCACCAGCATTGGTGGCATGGTCAGTTGTTTGTGAAACCAACATTCTAATATCCTTAGCATTATGATCAACTACCATTGTTCTTCCCAGGTCAACGAACTCAAATCCTCCTTGGCATCAAAAGTGTAATTGCATAAAAGGAATGTCGGTGTCATGCCAATAGGTCTCCTACGATGAATGCGCAGGAACCTAGTACATAGACCGTTTTCTCTTCGCTTAGCTACCCAAGGCTTATTTCCCTTTCCAAATATCAATAATTCTTTTCCAAGAAAAATCTATAATAAGAAAAATATTTTACTATATTCTAAAAGGTGAAGATGTCGAAATCATACCACAAAGTGAAAGGAAATAAAATATCTTTCCTCAAACCACCAAATATATAAAGAAAACAATAATGAGAATAATAGTAAAACTAGATCTATCGATCTATGCATGATATGAGAACCATAAGCATTCAAGGGACTAAAAATATCTTTGACCAAAACAAACCAAATTTTTCAAACTCAACAAAATCCTCTAAACAAGCAACAAACAAACCACTAAAATTTTCTAAGATATCAAAGCTAGACATCAACACAATTTCATGTACTTGAATAATCCCGTTGTTGCTTAGCGTTAGACTTCTTAAATTAGTTATTTATCATCTAATACTAGGACACTATCTATGTGAAAAGAAATAGGTCCCAACTTCATCAAATCTGACTTCATTTCTAGTCAAAGATCAAAACCAGCTTCATTTCCAATACCAATATAAAATCACACATTTTCCAAATATCAATAATTATTTTCCAAGAAAATATAAAACTCGAAACTCAGCAAAATTCCCCAAACACAAGAAACATATATACCATTAAAATTTTCCAAGATGTTAGAGCTAGACATCAAGGTAGTTTCATGTACTTGAATGAGCCCATTGATGCTTTTTGTTAGTCTTGTTAAATTAGTTATCTATCATTTAATACTAGTCAGACACTATCTATGTGAAAAGAAATAGGTCCCAGCCTCATCAAATCCAGCTTCATTTCCTGTCACTACGCATGAAAGAAATGTAGCTACAATGTTACAATGAAAAATACAAAATATAGAACCCATTTTTACCTGAATTTGACATAGAGTAATCTCCCATGATCAACGGAACATGTATACCAAAATAAGAGTCCTAGGGTATTTCAATTTCCCTGTTCTCATCTTGGTCATCATTTTCTACATTGTGAACATGATCTTCTCCAGATGTACTATTATTATGAGCCTCCAAAACATTATGCTCTATATCAAGTTCATTAGATAAATTTGTTATATTGTTTTCTCCCCTTCTATCATAATCTGATCGCGAAAGCGCTAGTGCTCTTTCATATGGAAAATTGTTAATGTCATAATTTGTTACATATAATATTAAACATGTATCCACATGTTTATCAAGCTTGTTCCTCAACTTTGACTTCAAGAATTATAGTTCACTAAATATTCTCTCATCCTCCACTGATCCCAAAATCATGGTTTGACACAAATTTGCTAATTTGAAATATTCTAATATTTTTTCTTGCAGGTATTGGCTAGCACTTAAAGTAGTCCATAATATTGTTATAGCATTGTTTTCATTAGGATTCTCCAAAAAAGGATATTGCTTCCACATTGTTTCAGCAAAGCGTCCACCTTATTGATACAATTTTGATGAATCTAAAATACTTTCAATCTATTCTCCATGTATCGATACTTTCTTGCAAAAGTGGTCTACTAAAAATTTTAATCTCTTTTGAAAATCGGCTTTTAAATTTCTTGGACAATGACAATTGTTCCAATATTGAGGGTATGCCACACACATGGCCTCCAACAATTCATCTCGAGGAAACCATTCTCTTATCTCTGATGATATTGATCTTGCAATTTCTATCAAATTTTGTCTCACTGAAATCACAATATTATCAAATTGGTCTCTTGACATGGGGTAATATTTTGTGATTCATCCCGTCTTACTAATATAATGAAAGGGGACCATATACCCACGCACTATGATACATAGTATCCCTTTTTCATCAAACGTCAAAAAATTTTCAGTATTTTCTATATTGATGATCTTAGTCCAACTTGTAAACTCTGGACCAGTAAAAGAGTCTGGCATCATATACAAATTATCCAATGCAAGGCATGCTGACTTTCTCGCATTTGTGTATTCGGCAATATACATTGTGCGATTCTGAGACATTTTCACGAGGACATTAATTTCATGTAGCATAGGAAGAATTCCAGCCAATGTCAATAATGTTTCTATATCAGTTAGTCGAAAAAGAAGATCTTGAGCTTTGTCTACATTGTAGCAATTTTCATACATCAACCCTACCAAATATTTGAACTCACTAAATAGTCTTTTAGTTGGTCCATTTAATGAGATCCATCTTGTATCAACATATTTTAGTAGTTTTTTTCCATCCATAACACCATCTGCAAACTATTGAAACTATAAATATCATTTGGGACTACGAGAAAAGTATGCATGAGTCACACGTACAAGATATTCAACTTTTGAAACCCTCCGAGAATTTTCCAAGCATACAACAGATAAAAAAATTCTGCAATTTTATTAAATCAGAGGAAAACCCCTCTCAATCAATTCTTCTACGGCCCAATTTGATTTCCTCCTGCTCAGAGGTTACATTTATAGTTTTTTTACATAACAGTCGACCTCCTCTTGAGGATCGAATTATTATAATTTAGGTAAAATCCTAATTACATAATATCTTCCCTAATTCTATCAACTAAAAGCTAAATATGTTGAATCAAATCTAAAACTGTTCAATCCTCCTAGATACTAGTTCAACCCTATCTAGTAAAACTGTAAACTGACAGCTAAAGGTACCAACACCTTTTCTTGTAATTTTTTTTTGGATTTTTGGAATAATTAATGAATCCTTTTGTCTCTAAGCCTCATGCTCTTGCATCAGACTCCTTAGGACAAAAAATCTTCATGGGCTCCTGTCCATGAGCTCACCCACAGAACTGCCCAATTTCTGCAGCATGGTGTCTGTCATCCAGGTAGCATCCTCAATTAGCTAATCCCTCCACTTGATCAAATATTGAAAATAATCATGTCCTCTGGTCTTCTTAAACACTTTCTTGTCTAAGATCCTCTCTAGCTATAATGTCTTTGCTGTGGGTAACTGTTTTACCCAGTCAATCTTTTCTCTATCTTTTGGCCTGTCATCTATGCCACTATCTTCATATATGTACAAATCAGCAACATTGAATATTGGAGATATTCCAATATCAGTTTGTAATTCAATTTCATAAGCATTTGCAGAAAATTTTCTCAATATCCTGCATGGTCCTATCTTTTTGAATTTTAACTTTTTATACTCCCTCTTTGGAAATCTTTATTTTCTTAAGTATGCTAAAACCAAATCACCAACTTCAAAATTAACTTCTCTTTTTCTCAAAACTACTCTGTTTTTGTACTTGATGCTGCTATCTTATAGCTGCTGCTTTACCTGCTCATGTATTACTTGAATTTATGAAGAAAACTCCTCTCCTTCAGCACTTCTCATTTCTGCTTTTCCCAAGTTCCTTAATTCAGATACTCCTCTTGGGTGTATTCCATAAACTATATGGAATGTACTATGTCCTGTACTTCTATTAGGTGAATCATTATATGCATACTCTGCCTGTGGTAAAGTATGATGCCATTGTTTAGGATGTTCTCCTGCAAGACTTCTCAAAAGATTACCCAAACTCTTGTTCACTACTTCAGTCTGCCCATCAGTCTCAAGGTGATAAGCTAAGCTGAAACTTAGTTTAGTACCAAGCTTCTTCCATAATGTTCTCCAAAAATGACCAACAAATCCGGTGTCTCTATCAGAGACAATACTTTAGGTAACCCATGTAATATGACAATCTCCTTGAAAAACAAATTGGCAACATGAGTAGCATCACTGGTTTTATAACATGGAATAAAATGTGCCATTTTTTAAAATCTATCAACTACAACATAAATTGCATAATTTCCTCTCTGTGTCTTAGGCAATCCTAAAACAAAATCCATACTTACCATATCCCAAGGTCTGTCTGGAATAGGTAATGGAATGTACAAACCTGCATTTTGACTTTTCCCTTTTGCATATTGACAAATTTTACAATTCTTCACATACTTTTCCACTTCAGATCTCATCTTTGGCAAAAAATAAAAATGACTTAGTTGCTCATAAGTCTTATTAACACCAAAATGTCCAGCAAGTCCACCACTATGTTTTTCACTGATTAAATTTTCTCTCATAGAAAAATTTGGTATGCACAACTGATTTCTTTTGAGCAATAAACCCTCTTGCAAGAAATAATCTAACCACTGACTTCTGTCTATCAAAATGGGATTACAACATGCTTCAAATGCTTCTTTGAAATCCAAATATGTCTTATAGAGTTCTTTAAGAAAATCAAAACATAACACTTCAATTTGACTTTCTTGAACAAGAATGCTTTTCCTACTCAAGGCATCAACTACCTTGTTTTCTTGACCACTTATATGCTTCAATAAAAAGTTAAAAAATTGAAGATATTCAACCCATTTTGCATTTTTTTGATTCAATTTAAACTGTTGCATAATATACTGTAAAGCATGATTATCTGAATATAGCACAAATTCTTTAGACATTAAATAATGTCTCCACTTCTTTAATGACTGTACAATTGCATAAAATTCCTTGTCATAAGAAGAGTACTTCCTCCTTGTCTCATTCAAATTCTCACTGAAATATGCTACAGGTCTATCTTCTTGACTTAATACAGCTCCAATAGCTTCCCCACTGGCATCACATTTTACTTGAAATGGTTCATTAAAATCAGGCAGAACTAAGACAGGTTTCTCAGTTATCTTTTGCTTCAAGAACTGAAAATTCCTTTCAGCTTCAGCAGTCCACTTAAATGGTTGTTTTTCCTTCTTTATGGTTTCAATGATAGGTGCATTGATCTTACTAAAATTCGTTATGAATTTTCTATAAAAACTAGCAAGACCATGAAAAATTCTTACCTCAAAAACACTTTTAGGTGAAGGCCACTCCACAATTGCCTTTATCTTCTCTGGATCCTTTTTTAATCCTTCAGCAGAAACAACAAAACCTAGATATACCAATTCTTCTTTCATGAATGAACATTTCTTTAAATTTACCAGTAACTTCTCTTGATGTAACTTCCTTAATACATAACTAAGATGTCTCAGGTGTTCTTCCTTTGTTTTGTTGTAAATTAATATATCATCCAGATATACTATTGCAAATTTACCAATAAATTCCTTCAATACTTCATTCATAAGCCTCATAAATGTACTAGGTGCATTTGATAAACCAAAAGGCATTACCATCCATTCATATAATCCCTCATTTGTTTTAAAGGTTATTTTCCATTCATCTCCTTCCCTTATCCTAATTTGATGATACCCACTTTTCAAATCTAGTTTTGAAAAATATCTTGCTCCACTCAAACAATCCATCAAATCTTCAATTCTAGGTAAAGGAAATCTATACCTGATTGTTATCTTGTTAATTGCTCTTGAATCAGTGCACATTCTTCAACCTCCATCTTTCTTCGGACTTAACACTGTAGGTACTGCACAAGGACTCAAGCTTTCTCTGATCACACCTTTGTCAACCAATTCCTGTACTTGCTTTATGATTTCTTCATTTTCTGTAGGAGTCATTCTGTAAGTTGCTTTGTTTGGCAAATTTGATCCTGGAATAAAATCTATATGATGGCTGATTCTTCTTACAGGTGGTAATTCATCAGGAAAATCATCCACAATAATATCACAATAATTCTCCAACATTTCTTGAATTTCAATTGGAAAATCAGAAATTTTAGTAGAAGTAAATACTACCTTAGGTTTGCAAACTAAAGTAAAATTTACCTCATCATCTTCAATCTGCTGCAAGTATTCTTTTCCACTCAACAATAAAGCCTTTGGATCAGACTTTTTACTTGATGCATCTTCTTCTTCCATAGGTAACAATGTTTGATTCATACCATCTTTGAAAAACTTGTAAGTGTTTCTGCTGCTCTGTCATACTGCCAAGGTCTACTTAGCAATATGTGACACACATCCATAGGTATCGCATCACACATGATTTTATCTTTGTAACTACCCATTTTCAATTCTATTTCACATTGTTCCTTTACTATTAGTTGATGTCACTTCTGAAGCCATGACACCTTGTAGCGTGTTGGATGTTCCCTTGTCTTCAATTTCAACTTCTCTATCACCTTTGTAAAGACCAAATTATCTGTACTGCCACTATCAATTACCAATTGACACCATTTCCCTTGAACTGTGCACACACTTCTGAACAAATTCTTTCTCTGTGTTGGTTCAGCAACTTCATTTGTTTGTTTTAAGAAAACTTTGTTAACCACCAAATATTCTCCTTTCTCTGGCACAATTTCTTTCTCTGTTACAGGAAACTTTGCTGCTTCTTCTTCAGTCTGAGAAACAATTGCATTTATCTAATTTGTCCCCACATTCTCTGGACATTCATAGGCTCTATGTCCTAATTTGTTACATCTGTAACACTATGACTTCTCTTCCTCTGTTTCTGCCTCCTCTTCCTCTATAAGGACTCCTTCTGCCACTTTTATCACCTTCTGTGGGTGCATACTGAGGTGAGCTGCTGCTAGCTCCATCTCTTGGTGCTGTAGATCTTCCTCTACCACCTTGACTTTCTCTTCCTCGGAAAGTACCTCTTCCTTTGGCAGATTTCTTCCTTATGAGTTTTTCTTCAGCTTTTAAGGCCATCTGGTAAGCCTCTTCTACTGTTTTAGGAGACGATATACTTATCTCATCTTGAATCTCCATTCTGAGACCATTTATGTAGCTAGCAATATTCTCTGCTGTATCTTCAATTTGTCCTGCTCTTATGCTTACTTTGTAAAATTCGTATGTGTATTATTTTACTGTCATTAATCTCTGTCTAAGATTCTGCATTTGTCTAAATAATGAAAGCTGATAATCACTAGGAAAAAACTTACCTCTCAACTTTGCTACCATTCTGTTCCAATTCTTGATTGGCTGCTTACCAACTCTCCTTCTTTTTTCTTGCACTCCATCCCACCAAAGTGCTGCATTTCCTTTCAACCTTGTGACAACAAACTTAACTCTCTTTTCTTCACTCATCTCTTCATAATCAAAACATTTATTCATTTCATTGATCCAGTATATCAACTCTTATGGATTCAATCCTCCTACAAAAGTTGATACTTCAAGTCTAGGCTTGGATGTAGATCCTAAAACTGATTTAAAGAATATCATCTCAGGTGTTGTCGACAGATGTTGTCGCTCCTAGAGACAGCCTAGAGTTGCCATAGACCAGTGCCTAGGACATCTTATCATAGCAAGGAGCATATAATAAAACTTAGGTGTCAATCCAAAGGCTCTCCTGCTATCTCTTGTAAACAAGGAAATTTATTTAAATGGGACCATAACTTACAGAAACCGCCACAGGGAAAGTAATGTTGTAGAGACAAGATGCAAAGCTCCAACACAAAAGCATCAAACAGTTTAGAGACAATTTACTGTAAAGAGGGCCAATTCAAGTAATATGCCACAGAAATAAAATATCAGAAGGTGTATGTGGTGAAAGAAATATAAGAAGATATTAGTTAACTTTGGTCTGGTACCCAGATACACAATAGAACCATATATGGGCTTGTCAGTCTAAGAATCCATACATGACAATGGCGTTTTAAAAGCACCCTTTCAAAGCAACTAATATAGCAGAAAGATGGATGAAATGAACATGAAATAGTATATCATGTCTGAGCCATATTTAAAGCACTTGAATGATCCAAGTAGGGGTATTAGCTAGGATAAATCCTTACCTAAAATCAGTGAGCCACTTGCATTCCAGTACATGATACAAGAAGATGGATAAAATGAAATGTCGTATTAAACACATAAAAATACGTTAAATACTGTGGGATACCAAAGACCAGAATC